>BPTQ01000007.1:245394715-245442254 GCA_019973895.1 Chrysanthemum seticuspe | reverse complement strand
ATTTATGTATACTTTTGGTGTGCATGTTCTTTTACCCAGCTTTTTTTTTATCATACTAGATTGCAGTGCTACAAGAGGATAAAAAGACATTAGAAAGACATACCAAGTCTAAGGAAGCAGCGTTGCTTGAAGCTGAGAGAATTTTGAGAAGTGCGTTGGAGAGAGCTTTGATAGTAGAAGAAGTCCAAAATCATAATATTGAGCTCAGGAGACAAATCGAGATCTGCCAGGCACTAATTCTTATTGCTTAATGAATATCTATTGTAATTTAAAATAACACTTAATTTAACATAATACAGACGTATACAGTAAGAAAACAAGATTCTGGAAAAAACAAACCGTCAAAAAGTTTTAGAAGTTGAGAGGCTAAGTGAAACCATTAAAGAACTTGAGGAAGCAATTCTTGCAAGCGGAGTTGCTGCAAATGCTATTCGTGATTACAGGCGTCAGATTTCTCATCTGCATATAATAACACAGTGTTAGCTTATGCTTGAAGGTGGAGGTGGCAATATCGATTCATTTAAAAATGAATGAGTTGCTTTGGGTTACATTAAATCTCGAACGGGTAAATAAAATTAATAAAAAAGTGCAATGGGTCAAATAAGTTAATACAGCTGAGAGTAGTCCAAATCATATTTTGATGCATGCAACCATTAAAGACATAAATCATATATAATATTCAGAGGTGAAGGTTGGATCCTACCCAGAGTGCCAATCAAAGAGGCCGTTCACTGTCAAAATTGAGCAGATGAGTTATATTGCTCCTCCTTTTTGTAACATGAAACAAATTCGTATACAATACTCTCTTTGTGGCAGTCTATATATAGGAATTATCAGAAGCTTACCCTTCAAGAGAGCCCTGGCATTGTTCCAGCTGGCATATTGCCAAGATACAAAGAAGTCATACTTCTGAATGATCTGATTGATTGTGCTTGCTCGCCCTAGGGAAGAGATTGTGAGTTACTTGTTTGTGTATATATAACTAAGACATGCCTTTATTCTTCTTCTTGATTATTTTCATTTTGACTCAAACAGGTTGTACTGCAGTAGATACCATATATGCAAATCAAGAAATCAAGGATGGTGACACCATTACTTCTCAAGGGCAGATGTATGAAATGGGCCTTTTTAGCCCGGGAAACTCCAAGAACATATACTTTGGAATATGGTTCAAGAAGATATCAACGGGTACTGTTGTATGGGTTGCTAACAGGGACACACCAATTACTGATAAATCAGGCACGCTCAAAGTTAAAAAAGATGAAAACCTGGTGATTCTAAGTGGTGCCGTTAATGTGATATGGTCATCGAATTCAAATGTTAGTTTGAGTAGTAGTGATCCGGTGGCAGTGCAGCTTCTGGATACCGGAAATTTTGTCGTGAGGGTTAAAAGTAGCACGAACCAAACATTGATTTGGCAAAGTTTTGATCATCCTGGTGACATAGTGCTAGCCGGAATGAAATTTGGAAAGGATTTAGTGACAGGTTTCGAGTGGTATGTGAAATCTTGGAAGAGTCCTGACGATCCTTCTATTGGTGTGTATAGTAACAGAATGGACACGAATGGTTATCCACAAATATTCAAGAGGGAAGGTCACAATTTAATATCGAGGCTTGGACTATGGCATGGTCTCGCGTTCACAGGATCTCCTGTTGAGGTACCAAATTCAGTTTTCTCAACTGAATTCGTGGTTAATCAGAAAGAAATTTATTATAAATTTGAACATTTAAGTTCTATTGTCCAAAGGATAGTTTTGACTTGGGACGGAAGGATACTGAAGTTGCAGTGGATTGAGAGGAATCAAGAGTGGATTGTTTATGCAGATGTCGGAGTATATACTTGTCGACGGTTTGCTCTTTGTGGTCCCAATGGAAGCTGTAGCATGAACAGGCCACCTTGCACTTTTATAAATGGTTTTGAACCAAGAAACAAAGAAGAATGGGATGCGTCTGATTGGTCGAGTGGATGTCAAAGAAAAACGCCTTTAAATTGTGGCGGTGAATACGGGTTTCGGAAGATGTCTGGGATGAAACTTCCAGACACACGGACATCGTGGTATAACTATAGCATGGAACTCAGAGAATGTGAGATGACATGTAGAAGGAATTGTTCTTGTATGGCTTATGCAAATTTAGATATAAAAAATGGGGGAAGCGGATGTTTGCTATGGTTCGATGAGCTAATTGACATCACAGAGTTTGAGGAGGAAAAGCATGAAATTTATATAAGAATGGCTTCCTCTGAATTAGCAGGTATACATTTATAACATAACTAGCAAGAACTGTGAATCTTACTATTTACAGCGTAGGTACTAAAACTTATTGACTATTATCAATTGTTAATTCAAGGTAATATGGTCAGCAAAAGGAAAAAAGTACTCACTGTGGTTCTACTAATTTTGTTAGCCACGTTGATTCTGACTGTTGTAGTGTGGTTGTTCAAGAAGAGAACAAAAAAGCTACGCATGAAAAAGCAAGGTAACAAAAATGAGCCATTTTGCCTCTAAAACTGAAACAACATATATAAGTACCTTTTTTTATATATTAAATTAGCAACTGATAATTTCATTTGGCAGGAAACATGGAATACACACTTCATAAAAAGAATAGAAATGTGCACATTGAACATCTTGATGATATACATTCTTTTAGCATGTATGAAGTAGCAAAGGCCACTTATAACTTCAGTGACTTCAACTATACATTTCTTTCATTTGATAGAGAATGAATTGGAGGTTATAGGGAAAAAATCACTCGTCTCTTTTAAACGTTTACAAATTTGTGTGTTTCATCATAGCGGATTATGTTTGTGGTAGTGGAGAGAATGGTGTAGAGGAGACTGATGCTGCAACCCACATCCCATCTAACCCAACTGGCATCCGAGGTACCAGATAACCATTTGACTATTTGATTATATCTAATGTACAAATGTTTCCAATAAAAAGTAACGAATATTTGAAATGCAAAGCTTAATATAGCATTGTTATATATAATTGGGATACTCTGTAAGGAAGCTGCGTCATGAATGGGATGGTTACATTTGTCTAATTTTAATTATATGTCGAATAGCAAACGCTTGCTGGAATCAGTAACATTTCATTTGTTAAAGAAGAAACCGGTGTCTCCTAAGAAGTCGATATCTGAAGCTAAACAACGGGAGCTAAGTGGCACATTGGACAGTGAATTAGAAGCAAGATTGAAAAAACAAATATAGGATGCAAATAACAGGGAACTCGATTGATAGAATATAAGTTGCTGAAGCTTATAGGAAAATTCCAACTGAGCTTTCAAAAAAAAAGAGTTCGCAACAATCTTGGCCTTTGATGTCAAAGTGACGTCAGAGGCTGGTGAGATTGCAGACGGTCTTGATATTAAGATTTTAACAGTGACATTATTTACCATTTGTTTGATCAGTTTAAGGCTTATATTGAGAATTTCAAGGAAGAAAAGAATAAAGAAGCTGCTAAAGATGATGTGTTTCCATGTGTTTTTAAAATTATGCCAAACTGCGTGTTCAATAAGAAGGATCCAATTATTTATACTAAATTGGTATATGTTTTTATTTATGGGTTCTGATTATAAGTTAGAAAAACAAACCGCTTATATTTATTCTACTAAATCCTAAAAATACACCATCAAACCATAATTACAATTCATAACCACATCCTTAAAAGTAATTTTCCATTAAATAACACCATCAAAATAAAAATTACAAGTCATGCCCGCCCATTGGGCGGGCTTCGACATCTAGTATATATATATATATATATATATATATATTATTATAAGAATTTAATTATATAAAACCTTAATCCGGTAATAACGCACAAGGAATATAAATGAAATAAAACACTCAATAACATCATCATTTTTACAAGATCACAACGGGGAACATTTCATTTATGCGTAAGTGAGGATCTTTGATAAATATCAAACTAAGTCAATGTAGCACGTAAATTAGCTTAAAACGTTAAGCACGCACAACACCCTATTGAATTGGATAATTCAATGATCTATTGAATAAGTATATTCAATGCTCTATTATTTTTGTCGCGAACCAAAGGTTTATCATATTCTGAGACTCGCAATCTCATCATTTTTAGGTTTCGGTTTGGAACCTCCGCTACATTGTGCTTGACCTTATTGTGCTTGTTCATTTACATTAAGGTGAGTTCATAGCCTCGCTACATGCTTTAAACTAGAACACAAGGTTTTTCATAAATGTTCACTTCTTGATTATTGGAATTGCCTAAGTATTTAGCCATAAGTCCCCTGTATCATGAACCATTAGTCACCGCGAGTGAACGCATATATCGTGAATAGTACTATAGGGAGTAACGACCCCGTCTTGGTTATAGGAAATAACCAGGGTGCACCATATTTGAATTGCATTAGGTAATTGGCTATTACCTCCTTTGGGGCAAACTTATGTACATCAGTAATTCGGTGTATGCAGTTGAGTCTTGGTTGCATGAGCTTAGAGCATAATAATCTGTGATTTTCTTTATGATATTTGTTGGGAATTATGTGAAGTCTGGATTATGCTGAACTTAATGCCGAAGTGTTTCTACTGAAGAAGAGTGGATTCTGCTGAAGACATAATCTACTGAAGTATAATAGTTAATAGTTTGTTTCTACGGAAGTGTTTATTCCGTGTTTAGTTTATTTAGTGTGGATATACATGAGCTTTATTAGGAAGTGATTGTGTATATCTTATTTAGTTTTATGATTATATGTTTCTTGGGAAACGGTTTAGCGATATTGTTTAGGGTTCCTTGTCTATAAAAGGAACACATTAGAAAGAGTTATGTACCGATTTGGAAAATTCAGTTTTAGTTAATATAAAGATCCATAGAGGATCAAGAAGTTCTTAGTTATTTGTTACTTGTGTTTATATTCCACTGATAAACATTAGTAGTAGAGATTGTCTTTTATTGTGCTTGTGATTACATAGGCATACATAACGATCCACGAGCTCAAGATCTATCAAGGTCTGTTTGTTTCAACAAGTGGTATCAGAGCCTCGTGAGAGTCTCTACGATACTAAGGACAAGTTTTTCTAAACACCCATACAACCATAACAATATCATCATGCCTGGTTCAGATGTTGATACTGAACTCACCAACAACCAAAACTCCACCCATCTACAACAACTAAGTCTCTCTAATAGCAATGCTAAGTTTCCTTACCTTAAAAGGGAGGAATATGATCTTTGGGCGATGAAGATGCAGAATTGGATCTCCAACATTGATTGGAATCTATGGCAGATCATTATGAAGGGGAACAGTTTGAAGAGAACTACCACGGATGCTGCTGGTAATATGATGAATGTTCCTCCCAAAACTGCTGAAGAGTTGCTGGCAGTTCAGAGAGAAACCAAGGTCAGAACTATTCTTCTGCAAGCTATTCCTGAGGATCACTTGAGTGATTTTCACTTCATGCAAGATGCTAAGGATATATGGTTAGCAATTAAGGCGAATTTCGGTGGGAATGAGGAGTCTAGGAGACTGAAGAAGTCCATGCTAAGACAACAGTTTCAGGACTTTCAAATCTCTGAAGAGGAAGGAATTCACAAGGGATATCATAAATTCCACAAGATTTTGAGTCAGTTGAATCAGCTACAGGCAAAGCCGGATAATGATGACTGTAACTCTAAGTTTCTGAGGTCATTACCTCCATCCTGGCTACATGTAAGCATAGCTTTAAAGGCTAAAGGTGGTTTGGACATGCTTACCTTTGATGAGCTGTATCACAAACTTAAAGCTCTTGAACATGATGTAAGAAGCCCTTTTCGATCATCTTCTTCTGCTAGTCATACTGCATTTGTTGGAGCCTCTACTCCAAAGTCTAGCTATGGTCCAAGTCCATATCTATCATCATCTTATGCTGCTCCTTCATCAAGCTCTCATCCTAGATCAAGTGGAATAATGGAAGATGTTCTTGGATCTTTCTTTGCTGATTATGATCCTCAGCAGGATCTGGCCTATGAAGATTTTGATCAAGTGGACCCACTTGAGATGGAAGAGATGAAGCTGAAGTGGCAGGTGGCTATGCTTTCCATGGATATCAAGAGTTTTGAGCGAAGAGCTGGAAGAAGGTTTGGATTCAAAAGACGTGATCCAGCAAGGTTTGACAAGAGGAAGGTTAAATGCTTCACATGCCAACAGATGGGTCACTTTTCTAGAGAATGCAAAGACAGGAAAGCTGGTGATGAGACAAGATACACTTCTTATCAGTAGTATCAGAAGGAGGCAGGAACGTCAAAGGGATCAACTGCTTTGGTCACTCTGGATAGCAATGTGGACTGGAAGCAACATGAGGAGGCTGATAATGATGGTTCTGAGAATGTTGGGTTGATTGCAAGCTGTACTTCAGAGGATAGGCATGATCAGATTGCCTTGATGGGCATCTCTCAGGTACAAAACTGTGTGTTTGGTTGTAGTGAGCGTTATAATGAACTCAAACAAGCTTATGATATTATGGAACCAAAATATAATGAATGCTATGTGGAAGTAGAAGCTTATAAACAGGCTTTAAAAACACTAGAAAGACAAAAGGTTTGGTTTCAGAAGAATGAAATAGCTTATGATGAGAAAATAGGTGTTTTAGAAAGAGATCTCGAATGTGCTACAAATGAATTAAAATGGTCTGAGAAGTTAAGAGCAGATGTAGAGTCAGAAAATCTAGAGCTTAAGGAGAAACTTAAGGAGGAAATTGCTAGGAATAATGAATGGATGATGAATGGTAATAAGCTGGCTAGTCTCATTTATAGCAGTCAAGCTCCCAATTCTACAGTGGCTTTAGGTTTTAAGAAATATGTAGGCTTAGAAGCTAGGGATGACACACGTAAATCTACACCAGCAGGCCTAGCTAATTTTGTGAAAGAAGGTGACCTACATGCTGTACGTGGACCAATTAGAGGTGAGCACATGCCCATTGACCTTTCCACTCTTAAAGACTTTGATGGCTCACACCATCTGTATGGCAAAAAGTCAAGAGACATGCCAGACCCTAATACTTCTACTAATGACTTTGTCTCTTGTGTTAACAGTGACAAGTCCTCCAAGCAAGGGTCTACAGAGTGTGATTCAAATGACAAGTTTGACCTTCCCAAGTCTGCCCTTCCCAAGTCTTCACCCTTGCCTACACCCAAGACTACCAATAAGCATGTCAGAGTTGCTGCCAAGGAATCCACTTCCAAGACAGTTGCCTCTGAAGACTTGCATTTTAATTCTTTGCATAATAGTACTGTTAAAAACAATTCTTTTCATGGTTTTGGTTTGAATACTTCTGCTTGTAATAATACTTCTTTTGGTTTAAATAAATCTTCTACTCAGAAGAAATGTTTTGTGTGTGGAAGTAAATCTCATTTAATTAAGGATTGTGATTATCATGAGCAAAGGATGAGTAGGTGTGGTGCTTCTAGGAAATCTAGACCAATGTAGACTAATGTAAATGATATACCTCCTTATGTTCCACAAGATATACATTATAATACTCCTTTTTCTTGGAGGAAACCAGGTGTAAAACCATATGTTCAACCAATAAGTGAATATTTTAAAAATGGTTTTTGGCCTAGATATGTTAACCCTTTGACTGATGGGAATGGGTACTGGAATACTGCTGTCAAGACCTCAGCAGGTTGTTCTTGGAATAAACAGGGACCTAAGTTTCATTAGAAACCCAAGAACAATAGTGGATCTTATTATTCTACTTGGCACAACTCATATGATCCACAAGGCAGGTTCAAGTCAGCAATGACTTGAGCCTCCATAGTGTACTAATTTTCTGTATATTTTTGTTGTTGTTGTAGGATCATCCCCTTAAGCATAAAGATGTTGGAATTGTTGACAGTGGTTGTTCTAGAAGTATGTCAGGAAACAGGGACATGATGCATAACTTTGTACCTATTGAAGGTGGAGGCAATGTAACCTTTGGAGGAAGTGATGGACGAATTACAGGAAAAGGGACCATCAAAACACCTCAGCTGGATTTTGAGAATGTTTACTATGTCAAGGAACTTCAACACTTCAATTTGTTTTCAGTCTCACAAATCTGTGACACTAAGAACAAAGTACTCTTCACAGAGGATGAATGTCTTGTGCTGTCTAAAGACTTCAAACTCCCAGAAGAAACTTCAATTCTGCTGAAGGTTCCTCGTAGTCACAATCTGTATACATTCAACTTAACTAATGTCCAACCAGCAGGTGACTTAACATGTTTGGTGGCTAAAGCATCTGTGGATGAGTCCACCAAATGGCACAGAAGGATGGCCCATGTCAATTTTAAGACCATTAACCAGCTTTCAAAACTGGGCCTTGTTCAAGGTCTTCCTGCCAAAGTATTCACCAATGATCATAACTGTGTTGCATGCAACAAAGGAAAGCAGCACAGAGCCTCATACAAAGGTGTTCCTGTTACAGCAGTAACCATTATTTCTGAACCTCTTCAGCTGCTTCATATGGATCTGTTTGGTCCAACTAAAGTGAGAAGCATTGATCATAAATATTTTTGTCTGGTGATCACTGATGGTTATAGCAAATTTTGTTGGGTATTCTTTCTAAGGACCAAAGATGAAACATCTGAAATATTGAAAGACTTCATTACCCTTATTGAGAATCAGTTGAACAAAAAGGTGAAAGGAATTAGGTGTGATAATGGTACAGAGTTCAAAAATACCATTCTGATAGAACTCTGCAGGTTAAAGGGAATCAAAAGGGACTATAGCACTCCAAGAACCCCTCAACAAAATGGGGTGGCAGAAAGAAAAAATAGAACCTTAATAGAGGCTGCAAGATCAATGCTAGCAGACTCTAAACTTCCTACCATGTTTTGGACTGAGGCTGTTGGTACAGCTTGTTATGTTCTAAATAGAGTGTCCATTACTAGGCCACACCTTAAAACACCATATGAACTTCTTTTTGGAAAAGTTCCTGTTATTCATTACCTTAAACCGTTTGGCTGCCAAGTGACAATTTTGAATACCAGTGATCCTTTGGGCAAATTTGATGAGAAAGCTGATGATGGTTACATTGTGGGGTATTCTGCTCATAGTAAGGCATACAGGGTTTACAATGTATCTGCTAAGAAGATTGAGGAGACATTGAATCTGAGGTATCTTGAAGACAAGCCTAATGTTCAAGGACAGGGTCATGTTTGGTCATTTGATCTTGATTACTTGACTGATTACTTGGGTTATGCTAGACATATGGCTAACCAAAATGCAGATTCTGAAGCATCTCCAACTACTAGTGCAGAAACTTTGGAAGCTCATTCTGACAGTGGGTCTGATGATGATGAACAACCCATTGTAGTACCTTCCTTCTCTCCTAACAATTTTGTAGGTGACACTTCTAAAGATTATACTGATGTGGGTGAAGATGAATTCTATTATGCTGAGGACCTTGCCAGACTGAAGAAACAAGAGTATGCAGCCAATTTAGATGCTGAGAGGAATGTTGAAAATAGTACAAGTGAAGCAATCAGTGAAACATTCAATTCTGCTGAAAGTGGTTCTGTTTCTCCTCACCTCTCCAATTCGGCTGAAAGACATGTTGCCTCTACTCCTATTTCTACTAGAGTGTCAACAGACCTTGGAGAACCTTATACAAGGTTTCCAAAACCTTCAGATCTTGGTCATCATCAACCTAAAGCTGGCATCTTCAACACACCTTCCTATGATACTGACTTTGAACCTTCTGTGACTAATCTTGATTCCTCAATTGATGTCAACACCACCACTACTACAAGGATCAACAATGTTCATCCACAGTCTAATATTATTGGTGATCCTAATGCACCTGTTAGAACAAGAGGTACTGTGGCGCGTTCTAAATATGGTCAGGTGGCTTTTATCTCTTATGTCTCCAATCAGCAGAGAGACAATCACACAGATTATCAACATTGTCTGTTTGCTTGTTTTCTCTCACAAGTGGAACCAACCAGTGTTACTCAGGCTCTTGAAGACTCAAGTTGGCTTGAAGCAATGCAGGATGAGATGCAACAATTTCAAAATCAGCAGGTTTGGATATTGGTACCACTACCTGATGGTAAGTATGCTATTGGGACTAAATGGATTCTGAAGAATAAGAGAGATGCTCGGGGTGTTGTCATTAAGAACAAAGCTAGATTAGTTGCACAGGGGTATAGACAAGAGGAGGGGATCGATTATGATGAAGTGTTTGCACCAGTGGCAAGAGTTGAGGCTATCCGGATTTTCTTAGCTTATGCATCCTATATGGGCTTTATGGTCTATCAAATGGATGTTAAAGGAGCCTTCTTGTATGGTGAAATTGAAGAGGAGGTGTATGTCACTCAACCTAAAGGATTTGAAGATCCAGATCATCCTAATCATGTTTATAAGGTGGTCAAAGCTCTCTATGGACTACACCAGGCACCCAGAGCCTGGTATGCTAGGCTCTCTACATTTCTGCTGAAGCATGGTTACAGAAGAGGTGCGATTGATAAGACTCTTTTCCTAAAGAAGAATTCCACTGACATAATTCTTGTGCAAGTGTATGTGGATGACATTATTTTTGGATCCATAAAGGAAGCTTGGTGCAGGGAGTTTGAGGAGCTTATGAAGGGAGAGTTTCAGATGAGTGCAATGGGAGAGATGACTTTCTTTTTGGGTCTTCAAGTTCAGCAGAAACCTGATGGTATCTTTATCAGTCAGGACAAATATGTGAGGGACATCTTGAAGAAGTTTGGTATGGAGGGTGTAAGGACTGCCACTACACCTTATGAAGCTCCAAAGACAAAGACCAACAATGAAGCTGATCCACCTGTGAATGTTCATTTGTACAGGTCTATGATTGGGTCTTTGATGTATTTAACAGCTTCCAGGCCTGATATTACATTTGCTGTGAGTGTTTGTTCACGACATCAAGTTACTCCACTGACTTCCCATCTCAATGCTGTTAAGAAGATTTTTAAGTACCTCAAAGGCCAACCTTTTCTAGGTCTTTGGTACCCAAAAGAATCTCCTTTTAAGTTGGAAGCTTATAGTGATAGTGACTATGCTGGTGCTAATCTGGATAGGAGGTCCACCACTGGAGGTTGCCAATTCCTTGGAAAGAGATTGATTTCTTGGCAATGCAAGAAACAAACTATTGTGGCTACCTCATCTACTGAAGCAGAGTATGTTGCTGCTGCAAATTGCTGTGGACAGGTTCTTTGGATTCAAAATCAGTTGTTGGATTATGGGTACAATTTCATGAACACAACAATTTTTATTGATAATCAAAGTACCATATGCATTGTTAAAAATCCAGTTTTTCACAGTCGAACAAAACATATTGAAATCAAGCACCACTTTATAAGAGATGCATATGATAAAAATTTGATAAATGTGGTCAAAATTCATACTGATGATAATGTGGCAGATTTGTTAACAAAGGCTTTTGAAGGTCCAAGGTTTCAACACCTTGTGGTCCATATTGGCATGCTTAACCCTTAACTGCAAAGTTTAAGGGGAGGCATAGGCCTCAGGGGAG
Organism: Chrysanthemum seticuspe; assembly: GCA_019973895.1. Classification (NCBI taxonomy): domain Eukaryota; kingdom Viridiplantae; phylum Streptophyta; class Magnoliopsida; order Asterales; family Asteraceae; genus Chrysanthemum; species Chrysanthemum seticuspe. The sequence goes on along the minus strand of BPTQ01000007.1, from coordinate 245,430,758 downwards.
GCATATGCCTCAGGGGAGGATTTGTGTATAACTTTGCATTTTGCTATGTAAATTTGTATATTTGGTAGATTTTAACTAACTCTAACCTGCTAATGTAATTTTAGTGTTTTTCTCTGTTGGTTTGTGTGTTTCTCTGTGTTGTTTTGTTTTGCAGAGTGTATGTTCTGATCAGTTGAGATATGGTCATGAAAGCTTAAGCTTGTTTCTACTGAATTCAAAGTGCTGAAGTGAGTTATTTGTTTCCTCTGAAGATGATGTACTGAAGTTATATGATTCATTCAAAAGAAGTACTGAAGCAAATTGATCATTCATTCATTCAAGAAACAGTTTACAGCTTACAGATTACAGAGTACTGGCAACATCAAAAGCATCTACATGATCTACTTGTCCTAATCTATTACATATCATCTGTTCCAACATCTAACAGGCTGTTGGATATGCATGATCGCTCACATCTTTTGGCACTATATGATGGCTATGCTTTTGTGATAAGCATAACCAACCCTAATAGATGCTAAGGATCAAAATGGAGAGGATGGATTGATGCAAACGATAGATGATGACAATGACCACATTTGATGATGGAGAAAAATAATGTGTCCTTTGTGCTTCATCTATGTATTTCAACCAAAATGCAGCCCATCTACTCTCTTAAGGTATTCCCTTATACGATATGTGATGATGCACCAAAACCTGATGCAGAAAGACCAAGAACCACTTCTCTATCTTTTGGAAGTGGTGGATTTTTGGCTCGTGGCCTTCGTTGAGGCCGAGGTGCTGGGGGTTGGGAGTAAGATGTTCCCTCCTTATAGGAGTCATCAGAATCATCAGCAGAATCACTTGGAGTTACCACACTTTCATCTTCTGATGAAGAGAGAAAGGGTGATTTCTTTGGTAGTGGATATGGTTTTGGAAAATAATGAAACCATGGATTGGTATCTTCACTAGATGATGATGATGATGATGAGGATGTTGTGGTGAGATCTATGATCTCAGGTTTGGTACTCATGTTGATTATGGTTAATTTTGGAGTATTGGTGGAATTAGGGTTTGAAATATTATTTGGGGATTTTTGATGAAGAAGTCTATGTGCATTGGGATTGTTTTATAGACGGGTTCAAGTGGTAAGAGAATTAATGTGTGTGGGTGAAACAGTAAAAAGATATTTACTGAAACTTCTTGGAGAAGTATTCTGTTTCTGCTGATTGTTCTACTTCAGCAGAATGGTTTCCGTTTCTACCGAAGTTATAAGTGAATGCGAGTAAAAGTAGAATCCACGTCATCTTTGGTCAACTTTGACCAAAATTGGGAAATTTCTATTTATTCTCTACCGGCATATTTTCGCTCCACATTAAGTGATTCGATTATTACTCTCATTAAAAACACTTCCTGTTGTGCAAAATCGTAACCCTAATCTTCAAAATCTTTCATGGCGCTTCAATTTAAACATGATCATAATAAGGTTGCTTTTCTTGGAATTGCTCGGGGAGATGAGTTGTATAGGCCGATGATTTCATTCTTACAAAGATCAAAGATTCAGTATGCATTAACGCATTCTCCAAATGCTATATATGAATCCTTGGTTACTCAATTCTGGGCATCGGCAGAAAGAAGAAGTGATACTAAGATAGTTGCAAGTGTTGATGGACAAGAGTATGTGGTGACAGAGGAACTGATCAGAAGACAACTTCGCTTGGATGATGAGAATGGAGTTTATCATTCTGATTCTACGATGGTACTTGAAGGGCTTAGAGCGATTGGATATCAAAGTACGAGGACAGATATGTGGTTGAAAAATAAGCTTTGTCCTATGTGGAGGTTCTTGGTTCATACGTTGCTCCAGTGTATGAGCAATAAGTCTGGAGGATGGGATCTGTTTTCAACACAAATGGGATGTGGTATTGTTTGTTTATCTAAGGGTTTGACTTATAATTTTTCTAAGTTTATCTTTGATAATATGGTAGAAAATATAACTAGGAAAAAGGGTAAGTTTTTGATGTACCCTAGGTTCTTACAGATGATATTGAATGTTTCTACACAAACCCAAGCTTTTCATCCCATAAGTGTTTTGACTCCTAAGTTATTTGCCACGATGAGAACTAAATTTGAGGGGACACATTTTCCTTTGTTAGCTGCCATGCTACCTCAGGAGAATGAGACTGCTAATGAGGTTAATGTTGTTTTACCTTCTTCCAATCCTACTGATGGAAATCTTTCAGTAGATGGTGATGAGGGTCCTTCTGTTGTTGCTGAGGCATCTATACCTTCACCTAGACCATGTCCTAGTCGAGCTCCTACACAAGTTTCTATTGATGAAGTTCAGGTTAATATTGATGAAGTTCAGGTTGATATTGATAGACTGCCTACACCAAGTCCTGTTAGGAATCCATTTGGTGAAGGATGTTCTAATGTTGATCAGGTTAATGTTACTCCTGAACAGTCTAATGAAGTTCCAATTCCAACTGATCAATCAGTTGATACAGATGAGGATCCTATTACACTTACCTCATTATATTCTCTGATGCACAAGCTTACAGGTGAGGTGACTGGTCTTAAGAAAGAACTTGCAGAAACCAAGTCTATTCTTGGTAATAAGATTGTGGAATTGGAGACTAAAGTTGCAAACTTGGAGGAATTACTAAGACAGAAAGGTAAAAAGAGAAGTTTGGATTCTTCTGAGGAGGAGGACGAAGAGAATATTCATGCATCCCTTGGAATATTGGCTGATGTAGCACTTACATCTGATGTTTCTTCTCCTGTTGCTAAATCTTCAAGGCGCAAAGAGACTATTCTATATGCTAGCAAAAGAAGAAGACAATATTTGAATAAGGTATCTGCTGACACTTCAAAGGAGCCACATATGGTTGATGCATCTGCTGATGTTCTAGTTGAGGAGGTTGCTTCTGATCATGGTCAAACTTCGTCTATACAAGAACAACCAAATGTTTCACCTTCAGCAGATGACGAAGAGGTTTTTATTGCTGGGAGAATGTATAAGTTGAATGCTTCATCTGAAGTTTTCTCTACACCTATTGAGGAATTGTCTCAACCTGTTTCCTCTGATGTGGGTTTGGTTGTTCCTTCTGAAGCTCACATTGGTTCTGCTGAAATTGGTTCTATTGAGACATCTTCTGAGCAAGTACAGGACCCTGTGATTGATGATATGCTGAATTCAGGAATAGTGACTGAAGAACAAAATCAAGCTCAGGCTAGATTGTTTGCTGATTATGAAAATATGCAGAAGAGTCGTATTGTGGCTATATTTCTTCAAGATCAGTATGCTTCTAATTTGTCTCCTGAAAGGCAATTAGAGCTTGATGCATTACTTCCTATGATTACTGATGATCAATGGGATGGTTATATTTCTCAAGGTGCATCTGATCCAAATCTTGCAAAACTTATATTAGGAGCATCTTTTAATGATGAGAATTTTGTGGATAAAATGGTGGAACTTGGTAATCAAAGGAAGCAAGAATCTGCTGCAAAGAGAAGAGCTCTTATTGATCAAAGAAATAAAGCCAAAAGAGAGAAACCTATGACTGTTGCTCAGAAGAGGAATTATATGCGGAGAGTTGTGAAGAATTCTGCTATGTATAATTCTGGTATGTCAATGAAGCAAATCAATACTTTGTCTGATGATGCATTGATTAGACAATATAATCTGGTTATGAAGTTTTCCTCTTCTGGTTCAACTTCTTCCTCTCACTTGGAAAGCATTGCTTCAATGTCTGATGTTCCAAAGGCTAAGAGACAGAAAACAGTTGAAATTGTGGATAATTTTGAAACTGTTTTGCCTGTGGTGGTCTCTTCAGTTGTTACTTCTGACACACCTTCTGATGCTACTCCTTCTACTGATGTGATTGTTTCTGCTGAAACATCTTTGGTTTCTTCTGACGTGTTGTCTAGTGTGGAGTTAAGTGATCCTCTGAGTTCGGAATATCATTTATAGCTTGATACTGATAACATTGTTGATACAGAGGAGAAGAGCTTGGTTACAAGAAGTTCTGACAGATTGGCTAAGAAACATGCTTCAAGGTATTCTGATTTAGATCTCAAGGCTGATGATTCTACCTTTATTGAAGTTGGATCTGTTGAAGATTTTCCTGAAGGAACTCATGTGGTATTGGTCAATTGGAAAGCTGGCAAGCTTAACACTGTTTCTAGGCTGGATAATACTATTCTTGAGTTCAACTTCTTGAAGGACATTCTTCATTTGGTGACTAGACATGATTTGAAGATGCTGTATGAACATGTCATTCAGTATTATAAGTTTCATTCAGCAACTGGTTCTGGTTTATATTTGTTGGGTGATCTTCAGGTTATGTTTGATTCTCATTCTCCAAATGGTAAAGGATATTCTATTTGGAAGAATTCTCATAAGTGGGAGATTGAGAGTTGGAGATTTTATCCTCTGCCTTGTGTTCATGTAGTTCAGACTACATGTGGGATGATTTTGTGTATGCTATCAGATAAGCTTTATCCTTTATCTGTTACTTTTATGGAAAGATTGCAGGTTTGTTGTATACTTTTCTTGGTTATTGACTCACCAGATATACCTTGTGTATATTAAAGAGTTAGCTAGTCCAAAGGGTACAGCTTTGGTAAAGACACATCAAATCTGTTGATAGCTGTAATGGTTTGCTAAAAATCATAGGGTATGCAACCACCTATGCTTCATTGCTGAGTGTTGTATGGTTTTCAATTCACCATGGTTTATTCCTTTTTGGAATCCAAGAATTGACTAGCCCACATGTATATGGCTTGTGGTAAAGGCAGTGGCATTCCATATTTGGTTATCAATTCACCAATTCTAAGAATTGACTAGTCCTGAGCAAACGGCTACAGGTAAAGACATTTCAAATCCGTTTATATGGTTGCTGGTTTGCCAATAAATCAGATGGTTATTAGTGTACCATAGTTTACGAACTTAAACATATGGCTACTCCAGTAGTGATGGCTATTGGTAAAGAGACATCAAATCCATGTATTTTCAATGATTCACCTCTCACAGGAGTTCACACACCTGGATGTGATGAGAATAGTATGAAACTAATCTGTTTTGATGTATCTATTGTCATTTGTTGCTGCAAAGATATGGTGTTTCCGAGTTTCTTCATCATAGAGATGTTCTTATTGGGATTCTTTGCTGTTGCTGTTGTTCGTGCCCAATCCTCTGGTGCTGTAAGATCTATCAAGAAACTGGAACTTAACCTAGTCAAATTCCAGTTTAGGGGAGGATTGTTGGGAATTATGTGAAGTCTGGATTATGCTGAACTTAATGCCGAAGTGTTTCTACTGAAGAAGAGTGGATTCTGCTGAAGACATAATCTACTGAAGTATAATAGTTAATAGTCTGTTTCTACGGAAGTGTTTATTCCGTGTTTAGTTTATTTAGTGTGGATATACATGAGATTTATTAGGAAGTGATTGTGTATATCTTATTTAGTTTTATGATTATACGTTTCTTGGGAAACGGTTTAGCGATATTGTTTAGGGTTCCTTGTCTATAAAAGGAACACATTAGAAAGAGTTATGTACCGATTTGGAAAATTCAGTTTTAGTTAATATAAAGATCCATAGAGGATCAAGAAGTTCTTAGTTATTTGTTACTTGTGTTTATATTCCGCTGATAAACATTAGTAGTAGAGATTGTCTTTTATTGTGCTTGTGATTACATAGGCATACATAACGATCCACGAGCTCAAGATCTATCAAGGTCTGTTTGTTTCAACAATATTATTAGTTTACAATTATCATGTTCATATTCTTGTGTTCAACTTTAATTTAAACCTATGGATTTCACTCAACATTATTTTTGACCTTTTTAAGAATGTTATCTCAGGTAATCAATGAAGATTATGTTCGAGGCACGGAATGGGCATACCAAGACCTTTCCTTGTGTTGTAAACATAAAGTTGTCATTTCTTTCAAACTCATGCTCAATATTTTGGAGAAACATTTGAACAATTTGGAATATTTTGTAACAGTAATGAATTTTCGATGAATGATAACTATTTTTATTAAAACGTCTCTTTCAAGTCGTTTTCTATGATTATTGTCTATGATCTCCATTCGAGTAACACCCCGATTAGTGTTCCGCTGTCATTATGATCACGGGGGTGTTACAGATTGTCACCCATGGTGATAAGTGACAAGGTTACGAACAAAAACACGAAGAAGGGGGGATAGAATACAAGGAAGCTAATAAAAATAATAAAAAATCTTACTTGGTACGAATCAAGCAAGGGAACCTAAACGAGATAGAAATCTAACTAGCTATTCTATTCCCCGGAAGCGGGGCCAAAAACTTGATACGGAGTGTTTGGGGTCTAGAAAACCCCCTTTTCTACGAGCAAGCTTTTCAACCCTCTAGGCAGTGAACCTAATCGTTGTCGTGTAGTATGGGGTAAGCCTCGGGGATTGATATCGTTCTCTAGGGGAATAGAAATACTAGAAAGAAATTTATGACGAGAAGGTGGGGTTGAGGATGATTCTTTTTTATCTTTGTTTTATGCTTTTTTAGAAAGCTAAGGTAAATATCTCGGGTCAATTGATTAGGGGGTGGTACTTCTACCGATTTCTCTACTTTACTAATTATCTAATTATCTAGTTATCTAATTACTACGGATAGCTATGTTTAATTGAAGTGTGCTCGTATGGTGATTAAAGATGTGTTTACTTAGATACTATTACTCCCTAGTTATTATTTATTTGTCGGTTGAATTGTCACATCCTTTATCTTAACGCGTTGTATTCCTATTAGTCGTAGGGTGTGCGTATTCCCTAGTTCTATGAGGTTATCTCTCCTATAGGATTCACGGGATCGGCAAGCACGAGGCTATTTCCTCCGAGCACCCGATCGTCTTCAAGCATACTCACGTAATAAATACAATGAAAGCCTAGTTGCACTCCTAAGTCTATATCAATTAAGACAAAAACAACCTAACAACAATCAATAACTAGGTTTCATAGATCTAAGCAAACGCACAAGTAATTTAGCAAGATATGTTATACAAGCAAGCATACACACAATCAATTGAACATGGGGTAGACATAATGATAAATTGGATTAACAAACCTATCTTGATGTATAAAATAAGGTATGGGATCCTATAATACTGTCCAAGTCGGACTACAACTGAGTTAGGGGTTGCTCTCCAAAATTCTACCTCTTAAAATACAGAAAAATCGAATTCTATATATAGATTTACAATCGCGACGGTGTTGCCTTTTGCTAGCGACGCCGTCAGGTCGCCGCCATTAGGGTTTCATTTTGGCCAAGTCATCGATGGGACGACGTCACTTGAGAGTTGTGACGCCGTCGGTCTTTAGTTGCGACGTCGTCTGAATCTTGTATCTGGGTCGTCTGGAGTGAAAAATGTGAGTGAAGCCCTCCATATATTAGGTGTGATGCCGTCAGGCTTTAGGACAAGAAATTCCACTGATCCGTCGCGTGCACTTTTTGATCAAGTCTTCATAGAGGTATGGCGTCTCCCTTTGGATGGGACGCCATCAGGTTCTGCTGATCAGTCTTAAGTGTCTTCGATCTTGACTTTGCCATTTTCTTCATGTTTTTGCTCCTTTTCGTCCAAATATGCTTCATTCCAGCCTTTTGCTTTCAAAAGACCTAAAACGTGAGAATGAACGTTTTAAGCAGTAACGGATATAAAATGTGTCGAAATAGGGCTTAAATGACCCCCTAAAAGCGTATGTTTTAAATCCTTATCAAAACATAAAGCATAAAGATAGAGTTAGGATGGTAACTCGTATATTTTTCTCATTTTTTATTTTATTTTATTTTATTTTTTATTTTTTTACTAACTCTTTTTCTCTCTTTTTTATACCTTTTTACTCTACCATCCTCTACGATAACATCAAAATAAAGAGATTTATAGGAGCATCCCTACACTTGAGTTTTTATTTCACTAACACTAATTGACCAGAATTGAAAAAATCAAAACACTTGGAGTACTTAATTACGTAGACAAAGGGAAATTTATCGTTTCTTCCCATTACTCTATAAAATTTTACTTTAACCCATGAGTCCCAATCGTCCCAAAAGTTTATACAAAGGATATGACTCGACTTAGCAACCATGCAAGTAACTAGATAATTGAACTAAGGGTTTAAACAATGATTACAATAATGCACTAAAGATGATTGCATACAAGGTAGGCTAAGGTGATTTGGGTGTAACATTTGGGGGTGGATTGTAAACAATGCTCTTCATTGATTTTCTGGAAACCGAAACATCACGAAAACCGCGAAAATGATAGGCTCTGAGGGGTTAACTAGGGGTATCGTGTACTAAAGATGAGTATATCGCAAGGGTGTGGGGAAAATTACTCAACCGTTGTGGATGACGTAATTAAATTACAGGTTTAAAACAAGGGTTATCCTAATGCCTCTTATCATTTGATTAATCCTAACTACACGAATGTAGTCCTACTAGCGATCTCGGAATGCATCACAAAACAAGTTCTAGAATCTATTATACTACCGGTAGACTCACTAAGCATTAAAGATGAAAGCTTTTATTCCTAAAGATCTAGGGGCAAACCTCTCATTATTGGGGTGGAATTTGAGTGGTATACGGTTTTTTTGTGCTAGCCATATAAGTCATATCCATGAGACGCTTTATTAATACTAAAGTTTAACTCGTAAATGCCATAAAAAATTTTAAATTTGGTGCTAAAATTACCCTAACAAATATTTCTCATAGTTTATTACATAATTTACTAAGGACAAGACGAAAATCAAGTGAGTGAATAGTTTCTAAGTTCCCGTGATTAGCTCGGTAGGATATGTATAAAGTTGCGGTTAAATCATCCTCCAAGAAGAATGAATACGTAATAAGTGCTTCCAATAGTATTTCTTCTTCTTCTCTAATATAACCTGCACACTTATAAGAAAACGAAACAAAACCTCGTGTAAAATCGACGGTAAAACTATATATATAAAAACTATACTAGAAAGTGAATAAGATATAATGCTTGTGGAATGGATGTTTGCAGTTTTTCTGGAAAATTAAGAATTAGAAGTTTCCAAAAATCACAAGTTATACAGAAAACAAAACTGAGAATCTGTTTCTACATTTCCTAACACCGTCGGGTTTTAATCCCGACGCCGTCAGGTTGTCCTGACAAAAAGAGTCTGGTGCATTTTCTGGAAAAATTACTTCATTAAAACATGGGAAAAATCATGCAAAACTTCCATTATGACTCGATACAAGCATTTGACTCTAACAAACACACAAATATATACAATTTCAATTATTGTTAATCTTATGTTCATGCAAGTTCTTAAAACATATGTGATCTTTCCTACATTTATCTTTTTATAAAATACCTTTATATGTAATTAAGACAAAGTTAAAAACAAAATAAAGCATTTTCACAAAATGGACATGAGATTTAACCAATTAAAAAGATATATATAAACACACAAATAAGAATGAAAAACAAACAAGCAAACAAATAAACATGGGTCGCCTCCCAAGAAGCGCTTGTTTTTATTTATGAGTCTTGTAGCTAGACTCGAAGTCATGTCATACATCATCTCATGCATGCTCACGTGCCGATATCTAACCAACCCTAATGTTCTTTCATCTTTCTTATAATCATCTCCTAACTCTAGACATTTTTTTATAATGTCTCTCATTTTTTCATAAGAATCTCTAAGTCCCTTTTGCTTGTCTCTTTCACTAAGTAACGGAATAGGATCCATTTGATTACATGCCTCGATATCTTTGTGTTTAAACCTAGGGTGTGTACGGGGCATTTGATAGACAAAATCCTCAACTTCACTAGAGAATGTAATTAAACCATTAACTATTCGTTCATTCAACTTAGTCATTCTCTTAAAGGGCTTTCCAAATATCACTTGAGTGAGGCCTCTATCAATGAACTCTCCTAAGTCTTCTAAGACCATGAACTCTACCAAATAAGCAAAACTTCCAACAAACACGTGCAAGTGAGTGACTGCATTAACAACATTGTTCCCTTATAAGCTAACTCGTTTACCTTAATTTTACTGTATAGATTCCTTGAGATTAGGTTTAAAGGCAAGAATGAATTCAAGTAAGCATCAAAACTTTCAAATCCTATTTTACAAGGAAATTGCGTGTTGAAGGGACCATTTATCTAAATTCTACACCTAGGGTTAAACCATTGAGAGGGATCTTCTTCCATCTCAATCATAACTCCATCGATGACTTCTCTGTCGTCAAGTGCCTCCCCATCATCAAATTCCTCATTGGAATCTGAATCATAAAAAGAACTATTATGTTGCCAATTTATTTCATTATGCCCTAGGTGATTACCAAAGTGATGAATGGGTGAGAGATTGGGTGGGTTTTTAAGCGTCTGATTTGGGCTTAGTGGCGGCGTCATCGCTTAAGTTGCGACAGCATCATGACCAATTTAAAAAAAAAGTCTTTTTGTAAATCCGCCAGGGTCGAAAACTTTGTTACTATTTTTGACAAATATGTGGGCTTTTATTGTAAAATTCATTTTGTCAATCCACTTGCAATCTCCACAATGGTGTGTAATAGACGTGTCAACTTGTGTTTTGAAGGGAACTTTAGGAACATTTGGAATTTGCGTGCGAGCATCTCGCGGGCCCAGTTTAAACCTAAAGGAACGTTTCCTTATGTTATGGAAGTTGGGAAGTGTAACTTGCAGCCTTCCAATGAACATGTCTCTAGGAAATATTTCTTTTGCGCACAGTGTTAAAGCAAGAGCATTTGCTATATTGTGAATTCATGAGGGGGATTATGTTTGGGTTTGGAGGGGGTTCAATAACTGCGTTTACAAGCTCCGGTATCGCGAATACCCTTTCAATCTTTCTAGGTATAGCATCCTTTGCGTTTTCTTCACGGAGTTTCATCATCAAATTGTCAGCTAGTTCCAAAAACGTATCGCGGGTTTTTCTCATGTGAACTTTTAGAACTTGTATTTCTTTCTCTTGGATGTTAACGAACGTCAACATTACGTCCTTGAATTCGTTTTGTCGCGATTTTTCTGGAAGCACAAACCCTTTGACTAAGTCCACATGTTCATGAAATATTTCCTTATGATCATGTGTGGACGTTTCCATCCTCATCAACTCATTCACTTGTTCCTCCATGCTTTTGAATAATTGTTCTTGGGCATCCAAACTCCTTACTTCAGGGAGTACCAGATCCTCCCATTCCTCTTCTTCGTATTGTGCTAACTCCTCGATGACCTCCCAACATGTTTCAATATCGAGGTTACTTAATCTTCCACTAGCGGCATAATCAATAGTTTGTTGAGTGGAGGGAGTGACATGATCATAGAAGATTTAGATTTGGAGCCAAAGATCAATGTCGTGGTGAGGGAATTTGTGGAGCAAGTCCTTGAATCGAGTCCATGCCTCATAAAGGGTTTCACCTTGACGTTGTTGGAACATCAAGATGTAATTCCTTAGCTTGGTGGTTCTCCCCGGTGGGAAACATTGGGCTAGGAAACGGATGGTGAGATCATCTCAACTTGAGAAGGATCCCGCGGAAAGTCGCTCAAGCTAATTACTAGCTTGGTCCTGTAGAGAGAACTGGAAGAGACGCAATCGCGTTCTCTCCCGAGTGGTAGCATCAAGGTCAATGGAGTCAACGATTTTAAGCTAATCCTTGAGATGCTGATTAGGATCTTCAGAACGAAGTCCATGGAATGCACATCCGTTTTGAACCAACCGGATGGTGTCGGATCGTAGGTAGGGGTGGCAATCGAGTCGTGTTCGGGTTGACCTATTCGGGTTCGCGGGTTGGCGTGTTATTATAACCTCTACCCAAACACGACCCATTTATTAATCGTGTCAAAAAACTCAACCCTAACCCACACCTGCATAACACGTGTAACCCATTTGTGACCCATTTAACCTGTTTAAGTAAATAGGTCAACCGAGGAATAAGATTAGTGGTTTGTCAATTAAACTAATTTAAATGCAAAAATGATGTAAAAATCTAAAAAAAAGATAAAAATAATGTACAAATAACTATGCGACAACTTTAATGATATATGAATATAATCGTAATTCACTCATATATTAAATACATAATAAAATACATTTAATCTAAATCCAACATAAAATCCAAGTTACATACTTTAATTTTAGTGGCTTTATATACTTAAACGGGTTCACGGGTTGACCTGTTTAATACTTACTCAACCCAAACACAACCCGTTTATTAAACGGGTTAGACGGGTTGACCTGTTTTTGACCCAAACCCATTTATCCTCAACCCAAACTTGTATAAATTCGTGTCGGGTTCGTGTCGTTTATCGTGTCGTGTCGACAATTACCACCCCTAATCGCAGGGCCGTAGTTTGAGCTTGAAGTGGAAGCTCGATGGTGTTCCTATAGCCTTGATGGCTCGGTCTAGAGTATTCGCTAAGAGTACGGCCTCTTGGCAGGTCGAGTGGTGGTTGGTTGGGTGGTGGTAGTGGATGATGTGGTGGATCGTTGTTGGGTGGATTATCACCTTCCATGACGAAAAGTGGCGAAGTTACGAACAAAAATACAAAGAAGGGGGATAGACTAAAAGAAAGCTAAGAAAAAAGGAAAAAAAGAGCTCACTTGATAGGAATCAAGAAAGTAGACCTAATCGAGATAGAAAACTAACTGCTATTCTATTCCCCGGCAGCGATGCCAAAAACTTGATGGGGGAGTTCGGGGTTGAAAGACTTCCTTTTCCGTGAGCAAGCTTTACAACCCTCTAGGCAGTGTACGTAATCGTTGCAGTGTAGTATGGGTAAGCCCAGGTGGTTGATCGTTCTCTAGGGGAATAAAGATGCTAGGTAGAGATGTATGACGAGAATGTGAGGTTGAGAAAGATTCTTTTTAGCCTTTTTATATTTTTTTAGAAAGCAAGTAAATATCTAGGGGTATAACAGGAGGGGGGTGATACTTCTACCAATTTTAACTACTATTTAATTAAACTAATAACTAATTAAACTAATGAAAAGGAAAAGATAGGCTATGTATTGTAAGGTGTATTCTTATGATGATTAAAAGTGTGTTCACTAAGATGTTCTTACTCCCTAGTTATCTATTATTGGTCGGTTGAATTGTCACATCCTCATCTTAATTGGTGCGTTGTATTCCGTGTGCTCATAGGGGGTGCCTAATTCCCTAGTTCTATAAATTGTAACTCTCCTCTAGGCTATCCGGGATCGCCAAGTACCGTAGTATCTCCTCCGAATAAGCAATAAACACAACGATGGCTCAATTGCACTCTCAAGCTTTATGCTATTTAGGAGGATCAAGCTCGCAACAAGTAAAGAAGAAACCAGTTTTCCTTACTCTAGCGTCTACCAATTAAAACAAGAGACAACCTAACAATAATTAATAACTAGGTTTAATAGATCTAAGCAAACACAATAGTAATTTAGCTACTCGTGATAGATAAGCATGCATACACACAAAGAATTGAACATAGGATAGGCATGGTGATAATATGGATTAACAAACTTATCTTATGATGTAAAGAAGGGTTTGGAACCCTAAAATACTGTCCAAATCGGACTACACACGAACTAGGGTTTTCTCTCCAAAACTCTACAACTTTAAATTGCAGAAAAATTGAATTATATATATAGATTTACAAGTGCGACGGCGTCACCTTTTGCTGGTGACGCCGTCTGGTCGCTCTCTTTAGGGATTCGTTTGGGCCAAGTCATTATTGGGATGGTGTCAGTTGAGGAGTGTGACGCCATCTGTCTTCATTAAGGACGTCATCTTGAGAGATTTCTTGGACGTCTGGTGTAGAAACTAAGAGAGACGCCTTCCAGAGAATAGGCGTGACACCGTCATGCTTTAGAACCACTTTTTCACCTGAGCTATCGTGTGTAATTTAATTAGAAGTCTTCCTTAGGGACGGCGTCTCTCTTTGGGTTGGGACACCGTCAGGCTCATAATACAGCCTTGGATCTTGACTTTGCCATTTTCTTCATGTTTTTGCTCTTTTTTGTCCAAATATGCTTCATTCCAGCATTTTGCTTCCAAAAGACCTAAAATGTGAAGAGGAACGATTTTAAGTAGTAACAGATATAAAATGTATCAATTTAGGTCTTAAATGACCCCATAAAAATGTATGTTTTAAATCTTTATTAACCTTATACATGCAACCGATAAGATCATGTGTTTGGGAATCATAACGATGAATGATGGATTACACCCATTTGCAAAATGCCCAGTTGATTCAAAATATTTAATACATTCCAATAAATCAACCTTGATGATCCTGTAGGATTTAATGAATTTGAAGTCAAAACCATCTGGACCTATAACTTTAGAGCTGGCACACCCTCAAACAGCCTCCTTAATTTCCTTTGAAGATATAGGAGATGCCAAAAAGCTAGCATCAAATCTGATAGTTTTCGAAATTGACTACTTGAAAAACCTAGGCGATTTGAGCGAGAGTCATTAAACTTGGAACAAAATGATCAAAAGAAACCTTTTTAATCTCTTCGGGGTCCTCCTGCCAAATTCCATTCACCATAATGCCTTTAATATTAGAGTTACAATAATTATTTTTGAGAATGGAGTGAAAAAACCTAGTGTCTTCGTCGCCTTCGATGGCCCATTTAAGGTTACTCTTCCGTTTCAAATCCTTCTTATTAATTTAGTCGAGATGATCGAGGTCCATTAACCACTCCTCCCTTTTATCAACATCAAAATTGTTATGAGACAGTCTTCAACCTTTAAATCCACTAAAATAGCTGATTTTTCAAGTCGTCCATATGCTTATTTTGTTCCTTTATTCTAGCAGTAGTCTATGCCTTAAATTCCATTCTAAGTTTTTTTTTTAGTTTGTCCTTAAGTACAATATCAGGGTTACTAGAATGAAGGCTATACAGGTTAGAAGCCTACAAATCTTGAATCACATCTCGATATCCCACCACTCTGATCCACTTATTGAATGTTCTATAAGGTTTTGGCCCAAAATTAGGCAGGCCAAATTTCAGTCTAATGGGGCAGCGGTTTGAGACAGAGCGACAAAGAATCGAGGCAGAGGCTTCATTCCACGTATTGAAGAATCCAGATGTAACAAGGAACCGATACAATTTACTATCTTTCCTCCCATCCTTGTCAAAGAGAGTAAATCTCCTCCCTCCCAAAGGGAGGTCACAAAGGCTCTTGAAATAAAATCATTAAAAACATTCGCCTCATTAGCATAAAAAATGCTACAAAACCTTTCATCCATGCTTCTAACCACGTTTAAATCACCAAAAATGATCCAAATAACTTCACTATTAGAGATGATCTTCTCGATTGATAACCAAGTTGTTCCTTTTTAGAGGGGGATTGAGGCGCATATACGTTTAGATGACCAATCTTAGAAGATTGATCACTCCAAGAACCGGTAAACCCAAAAAGTTCCTGTTATATACTTTCTGTTCAATCAAAAAGAAACTAGTATCCCACATGGTTATGATTCCTCCCGAGGCTCCAATAAAACTGTTATAAGCCTAATCCACATGAGTTAGAGGCCAAAGGGACCTGGTAAGAAACTGGTCCACTTCTTTCATTTTTGATTCCTGTATACCAAAGAAAACTGGATTTTCATAACCTATAATATCACTAACCCAACTCTTTTTTACATCTCGCCCAAGACCATTATAGTTTAACGATATACCAATCATTGCAAACCAATAAACACCATAAAATAAGGCCCGTCCAGATTAAGATGACCTGTTTGTGACCCTATGAGAAGTAT
Organism: Chrysanthemum seticuspe; assembly: GCA_019973895.1. Lineage (NCBI taxonomy): Eukaryota > Viridiplantae > Streptophyta > Magnoliopsida > Asterales > Asteraceae > Chrysanthemum > Chrysanthemum seticuspe. The sequence continues at coordinate 245,415,022 of BPTQ01000007.1, read as the reverse complement.
TTTTAAAATAGAAACCATTTTTTTCACTAATGTTTTCTATCAAAGCTTCCTCACCCTAAACATCCGAACACTCATTATGCGGCCAGACTTCTGGGAACTAACCCCTTCACCAAACCAAATTTTATTATTCTTATGTTTAACCTTTCTCTTTATGCTATTTGGTGGATTATTATTCTCCTCTATGTTGTTAGATAGTTTCTAGAAGCTAGGCATAAGGTTGTCCAGTTCGTTATCATCTTGGACACAATTTGGGGGTTGGGCCAGAGGGTCGTTGAGGAGAGGGATATGCCTCTTTAAAGTTGGCTTGGATGAACATGAAATTATTAGCTCTTCCTGTATTGGGATAGGTGTTGGCTCAATAATATTGTCACTAAGAGGGAATGGGCATGGTGCATTTTGTAAGAAGGACGGGGCATCCTACTAAAAAAAGGGGATAATTTATACATGTTGTTTGATTCCACAACTATAGAGCCACCAAAATTATCATGCGAGGAGAGAGAAGTACCATTGTCATGAGTATCCACCTTGGGACTAACATCCTTGGGAACCCTAGATGGGGACTATTCGTTTTCCATAACAAATGGTTCCTCACCAAATTGCACCCCGTTATCCGCCGGAACGTCCACCGTAGCACCAATGTATTCCTCCTCAAAGCAAGAGTTTCCATCGTCACCCTTAAAAATTGCTGAGGATGAAGATCGAAAGAAACTCGAGGCATGAAATTGCTCTTCATAAACCCTAAATGGGTACACTTTGTTATCTACCATAACTTCAAGAGGCTGACATATAGTAAACATCATTGATGTAAGAACTAGGAACTTGGTAGGGGTAAGAACTTTGGAGTCGAAATCAAGCCTCCTAACCTCCAGTAATTTCCCATAATTCTTGATAATGGATTTGATTGCCTCACTGCTTCTCGCGAGCATTTGAAGACCTTCTATGGTGATCCAAGTCAGCCTACTACATGCATCTCCTTTTGTCCTCCCATAACTTTAGATCATCAAACCATTGTTGTAGCCAAGTCTATTCTCTTTTAGGTTTGGCCAACTTCCTCTCTTGAAATCCATTCGAAAAGAAGAACCCTCCTACATATTTTACCTTGCTCCTGTCGATACCGTTATTGCTAACAATATCCCACGTATTTTGAAGAACTTGGAAGTTTTAGTTTTCCTAGTCCAACACTTTCAAGACGAGATCTAATAGACTTATCTTCCTCAACCTTCACTAACTGACATAAGGATTCTGTGACATTTTTAGGCCCGAGAACAACTTATTTGAAGGAATGATTAAAGTCCTTATTTACCTTCTTGTGATTGGTGTGGACCCCCTGCCACATTGGAGGGAAACTGACTGTCGCGGTATCCTTATCCTTCGCCTTGAAGAATTTGGCCGTATTAATCACCAGCTTTGAATTTCCTATTATGATTCCTTTTAGCCTTCTTTCAAAATCCCCGACATTCACCACATTCTTAAAACTAAAAAACCAAATCTTGAACCCATTTTAGTTCTCTTGAAAGTGATATAAACAACAACCACGTTTCTGTATCGACTGAACATCTTCCATAGCGCTTTTGAATCCAACATTTTTGGAAAGTTAGTAAAAAAGAAGGAGCGGGCACTAGCTTTCATAACCTTATCAAAATCAATTACCTTAGGTTTATCCCAACTTTATAATTTCTAAACTTCTTGAACGATCCTTCTTCCTCGTTTCTGACTGTGACAACTCATATTTTCCAAGTTATTACTTGTCTATAAACTCAAACCAACTTACTTTGAATATTTACTTAAACGTATAAATGTTGGGATAAATAGCGTAAAATGGAAAACGAATTTAAACGTAAATCGGCACCCAACTAAGTTTATTCTATGTCAAACATGTAATGTATGACTTTTACAAACATGTTTTATGAGTTCATGCATTTAGTTTTATAAGTTTAACGTAAAGCGCATACATTTTGCATTAAAGTTCATACATGCATGCAATAACCAACCCAGTCTACCACCTTTATAATATATACATACTACACACTCATATCTATCAAAATTCAAACATACCCCCCCCCAAGATACCAAAATCGGCCACATTGTTGGCTTGGTGCTAACATGCCTTTTTAATCTCAAAACTCACAAACTACCTAAATCTCATAAACCTTAAACCTTTCAAACCTTCAAAAGCTAATCCATCTCATCTCCCTCCCACTATGGTATGCCTCATGCAAGGTCAAAAGATGCCTTTTATTCTTTTGTTCTTACAAGCCCTTGTAACACCAAGAAGACTAGTCAACTATGCCACTTTGGTGCCTATAAAAGGAGACTATCACTAAGCTTATCCTTCACAACAAAAACACAAAATTGACACACTTTCTCCTCCTAAATACATGAATGAAAAACCACAAGAACAAGGTGCATTCAAGCTTGGGTTTAATTGGTGTAACTATTGGTTCATAAGTTGGGGTTTTGGAGTTGTAATTTAGGGTTTTCTTAGTGTGCTCTTGGTGTTTTTGTTCACTAATTTCCATCAACTCATTGTAAGAATCCATAACTTATTTTCATACTTCATTTACATGATTATATATCATTTCATGTTCATTTCTGTGGAAAACTAGAATGGGATTGAATAGTTTCACCGATTTTAAGTTAGTTTCAAAAACTTTAGATTCGATGTTATGTGAATCGTATAAATGAAGAGAAAGTATAGATCTAAGAGTAATGCAAATAAAGAAAGCAAGTAAAGTAAAGGATAGAAAAGACACAACCGATTTATAGTGGTTCGGCTACAAGGACACCTTCCTTGCCCTACTCCACTCCCCTAGTCACCTACTCGAGAGTTCAAGCACTATGTCAACAAACTCCTTCAACTTGGTGGAGAAGCCTTCCCAACGTAGCTTATACTTTTTCTGGTACAAATCTAAATACCGTGTCCGTAACACGGAGGACCAAACCAACACTACTATAACACAAAAAATATGTGAAATATGAAATACAAGATCTTCGCTACAAAAATCTTGTGGAGGAACAAATCAATCAAGGACCCTTTGCTTGGATGACTTGTAGAATGCTCGTGATCTCGCCTTAGAGAAATACCTATATGAGAATCACAATAAAAGAAAGAAGAACAACTCTCTAGATCAAGTGATCTTTTGTTAGAAGAGTGTAAGAATATATGAGAGAGTTTGTAAGAAGAGGGGTTAATGAAAATGAAGAAATGACTCTCTATTTATAGGCAAGTTCTTGCCACTGTTGCACGGATCCCACGGATCTCTCACTTGAGGGATCCGTCCAGTGTATTCCTGGGGATCTGTGGGACGCTCCTCTTTGCCCATGGGTTTTTGGGTTATGGGGCATGGGTCATGGGTCCTAGATTCAGAACCTTGGGTATCTAAATAGATACAATGTATCTAATAGATGCAATGCATCTATACAATGGGTATGGGTTATGGATATGATCCATGGGTATGGGTCATGGGTTGTGGTTTTTACCCATCCATATAAACTATTACAACAAATGAATTGTTACAACAATTTGTATTAAATGACTATGTGTAGATGCTTTACAAAAGTAACATTTATCCTTACAGTTTTACTTATGATAACATTATATTTGTTATCAACAAAACACAAAGAGATCGCTAAATATTAATAAACGTTTTTTGCGGTTTATTTGTATTAACAATCTCCCCATTTTTGTTGATGGCAAAACATAATGTTATGATGAGTAAAACTTAAGATTAGATGTATGTTTTGATAGCATAAGTTTTACTTCTTCTCCCCCTTTTTGTCGAAACAAAAAGTGACCCTAATGAAGAAATAAAGTGTGGAAAAATAGTCCACGTATATCTAACTCCCCCTTGACGGTAGCTCCCCCTAGAATGGGGTGTCAAGTGAGAAAAAATAAAGCCTAAAAAGACAAGGTTAGTAGTAACATGCATAAATAATCTTGTGATTGATGAGAAACAAGATTGGGATCCAAGGTATGTAAACAAAGCCTTGTAATAAAATAACAAAATGTAGTGGTATTTATGCCACATACAAGCATGTAAAACTAAGAACAAGACTTGTTCTAAAAAATGACTCAAAAAAATACTAGAGAAAATAGTAAAGTGATTCCTTCTATGCTTGCATAAGGTTATGGATGGAAGTTTTCGTTAGTGATGATGTTGATGCGATCAAGGGTGAGGTTAAGTATGACTCGCATCTCTTTCCTAATTTCTATTGCAAGATCCCTAGTGGATTGGCAATATTCACAATGTAAATGATGTGGGTAATGTGTGCGGAAGTTTTCCGGGTTAGTTTGATTTGTGAGATGCGGAAGTTGTGGTGGAAAAGTTGGAAAATAGGGATCAAAGTTCGGAATGTTTGGAAGTGGTGGTGGAAAAGAACTTAGATGTTCTTGTAAGACAATAGGAGCTAAAGGTGGTGAGGTTTCAAGGTCTTTAAAAATTGTGTTTGGAGATGTGGGAGGTGTTAAAAAGACTAGTTCTTTTGGGTTGGTTTGTTGGGATCTTATTGGAGTCTTAAGGATTTCTAATAGAGTGACTTTTGGTGCAGATTTGATGGGTGATGATGCTAGTGTGCTTGTTGGAGATGAGGGAGGTGCTACTATGGAAGCATTTTGTGGTGAATGAGTGGTTGGTGATGAACTATTTGATAATGGTTTTGCTAAAAAACAAGGTCGGATGCTAATCCGTGCGGTTTTTCTAGATTTGGGTGGTGGTACTACGGAAGGTGGTAGGATAAAATTTTGGATTTCTTGAAAAGGATTGTTTGCACTAGGTGATTCATCAATGTTGGAAGATCTTTTGGATGACATGATGATGGTTGTTTGTGAGGTTGAGAGTGATGAATATGCAAGCATTTTTAGAATCCTATTTATAGAAAAATAATGCATTGCAATGAATGCTTGACCCAAAATATGGACTAAAATCTAACGATTAGATATGAATTTAAGACATGTGATCATAAGAACACAAGCATTAAGTAATATACTCATTAGGAAAAATGATAAAATGATGAAAATATAGAGGTTTTCATCTAAAGTGAGAAAAATAGAAGATAATTTTAGCTTCTGTCTCACGGATCCCACGGATCCTTCCCTTGAGGGAACCGTCCAGCGTTAATGCTGGGATCCGTGGTACTGGTGACTCAGGCAGCTCAAAATTTTCTTTTTGGAAACATTTGTGCCTAGTGTGTGCCTATATGCAAACAATTTGGAGTTGCGGTTATCTCGACTCCTAAAAAGAAAAGGAAAATAAACTAGAAGTGAAAAAGCACACTATTATGTGAGATAACCCGAGTGCTCCTAATTCATTGTTGCTTAAATGAATATACCCAAAAATAGATGTTACTTATGTGTCCTCTTTAGCATTCAAAAAACATGAGATGCAATGAAAACGTGTTTTTACTTTATATTAATAATAATAAAAAAAAATTTGTCCTAGACGTGAGAAATAGCTTTTATGAAAGTGATACGGGAAGAAGTATTCTTTTAAAAAGCATTTTGAAAAAGTTTCTTTGTTTGAAGAAAACGTTTAAGAAAAATAGGTATGAGCAAACGTGTTGTAATGGAAACTTACTTTGAAAAGTAAGGAAAAATTATGAAAGTACGAGTTGTAAATAAAACCTATCTTGGGTTTTGAAAATTCCCGTATTTGTTTGTGAGTTGTGTGTGAAATAGAGATCCTAGACTCAGAAAGAAGAAGGCTAGTGTTTACATACCTTGTAGAGTTTAAAAACTAATTAAGACGATTGTTCCATGAGACCAAGACCAAGACGAAGTAGGTTGAATTGTTCCTGCTTCAACGGTTTGGTGATGACGTCGGCTATGTTGTGGATGATACCTTCTCAATAGAGACGTTTCCTTTTTGAACATTGTCTCTTAAGAAGTGATGACGAATCTCTATATGCTTGGTGCGAGATTGCAATACCGGATTTTTGCTTAAGTCGATGGCACCTTTGTTGTCACATAGAATGGCTATGTCACTTAGATGAATGTCGTAGTCAACTAACGCTTGTTTCATCCATAGTGCTTGTTGGCATGCTTTGTCGGCGGAGACATATTCGGCTTCGGTTGTTGATATGGCCAATGTCGTTTGCTTCTTTGAGAACCAAGATGTTAAACAACATCCCATGAAAGTACATACATGATAAGGTTTTAAAATGTACCTTTTTGAGGGGTCGTTTAAGCCCTTATTTGATCACTTTTGTATCCGTTATTACTTAATATCGTTCCTTTTCACTTTTTAGGTATCTTGAAGGAAAAATGCTGGAATGACACTTATTCGGACGAAAAGGCGCGAATATACGAAGAAAATGGCCAAAGTCAAGAATCGAGACACTCAGGCTGCTGGAACTGAAGGTGACGGCGTCAGGCACAACTAGTGACGCCGTCGGACAACTTTTGTGACGGCTCAGTAGCCAAATTGCTCATTTACAAGTGACGGCTTCAGGTTTTAAAAGAGTAGGGCGTCGCAACTCAGACGGCCTAGATTTTCTCTAGATGACGTCAGAGACTGAAGGGGACGGCGTCACAAGCATAAGGTGATGCCATCGCAAGACTAACGTGGCCAAGATGAAACCCTAATAACAGCGACCCGACGGCGTCACAAATCAAAGGGTGACGCCGTCGCATGTGTAATCTTATATATAGAATCCGAATTTTTTACTTTTCAGTGTGTAGTCTTTTGGAGTAAAAACCTAAACCGAACCAAGGCTGTCTTGTACAGTATTTTAGGGTTCCATACCCTATCTTACATCAAGATAAGTGTTTTACTTCATTAATTCAATTATGTCTTCAGTTAATTGTGTGTATGCTTGCATGTTTCCCATGTCCGACTAATTTACTTGTGTGTTTACTTAGGGAATATGAAACTTAATTATTGAATATTGATTGGTTGTCTCTTATCTTAATTATTAATGATCTAGTATTGCGATAGATCATCCGTTGTGTAGTTAATGCTTGATTAATTTTTGTGAACCTTAGCTTATAGTACCTAAAGTCATTGTAGGCTAAACCATCCGAAAAGTACCTTAGTGTTAAGTTTATAAATCCTAGAGATTTTGTAGGCAATAACCTTTGGTAGTTTCAAAGAGTTAGGGATAAAAACATACCCTACGACCTTAGACACACAACGCAATTAAGAATAAGGACGTGACAATTCAACCATCAATAGGAGATAATTAAGGAGTAATAAAACCTAAGTAAACACATCTTTAAATCATCATACGAGCACACAATAATTAGACATAGACTACATACACCTTAGATTAGATAATTAGACGAGTAGAGTAATCGGTAGAAATACCAACCCCCAAATCCAATACCCCGAGATTCGTACCTTTCCATTTCTTAAAAACATAAAAAGATAAAAACATAATCTTCCTCAACCCCAACCTTAGTGTAGTAACTTCTCACTAGTATTCCTATTCCCCTAGAGAACGATATCAATTCCCGTGGCTTACCCTAATACTACACTACAACGATTTGGTTCACTGCCTAGGGTGTTGAAAAACTTGCTCGACGAAAAGGAAGTTCCTTTGACCCCGAACGACGCGTGTAGCGTTATCAAGTTTTTGGCGCCGCTGCCGGGGAGTAGAATAGCTAGTTAGGAGTTCACCTCGTTTAGGTTTCCTTGCTTGATTCCTATCAAGTAATCTTTTTTCCCAATTTTTAGCTTTCTCTTAGTCTATCCCCCTTCTTCGTGACCTTTGTTCGTAACCCCATCACTTTTCATCATGGAAGGTGATAACCAACCACCATTCATCAACCTACCACCAAATGACCCGCCAAGAGGCCGTACTCTTGGTGAATACTCGAGACCAAGCCACCTAGGCTATAGGAACACCATTGAGCTTCTCGACCAAGCCCAAACTACGGCCCTGCGATCCGACACCATCCGGTTGGTGCAAAACGAATGTGCATTCCACGGACTTCGTTCCGAAGATCCTAATCAGCATCTTAAGGATTTCCTTAAAATTGTCGATTCCATCGACCTCGATGCTACTACTTGGGAGACCACGCGTCTGCGTCTCTTCCATTTCTCTCTAAGGGACCAAGCTAGTAATTGGCTTAAGCGACTTCCCGCCGGCTCCATCTCAAGTTGGGATGATCTCACCTCTCGCTTCCTTGCTCAATTTTTCCCACCGGGGAGAACCACTAAACTAAGATGAGACATCTTGACGTTTCAAGAACTTCAAGGCGAATCTCTCCACGAAGCATGGACTCGATTCAAGGACTTACTCCATAGAGTCCCGCATCATGGTATTGATCTTTGGCTTCAAATCCAAATCTTCTATGACCATACCGATTTCATCACAAGCCGATCCATTGATCAAGCCGCCGGTGGAAGGCTTAGCGACCTTAACACAGAGGAATCTTGGGATATAATAGAAGAGCTTGCCGATCGAAGCTACGAAGACTGGAATGAATCCCCTAAAACCCCCGTTAAAGTGGTTAATGCCATATCAACTCCTCTTGAATCTGCCAACGTTACCGAAGAGCAAATGAGTGCTCTTGAGAGAAGGATTGATTATCTGATAGAAAGGCATAAGAGAGCCCCCGTACAAATCCCTCTGGAAATAATCAATTCCGCCAATTCCACCAACCACCCAACTCTTTTCTCCGAATCCCCAAGTCGTGATCAAAATCTTAATTCTGAACGGCGCTTCTGTTCTACTTCCCCAATACCACTCTCACCAAGCTTTAAGGAACATATGAGAGAATACATGGCAGCTCATACGGAGAGATTAGCAAAATTTGAAGAGGAGGTTTATAGACAAAGAGAGGAAATGCAGGCAAAGATGACGGAAATGATGAACCTGGTAAAAGAATATACCAAGACAAAAGTTCCCGAAAAGGTGCTAGTAAGAAGCAATGATTATCCTCCCACTTCGTTTGTTAACGCCATTTCCATTATGCCTGAAGATGGAAAGGATAAGGAGAACGAAACTGAGGAAAGCAAGAGGGATGAGGCTAAACCTAATAATGAGCCCGAGACCATTGAGTACTACCTTAAGCACAAAATTAACAAAAAAACCATTGTCAACCAAGTGAAAAATTTTAGGTACAATGAGGTTCTTAGGGAAGCCCTTGAAGGAAAAATAACAGGAGAAGAGTATGACACCATGCCTATGGGACCTCTGTATGAGCTGGTTCTAAAAAAACCAGTAACTAAAAAACGAGACACTACAGGGAACTTCGTGATACCATGTAGCATAGGTGACATTGATAATATAAATGCCTTAGCTGATCAAGGGTCTGATGTAAACATAATGCCATTATCAATCTATAATAAGTTGACTAGGGAGAAGCCAGCTAAGACCGATCTTAGACTTTCCTTAGCAAATCACACCTATGTCTACCCCATAGGAATCGCAGTGGATGTTTTAATAGAGGTGGCTAATATTGTCTATCCGGTTGATTTCGTGATCATAGATATTGAGGAAGATAGAAACATGCCACTCATTCTTGGGACACCTTTTCTGGCCACTGCCAAAGCAACCATCAAATGCGGGGAGGGCATCATGATACTTAAAAGTGATAAAGGGTACGCTAGGATACCCATTGTTCCAAGATATCCTCTTAAAATCATGGAGAAGATTACGGATGAGAATCCACAAGTCCCTAACAATGTGGTTAAGAAGAAAATGAACGATTGGGAAAAAGGGCTTAGAGATTTCATGGTTCAAGGATTACATGCAACATTGTGGAAGCGCGATAAAAAGTTAGGAAATAATCCAACTTCAATACCACAAACACAAAAGAACCCTAAGGATTTTTTAAAGGGAGCGAAAGTACTCTTATACAAATCACGAATAAGAGCATTACGAGGTAGAAACAAACCAAGATGGTTTGGGCCTTATACGGTGAAGGAAACCAATCTAAAGGATAAAACCGTTACCATAATAGACGACGTTGGCAAGGAATCCATGGTAAGCATACAACGTCTACGTCCTTTTGATGAAGGAAGAGCAAAAAAGGAAGGTGACAGTAATGAAGTCACGTAGGGGCACAACTTCGAGTCTAGCTACAAGACTCATAAATAAAGAAAAGCGCTTCGTGGGAGGCAACCCATGCTTAATTGTTTGTTTGTTTGTGTCGTGTATCTTTTATTGATTGTTTATTCTCATGTTTAAATTTGTAAAAATGCTTTATTTTGTCTTTAACCTCGTCTTAATTAAATATAAAGGTATTTTATATAAGGGATAAGTGTAGGGAGGATTACACACATTTTCAAAAGAAACGTAAACATGAGAATTACAATTAATTAAAGATATACATGTGTGTTTGTTCGAGTCAAATGCTTGTATCGAGTCATAATGGATGTTTTGCAGGAAAGTTTTCCAGATTCTAAAGATGTAAATTTTCCAGAATTTTTTCCAGAAAATCGCAGACCAGTTTTTGTCAGGATAACCTGACGGCGTCAGAAAGGAGCAAAAACAACTGATTACATTTTCTCATTTTCTGAGCTACTTATAAATTTTTGGAATTTTCCAGGTCTTAATTTTCCAGAAATTTTGTAAACATCCATTCCACAAGCATTATGTTGGGTTTTAGGTTCCTTAGATTTGATGAGACAAAATAAATAAAAGAATGAAACATCAAGGGCTTAAAGAGAAAGAGATGAAACCTACAAAAAGATGGAAGGACTTGCTTGCAAAAGAAGATTTATTATTTAGTCCTTCGTAGTATTTTTTAAACCCTAATCCTATAGTATATAAAGAGGACATGGGGTGTAGGTTTAAATTAAGTCTTCCATAATGTAGTCTAAAGGTGTGTGTGTGTGTCTAGGCGTCAAGTCCTCTAAGTGGACGCCTAGGATTTGTGTAGTTTAGCCTCAAGGATCTTTGATCCCTGTTACAAGTTTAGTGTAACCGTATTATACCGATCAAATAATATTTGAGGCTTGGAATGATTATAAAGATAAACCTTGTGTCAATAACTATGCTTTGTTTTATTCCGCTGCGTACCAAGTTTATTGTCATTGTTATTGCTAACCCTAGAGGCTTAAAATGATCCATGGAGTCCTAACAAACTCCACAATTGGTATCAGAGATTGGGGAGCTCGTTATCTAGGGATTCGCAAGGTTTTTCGATGAAGAAGATGGAAAAATTCGAAGCTGGTACAAAGTTCGTATTTTTCTGCAGCACTGTTTTGAAACGGCGATAACTTTTTCGTTAACCGTTGGATCGGGCTGCAATTTTTTGTGGAGCTTCTCTATATACCTATCTAACTTTTCACCAAAGGAATCGTCGATCTGAGCTTTTATGTGAAAGTTATTCACTGTCCAAGTTGGCTGCTGAAGGAGGTATAAAGTTTCGAATTTTAGGGTTTTATTCTTCAAATTTTTTGTCGAAAAGTGCATGGGTTTTAATTTGTTATCTCCATCTGATTGGTCATTGTTATAATACAAAGATAATAATATTTTTGAAGCGCTTGAGATACTTGATGAAGCAAATTTTCTCTCATCATTATTTTATTGTTTTATGGATTAACGAGAGAATTAATTCACATGGATTGGATAATGAAGTTTGGTGCAGCTTGTGATAAAAACATGATTCACAAAAGGTGTATGCATATTACTCTTGGTTTATACGGCTTGTTACAAGTACATGCTATCTCCGTTCATTTAACCAAGATATGAGGGCCCACTGATTCTATGCTTTTATCTGCTACTAGTCATGTTGTAGTACTGCTACCCTACACGTATCTGCTGATGCTAGACACGAAAGATCTTTGCAACTGCTGCTGTTTGTCATGTGGCTGTGTGATAATATAAAGGGTATAAGGTTGCACCAGGTTTTTCATGTGATTGTATGGTAATGTTTGTACTACTGCAACTACTCAGTTTGTACTGATTATAGCTTCATGATATGGTTTCCACTGAAAGCATGTCGTTTCCCCGGATAGTTTTTCTCGTAACCACTGCTAGGTTCATGTGAATCCACTGCTAGTTTTACTTGTCACCACTGATGGGCTTCTCGAAAGGTAACCACTGCTAGTTTTACTTGTAACCACTGATGGGCTTCTCGAAAGCTTCTCATTGGTATTTGGATGCTGCTGTATACGTATACATGTATCATGATTACTGGTACAAGGAGTAAGGTTACTGGTTATGAATGACATTAGTAGAAAAGTTTGTTGAGATTCGAGTGCACGGCATAAGATTTGCATGGATTTGATATTATGATCGGATGGTGGAGCTTGTCTTTTGGGTTTCAATCTGCTACAATGCATACAGGTTGACGTTTTAACATGGGACTTGCCATCCTTATATCTTATTGGTCATGGTCTAATAGTGGGTCGATGATTGCTGAGATAATATTCGTTTGTTATAATGGATTGTGGCAAGTGGGACTAATTATATATTAAAGTGGATTTAATATAATTTTACTTTGGTCCAATAATACACAATGCGTTCATATCACATGCATGATTACTAAGGATTGAATGATTCATTGTTTTATTACCTCGTACTGATTTTTAAGATTGATGAGTGTCTTGGACGCTGGTGGATGCTTGTACAAATTGATTTATTTGGATGATACCTTGATACAATAATGCGTACATTTATGGATAAAGTATGGGATTGAAAGCAATGACAATATTTTATTGTCATGTGATTTTATTGATATTGTGTATCATTGTTGGTGACGTTAATTGGCTGATGAGAATTTTTGCTTGTAATCGAATTATGTATGATTTTTGGTTCTCGAATAGTGTTGGAATTAAGGGGAAGTTGTAAAAGAATTTGGTACAGAGTTTATTGGATTTTTGGCGACACACACACGAGATTGGTTCACACACACAAGGAGTTTGGAAGTTGTTCTTAAAAGATTTAAAAAGCTCGTATTTGGTTTTTATTGATGAATTGATTACGAAGACAATTATTTATCACTTATTTGAAGATGAAGTGGAATTTCTTGGATGCGTGTTCTTATTATATTTTTAACCGGCGGAATCGTTTAAAAGTAACTTGTTCGTGCTTCAATGATTGTGACGAAGAATTGACAAACACTTTAAGGAGTGACGTTATTGTGCTCGGTGATTATTGTCAAGAGATTGTGGTCTCCTTATACATTGGTTAGTATACGTTCAGAGTCACGTGGATAAACAAGACATAAGACGCAAGTTTGGGTTATTCTACTTCTTTATCAAGTTAGTTATATTTGGTTTTCTTCACAAGTGATCATTACAAGGAGCTTACAGATTTGAAGAATCATTGATGTTCATGCACCACTCAAGGGGAAGTTTCTAATGTTTACATTCTCTATTTGTTGATAACAAAAAGGGGAAGAGATATTGGAGTGCGATGGCATGGATTAAGGGGAAGACAAAAGAAGACAAGATTTGTTTCATTCACGGAGATGTTTACATCTCAACTTCTGCTACTTCGTCTAGGGAAGTTCGTACACGACTTTGTTTGTTTTGTCATCATCAAATAGGGGAAGATTGTTGGGTTTTAGGTTCCTTAGATTTGATGAGACAAAATAAATAAAAGAATGAAACATCAAGGGCTATTACATGGTAGGAAGCCAATGATTGCATTCCTAAAACCTTTTGGGTGTCCTGTTACCATTTTGAATACCATAGACTACCTAGGCAAGTTTCAAGAGAAAGCAGATGATGGATACTTTTTAGGCTATTCCACTAATAGCAAAGCCTTTAGAGTATACAATAGGAGGACTAGAATTGTTGAAGAGAACCTACATGTTCAATTCAGTGAAAAGACTCCTAGTGTTGAGACCAAAGGACCAGACTGGCTGTTTAACATTGATATGCTAACCAAATCTATGAATTATGAGCCTATCATTGCAGGAACTTCCACTAATGCTGATGCAGGTATACAAAAGGATTCTGAAGTAGATAAATCTTCAAAGGAAGCTGATTCTCCAACAGAGTTCTATTTGGTTGAAAAGTGGAAAGCTGGTTCTGTTCCTTCCATCATTCAAAAGCAAGGTCCCTCTGGTGATGATGTACTAAATTCTGGAAGCAAAGTTGATCATCATCAAGATAAGGATGAGTTGTTGCCAGATAACTCAGTGTCGGTAGAAGAAATTGAAAAGAAGAAAAAGGAGTCTGCAAGCACTGATAAGCCTACTGTAAGTGCTGATAGGCCATCTGTAAATGCTGACAAGCCATCTTCTACCACTGATAGTTCAAGTGCAATTCCGGCTACAAGCACTGATGATAGTACTTTCTTTGGGCCTTATCCAAAGCCACTATTTGGTAATGAGGAGTATCCACATGATCCTAATATGCCTGACTTGATTGAGATGGATACTCCTACTGATGATGAAGACATGGATGACTTCTTCAATGCTAATTTGACTAATTTGGACACTGTTATTAATGAAAGTCCAATTACTTCTACCAGAATTCACAAGATTCATCCCAAGGAACAGATTCTTCGAAATTTGAATACTCCAGTTCAAACAAGAAGCAGGGTAAAGAATTCAGAACCCTTTCCTGAACATGGGTTCTTTGCAAGATCTCTTCATAAAAGAAACAGTCATAAAGATCTGCAAAATTGCTTGTTTGCTTGTTTTCTGTCTCCAAAGGAGCCCAAGAGAATAGAAGAAGCTTTAACAGAAGAAGGATGGGTAGAATCAATGCAAGAGGAGCTTCTTCAGTTCAAACTTCAAGAGGTTTGGACATTGGTTGATCTTCCAAATGGGAAGAGGGCTATTGGAACTAAATGGGTATTCAGAAACAAAAGGGATGAAAAAGGAATTGTAGTAAGGAACAAGTCAAGATTGGTTGCTCAAGGATACACACAAACTGAAGGTTTGGACTATGATCAAGTATTTGCTCCAGTTGCAAGGATAGAGGCTATTAGATTGTTTTTTGGCTTATGCTTCATTCAAGAATTTTGTTGTGTATCAGATGGATGTTAAAAGTGCATTTTTATATGGCACTATTGATGAGGAGGTATATGTTTGTCAACCTCCTGGTTTTGAGGATCCTGATCATCCTGACAAGGTTTACAGGGTGAGGAAGGCTATGTATGGACTGCATCAGGCTCCTAGGGCATGGTACGAATGCCTATCTACTTATTTGATGGACAATGGGTTTAAAAGAGGACTGATTGATAAAACTTTGTTCATTAGAAAGCACAAAGATGATATTTTACTGGTTCAGGTTTATGTAGATGACATCATCTTTGGGTCTACTAACAAGGAGCTATGCAGAGATTTTGAGAAACTTATGCATGATAAGTTTCAGATGAGTTCTATAGGAGAACTCACTTTCTTTTTGGGGCTACAGGTTCAACAAAGGACTGATGGTATTTTCATTAGTCAAGACAAGTATGTAGCAGATGTGTTAAAGAAATTTGGGTTTCAAGATGTAAAAAGTGCAAGTACACCTATGGAGACTCAAAAACCTATGCTACCAGATGATGGAAGTCCCAAAGTTGATTTGAAGTTGTACAGATCCATGATTGGATCTTTGATGTATCTGACTGCATCTAGGCCAGACATTATGTTCTCAGTATGTGTGTGTGCAAGATTTCAAGTAACACCCAATACCTCACACATGAATGCTGTTAAGAGGATCTTTAGGTATTTGAAAGGTCATCCTAAATTGGGCCTTTGGTACTCTAAGGATTCTCCTTTTGATTTGGTGGCCTACACTGACAGTGACTATGCTGGAGCTAGTCTGGATAGGAAGTCTACCACTGGAGGATGTCAGTTCTTGGGAAGCAGACTAATTTCTTGGCAGTGTAAGAAGCAAACTATTGTGGCTAATTCTACAACTGAGGCTGAATATGTGGCTGCTGCTAGTTGCTGTGGTCAAGTTCTATGGATTCAGAATCAATTGCTGGATTTTGGGTACAATTTTATGCATACTAAGATTTACATTGATAATAACAGTACAATTTGCATTATCAAAAATCCTGTTTTACATTCTAGAACTAAACATATTGAGATAAGACATCACTTTATTAGAGATTGTAATGAGAAAAGGTTGATTCAAATGGTAAAAATCCATACTGACTTCAATGTTGCTGATCTTCTCACAAAAGCTTTTGATGTGGGAAGGTTTCAGTATCTTGTTGTTAATATTGGAATGATAAATCTCTAAAACTCTCAAATTGTTTTGTATAAGTTTGTGAAAGTATTGAACTGTTATTATGTAATCTTAGTATTGCTGTTTCTTTTTATATCCACTGACAGTGTTGTTTCTAATGGTTTATATCCACTGATAGAATTGATCTATCCACTGCTAGTTGTTCTGTGTTTCCACTAACTGTTGTGCAGGTAAAAGACAAGTCATTATAGAGATGCAAGAAGTACTGAAGTTACATTGTTCATTCAACAAAGCAGTTTACAGCTTACATCTTACAATGAAACTTCAAGTGCTAAATAAAGACTACATCTATACATGATTTTCTCCTAATATTTCTACTACTACTATCCTTGCTGATGTCGTTTGAATGCTGGATATGCATTTATTATATGCAAACGAAGCAGCTAAGGATCAAAATGGAAAGGATGGATTGATGCAAACGAAGAAGCTGAAGCTGATTGTGGCAGATAGATGGATGATATGATATTCTTCTGGTGCTCCATCTCCTCCTACCACTACTCAGCAACTTACTCCATCTTTCCTTTTCCCTTCCTGGTTACTATGTGTGAAGAAGCACCATGAGTTGGTGCACTAAGACCAAGAACCACCTCTCTGTCACTAGGGAGTGGTGGGTTTCTTGCTCGAGGTCTTGGTTGGGGGTTAGAAGATGATGGTTTGGAGTTTGCAGTCCTCTTCTTAGAAGAGTAATCAGAGTCTTCAGAAGCATCACTTGGATTCACCACACTATCATCTTCAGATGATGGAAGAAATGGAGATTTTCTTGGTCTTGGTTCTAGTGGAGGCAAATAGGTTAGCCATGGGTTTCCATCTTCACTTGATGATGAAGATGATGAAGAGGATGAGGAGGTGGTTAGATCAACCACTTCTGGTTTGTTCCAACTAGGGTTCCACATTTTGATTGATTGGGGATTTTGGAGCAATTAGGGTTTTTATCTCTTGATTGGTTTGGGCGTTATATGCTATTTGGGTGCTTTTTATAAGTGAGGATTAGGGTTACTGGAGTAACTAAGGGGCAGGTTAAATGTGGTTGGAAAGTTAATGAGGTTCTTGGGGATTGGACTGAGATATATTCTAGAAGTTGACTATGTTGACTTTACTGTTTTAACCTCGGATAGTTCATTTGTAACCACTTCTGGCTATTTCTAACCACTGACAACCATAATCTTTGTCTCTATGTTTGTTTTTTGTTGTCTTGCAGGAAAGAAGGATGTGTGTGCATAAGGAGCTAGTGTGTTTGCTGCTTATGTTTGTGTAAAAAAAAAAAAAAAAAAAAAAAAAAAAAAAAAAAAAAAAAAAAAAAGAGATAATTTGTGTGTTAACCTTCATATCTTGTGAGATAGCATTTCAATTGGCATGGATTTGCTTGCTATAATGTTGTTCAGTTGGGAGGAGTGATTATCTGTATCCACTGATGGTGTGTTACAACTGCGGACAGATGTTGTGGAAGCACGGATAATATGATTCTCTGTTTTTCATGTTACAGGGGTTGTTTTGACACTTTGGCAAAAGTATATCTTACTTATCAAAATCACGGATGGATCACTTTCTTTAATCTAATAACCACTTCTACTTCTCCACATCCTTAAACCCTAATCACTTTTATTGATTTCTTCACAAACCCACTTCGTTTACATCAATGGAACCAAGGTCAATGCCTGAGGAGTACTCCACTTCACATAATCTTGTTGCTATTCTCACCAAAGATGCTCGCTCTGAAGGGTTTCATCAAATGATTGATTTCCTTGTTCATAGTCCCATTCACTTTGCTTTAACGGTTGAACCTACCATTTTTAAAGCCTACATACGTCAGTTTTGGAAGAATGCTAAACTTGAGGAGGTTAATGGGTTGGAGGTTTTTAGTACTAGGGTGGATGAGAATGCTATTTCGGTTTCTGAGGAGCTTATTAGAGAAGTTTTGAGGCTTGATGATGCTGATGGGGTTGATAATCTTTCTGATGTTGAGATTGTGGCTGGTTTAGAGAGATTAGGATACACATACCGAGGTGAAAAGGTACAATTTTTTAAGAATCTGTTTTCTCAACAATGGAAGTTTTTGATTCACACTTTGTTGATGTGTATGAGCAATAAGACCACAGGCTTTAATGATTTTCCTTCAAAAATTGCTACTGCTATTATTTGTTTGTCAGATGGAAGGAAATTTAACTGGTCTAGGATGATTTATGAGGGGTTAGTGCAGAACATTAGGAAGAAGGGAAAATATTATTTGTATCCTCGATTTGTTCAATTGCTTGTGGAACATCAAATCCAGGATCCTATTGAACATGTTAGAGAGTATGAGGTACATCGTATGATTCCTCGAGTGTTTGCATATATGAGGAATCAGCCACAGAATGTTGTTATTAGAGATGTTCCTTTGTTTCCTCACATGCTAAATTTTCCTACTGATTCTGATTTTCATGAGGATAGGAGAATACAGGGCACTCAGCTTCCTCAGGCTAGTGCTAGTGGTGTGGTTAATGAGGCTGTCACACGGTGTGGAGGTGACATGATTGGAAGGGCTTCCACTACTGATCCATGCTTAGATGCTGGTCAGGATAGTGGAAACATCATTAAGACCCAACCTTTGGCAACTCCTAATGTGGAAAGTTCTTTGGAGCTTAACACAGGTGGAGGTATCCCTAGCCAACTGGCTGCTACAGGGTACATAGATGATCAGGCTCGGTCTGGTGCTATGTCTTTTATATCCAAGGATTCACCGCTCGGAGCAGTTAACACAACTCGAAGTGATGAGGATATATTGGAACCTGATAATGAATTGACGGTTGATGACTATGTACATGATGACTTTTTCGATGAACCACCTCTCGGACCAGATAACACAGGTCGAAGTGGGGAGGATATTCTTGAACGTGTAAATGAATTGACGGTTCAGTGTGCTAAAATGGAGGATAAGATTTCTAGTCTACAGGAGGTCACTGTGCTTCAGGGTAAAACTATTCGGAGATTAAAGCATAGGGTCTTGGTTTTGGAGAGAGTGAAAAGACCTGGACTTGCTGTTTTGAAAGTTTTGAGGCGTATGAAAAAGAAGGTGAACTCTTCTTCTACTCTGAATGTGGATGATGTATCCAAACAGGGGAGGAGTGATGGCATGACTTCAGGGGAGGCTGGGAATGTATATGTTGGTGTTACTATGGAAGAAGATGTTGACAGTGGAGATCAAGAATTTGTAGTTTCTGATAAAGCTGGGAATGTTGTTGTTCTTGAAGAATTGAAGAATGTTGACATAATGCAGAACACAACCACTGATAGTATATCTGAAACCCTGGTTAGTAATTTTGTAACCACTGATGTTTCAGATTTGGCTATTGTTTCTGATACTGTCATACCCACTGCTATCACAACTACTTCTACTATTGTTACAACTCTTTCTGAATTACCATCTAAGCCTAAAGAAGTAGAGAAAGAGGCTGCAAGCACATTGATTAATCTGAGCAAAACATCATCTATACCTACATCAATAATTGCACCTGCTTTATCTATTCAGTCTACTGCTACTAAATCAAAAGGTAAACCAAAAGGTAAAAGTTTGGTTATTGATGAACCTTTGAAGAAGAATATGGTCAAATCTAATGTTGGAAAAGGCAAAGAAGTAGTACTGAAGTTCAAAAATAAAACAGAACAAGAGGCTTATGATAAAGAGTTTGCTAGAAGTTTAGAAGAGGAGGACAGAGCAGTTTTGGAGAAGAGAAAGAAAGATGAAGAAGAAGCTAGTCAGAAGATATTAGCTACATGGTATGAATCGAACGTCGGAGAAAGAGATGAAGAAATCCGAATCTACCATTAAGTCTTTCTCAACATTGTTATCATCTTCATCAACACTATCGTCACCCATACTGTCATAGTCTTTGTTATCGGTTTAGACTTTGTAGTCACCAATGTTTTAATGATTGGTCCCAAAGTCTATATGATAGTCACCAACACAAGACGTAATACAGTTGTAAGAAGTTAAGAAGTTCTTGTTGTTGTAAGGGTCGAAATAGTCTTTGATGTTTAAGAACTAGAGGTGACAGTTGTAGAAGAAGGTATCATTGTGGTTGTATATGTAAGGGTCGGAGGGGACTTCAGTACGGTAGTGAGGAGGGGACAAACCTATGTAGTAGGTGTAAGTCTCATCTTCTTCTCAAGTGGAAGAAAAAGTATGCGGAGTTTTGAAAGTTTTGTCGTTCAGGTCCAGAAAAGTGAGAGAGGTTTTGGTTCT
>BPTQ01000007.1:245214754-245371735 GCA_019973895.1 Chrysanthemum seticuspe | reverse complement strand
TGCTGAAAGTAGAAGGCGACGGCGTCAGGTGCTATTGGCGACGCCGTCCCAAAATTATTGAGACGATCCAGAACCCAAAACTCGTATTTTCAAGTGACGACGTCCAGTTATGGAAGAGTAGGCCGTCGCTACTCAGACGGCCTAGATGCAATCCAGACGACGTCAGAAGCTGAAGAGGACGGCGTCACGGACATAAGGTGACGCCGTCGCAAGGTTAACGTGGCCAAGACAAAACCCTAATGGCGGCGACACGACGGCGTCACTAAACATAAGGTGACGCCGTCGCAATTGTAATCTTATATATAGAATCCGAATTTTTCAGTCTTTGTGTGGAGAGTCTTTGGAGTAAAAACCTAAAACCGAACCTAAGGTGTCTTGTACAGTATTTTAGGGTTTTAAACCCTATCTTACATCAAGATAAGTCTTTACTTCATTAATTCAATTATGTCTTTGATTATTTGTGTGTATGCTTGCATGTTCTCCATGTCCGGCTAATTTATTTGTGTGTTTGCTTAGGAAGTATGAAACTTAATTATTGAATATTGATTGGTTGTTTCTTATCTTAGTTGATTAATGATCTAGTAATGCGATAGGTCATTCGTTGTGTACTTAATGCTTGATTCATCTTTGTGAACCTTAGAGTATAATTACCTGAGTAATTGTAGGCTAAACCATCCAAAGAGCGCCTTAGAGTAGGAGTTTATAATCTCTAGTGGGTTTGTAGACAAGACCCTTTGGTAAGTTCGAAGAGTTAGGGAGAAACGCATACCCTACAACTTTAGACACACAACGCAACTAGGAATAAGACGTGACACTCAACCATCAATAGGAGATAATTAAGGAGTAATACAAACTAAGTAAACACATCTTTAAACTATCATACGAGCACACATTAATTAGACATAGACTCCCACAACCTTAGTTTAGATAATTAGATAATAGTAGAGTAATCGGTAGAAATACCAACCCCCCCAAATCCAATACCCGAGATTCGTACCTTTCCATTTTTCATAAAATATAAAAAGATAAAAAATAATCTTCCTCAACCTTAACCTTAGCGTAGTAACTCCCTACTAGCATTCCTATTCCCCTAGAGAACGATATCAATACCCGTGGCTTACCCTAATTACTACACTACAACGATTAGGTTCACTGCCTAGGGTGTTATAAAACTTGCTCGAAGAAAAGGAAGTTCCTTTGACCCCGAACGACGCGTGTAGCGTTATCAGGATTCAATGGGCACCATATTATCGTCCTTTTGATTTGCATGCACCCTTCTTAGAGTTGCCTCTGCTGCAAATTGTGCAGCAAATGCTTCTTTCTTCTCTGTTGTTAGTTTCTTGATATCTAAATTCTACATTTTAGAAAAAGTTAACATCAAATGGAGATTCATAAGCTAAAACATAAAGAATACAATTATGTACCTTTTCCCCAAGAAGGTTTTCAGTGTTCCTTATGTTAAATTAAGTGTTATTTTAAATTACAATAGATATTCATTAAGTATTAAGAATTAGTGCCTGGCAGATCTTGATTTGTCTCCTGAGCTCAATATTATGATTTTGGACTTCTTCTACTATCAAAGCTCTCTCCAACGCACTTCTCAAAATTCTCTCAGCTTCAAGCAACGCTGCTTCCTTAGACTTGGTATGTCTTTCTAACGTCTTTTTATCCTCTTGTAGCACTGCAATCTAGTATGATAAAAAAAAAGCTGGTTAAAAGAACATGCACACCAAAAGTATACATAAATTCTTTATGAGGAAAACACGTTCTACCTCGTTTTTGTACATTCTAATATCAGCTTCCAGAGGAGCAATTATGGATTCAATGGGCACCATATTATCGTCCTTTTGATTTTCATGCACCCTCCTTAGAGTTGCCTCTGTTGCAAATTGTGCAGCAAATGCTTCTTTCTTCTCTGTTGTTAGTTTCTTGATATCCAAATTCTACATTTTAAAAAAAGTTAACATCAAATGGAGATTCATAAGCTAAAACATAAAGAATACAATTATGTACCTTTTCCTCAATAACTTTTTCAGTGTTCCTCATCTTTTCGTCCAGTTTTGCTACCAGTTTTGTATCATGCCAGGATGGTCTCACGTGTTGCCCTAACTTTATATTCATCATATTCTCTCTGCAATCGTTATAAAAGCAACCATTAAACTGATACACTAAGTTTTAATATGATTATGCCATAATATACAAAATCTTAGTTATAAAAATAACCATTAAAGACAATTTCAAACGCATACCTTAGTGATTTCGAGTCTTCAAAGAGATTGTCCGCGAACATAAATGTTTTCTTACAAACCTGTGATAAAGAAAACACAGAAACGATCATTAGATGAGATTGTGAGGGAAAAAGGATATTAGGGTTTTTTAGAAAAAAAGATAATGAATTGTATATAAGTTTTTACGAATATGTTTTGTTTAGGGTTACCTAAGTTGTAGGCATTCTCCTACATAATTGGTTGCATAGATTTATAATTTTGGACTTGCAACATATATTCCAAAAAGTCATGTTGCCTTAGTGGTAAACACACATGTTATTCAACCAGATAACCAAGGTTCAATCCTTGCAAGACTCCTTTTTTATAAATAATTTTAGAAAATAAATATAAAAAATCCGAAATTTACATAATAGCTAATTAAATTAAAAAAATATTGCTTAGGTGGACAAAAATATTTCTTAGGTGGACAACTAATGATTACATGACATTAAAATGAATTACATGGCATTGAGGTGGCAATTGTGGAATAATCTACGTGTTATGCCTCCTGTTATATATAATACTAGATCCAAGGCCCGCCCCGATGGGGCGGCTAGCTTTAAAATTTTCATTATACGATAAATTAATAGTAAAATAAATATGAACGTGTAGTCACATCCATGAGACGAAAATGAATAAAATAAAGATGCCATTATCAATAAAATAATAACGTTAAACAAAACCTAACGTTCAAAATAACCGAATTACATATAGTTTATAATCTATGAAGAACTTCTCTATGTACAACGTTGGTTTTAGAGTTGGTGTAGTTGCCGTCTTTGTGACAACACAACACTTTTAGACCTCTCTTGCTTTTTACTCTTGAGACGGCTACATAAAGTTGTCCGTGGGAAAAAAACTGACCGTTATCCTTTGGATGGTCCTCAACCACAACGTTATCCTTTCTTGCGTTTTAGGTAAATTGACCCATTTCGCTTATAGCTGAATGGGAACGAATTCTCTCTCTATTTCGAAATATGCTGATTAAGGTTTTAATACCATACACTCTGTCATTTTCTTTCTTCGTCTTTTTCTGGCCTTTATATCTTGTATTCCTCAAGCATGGAAAGAAGGCGGATCTGCGTATAATGGATGATATAAAAGAGGCTGAAAATAATATAAATTTTCAGATTAGTAGTTAAACAGATATTTTGTACTCCATAATAAGTGACCAATACAAATAGAAAGTAACCTAAAAAGCTTTTTAGATTACAAATTTCAAACAAAGACAATTGTAACTATTTTTCACACAATTCCTAAGTTGAGCTACTTACTATAATATTCTTTAGTTGACCTTGTTTCTCAAGAATCCAATTATCAAATAAATGGTATTAAAAAGCTTGCTACTTATCTTTTGTAAACCGACCACAATAACTCATTTATGCAAGACTAAAGTTTAATCTAACTCTTCAAACAAAAGAATATTTGCCTAACATTTATTACGTATTCTAAACTTTACTAAATTACAAAAAAAATAGTTTGGTAAAATGTATAATAGAAACATATTTTGATGTACATAAGTAAGTGATAAATTCATTAAAAGATGAAAGAAATAGTAAAATGCTTGATACGATAATGTTAAAACAAAATAATGTTAAAAAGAAAAATAAGGTCATGTTCATAATAACCATAAAAGGTACATATACTTTATTGTAGACAAAAAGATTAAGAATAAATAAACTTATAATAATTGAAAATTTTGTTTATAGACAGATTTGATTTAGTTGTCATCTTTATCACAACACAACATTTTTTGTCCTTTATTACTTTTTACATTTAATACGGCTATATAAAGTTGTTCATGTAAAAACATGCCGTTCCAAAATAAAGCCCCACCTTAAATAAAGTTTTACGTTGACTTTTGTTTATTGTCATAGCAAAACAAACGGAAGCGTGAAAGAAAATGCAATGACATTAGTAACAAAAATAATATATTAAAGAAAATCATATACTACAAAAATATGAAATAAATTATTTTAGTAATATCAAAGTTTTTGTAACGTACTTCTTTGTACACAACATAGTTTGTTTTGTAATATCAAAGTGTAGAGGGAGAGTTCGACAACATCCACAGCCACGCCGGTGGAAAATGTAACAACAGTACGAAGAAGTGCAAGAGCCACGGCAGTTGTTATCGCTAAGCCCATGGCAGGACTTCTTGAATTTGAGAAGCCTGTTGTATACGCATAACATGCATAAAAAGTAAGTACTTGTGTTAAATTTGATCGATACAAAAATAGGACGGACATTTAGAATCTTAATATGTCTCTTTTAACTTAAAATGACTTTACAAAATTCTTTAATTCTTTCATTTGCATAAATTAAATGGTTTTATATATCGAGGGAAAATTCATCTTTCATATTTAAGTAGCATGTATCTAAAACAAAAGATTGTCAAACACTGTCTCTCAAAGTGTAACTATTGATTTAATCCCATATAAAATTGTTCAAAACAATATACATCTTGTATGACCACTACCACAATTGTTCCTCTATGATAATTATACACATCAACTCTAATCTATTTACAACACCTACCTAAAAACAATATCAAGTGAATTAACTTACTATCAAAATCCCAAGTCAAAGGAAGGAGCATAAAAAAACTCCAAATCTTGGTTCTTGGGTTTTGCGTTCAACAACTCTGATTTCAGTCTCAATTCTTTGGCAGCTTGTTCCTCCAATGCATCAAGATCAATCCCTTCATAGAACGCATCATCGTCAAATGCATCCATTTGCCATGTCGGTTCTTTAGCAACAACTTCAGGATTGTTGAAAACTTCTGCCTCTAAGTTACGGATAGGAAGCGGATCACCATGCAAAAAACTCAACTTTCTTTTTCGGTTTTCATTGGCTTCAGAGGAGTTGGTGTTGATATGAATAATAGAATTATCGGTATTCAAATGGACAGATGACGAGTTCCCATTAGTATGAAGATGTGGATTTGTTGTTGCTTCAGCACTTCCACTGTCAGTCTTTTGGTCAATGGAAACAATGTTGTCGGGACTAAAATCTACTAATGGTGATTGAGTGAGTAAAGACCGCTTGCCATGTAATATACATGAACAAAGGTTATGAACAGTAACTAAATAAAAAAAACAGGAAACTTCCATCCAGGTTGTCATTTAATTTAACTTCTTCAATGAGGGTTGTGTATCTTTCATGCCGAAAATATCAAATTAGGATAAAATGATTCAAAATTAAGAGAAAGAACCTGTAGATGGCCATCATATCAACTTGAGAAGTTTCCGCCTGTGTATTTGCCATTGTTGGATTTATCCTGTCATCTATGAAACTACCACCATAGTAGTCTTGATCGTTGTCAATTTCCTCATCACCTGAGGCTTCTGAAGACACCCTGAGAATAGAAACCACAACTTTTATTTAAACAGATGAAAGTAATGACATCACAAAGTTGGTCTTTTAGCACAATATCATTGTCAAAATGGATTCGGGTTGAGACAGGTCATTCTGTGATGGGTCAAAACGATGGGTTGACATGAAAACATTTTTTGTCCATTTGTTTAGAGCTTATTACTAATAGTTAATGTGTTAGTTATGATTACAGAAACAATATTCTCATAATGATAGACTTGATAGTATACATCTGTTAATAATATAATTTAGAAAGTATGCATTTAACATATAGGCTCTGGACAAGTTTCATCCCTTCGCCAATTTGACATATTCCATTTGTAGCTATATCTTTTCCCTTCGCCTGTTTGAGACTTAGAAAACAAATTGACCCATTCAGAAATAAATGGGTCATAATCAGAACCTCGGTAATGGAAATTTAACAGCTATAAATTTTAAGATAAGCATGGACTTACTCAGCTTCATCGTCGATAAAAGCTTGGGCATCGTTTAGCAGCTTCCTGTCACCTGGTTACAGATATAGACACTAAGTATACCATTTAAAAAATATTACAGGGTGTTTGGATGTGTGTTTTAAAGTGATAAAAAGAATCAAATTCAGCTAATCAGTTGATTAAAGATAGGGACATGCATTCACTTTTACACTTATCTCAATAAGAATTTTCCCCAGTTTTACACTTCTAATCCGCACTATAGAATAATCGCTCTTACACAGAGGTGGCAATTTCGACATGTTTATTTATAATTTAGGTTGTCTTCTAATCTAACGCGTCAAGATAGTAGAAGCAAAAAAATAGTAGCTAACACGAAAAGGGTCAAACGGCTAGAAAGTCTCCCAAGAAACACTATAATTTTAATGTATAAAATCACCTTAATTAAGTTATTACGACTTAATGTCGCAATAATTAGTTTCAAAGCAGATCTAAAAACCCCTTATGTCCTACAAAGAGCTTTTGATAGGCAATGTACCTCTAGCATGTTTCTTGGGAGGATGATCCAATCGAGCATTTGATCTACCAGGAACTGATGAATGGCAAACAATATTTTCCTTGTCTAGCAAATTCCCATTTTCTATATCACCATACTTCCGTAACCGTTTAAGCTTTGGCTTTGGTTGACTAACTGATTTTTCTCCAGAACTAATTATCCAGTCTTTACTGCAACTATTATTCGACAACTTTGTCAAAGGAGTTCGGAATTCTCCCATAAACTTGGCAGCAGAAGTGCACTTTTGTGAAGAATTACTTATTGAATCACTTATTCGGGTGCGCATTTCTTCCGTCATACACAAATTTCTTCTATTAGGAGTAATCTCTTTAAACTCCTTGTCATTCTTACTTTGGCCTAAAGATACACAGGCATCTGGGACCATATCAATATCTGGGGGTCATACAACTTTTCAGTTTATTTAATGTGCCTGCAAAACCTTAAATGTGTTGAAGTTGTTACATAAATGTAACGGAAAGAACGTTCACAGTTGTAAATTATAAGAATATAATAACTAATATGATAATGATCAGAGGTTAAATGATGGGACGATTTCAACTGTGATTCTCAATAATATTTATAATTAATGTATATTCAATAAAACCTCAAAAGCTATGCTATTAAATTAATAAATTTTTTGTAATAATACAATTTAGAAGGTTTCAAGCATTTGAATACACTTTGGCTAACTTTTGATCCCTTCATCCTGTTACATTTTATCCAAACTTTTTAAACTCTGCCACCTTGACTTGTCAGAAATAACATACCGCCAAAATCAACTTATTATTTGGTAAACGGGTCGAAAACTGAACCTCTAAATAAATGACGATTCACATAAATAAATAAGTGTACGCATTAAATACACAAACGGGCAACTTTCAACCTGTTCAACTCATTTCACCCATTACCTTTTAACTAATTCTTTTATTCAACCCATTTGAGATAAAACACAACCGAAATTATCGCCCATCAATGTAAAAGTAAATGTATGCATGTCATAAAAATAATAATAAAAGCTTGAAATATGTGGGATAAAATCTCACCATTATCAATCGGGGACTCTGGAACAACACCATTGACCATTAGATTAGTTAGTCGAGGACTGAGATCACTATTAGTCGACCATACCTTGTATCTTGGTACAATATGCATTAATGGATAGGTTGCCAAGCTTGATGGTGCGAAGTTCACTATCAAGAGTGATAGCACGCGCGTCTTTGTTGTCGTGGAAGAGATCTTTAATATGGTCCCATAGTGCTTTGGCATTCCCAGGAGTTGTGACGACTTGGTCTTGGAGGGGTTCGGTTAAAGTGCCTAGAATCCATACCTTCACGAGATCGTCTTGTTTGTGCCACTCGGGATCGGTATTGCTTGTGGAGGTCCCCTCAATATGTGCTTTTAAGCCGAGGCTTCCAAGATTGATTTTGAGGAAGGAACTCCACGAATTGTAGTTGTGTTTTTCGAGGCTCAACTTGATAGGGATTGTATTTGGGATAGTAAATGGGACGATTTTTTCATTAGGTTTAGGGATGTTTGTGACAACAGCATCATCAACAGCCATGGAGGTAGAAATGGAAGAGTTAAAGGTAGGGTTTTAAGAAAAGAAAGATAGGCAGAGGTTGAGGGTAAGGTGAGGTAGAGAGAAGATAGGTTAGGATCGTTTAGAGAGCTAGGTAGTCTTGTGCCAAAGGTGGTGGAGCCGTGAAAAAAGTAATGCCACTTTAACACTTTTTGCCCATAACACCTGTTTTAGTTATGGCACCAAATCCCCCCTCCCTGACATAACACCAGTTTTTTGGTGCCATCGCTTTTTTTTTTTTTTTTCTTTTTTTTTTCTTTTTTTTTTTTCATATAACCATATTCAATCGTTTATTTACATATCCTAAATAAAAATAGATGCATATATTTACAGATCCTTTTTTCCAGAGTAATATTTACTTGCACCAAATTATCAAGTCATACATTACCTAGACTATACTTATTAAACATTGTACATTGATCTTGATTTAGCAATTATTGGCATGTAATTAGTAACTAGCAATAGATAACCATGTTGAAAACCAGCACACAACCTTTGTCATCTTATCCCAGCTACCTATGTTTCTGTCTTTAAAACACACACAAATACAAGTAAGCTTCTTTCCCTTTTTCATTTTACAAAAAAAAAAAAAAAAAAAAAAAAAGTTTCTTTTTACATCTTTATCATTGATTCTTATCAATCTTCAAAACCCTTTGAGTTTTCTAGATTTACAAACCCAATTCATAAAGCTGATTAATTTGTTGGTAAATATTAGCGCTTTTAAATATTGATCATCTTTTTGTTGATTTTAGATCCATTTGGTATAAATTTGGTACAGATTAGTGATTATAAAATACTTTCAAAGAAAGAGAAAAAAGAAAAAAAAAATCAAAAAATCCCACCGCGTGGGCTGGTGGTGGTGGCGCGAGAGGCTAACAGCCTAGATGGGGTATGGCTGTGGCGTCATGTGGTTGGGCTGGTGGCATGGCACGAAGCCATCAGCTCACTGTACCCGGAGCTCTTAGAAGGCTCTGAAACCGTATTATAATGTATAGAATGTAGAGAATGAGTTGTCTATTCCATGCACACATATCAGTACATATATACCCTATCAACATACTCTATTTAGGGTAAATTACAATCACCCTTTAATTACATGATCATTTACAACTAAGCCATATCAATACAATATATGTGAGCTTATCACTGATGAGTCATGGTTGACTAATAAATGTGGTCGATCGTTTGCACAATCTTGGTGAAAAGGTGAGCAATAAAAACATGGTGATGTATGCAATCAATGGACTTGACAAACGTTTTAAAGGTATTGTTCGCATTATAAGGCATCGTGAACCCCTTCCATCATTCAAAACAACCAGGAACATGCTACTTCTTGAAGAATCCATGTTGAATGAAGGATCTGGCACCCCTGCTACCTTGGACAGCAGCTCTTCCTCACCAACAATTCTCATGGCCAATCACCAAAACATATCCAAAGGTAACACCCATTCTCAGTCTACCAAATCTTCCAATATTCCACAATTATGTAATCATTTCAATAAGGGTTCATGCAAGTTTGGTGACCGTTGTAAATTTATCCATGATCACCGTAATCGATCGGGACTCACCAACAAAAATATGCAACATGCTGGGAACGTGACATATAAACACCATACTGTTTACGGGGTAGCAACAGGGTATTATAACACTCGCATAACCAAACCCACTAACAACCCTCTCCTGGCCCAATACCAGCCTACTCCCCAAGCCTATTTAACACCCTTATATCAACACCAACCCATCGCACCTCCAACCCAACAAACATATACAACCCAACAGACCCCCTACCACTATCAGACCCAACTACCATTGTATGCAGCCCAACACCAAACGACAGCCCAGTCCAGTGGTATCTTAGGACCCGCTCCATCAGTATACGCTTCACAAGCTACTACACTCCCTACTGCATTTACCACTACGACTTTGCAAGACCCAACATGGAACATGGATACAGGTGCTTCCTCACATTTAAATTCCAACGCAAATAATTTAAGTACTATTTTTAACAAATGTTTATTCCCATCTGTACATGTTGGTGACGGAAATTCTATTCCCGTTACTAACACCGGACATAGCATTATTCCATCCACTCATCGCCCACGTCATCTTCATAATGTTCTTGTCACTCCCAATATTATTAAAAATCTTATTTATGTCCGTCAATTTACTACAGATAATAATTGCACTGTCGAATTTGACCCATTTGGTTTTTCTGTGAAGGACTTCTGGACTCGCCATATCCTCCTTCGATGTGATAGTTCGGGAGATCTCTATCCCGTTACCAAGCCATCCATCACCCCTACCGCTCTTCTCTCAACAAGTTCCTCCACATGGCACCAACGCCTCGGTCATCCAGGTGACGAAGTGCTAAGGTCTCTTGTGTCTCGTCAATTTATTTCGTGTAATAAAGAAAAGTCTCCACATGTATGTCATGCATGCCAACTTGGCAAACATGTGAAGCTTCCTTTTCATAGTTCTACCTCTATTGTTGAGCACTGCTTTGATATTATCCATTCAGACTTATGGACATCTCCCATTATTAGTAAAAGTGATTTTAAATACTACGTCTTGTTTCTTGATCACTTCTCCCATTATTTATGGATTTACCCCCTTCGTAACAAATCCGATATGCTTGATAAATTTTTACACTTTCATAATTATGTTAAAAACCAATTTAAATGCGAAATAAAAAGTTTTCAATGTGATCATGGTGGTGAGTTCGACAATAACCGCTTACACACACTTTTTGCTACTCACGGTATACAATTTAGATTCTCCTGCCCAAAAACTTCACAACATAATGGCAAAGCGGAACGCATGATTCGAACAATCAACAACGTCATCCGTACCCTCTTGTTTCAAGCCCACCTCCCCCCCACCTTTTGGGTCGAGGCCCTACATATGGCCGCATATCTCCTCAACCTCTTACCCTCTACCGCAATCAGCAACGAAATCCCCGACACAAAACTTTTTCACAAAACACCTGACTACTCTAACTTACGTATATTCGGTGTCTATGCTATCCCCACCTGCACTCCCCTCACAAACTTGCCCCACGCGCAACACCATGCATATTCTTGGACTATCCCGCCTACCACCGTGGCTTTCGATGCCTAGACCTTCAGACAAACAAAATATTACTTTCCCGTCATGTCACCTTTTATGAAACTCAATTCCCTTACCGGTCAATGACACCCGAATCTCCGCCTTCCTACAATTTCTTAAACTCTTCACCATCCCCTCTACTCACCCAAATACTTACTAACTCCCCAACACCAACTTCACCACCAGAAGCCCCTCATACACACCATGAACCCATGACACCCAATACTCACACGGATTTACCTAATAGCCCATTGCACGTACCTCAACAACCACCCAATAGCCCACCAACTGCATCACAAAATCAAACCACATCGCAACCTCAACCATCACCAGCTCAACAACCTCCTCCACATACAACCAACACCTCGACCCAACATACACAATCCCCCAACACACCACCTCGTACTCACCGCATGGTCACTCGATCTCAATCAGGTATTGTTAAACCCATTGAAAGTCTCTCGCTTCATACTTCTTCTATCTCACCCTTACCTAAATCTCCCTTCATGGCTCTTCAAAGCCCTTATTGGAAAAATGCTATGTATGATGAGTATAACGCGTTAGTTAAAAATGGTACTTCGATTCTGGTACCACGGCCCTATGGTGTTAATTTGGTAAGATCTATGTGGTTGTTTAAACATAAATTTCATGCTGACGGAACTTTGAGTCATTATAAGGCTCGTTTGGTTGCCAACGGAAGCAGTCAGCAACTTGGTATTGATTGTGATGAGACCTTTAGTCCGGTTGTCAAACCGGCTACCATTCGCACTGTTCTGAGTCTTGCAGTATCCCGCAAGTGGCCTATTCATCAGCTTGACGTTAAGAACGCCTTTCTTAACGGCGATCTATCAGAGACCGTATATATGTACCAACCGTCGGGGTTTGTCGACCCCCGGTACCCTCATCATGTCTGCCTTCTGCAGAAATCCTTATATGGACTAAAACAGGCACCTCGTGCCTGGTTTTAGAGATTTGCAGGTTATGCTACTATAGTTGGCTTTTATCACAGTCGATGCGACTCTTCATTGTTTATTCTTCGAAAGGGCTCCCAAGTGGCTTATTTACTTATCTATGTAGATGACATCATTCTTACAGCCTCCTCTACTGCCCTTCTACAGCAGATCATTACCTCCCTGCACAGTGAGTTTGACATGACTGACCTTGGGACACTAAATTATTTTCTGGGCATTTATGCTACTAGGCATTCTACAGGTCTCTTTCTATCTCAGCGGAGGTATGCCATTGAGCTTCTTGAGCGTGCACACATGACGAACTGTAACCCTTCTCGAACACCAGTTGATACAGAATCCAAACTGGGTCCCGAAGGTGTTCCTGTTCAGGATCCTACTTTATATCGCAGTCTTGCAGGTGGTCTTCAGTATCTCACATTTACCAGACCAGATCTCTCTTATGTTGTGCAACAGATTTGTCTTTACATGCATGATCCTCGCGAGCCACATTTAGCTGCCCTTAAACGTATTTTATACGTTCAAGGGACTTTGGATTTTGGTCTACACCTATATTCATCATCTACTACTTCCCTTGTTGGATACACAGATGCAGATTGGGCGGGTTGCCCATCCACACGCCGATCTACTTCAAGATACTGTGTTTTTCTGGGCGATAATCTACTTTCGTGGTCTTCAAAGCGACAACACACCATCTCCCGTTCTAGTGCCGAAGCAGAGTACCAGGGTGTTGCTAATGTTGTTGCCGAGACTGCGTGGCTTCGCAACCTTCTTCGTGAGCTACATTCTCCTCTTACTACTGCCACTCTTGTCTACTGTGATAATGTCAGTGCCATCTATTTGTCTGCCAATCCTGTTCAACATCAACGGACCAAACATATTGAGATTGATATTCACTTTGTCCGTGACATGGTTACTGTTGGTCAGGTTCGTGTTCTTCATGTACCCTCTCGTTACCAATACACAGATATCTTCACCAAAGGTCTTCCTTCAGCCTTATTTGAAGATTTTCGATCCAGTTTGAGCATCCGGCCTCCTCCCGCTCCAACTGCGGGGTAGTATTAGTCGACCATGACTCATCAGTGATAAGCTCACATTTATTGTATTGATATGGCTTAGTTGTAAATGATCATGTAATTAAAGGGTGTTTGTAATTTACCCTAAATAGAGTATGTTGATAGGGTATATATGTACTGATATGTGTGCATGGAATAGACAACTCATTCTCTACATTCTATACATTATAATAATCACCAGCTATAGAATCAGTATCTGACTCATCAACTAAATGAGTGTCGTCTTCAACAGCAATATGTCTTCAACAGCAATATGTATCGTCGTGTCATTATGTTCTTTGTTTGATACCTCTAAATTACAAATTTCGGTCTGTAAAACTGTATTGTCCTCTTCTGCTAGTCTGTCCTCTTGCAAACTATTAGTGTTCTTAAAAGATGTCACAAGATCATCATTTACATCCATAGGTATCTCTGGAAACTCTTTGAAATCAGACTCCAAAAAATTTGAACTTTTACTTGGAGAAACTTGTTTCAGAGGAAATGATGGTACAGACAAAGTTAGAACCCTTCCATCTGAATAAACAGACATAAAATCAGACCAATCAGAAAAGAGTGTATGGGAGGATTTTTTGATCCAGTATCAGGCTACTCTTCTTTTTCCTCAGTTTTGGAGGTGTCCATATGAGTATCACTTTCGGGTTCTTTTTGTATGAGATCATCTTCTGCAATATTGTAATTAGATATGAAAATCTTGATTCGCTAAGTGCTATTTACAGATAATGTATCTTCTATAAAGACGACAATTGGATATTACAATGTAAGGAAGAAACATATAGATGGTGATAGAAGGGGGATCTTATGAGATTGACAAACTTAAGTTATATAGGTGTTTACACATGCATAGAACTAAAAAAAGTAGTTATAAGTTCTGAGTCAAAATCTAATAAACCAAAGTTATTAAGCAATTGCTATTTTTGACTTACGGGCTTGGGTTCCAACCAGATCCTAACTGGATGCTCTTCATCTTTTCTGATATTGGCCATAAATTGTTGTCAGACCATCCCAACCTACCTGTTTGGACTATAATTACCAGATTGACATGTTACCCAATCCACTCATTCGGTCACCTCTATAGATATATGTAGTGGATTGCAAAAAGCTCTCCTTGTTTCACATTTTATTGTTTAAGTCAGTAATATTAATTAACTCATTCATATGAGTTTATATGAATATATGAAGATATTATCTCGATAATTCATGTATTATAATCATAAAACTTATCCATCATTAAGATCATTGTGTAGTAAACTAAAAACATATCATATGATGCGAATTAGAAAGGTTAAAAGGTAAAATAGAATAAAACATATAAGACTGTATCCTGATAAATCTACTAATACGAAGTTTATCTTGCCCTTCTATAAAAGGTCATTCAAAAGTAATTCATTCATGATGAAAGCACGACTAATCGCTTTAAGTTAGCAAGTAGCCACATCAATATGTCTACTATTTTAGAGGGAGGAATAGCTTTAGGTAAAATCAAACAATTCAAACCATACCTTGGGAAATGTTTCCAAGTAAGCACTTGGGATCTCCATTTTAGCAAGTACATTGTTATTTATAGCCAAAGTTGTCTTTTTCTACACTTCTGCAACTTCTTTTTTGCATCCTCAGATAATCCCTTGAGAGGAACTTGCGGATAGGGTAACCACCACTTATGTTCCTGCCTGATTGATAGCCTTGGTGCTTAGTTACTTGATGGATAACATCAAAACTATCCCTTGATCAACACAACAGAACTCCCTATCGTGAAACCCATCAAGCATACTGATTAACATAGATCAAGCTTCTTCAAATCAGGAAGATTGATATGCATATCGAATCGTGGATGTGGGACCATTACTTCATACGTGCCTCCATCAGGAAACTTTTGTATGGCAGGCACAAGTTCTAAGATGGAATCACTTACTGATAACAGCCAATCTATTTCCCTTTGCCACATTATCTTTTTTCTGCAGCGCCAACGGCTCCAACATCCACAACTCCCCGAACACAGAAGCTATCTTATCAAAAGCACAAATACACTCCAATTAGAAAATATTATAAAATAAAGCATGACTGCCAAAGGTACACACACATGTAAGTATATACAAATATACACACATGAAAAGATAAGCACACTGACCATATAGAATTGTTATAGCTTTTGAGAGCGTAAAAGATGTGCAAACTCCTTTGCCCGCTCTAGACATGTCTTATCCAAGAATAAGCTTAGCAAACTAACCCTTCATCATATCGATTTCTGGAAACATGAAAAATGAAACACAATATTACAATAAACCCACTTACATCAACAATTCATTAAGGGGGGATGTTCTTACATCTAATGCAACTCAATAACATAAGAGGGCGTTTGGGATTGCTTTTTAAATAGAATTATCTTCTCATACCTTATTGAAACACCATATACACAGTTTTGAAGATGCTCAGGATGGTTTGTCCAAATGGTTTAACTCATTATTCATGGGTGAAAGTGTGAAACAACCTACTTTAAGACAACTTATTATTTAAGAGAAGGAAGCTGATTATACTACCCAAACGGCTAGCACTCGAGAGTATGCAAGTCGCATATGAAAAATCAACGATAAAAGAAATGCATATACGATAGGCGAGAAAATATTTACAATCAAGTAATAGTAGGGACTTTAGCATCATCAAATGCAGAATTTGTTCTCGCTATCAAATTCTGCTTAGGAACAATAGCAGACTGAAGGTGAGATGCTTTTACTAATTCCAAATGTGCAACTTTTTCACGTTTTGTATCCTCTAATCACCAAAATAATTAATTTGGTTTTAAAAATGAAAACATATGATTAGTTATGACATAAACCATACATGCTGCAGAAGTTCATGGTACTTTAATGCCTTATATAAGTTTATAAATGGAGCTATTGAAAGATTGCAACATATAATACATATTACTATTAACAAAAAGGATTTGTTTTACAATTATTAATGTCAAAAATTTTAAAAAACTATGCACAAATTTTTTACCAAGATTAACAGCATTATTGATATTCACCCGTCTTCTTAGCCTCCTTAGAGTTCTAACCAACATGTCACGATCATAATGGATTCCCACCCAAAGGATATTGACAAAGATTTTTGTTTCTTGTGGGTTGACAGCAGGAGAAATTTCCTAATGTAAAAGTAAAAAAACATAACCATTAAAAACACAATAATATTATAATAAGCAGATAATCAATCCTTCAATCAATTTAATTATGTTTACCTCAAATTTTCTATACCACATTCTTCCAAAAATTCAAGAATCGGGTATTATGCGGTTGATTCAACCCTTATGTAAACAACCAATGCAAGATTTTTCACCAGCCCACACACCTATTATGACAGCCACAGAGATTCGCCGTAAGTAAGCTATTACGGAAAAACACATTGCTTTATACGCCTAAAACGTCCTTTCTTATCAGTCTAAAGTAAGTGGTAAAATTATAATAAAAACAGGCACAGGCACCTGTCCTTCAGGTGTTTCTGCATGACACATCATTCCCATTAAGAGTTATGCAGTTGTCTTGGCTTTGCCAATTTTCCAGTACACAAAATAGAAACATCATAAACCATGAAGTCAGATACAGAGCAATAATACAGTAATATATGATATGGCAAAATAAATGATAGATTTACCTTCATGTCCTGTAGGAGAGTTGAGTCTTCGTAAATGTGACAACATAGAAGCCTATGTCAATCTATTCAACACCTGTAGATGTCACAAAACATATGGGTAAGGAAAAAAAGTAGGTTAAAAAAACTACATCTCCTTAAATATATCAATGTAATGATAAAGATAAATACCGCAAAACAACCAGACCTGTGACACACCATCCTTTGTTCTAGCTGCATTTGGCTGCCCCCAATTTCCAACAATTAAATACACACCGATATTTACTACTATAATACAACAATCCAGACTCCAATAAACAATAAAAAAAAAAGTACCAATCGAAATAGGCCTCCAAGCAATGGACCAGCAAGATCAACCCTCTTGTTTCCATAATTATCTCTATCATCCTCAGCCCTCCAGCCAAGAGCACACAACAATAGACGGTGGATAATATATCTGATGAAAGTAAAGGTAATTCACTTCGACAGAAAAAATAGACATACCTAAACTCGAAACACATTTAAAAAAAAGTTCTTACCCAAAGTAGTATGCTTTCTTTGTTTTACAGTACTCCCTAAACTCCCACATGGGGAAGCATTTCTATCTGAAGAATATCACATGCATACTCATGAGGAAGCATTTCTTTCTGATAAGGTTAACATGATATTGAACTAAAGAGAAAACTTTCACTAAAAGTAGCAAGCAGCTAGATCAATAAACCCAAAAAGTACAAAAAACTAACACCAAACTATCAAAGTCATGAAGCATCATTTATGTTTCCGAAACTAATCATCTTATTATTGTGAATGGAAGTTGCAAAAAATTAGTTTATAGTGTTTGGATAAACATATCCTGCTTCAGACCATAGACATTCACAAAACGTTTACAGATTATCTAAGGGTGAAACATATTTACCAATTTACCTAATTTTCAAATAATTTGATAGACGTTTTTTCTGATTTTCAAATAATAAGGAATGTAATTCCGTGATTAAATCAATGCTAAAACCCTAGAAAATAGAATTATAGGATGTGAGACTACATACCTCAGCATTTAATCTCTGTTGGGATAGATACTATCCACTGTGCTTCTCCTATTTACTCTTCCATAGTTTTAGTAAACGATAGTGGAGACTGCAGGACATCGCAAAACAAATTTAGAAGAATCTTTAAATCGTAGTAAACTATCATACCCTAAAGCGTATAGACAATAAGATTAATTACTTCACTCACCAACATAAGGTTATGTCATGTCAAGAGCCAAAGTCATGATTTCTGCATGGTTTTTAATCATAGTTAATATATGGAACATACATATTTATGCCAAAATTAGAAATAACAGTCCTTAAGAATGCTCACTCTTTTTGTTAGCAAGCTTATTGTCATTGAGAATTAGTGCTATTGTGACAATTGTAGCAATGGTTGCACGAATGATGGAAGTTACTTTTAACAATGAAAGATGGGGCTTCGCCCTAACAATTGGTATTTTCATTAAGCAAAGAACAATAGTGGTTAATGGTATGCGTAGTATGTCTTGAGGTTTAGTATTTTTGCTTATAGATGTATTGTATGGATACTTTAGTATAGTGGGTTTGAATGTGTTTCGATGCATCTACTTACATAAATTGAATGCTATCAATCATTCAAAAAGGCTTCACTGTAACGATTAACTAAATGGAACCCCACCTGATATTTTATTTAATGTTTCAAGAACACATCAGTTCATGGAAGTCAACTCGTATGCAAAAGTTTTGACCATTAATTGAAAAACATTATTCCATTTACTCGGTGTTACATCCCCTTTTCCTTAAGTAGGCAAAGTGATCGGCTAAACTTTTTTATTCCATATTTTAGATATTTTATGAGTATTCACAAGAATCAATTATCAATCATCCATCAAGCGACATCACTAATTTATTTTCATAAAAAAACAATTCCAGCACAAATCCACAAGTCGTTAAACAATTCCATAAACACTTTATATCCAGTTTAATCACACAAAAATAACTACATTCGAAAACAACAAGTTAGAAAATAAAATCATTCTGGACTTTCATCAAACAGTTGGTACGCAAAAATAAAATCAATTATTATAATCAATACATAAAAACTGATCGGCTAAACTTTTTTTATTCAATCAAAACAAAAAATTAAAAAAAAAAAAAAAACCTTAGAATCAGCCGGATCGTTTGTATGGGTTTTTGTGGTTTGTGATTGAGATTGGTGTTCATCCAAAAGTTTTCTGATTCCATGGTTGGTCAGAGATCTAATTTTTATTCCTGAATATTTTGTTAGGGTTTGTGAGAATCTGTGTGTGATTTTTTATCTGCTATTGCTGTTGTGTTTTTGAGTTAGGGGTTTGAAAAATGGGGGATCTGTTATGTTCCATGGATCTGATTATGAATATACGATGCCGACTGTAGATGGAATTTTGGGATATCAAATTTCCCGGGTGAGGGTTTGATGGAGAGGATTAGAGAGAGTTTTATTGTGTGTGTGTTTATTTGGATTTAGTGTTTCTATCGAATGATGGCTAGCTTAGGTGTTCCGCCCAAAAGTTTTCAAAAACAAAATGGACGGATGTGATCAAAGTAATTTCCACGTGGCAATTGATTAGAATTTTGGAGGGAGAAATAGTAGGACAAGCTTTCTTTACATATGAGGTAGATAGAGATAAGTTAAACGAATATTCGAAGTGAAAATACTTATCAAACATTTTAAATGATCAAAATACTCATTTTTATGAAGTCGTGATAAATTTATAAGTTTTCTAAACTTTTTTCTGAATTTACACTTTTTACCCTCAAGTTTTAAAATATACAAGTTTAGTCCCTCAACTTTGAGAAATTGACAATTTATACCCCGAAAATACTTATGCTCCAACTTTCCAGAAATGACAATTTTGACTCTTTAACAAAACTGTTTTGACAAAACAATTCAAATTTCAATTTTTACACTTTAAACCTCAAATTTCCAAAGTTTACATATTTAGCCCCAAAAGTTCATTTTTACTTTTATAACTAGTTTGCCTTAATTTCATTTCCGCCCCTTGGACTTTCCATGCACACACGTGCATTACACCTTTCTCCCCTTTAACTTTCGAAAATGACATAACCTACCCTAAACTTTCCCATGCATTCACAATATGCTTAAATATACCCCTTTACTTTCGGACAAGTTACGGTTTTCACCCAAAAATCATACGATTTGAAAATTTAGTCCAAACTCATGTTTTTCGACTTATATTTCATTTGACTCTTTCAAAAGCTTATTGTTGGCTTATATTTAGCTTATGAGCTTATTTGTATTCAATCTTGGGCCGGTAAGAGTCATTGGGCTCGTTTTCCCCGTATTGGGCCTTGAGGCCCATACGGTTTTGGTTTCATTTTCAAAGTAGACGAGGTGTTAGGGAGGTTTTAGAAGAGGTTTCAAAACGTCTATACTAGGTTACAAGTCCATTTATTGTTCGTGTGTTATATTTAGTGTAAGAATGAGTGTCGAGTAGTGGTTATACGAGACATACAAAGAAATTATTGTGCT
The DNA here is from genome assembly GCA_019973895.1 of Chrysanthemum seticuspe. NCBI lineage: Eukaryota > Viridiplantae > Streptophyta > Magnoliopsida > Asterales > Asteraceae > Chrysanthemum > Chrysanthemum seticuspe. The sequence goes on along the minus strand of BPTQ01000007.1, from coordinate 245,351,217 downwards.
TAGGGTGCGTTTTTAACATTTAACGTGTGATATACATGTATACTAGGGTGAAAATAATAGAAGAATCGAACAAGGTTTTAAAAGACTTACAACACTCGTGTAGAGTGGAGATGAAAGCAACGAGATGAGCAATGAAAGTGATATCGAGACCCCTTGTTCTCCTTATATCCACAACGAGTTACCCAAGTTTCCTAGCTTCCTATTTCTGCAATGATTCTTCCCTTTTAAAACCCAATGTTTCTCGTTTTCCTTCCTATCTCCCTCGAAGTATAATTCCACAGTGGACGATTCTATATAAGTTGAGAGTGAAATGTGTTGTAGACTTGTGACTTTTCCAAGCATTTGAAGTGATTATAAAGAAGCTTAAGTATGGTATTTGCATTAGTTTATGTTTTAATGTTTGTATGTTTGTAAGGCGTGGAGGTGTGGCAGCGAGACTCAAGGGCATGCAATGCCAAGTCGATTCAATCACAAGTTTAGGGAACACATTAACCAAAGGATTTCTAAGTCAAAAGTGTAGTCAAGTGTTTTAGGGTATTATTAAAATAAATTAGGGTGGCTAAGGTATGGTTTTGGTCTCTTTCTTACTTTCACACGCTACTCAAGGTTTAGGAGGAGGGGGGATGTATTTGGTCTTGTTTCATAATTATACTTGTTGTGTCTTGTTTTTCCTTTCCTCGACCGGTTACAAAAGAAAGACACAAGGAAATTTTATCACAAGTTTTATTTGATATACATGGGCTTGGTGTGGATTTCGAATGAGGCCCAAAAGAGATGATACATGTGTTGGACTTGGACATGGTTATGGATCAGATCAAAGGGAGGCCCAAAGGTAAGATGTATAGTGAGTTGGGCTTGGTGCAAGGCGAGGCCCAATAGTAGTCGGGTGTGAGTTGGGCTTAGGCCCGGTCTAAGTTATAATTTATTTTTATTTTTATTTATTTTATATTTTTATAAAATTTTATTTATATATATTAAATATTTAGTGATATCGGGATCGAGGGGAATCTTGTTCTGATCACAACGGTTTATTTTTAAACGCTTAAGTCGCGTTAATCATGCATATGCCAAATGATATGTAAATATGATGAGTGGGAAAATTTCATGATGTTCTAAGTCGTGCTTTATTTCTGACTAAGGTGTTAATTACAATGAAATTTTTCGAAAGCTTACACAATCCACCACCAAACGAAAATCCACCACAACATCAACCACTTCCACTCAACCAACCACCACTTGACCCGCCAAGAGGCCGTAATCCTAGTGAATACTCTTGACCGAGCCCTCAAGGCTATAGGAACACCATTGAGCTCCCCATTCAAGCTCAAACTACGGCCCTGCGATCTAACACCATCCGGTTGGTTCAAAACAGATGTGCATTCCATGGACTTCGTTCCGAAGATCCTAATCAGCATCTCAAGGACTTCTTAAAAATCGTTGACTCTATCGACCTTGATGCTACCACACGGGAGACCACGCGCTTGCGTCTCTTCTAATTCTCTCTACGGGACCAAGCTAGTAATTGGCTTGAGCGACTTCCCGCCGGATCCATCGCAAGTTAGGATGATCTCACTACCCATTTCCTTGCTAAGTTCTGCCCACCCCCTCCAAGTTAACCACTTGACCAACATTCCTTCAACCCTCTTCATAACCGAATCACTAGTAAAATCGATGAGCTTAAAGACTTGCATAGGTTATTTGAGAGTACAATTAGGGACGCTGTTGAAAAAGCGGTTAGCTCCTTGGTTGTTGGCTCCATGATCAGCAATAGTTCAGGTGATGACTTAGGAGGAGGTGACGTTGAGGTCACCAAGATAGTAAATGAAAGTGAGAATGAGGAAACTAATGCCTATTTTAATCATTATCCCACTAAGGAAGAAATTGCATACCACAAGTACATAATCGATAATCATCGATCATCCATCATTAGAATATGCCCAAAGATTAGGAGAGGAAATCCTTGGAACATCAAGATCCCTTGTATGATTGGATATAGGAATGTCGAGCACGCTTACATAGATATGGACTCCCCCATCAACGTGATGTCATCAGCTGTTTACAATGACATAATGAATGCGCGACTTAAGATTAGGAGGGACCCTAAGAATCCCGGTGGGGTTTGCAATTTTGTGGGAAGGGTCAAGGATGTACACGTCTTTGTAGGAAACTTCAGCTACTTAGTTGATTTTATGGTCCTAGAAGATATAGGATGTGTCATCGACTATAGCTTGTCCCAGGTTGTGTTAGGAAAATCGTTCGTTGAAAAGTCTAAACTAAGCTATAACAAGTCCGAGGGAACGGTTAGATTTGCGGAAGGGGTGATGAAATTACATATAGGATGCCTTGGAAAATTAACGGATATGGCCCCCATCCCACTATGAACGAGATAACATTAGAGCCTTTGAGGAAAAGAGCAAAAAGGATATTGAAAAAGGCTTTAACTTTATGTGGGAGAAAATGAGACTCTACTATAGGGATTGCTTGACCCTAGGACCTAGGTATAGAGTAGATGAGAATTTTGTCAATATGATAGAGTTTTCATTGAGGATGAGAAATGAGATGACGTAGGAGCACGACTTCGAGTCTAACTACAAGACTCATAAACAAAGAAAAGCACTTCGTGGGAGGCAACCCATGCTTAATTGTTTGCTTGTTTTGTTTTTCAATTTTTTTGTGTTTTATATCTCTTTCATTGTTGTTTATTCTCATGTTAGACTTTTTGAAAATGCTTTATTTTGTCTTTAACCTCGTCTTAATTACATATAAAGGTATTTTACAAAAAGATAAGTGTAGGGAAGATCACATAAGTTTTTAAGAACATGAACATGAGAATTACAATTATTGAAATTGATATATATGTGTGTTTGTTAGAGTCAAATGCTTGTATCGAGTCATAATGGATGTTTTGCAGGAATTTTTCCAGGTTTTAATGATGTCATTTTTCAAGAATTTTTCCAAAAAAACGCAGCAGACGACTTTCTGTCAGGACAACCTGACGGCGTCAGGATTAAAGCCTAACGACGTCATGCTATGTAGAAACAAAATGCTCAAGTTTTCGTTTTCTGTGCAGTTTATAAATTTTTGGAAATTCTCAGGTCTTAACTTTCCAGAAAAACTGCAAACATCCATTCCACAAGCATTATATCTTACTTGCTTTCTAAGGTAGTTGTGTGTCATATATAGTTTTATCGTTGATTTTATGCGAAGGTTTCATTATTTTCTTATAAGTATGCAGGTTATATTGGAAAAGAAGAAGAAACACACATTGGATGAAGCTTATTACTTATGCATTCTTCATGGAAGATAATTTAACCGCAACTTCACACATATCCTACCGAGCTAATCAGGGGAGTACTAGTTTCTTTTCCTTACTTACCTTCCTTTATCATAACTTTGATGCTTTCGGGGAACATTGGGGACAATGTTCAGTTTAAGTGTAGGGAGGGAGAATAAAACGGGAACTTAGAAACTATTCACTCACTTGATTATATGTCTTGTCCTTGGTAATTTGTGTAATAAACTATGAGAAATATTCGTTAGGGAAATTTTAGCACCAAATTTAAAAAATTTTATGACATTTACGAGCTAAACTTTAGTCTTAATAAAGCGTCTCATGGATAAGAATTATATGACTAGCACAAAAACCGTTTACCACTCAAATTCCACCCCAAAAATGTCAGGTTCTCCCCTAGATCTTTAGGAATAAAAGCATTCATCTTTAATGCTTAGTGTGTGTACCGGTAGTATAATAGATTCTAGAACTTGTTTTGTGATGCATTCTGAGATCGCTAGTGAGACTACACTTGTGTAGTTAGGAGTAACTAAATGATAAGAGGCATTAGGATAACCCTTGTTTGAAACCTGTATTATAATTAGATCTTCCACATTAGTTGAGTAATTACCCCACACCCTTGCGATGTACTCATCTTTAGTACATGATACCCCTAGTTAACCCCTTAGAGCCTATCCTTTTCGCGGTTCTCGTGATGTTTCGGTTTTCCGGAATATCAATGAAGAACATTGTTTACAATCCACCCCCAAATGTACACCCAAATCGCCTTATCATAACTTGTATGCACTCATATTTAGTGCATTATTGTTATCATTATTAAAACCTTAGTTCAATTATCTAGTGTCACACCCCCAAATTACCTGTTTTGCAGCGGAATGGAATTCCTGGGGACTGACTGTCATAGCATCACAATCACAGTTATATTGAACGACCTAAAGTGTCGTTTGGAAAATACATCGCTTGATTTAATAAAAACATTCAGAGTTACAAAGATAGGTCCCAAATGAAAGTTACTATGCACGGAAAATAAGTTTAGTACAAGTCAAACGATGTTTATAAAGTTCATAAAACCCAAGTGAGACGCGTCGTCACCGCGACTCTAGGATGTGTCCAAATGCATGCCATGAATTGAATGCCATAGATACCTGAGATAAAACATGCTTAAAGAGGTCAACACAAAGGTTGAGTGAAATCCATAGGTTTAAGTAATTCGTTTGAACACAATCATCGTAGTGTGAGTTAAATTGTTTCACACTCATCGTTGAAAACAAAATCGTATTTATTTCACTAAGTTCATGACACCAAAGCGTAAACATCGCACCAATAAAAATTGGTAATCATCGTTTCATCGCCGCCCTAAATAGGTAAACTTGCCAATTTACCTTACTGGTTCAAATATAGTGCGCTCGATTTCCCCTAACTGGGTCAATAAGAGCGGGAGTGTTAATTCCAATAGGCCTATTCACAATATTCGCGCTCACTCGCAAGTGACTAATGGTTCATGATGTAGGGACTTCGAACATGGCAAATACTTAGTGACAATAAAACATTCGGATATAACATACAGTTCAAAGCATTTGTGTTCGATTAAAAATGTAGCATGTATCTCCCCCAAGAGTTTGTAAAACAGTTAAAAGAGTAAAAGTGGGGCTATGAACTCACCTGTTGCAATGATTACGATGACAAAAGTGGATACACTGAAATATAGCGTGAATCTCAAAAATGACCTATTATGGATGATAGGATATGTAATAAGTTATGATGTGATGTTATGCATGCATTTCATATGTTATTTATACCATTTGTGAGTTTTGAAAATAATATTTATCGTCGAAAAATACTCTTTTGACGTCTTGACCATTCTTAAATCACTTTATAAGTATTTACGTCAAAATGTGATCCTACAATAGTTTCGTAATGATTTATTGTGAAATTTTAACTTTTCGTCGTAAAATAACGTCGTTGGAAATTTCATGAAAGTGACAAAAATGGCTTTGAAAAACTAGTCGTAAAATGGTGTACGTCGCACGTTAGGAAACGAACTCGACGGTTTTGGAAAGCTTGTATCAAAATCTAGAAGTTTTAGTACAGGAGTTTTCGTCATAGAGGTCTCGAACATAAAGATAATAAAGGTTAAAGATGGTGATTTTGTCCAATTGTTGTGTAAAAAGTGAGTTTCGGCAAAGTTTAAGCGACCGTAAATAATTTATTACAACTCCGCTATACAAACGGTTGGTCGTTTTGAAAAATATGCTTGGTGATCTCGATTTTATTAGAAGACATCTCGTTCCAAAAAGTTCCACATCATCGATAAAAACAGCCTTAAACATGGTCGTTTTAGTTACCGTAACACTTATCTCGTAAAAATAATATAGTTTTCTAAAAATAATAGTTACGGAAATTTTATGAAAACGTGTATATCTTGGTCGTTTCAAATCCGTTTTCTACGTATTATATGTCCTTAGCTTCGTATCAAAGTATACTAATATATTTTTGATAAGTCAAAATAATTTATGAAGCTTAAGGCTCGTTTTTGACTCGTACAAAATAAAAATAGTATGCTGAAATTTTCAGAAAATGTATATATCGTCGTCAAACTTGAAAAATTCATAACTTCTTCGTTATAACTCCGTTTTAATCCGTTCAAGCGGCCACGGATTCGTTTTAAAGTATATTTTCTAAATATCAAGGCCAAAAATTCGTGCCTACTGTCGGATTTTCCAGAAAAACAAAACGAGATCAGACCACTATATATATTTGTCGAAAATAGTTTTTCTCGTACTAAACCTATTCCAATCCCTTCAAATCAACTCCAAAGCTATTCTAATCCTACCATACACCTTCTTAGGGTGTCATGGGTTCCTAAACATCATCAAGACCAACATATACCAAGGGAATAATTATAGGATGACTTTGTATATATAAAACTCTAAAAATCATGTAAAAATGGTATAAACAACACAAGTCTTGCATGTTTGCTCCAAATATGAAGAAATAATATGAAATGAAGATGAAATATGTAAAATGATAGTAATATGCTTACAAGTAAACTTGATGAGGTGCAAAGAACAAAGGTTTAACCTAAATACCCTAGGTTTTTATTTCAAAACCTTAATAAGAGTGTAATCTAGATTGTTTTTAACTTGAGCTTGAAAATTTTTGATGTGCTCTTCTACCCTTATGAAGAACCGGTTTTATGGATAGGAAGAACAAGGAGAGAAACTTTACTAGAACTTGAATGATTGTGTAGTAAATGTGTGTGAATTTTTTTGTGAAGTGCAAGTCTACACATAAATAAAAAATCTACCACTTTAAGATACATCCCCCCCTTGGCCGGTTATGGGGGGATTGTGTCTCATATATATATATATTTTTTTTCTCTTCCATTATTAATGTAAGTATTTGTTGTAAGAAAATGATATTAAGTCAAAGTAAATTGTAACTTTTATATACATTTGAGTATTTAAGGTAGAGTTAGCTAAAAATAATTTTAATGGATCAAAGTAAAGTATGATGAGATCATAAAAATTGTAAAAATACATTCCTTGTAAAATTTGAGTGATATAATAATTATCGCGTAGTTTTTAAGAAAAACGTCGTAATAATAGAAATTTAACGATTTATATACAAAATAAATTTACAACACTAGGTAAACTCAAAATATTGTTTTTTTATAACTAAATGTAAGTATAAAAATGTATCGGGATCATTTTTGGAAGTATCGGATTAAATGTTAAAAATAATAACTCACGCGATAACGTTTATTTAATATAAAATTTTCGCGTTTAAGATGAAATGTATAATCATGAATACCGAGGAAAGAAGACATGAAGAGGTGTCGTTACGGTTATTGATGATTGAGAGTGTACAAAACATCGTAGTAAAGAAAATATCGGATGAATCTCTCATAAGTAACACTTTGACTTTGAAATATGTGAAGATTTTGCTTGCACTAAGATTTATAATTAACTGCTCCCAACATAACATGACCCCTCCAGAATTAGACATAGTTAGCTAGGCTATGTATAATTAAGGAACGATGATGTGACGTTCGGTTTAGTTGTTATAACTCTCGATGCTTACAAGGATTTAAACCGTGTCGTTAAAATGGTCGATAAAGTAAAAAGAAGTAAAATTCTCGTAAGTAATAACAAATCGGAAAGAAAATAAGTACGATAGATGAGAATATTTTACAACGAGTGGTTTAGCAAAAGTAGTACATCTTAAGTCATAAGATCCGAATATGATGGAAGACATAAACTTAGTACAACATAGTACATAAGGAAAATTAAGACTGTTAGTTTCCAAACTTCTTCAGTCTTCCGCGTTGTTGTGACCATGACGAGCTTCTCCTCCTCCTAACATGTATGCATTCCCATGAGCACCTTCAACTGGTTGACCTTGATTTTGAGGACATTGATTCCGATAGTGTCCTTGTTCCCCACATCCGAAGCATGTGACTACGGCTTTACCTTTACAATCCCTGGCTAGATGTCCTGGTTTTTGGCATTTGTGGCACTTGGCAGGGCAAGGACCTGAGTGATGAAAATTACATCAATTACATAGTGGGTGTGTTCCAGCATACCCTCTACCTCCCATTGGTGCAGCGACATAAACCATTCCCGCTTCTTGCCTTCTATTTTGTTGTTGATGATGGTTAGTGTTACGGTTTTGGTTGTTGTTATTATAACCTCCTTGGTCATTTTCCCATTTCCTTTTGTTGTTGTTGATTTGGTTATCATCGTTGTTGTTGTTGTTTTGGTTATTGTTGTAGTTGGTGCGGTTGTTGGGGTTATTGTTGTTTTGGTTGGTGTTGGTGTACTTACCTCTCTTCACTACCTGGGCCATGAGCTTTTGAGTCACCCTAATAGCTTCCTCGATTGTTTGTGGATCAAACGAAGTCACATCTCCTTGAATAACCTCGGGAAGTCCCCCGATAAAAGCCTCTAGTAACTTCTCGTTATCCGAAACCATAGACGGGCATAACGCGGCCAATTCTTGGAATCTCCGAATGTAAGTGTCAATATCATACCCAGTTGTTACTAGTTCATAGAATTCTGTCTCCAACTTTTTCACTTCCGTACGAGGACAAAATTTCTTAGTTACCAAACCCTTGAATTGCTCCCAAGTAAGCTTGAAAGCATTCTCCATTCCCATCGGTTGAGCATATGAGTTCCACCACGACAATGCTCCATCGAGTAGTGTACTTGTAGCAAACTTGACCTTACTATCATCCGGGCAATTACACAGCAAAAACACGGACTCCAATTTCTCGAACCATCGCACCATGGCAGTGGCTCCTTCAGTCCCTTTAAACTTGGTGGGATCTCCACTTTTGAAATCCTTGTAAGAACAGCTCTTAACTCCAGATCCTCCTGCATTTCCAGTAGCAGCAGCAAGCCTTGCGGCTTCAGCAGCAGCCGCGGCCTCGGCAGCAGCAGCAGCCACCGTTTCCCTTTCAATCCTTAATGCCTCTGCTACACTATCCCTTACCAACTTTTGAATAGCCGCTTGTGTCATTTCAGCTGTGGCTTTCTTCGGTGCCATATCTTCTTCAAAACAAGAGGAAATGTGAGACGTAGCAAAATCCGATGTTAATAATAAACGCTCCAAAGAAATGTGATAAGAATGATAAGTTTGAGGTTATCTTTCAAAATAATCGACGGTTTCCTAAGAAATGGGTTATGAGATGTCGTAAGTGCTTCAAATGTATGATGGTTTAGTGACTTAGTGTGAATAGCGTGTAACTCGACATGTTAGTGATGAAACAAAGGAGTGAGAGTGACTTTGCCGTACTTAAAGGTTTATCTCAGCATTCGACGTTATCGGTGATGAGTCAACTGATATAAAAATTATGATAGGGAATGACAAGGAATTCTCCACATTAGAGTATGAAGAAAGAATAATGGAATGGGCATTTAAAGGCATCCATGTGACAATCGATATGAAATGAAAGTAAATAACTCGAAAAATGTACGTATAAATCGCATGTAAAGTGAACATGCACTTATGATGAAATGATGAGATGCTATGATAATGTAGTTATAGTCTAGGGTCAATGATGCAACCTAGTTCTCTATAACCGAAGCTCTGATACCAATCTGTCACACCCCCAAATTACCTGTTTTGCAGCGGAATGGAATTCCTGGGGACTGACTGTCATAGCATCACAATCACAGTTATATTGAACGACCTAAAGTGTCGTTTGGAAAATACATCGCTTGATTTAATAAAAACATTCAGAGTTACAAAGATAGGTCCCAAATGAAAGTTACTATGCACGGAAAATAAGTTTAGTACAAGTCAAACGATGTTTATAAAGTTCATAAAACCCAAGTGAGACGCGTCGTCACCGCGACTCTAGGATGTGTCCAAATGCATGCCATGAATTGAATGCCATAGATACCTGAGATAAAACATGCTTAAAGAGGTCAACGCAAAGGTTGAGTGAAATCCATAGGTTTAAGTAATTCGTTTGAACACAATCATCGTAGTGTGAGTTAAATTGTTTCACACTCATCGTTGAAAACAAAATCGTATTTATTTCACTAAGTTCATGACACCAAAGCGTAAACATCGCACCAATAAAAATTGGTAATCATCGTTTCATCGCCGCCCTAAATAGGTAAACTTGCCAATTTACCTTACTGGTTCAAATATAGTGCGCTCGATTTTCCCTAACTGGGTCAATAAGAGCGGGAGTGTTAATTCCAATAGGCCTATTCACAATATTCGCGCTCACTCGCAAGTGACTAATGGTTCATGATGTAGGGACTTCGAACATGGCAAATACTTAGTGACAATAAAACATTCGGATATAACATACAGTTCAAAGCATTTGTGTTCGATTAAAAATGTAGCATGTATCTCCCCCAAGAGTTTGTAAAACAGTTAAAAGAGTAAAAGTTGGGCTATGAACTCACCTGTTGCAATGATTACGATGACAAAAGTGGATACACTGAAATATAGCGTGAATCTCGAAAATGACCTATTATGGATGATAGGATATGTAATAAGTTATGATGTGATGTTATGCATGCATTTCGTATGTTATTTATACCATTTGTGAGTTTTGAAAATAATATTTATCGTCGAAAAATACTCTTTTGACGTCTTGACCATTCTTAAATCACTTTATAAGTATTTACGTCAAAATGTCATCCTACAATAGTTTCGTAATGATTTATTGTGAAATTTTAACTTTTCGTCGTAAAATAACGTCGTTGGAAATTTCATGAAAGTGACAAAAAATGGCTTTGAAAAACTAGTCGTAAAATGGTGTACGTCGCACGTTAGGAAACGAACTCGACGGTTTTGGAAAGCTTGTATCAAAATCTAGAAGTTTTAGTACAGGAGTTTTCGTCATAGAGGTCTCGAACATAAAGATAATAAAGGTTAAAGATGGTGATTTTGTCCAATTGTTGTGTAAAAAGTGAGTTTTGGCAAAGTTTAAGCGACCGTAAATAATTTATTACAACTCCGCTATACAAACGGTTGGTCGTTTTGAAAAATATGCTTGGTGATCTCGATTTTATTAGAAGACATCTCGTTCCAAAAAGTTCCACATCATCGATAAAAACAGCCTAAAACATGGTCGTTTTAGTTACCGTAACACTTATCTCGTAAAAATAATATAGTTTTCTAAAAATAATAGTTACGAAAATTTTATGAAAACGTGTATATCTTGGTCGTTTCAAATCCGTTTTCTACGTATTATATGTCCTTAGCTTCGTATCAAAGTATACTAATATATTTTTGATAAGTCAAAATAATTTATGAAGCTTAAGGCTCGTTTTTGACTCGTACAAAATAAAAATAGTATGCTGAAATTTTCAGAAAATGTATATATCGTCGTCAAACTTGAAAAATTCATAACTTCTTCGTTATAACTCCGTTTTAATCCGTTCAAGCGGCCACGGATTCGTTTTAAAGTATATTTTCTAAATATTAAGGCCAAAAATTCGTGCCTACTGTCGGATTTTCCAGAAAAACAAAACGAGATCAGACCACTATATATATTTGTCGAAAATAGTTTTTCTCGTACTAAACCTATTCCAATCCCTTCAAATCAACTCCAAAGCTATTCTAATCCTACCATACACCTTCTTAGGGTGTCATGGGTTCCTAAACATCATCAAGACCAACATATACCAAGGGAATAATTATAGGATGACTTTGTATATATAAAACTCTAAAAATCATGTAAAAATGGTATAAACAACACAAGTCTTGCATGTTTGCTCCAAATATGAAGAAATAAATATGAAATGAAGATGAAATATGTAAAATGATAGTAATATGCTTACAAGTAAACTTGATGAGGTGCAAAGAACAAAGGTTTAACCTAAACACCCTAGGTTTTTATTTCAAAACCTTAATAAGAGTGTAATCTAGATTGTTTTTAACTTGAGCTTGAAAATTTTTGATGTGCTCTTCTACCCTTATGAAGAACCGGTTTTATGGATAGGAAGAACAAGGAGAGAAACTTTACTAGAACTTGAATGATTGTGTAGTAAATGTGTGTGAATTTTTTTGTGAAGTGCAAGTCTACACATAAATAAAAAATCTACCACTTTAAGATACATCCCCCCCTTGGCCGGTTATGGGGGGATTGTGTCTCATATATATATATTTTTTTTCTCTTCCATTATTAATGTAAGTATTTGTTGTAAGAAAATGATATTAAGTCAAAGTAAATTGTAACTTTTATATACATTTGAGTATTTAAGGTAGAGTTAGCTAAAAATAATTTTAATGGATCAAAGTAAAGTATGATGAGATCATAAAAATTGTAAAAATACATTCCTTGTAAAATTTGAGTGATATAATAATTATCGCGTAGTTTTTAAGAAAAACGTCGTAATAATAGAAATTTAACGATTTATATACAAAATAAATTTACAACACTAGGTAAACTCAAAATATTGTTTTTTTATAACTAAATGTAAGTATAAAAATGTATCGGGATCATTTTTGGAAGTATCGGATTAAATGTTAAAAATAATAACTCACGCGATAACGTTTATTTAATATAAAATTTTCGCGTTTAAGATGAAATGTATAATCATGAATGAACTAACATGATGCAATTGAAGATAATGAAATGTAGACTAAACTTAGTCCATATGAAATGTTCGTGATGATATGATCATGAATTCGCCGCTAAACCATAAAGGTTACGCGAATTTGGAACACGTAAACCTAGTTTACGATAAATGTTGAAATTGTGAAGCATGAATTGTTTCGAGAAATGACCTGAAAGTTCGGGTTGTCACATCTAGTTACTTGCATGGTTGCTAAGTCGAGTCATATCTTTTGTACACAGTTTTGGGACGATTGGGACTCATGGGTAAAAGTAATATTTTATGGAGTAACGGGAAAGAACGATAAATTCAAATTCCCTTTGTCTACGTAATTAAATACTCCAAGTATTTTGATCTTTTCGAATCGGGTCAATTAGTGTTAGAGAAATAAAAACTCAAGTGTAGGGATGCTCCTATAAATCCCTTATATTTTGATGCTATCGTAGAGGATGGTAGAGTAAAAAGGTATTAAAAAAATCGGAAAAAAAGAAAAAGAGATGTCAAAAAAAATTTTAAAAAAATGAGAAAAACATACGGGCTACCATCCTACATCTATCTTTATGTTTATGTTTTTAATTTATGTTTTTTTTGTTTCAAGTTATCTAGTATTAGTGACTCGAGTCTTGGCTTAGCAATGCCACGCTTTACATGCTTGTAACATAAGATTTTTGACTTGCCACCACTAAATATCCCCTATCCAACAAAACCCTTTATTTCCCTACCCTAAGCCTAACGTTACAACCCTTGTAAAGACCTCTTAGATAGTTGTTCCTAGGTGCTTATGCCAAAGTGGTGGAGGTTTGATCTATTCTTAAGCTTATGGTAATCGTGTTTATCTTCTATTTCCATTCATATTATATTTCATATAAACCCGAGAGATGAGAGAATCCAAACACCACTTGTGAGCTGCTAGTATATAATTTTCGTGTTTGTTATGACTATTGTGGCGCTTTTACTTGTTGTAAACTATTTTAAACTAATGCTTCATGCCCCCTAACTTATAAATTGATTGGTCAAAAGCACATTCACTTGAGGACAAGAAAATACCAAGTGTAGCGATATTTGATAAGGATTTAAAACGTATGCTTTTAGGGAGTCATTTAAGCCCTATTTCGACACATTTTATATCCGTTACTGCTTAAAATCATTCATTTTTCACTTTTTAGGTCTTTTGGAAGCAAAATGTTGGAATGAAGCATATTTGGACGAAAAGGAGCAAAAACATGAAGAAAATGGCAAAGTCAATATCGAAGACACTCAAGACTGATCAGTAGAACCTGACGGCGTCCCATCCAAAGGGCGACGCCGTCCCTCTATGAATACTTGATCAAAAAGTGCACGCGACGGCTCAGTGGAATTTCTGGTCCTAAAGCCTAACGGCGTCACGCCTAATATATGGAGGGCGTCACTCACACTTTTCACTCCATACGACCCAGATCCAAGATTTAGACGACGTCGCAACTAAAGACCGACGGCGTCACAACTCTCAAGTGACGCCGTCCCATCGATGACTTGGCCAAAATGAAACCCTAATGACGGTGACCTGACGGCGTCGCTAGCAAAAGGCGACGCCATCGCGATTGTAAATCTATATATAGAATTCGATTTTTCTGTATTTTAAGAGGTAGAATTTTAGAGAGCAAACCCTAACTCAGTTGTAGTCCGACTTGGACAGTATTCTAGGGTCCCATACCCTATTTTACACATCAAGATAAGTTTGTTAATCCAATTTATCATTATGTCTACCCCATGTTCAATTGATTGTGTGTATGCTTGCTTGTTTAACATATCTAGCTAAATTACTTGTGTATCTGCTTAGATCTATGAAACCTAGTTATTGATTGTTGTTATGTCTTTTCTTGTCTTAAATGATATAGGCTTAGGAGTGCAACTAGGCTTTCGTTGTATTTATTGCGTGAGTATGCTTGAAGACGATAGGGTGCTCGGAGGAAATAGCCTCGTGCTTGCCGATCCCGTGAATCCTATAGGAGAGAGAACCTCATAGAACTAGGGAATACGCACACCCTACGACTAATATGAATACAACGCGTTAAGATAAAGGACGTGACAATTCAACCGACCAATAAAAGATAACTAGGGAGTAATAGTATCTAAGTGAACACATCTTTAATCACCATACGAGCACAATTCAATTAAACATAGCTATCCGTAGTAATTAGATAACTAGATAATTAGTAAAGTAGAGAAATCGGTAGAAGTATCACCCCCAATCAATTGCCCCGAGATATTTACCTTAGCTTTCTAAAAAAACATAAAAAAAGATAAAAAAGAATTATCCTCAACCCCACCTTCTCGTCATAAATTTCTTTCTAGCATTCCTATTCCCCTAGAGAATGATATCAATCCCCGAGGCTTACCCCATACTAAACTACAACGATTAAGTTCACTGCCTAGAGGGTTGAAAAGCTTGCTCCTAGAAAAGGAGGTTTTCTCGTTATTTAGTGTTAGTGAGTGTCTTTAAGTTTATGTTTATGTTTTGTTTCAAGTTATTTAGTGTTAGTGAGTCGAGTCTTGGCTTAGAAACGCCACGTTTTACATGCTTGTAATATAAGATTTTTGACTTTCCACCACTAAATATCCTCTTATCCAACAAAACCCTTTACTTCCCTACCCTAAGCCTAACATTACAACCCTTTTTAAAGACCTCTTAGATATTTATTCCTAGGTGCTTATGCCAAAGCGATGGAGGTTTGATCTATTCTCAAGCCTATGGTAATCTATGTACTATGCCAGGTAGTGAGTGTTTATCTTCGATTTCCTTACGTATTATATTTCATATAAACCTGAGAGATGAGAGAATCCAAACACCAATTGTGAGGTACTAGTGTATAATTTATGTGCTTTATATAACTATTGTGGCGCTTGTATTTGTTGTAAACTATTTTAAACCAATGCCACATGACCCCTAACTTATAAATTGATTGACCAAAAGCACATTTTCTTGAGGACAAGCAAATTCCAAGTGTAGGGATATTTGATAAAGATTTAAAACATACATTTTTAGGAGGTCATTTAAGCCCTAAATCGATACATTTTGTATCTGTTACTACTTAAAATCATTCCTTTTCACATTTTAGGTCTTTTAGAAGCAAAATGCTTGAATGAAGCATATTTGGATAAAAAAGAGCAAAAACATGAAGAAAACGGCAAAGTCAAGATCCAAGGCTGTATTATGAGCCTGACGGCGTCCCAACCCAAAGGGCGACACCGTCCCTAAGGAAGAATTCTAATTAAATTACACGTGATGGCTCAGATGAAAAAGTGGTTCTAAAGCATGACGGCGTCACGCCTATTCTCTGGAAGGCGTCTCTATTAGTTTCTACACCAGACGTCCAAGAACCCTCTCAAGATGACATCCTTTATGAAGACAGACGGCGTCACACTCCTCAACTGACACCGTCCCAATGATGACTTGACCCAAACGAAACCCTAAAGACGGCAACCAGACAACGTCACCAGCAAAAGGCGACGCCGTCGCATTTGTAAATCTATATATAGAATTCGATTTTTCTGCATTTTAAAGTGGTAGAATTTTGGAGAGCAAACCCTAGTTCGTGTGTAATCCGACTTGGATAGTATTTTAAGGTTCCAAACCCTTCTTTATATCATAAGATAAGTTTGTTAATCCATATTACCACCATGTCTATCCTATGTTCAATTCTTTGTGTGTATGCATGCTTATCTATCATGAGTTGCTAAATTACTATTGTGTTTGTTTAGATCTATGAAATCTAGTTGTTAATTATTGTTAGGTTGTCTCTTGTTTTAATTGAAAAATGCTAGAGTAAGGAAAACTGGCTTCTTCTTTAATTGTTGCAAGCTTGAGCGTCCTAAATAGCATAAAGCTTGAGAGTGCACGCGAGTCATCGTTGTATTTATTGCGTGAGTTGTAGCTTTATGATAATAGAGTATTTAGGAGAGATACTACGATACTTGGCGATCCTGGAATGTCTAGAGAAGAGTTACAATTCATAGAACTAGGGAATTAGGCACCCCCCTATGACCACACGGAATACAACGCACCAATTAAGATGAGGATGTGACAATTCAACCGACCAATAAGAGATAACTAGGGAGTAAGAACATCTAAGTAAACACACTTTTAATCATCATAAGAACACACCTTACAATACATAGCATATCTTTTCCTTTTCATTAGTTTAATTAATTAGTAGTTAAAATTGGTAGAAGTACCACCCCTACTCCTATACCCCGAGATATTTAATTGCTTTCTAAAAAACATAAAAAGACTAAAAAGAATCTCCCTCAACCTCACCTTCTCGTCATACATCTCTACCTTGCATCTCTATTCTCATAGAGAACAATCAACCCCTTGGGCTTACCCATACTACATTGCAACGATTAGGTACACTGTCTAGAGGGTTGTAAAGCTTGCTCACGGAAAAGGAAGTCTTTTGACCCCGAACTCCCCATCAAATGTTATTTCTAAAATCCTAGCGAATAGGTTGGCTAGGGTCACTGGTTCGATTATAAGCCCCAATCAGGCGGCTTTCACTTCTGATAGACAAATTCTTGATGGTATCCTCGTTGCAAATGAAATTATTAGAATGGCATCTTTTGAAGATGGCAAAAAATTTCTTTTGAAGGTGGAATTTGAGAAAGCCTTTGATAGTGTGAATCGGTCTTTTCTTCTTGACATCATGAGGCAGATGGGTTTTGGTTCTAAATGGAGATGTTGGATCTCCTCTTTCCTTTCGTCGGCCTCAATTGAGATTCTTGTCAATGGATTCCCGTCAAAGGAATTCTTTTAGATTAGTAGTTAGGCACATAAAATACCCTCACTAATCATTTAATCATAATGCTTCTAACTTTTATTTTGTTGTAAGCATACTCCCGAAGTGATCTTCCAAAAGCAAGCTTAGGATCTTACATCCCCATCCACCACAACCATACATACATGAAGATCTATCACAACGAGCTTAGGAAACTTTTGATCTCCATTCATTTAAATATTTCTATCAATGGAAGTTTATTTAGATTAGGCATTCATATCCATTAGCCACATTGTCTTGGATCATCTCTTGTATCTTCATCTTAGTGTGTCATAGATGTGTTGTGTAAATTAGTGTAGAAGGACGTTGGTTCCTCAAGATGTGTTGTGTTAGTAGTTGTTGATTGAGTTGTGGTTCCTACATTGAAATGAGACTCAGTATCTAGCCTTGTACCGGATAAAGTGTAGGTGACGTCGTGTAAGGTTTGGTTCTACCTTGTGTGAAAACCCGGTATTTGGCTTTGTACCGGATAAAGTGTAAGTTACATTGTGTAAGGTTTTCTCCGCCTAGAATGGAACCTGTTGATCTAGTGAAGTAACTCTCGAGTTGGGTACTCGAAGAGTGGAGTAGGGCGTAGAGGAGCTTCATGACCGAACCACTATAAATCATCGTGTTGACTTGCATATCCGTTTTACTTATTTCTTTACTTTTATTCTTGCTATATATTGTTGATTTCTTTGTTCTTGATATTTATGATTGTGTTGTGTACTTGTCTTAAGGGTGTTTTTAGAAAAGAAAAATAATCCAGACTAATAATGGTGAAACTTGATTTATTATAAATCATTAATCTTGCGGAATTTTATGTGACATTAAGGGGTTGGCCTTACATGCCGTAATGCGTTAAATGCATCATCGTGTTGAGATTAGCAAAACTAATAGTTTATATTATATTTGATACAAAAGTTTTTAAATTTTAAATGAAAATGTATTTACCCCCCCCCCCACGTTTTTCCACAACATCAAATACTCCTAATATTTTAGTGTTAATTTCCCCCTTAAATGCTCACCGTTTGTGTAGTTTTACATGGATATATACTCTTATTTCTTCTTATTTCATTTCAAGGTATAAATGAGCATTGGAACAAAGAAACGCAGATTTGGAAGGAAAACTAACGAAGTCATACAAGAGTTTGGTGACTAGGATAAAGTTACAGCGTAAAGGCACCTCTCAACCTACGCCGTAACATAGATTATCACTTGAAGACCAAAGTCAACGTTACTCAAGGTTACGGCATAACTCCATCGACTTGGTTACGCCGTAGATATCCAATGACTTAGAAGATTTCAAAAGGACATGAAGGTTACGCTGTAACCCATTTACATGGTTACGGCATAGAAGTGATGATTTTCACTACGAGCGTTCTACGGCCGTAACCCATTCACAAGGTTACGCCATAAGTTATTATTTAATGATAAGATCGTCTGAGATACGAGGGTTACAGCGTAACCCTTTACTTAAGGTTACAACGTAACTTAGACGAGGCTATAAATACAACCCTAAATCTGCATATTTCATCATTTATTCACCACAAGAAACAAGGAATGGTTTATGGCTTCAGAGAGGACGAAATTCAGCAGCTTCGGGCCATCTTCCAAGGGAGAATTCACTTCATTATTCAAATAGATTTAGTTATTTCGTATCGAATATTTGTATTTAATTCAATGTATTTCATTATGATATATAACATTGAGTTTGTTGCATTGTTTAATAAGATTGGCTAAACATTTTATGTGTTAGCCTAGTTATGCATTTATCTATGCCCTGATTTGTGTTTTTGTTAGCCGTAACATTTTTATTAGAAGTGATGGTCATTCACGTTTAGGAACTTTGTAACGTGTGTTAGATATCGTGATAGTCAAAGGGCTCGTGGATTGGGCTAAGCTAAATGGTTAATCGTTTAGTTAAGCTAGCCTTGTATTAGTTCATGTAACCCAATCCATGTCCAAGCCCATCTCACGGCCCATGGCCAAGCCTTAGGGCATTATGTTACTTGTACTATAAATACCCCTCAAAGTCTCATTTGAGGGGTGTGCATGAGTGTGTGTGTGTGTGTTTTCCTTTGATATTAAAGTTCTTCTTTTCATCTTTCTCTCTACACACATATACGAATAACATATCATCAAGTCACCTTCTTTCCATCTTTGTTTCTACGCATATCTTGTCTTTGTGGTTTAACGTGTTCTACGCGTAACATATTTGTTACGTGTAAGCTTGTTTGGTAAATCTTGGTATACGCGTAAGGTTGATATATTTAAGGTCCTACAATTGGTATCAATCGCCTAACAATTGTTTAGGAGTGTTTGTGTTACGTTTTTGTTAAAGCTTTACACATAAAGTTGCGTTTTTTACTTTAAACATGGGATTTTTTGCATAAAGTTTTGATTTTTACGTGGTTTTAAGCTTAAAGTAGTCGACTTTATTGATCATTAAGTGTTTTGGAAGAATTTTGTGCAAAAGAAATCATTTGGAAACGTGTTTTTAGGTGAAAAATTCGTGTTTTTGCATTTCTGGACATTTTCTACGCGTAAGTAACTTTTGGTCAAAACCCTCTTTTTACGCGTAAGAAAAGTCAAAACCCTAGTTTTCTGCGCGTAAGGTCTACGCGTAAGATTTGAATTTTTACGCTTAAGCTTTTGGTGACAAATCTTCGTGCAACAACGGTTACTCAGTGTTTCCCTTGCTTGGATAAGCTTGATAAACACTTCGACTTGTGGATATCTTTCACGCTTGGACGAGTGTGAAGGATTTTGGTTTTAAACCTAATCTTACGCCTAAGCAGAAAGCTTACGAGTAAGCACTCTACGCATAAGTTAAATCTTACGCGTAAGGTACTCTACTTCTAAGTATAAAGTTTACGCATAAGCTTTACGTTTAACCTTAAGTTTACGCGTAAGTCTGGGTCTACGCATAAGCATCATCTTACGCCTAAGGAGAGTTACGCATAAGCAATCCTACGCATAAGCATCAATTCCTACGCCTAAGAACAAGGTTTACGAATAAGATTTTGAACAAAACTTCAAACGGCTATAACTTTTGAACCGTAACTCCGTTTTCAGCATTCTACCCATCAAAACGACCGTGAGAACGAGAAGATTGGCACGCTGAAACAACTAAAGTTCATTCGGGTCAACCTTTGAGTCCTAAAAACGCTCCGAACTTAAGTTATTGAGGTTTTTAAGTTTTTAGACCAAATTTTCACTACATCAACCGAGCTTAATCTTCATCAAACACAACTCCTTTATCGTTGAATCGATCCTACATCAACTTTATCAGTAATACCTTCATCAATGGCAACTCAACAAGACATTCATGCAACCGGTGGCGAAAACCGTCCTCCTATGTTGGAAAAAGGTGGTTATATTCAATGGATAAGTCGTATGCTCCGCTACATCAAGACCAAACCTAATGGAAAACTGATGATTCAATCCATTAAGATTGGACCCTTCAAGCCTCGACAAGTCCAAGACCCTGGAAATGCTGATGCAACACCTCCCGTCCCACCATCCTTTCGTACTCAATATGAATAAGAATACACTGAAGAGGATAAGAAGCAAGTCGAAGCAGATGACATGGCAATTCATATTGTCTAACTGGGTTTACCAAGAGACATCTTTGCTGCTGTAGACAGTTGTGAAACTGCTTTCGATATGTGGGAACGTGTTAGACGACTTTGTCATGGAACAGAAATTGGTCAACAAGATACGGAGAACAAGCTGCTAACTACATGGGAGAAGTTTACATCTACTCCAGGAGAACCCATTGAATCCTACTATGGAAGGTTTTGCACTTTAATGTATGAGCTTATCAGAAACAAGTTGGCACCCAGAACTATCGTGAGTCATCAAATTCCTGAATAATCTTCCAGAAGAATGGGGACGATATGTCACTATTGTCAACCAAACAAAAGACTTACATCAGGTGAACTTTGACCAACTTGTTAGGAATTAGAAAATTCAGTCGTTAAAGAGTCGGCCACCTCAAGTATATGTATTCATTAGAAAGCTCGTAGTCGTAGTCTAGTTATATTATTAAGTTGTTTGTCTTGTAACACCGTGGAGGACGGACGGGTCTTTACCCACTGTATGCCTGATCCACAACCCGTAGGTGGCGTTTGTTTGTAAGAAACTATAAATACCCTCTACCTCCCAAGGTAGAGGGTGTGAGCTTCAATACCATTTTTCTTTGTTTCACATAGTTCCCAACTCTCTTCCATTTCTCTCTCTAGAACTTTCTCTCTCTAAACTACTTGTACGCCCCATATGGTTATGGTTTAGTGTGTTTGTGAAATCCTATATCTTACAATTGGTATCAAGAGCCATGGTTTGATCACTCATCTTTCATGCTCTTTGTTTTGGTGGATTTCATAAGGTTTTTGGGGTATTAAGTGTTTAGAAGAGTTTGATTCATTTGGACAAATTTTAGTGTTAAAGTTTGAATTTTGCTTGTACTTTTGTGTTTAGGATCATCATATGTGTTTATGTTTTGAATTGGAAGGCTTAAATCATTGTGGTTTGGTTGTTTTTGATTGATAAAGTGGTTATTTTTGAACTTTGTACTAAGCGAGTTGAGTCTCGGATATTTAGTTCTTCAAAGCGAGTTGCTTTGTTACTGGATGCGAGTTGATACATGCGACTTGGCTATTTAGCGAGTTAAGCTTTTAAGCGACTTGGTGGTTAAGCGAGTTGTGTCTGTTTGCGACTTGCTATTAGGCGAGTTGATTCCTAAAGCGACTTGTTTCATCAAGCGAGTTGATTGTGTTGCGAGTTGATACTAATGCGACTTGGCTATTTAGCGAGTTAATTCCTTAAGCGACTTGTTCCTTTGAGCGAGTTGGTTGTTTAGCGAGTTGATTACTAAGCGAGTTGAGTGTTTAGCTACTTGTCTATTTAGACTTGTTACTTCTTTGTGATACATTCTTACGGTTGTTCTTTTGGTTTAGTAAAATCCCGTGAAAGAATCAATTTCCCGGTTTAATCAAAGAATAGTAAAATCCCGTAGAACTTGTAATCATGGAAAACATCGTTCCTACTATTTCTTCTGTAGCTGAGGACGTTCAAGCAGCAGGGTCAGATACACGTCCACCTATGCTTGACAGAACTGATTAGGACTCATGAGCACAACGAATCCGATTATACTGTTTGGGAAAAGAAAACGGAGTCAACATTCTCAAGTCAATCGATGAAGGACCTTATCAGATTGAGACTACTAGAGACTTAATTGATACAACTACAGATGGAACAATGATCTATGGAATAGACAGACCAAAGACGTATGATGAGCTCACTGATAAGGAGAAAAAGAGATTCGATGCAGATATCAGGGCTTCTAACATTATACTTCAAGGTCTTCCAAAAGACATCTACAAGCTTATCAATCACAACACTGAAGCAAAGGCTGTATGGGATAATGTCAAGATGCTTCTCTCTGGTTCTGAATTAACTATGGAAGACAGAGAATCACAACTCTATGATGAATTTGAGCACTTCAAGATGAAACCAGATGAGAGTGTCTATGAGTATTACGTGAGATTCCACAAGCTTGTTAATGACATGAGGAACATCAGAATGACTATGCCAAACATTTAGCTGAACTCAAAGTTTGTAAACAACATGAATCCCGAATGGCACAAGTTTGTCACCTCTGTGAAACTAACCAAAGGATTGAAGAATACGAACTATGAGCAACTCTATGCTTTCCTTCTTCAGAATGAGAGACATGCTATGTTTGAAAAAAGGATTCTTGATCAGTTCAAAACCAACCAGGGAGAGACAAGCTCATCAAATGATTCAACTGCCTTCTACTCAAACATTGGAATTACCACCAAAGCATCTCAAGTTATACCCATGGGTAATGGTAATCACAAACTCATTCCCGATCCAATGTTCAAACAAGCTGATGCTGATGCACACGTGGGAAACTTCATTAATCAACTGGCTCTCATGATAAGTCAAAACATGAACTCTCTCCCACACACCAGCAACAACCTCAGAACAGCATCCAATCCACACAATCAAGCCACTGTCAGAGATGGGAAGGTTATGGTACAACCAGTTCAAGAAAGGCAGTATGAACAAGGGAGAGGTGGAGCTGGTAGAGGATATGTGGCAAATCAGAATAGGGGAAGGAATGGAATTCAAGGACAAGCAAAGCCTATCAAATGCTACAACTGTGGCGGTGAGGGACACATTGCAAGGAACTACACATCTCCAAAACGTCCTCAGAATGCAGAGTACTTCAGGGATAAGATGTTGCTTGTTCAAGCTCAGGATAATGGAGCTGCTTTGGATGAAGAGGAGTTATTGTTTCTTGCTGAAGGGAATGCCAAGACTTATGATGCTGATGTTGATGAACAGCCAATTCAGGAGATGGGTCATAATCATCAGAATGCCTTCCAAGTCGCTGACTGTGATGCATACGACTCTGACGTCGATGATGAACCTACTGCACAAACAATTTTCATGGCTAGCATTTCTCCAATGGTCTCTCCTAAGGCCCCCTCACCACAGCAAGCTGGTCCATCCAAAGAATCAATCATCTCAGAGGTATTAAAACTATATGATGACGTTGAGGTGCGAAAGATGCATAATGAAGTACAATCTCTTGAGAGTTATGAATCAGATATTGATGATGTGGATAATAGCAATATTGTCCCATATGATCAATATGTGAAACAAGGTGAAAGTGAGGTTGTACCAAGCGATGCATCTTCCACAGTCAATAATGATTATGTCTTTGATGAATATACTGCATGCACCCCTGATGATTCTGTTGTCTCTGAACTTAATGCCTATAAAGAACGTGTTGCTATTTATGAACAACGTGCTAAATTTGAGTTGACCACACGTGAGCAGGAAATGGATGTCCAAATGCGTACAATTATTAGAAAAAGTAACTTTAGAGAAGAAGTATTAAAACAAGAGTTAAACTCCTTACAAGAAAAGCTTTCTAAAACTGCTAAGCAAAAACAAGAACTTCAAGAAAATGTTAAAATGCTTAAGCAAGAATTCAATGCTAAGGAAACAAAACTTTTGAATGATTTTTCCAATCTAAAAACTTTGAAAAACAAGCTTGAAAATAAGTTGTACGTACAAGGGAATACCATTCAGACTGCTCACTTGATCACTAAGCATAGAGTCTTAAGCGATAAGCATAGCATTCCCCTTGTTGGGAACCAAATCCAGAGGTCATTAAAAAAGGCTAGAACTGCTCATAAGGTAAATTATGATGGCAATGAAATCCTTAAGCCTAGACAGAAACCTAGTTGTGCTGAGTGCACGGAGGAAGATAAGAAATCAGATGAGGTCACTAGGGAGAAAATGGATAAGAAACTCAACAATCCTTCATGTAAAGAGAAAAACATAATTATCAAACCCCATGACTACAAAAAGGAAAATTGGATTTCCTTGAACATGTTTAAGCCTCAAACATTGTTAACACCCGAACAAGTGTTCTGGAAAAAGGATCTAGATAAACAAAAAACGGAGAATCTTGTTGTAACAAACCCCCCTCTTAGGAAAATGCCTTCAGCTACTGTGTATCCTCCTAATACACCAATGCATCTATTCCCTAGAACTATTGCCACTAAAAGCAAGACCTTAATCAGTCAATATGTCATCTTCCAATTATTTGTTGACTTTGAGAAAACTTGTAAGAAAAGGATCACACCCACTGGGATAACAGAAGGGGCAAGGGGTTTTGAGCAAACTAAAGAATGCTATTTAACTGAGGTCATGCCTTTCTTTAAACAACTAAAAGATCAATTTGAGAGTTTTAAAAAGGGGATGGATTCAGATATTAAAGAAATGGAAAAGGAATTTGATGCAATGATAGTTGAGGTTAGTGACTATGAGCATGAATTAGAATATAATGAGATTGAGAGGAAGAACTTGTACACATTAAATGAGAATCTTATTTCTGAATGTATTGTTCAAGATGTGTTTTACACTGCTACGAATCACTCCATTACTGCTTCTCGATTTCATGAATTATCTATTGCATTGAAAGTTTCCCATGATCGTGTCATTGAGCTTGAAAACAAAAACTCATAACTTAGTGAGAAAATTGATCGAGATGATCACGATAGTTTGGTAAAACATCTTTCTAAACTAGAAGTTGAACATTTTGATTTGCAACTAAAATATCAACATCTTAAAGAAAATGTTAAAACCTCAAATATCAAGACATCCTCAGATGTTCCAGAGTTTGATGCAGTTTTTCAGATAAATAAACATGATGAACAGATTCAAGCTCATTGTTGCACGATCAGAAAGTTGAAAGCCCAAATTTCTCAATTAAAGGGTGAAAAGAACAATGTGACTGGCTCCCAAATGCCTCCTCCTTTAGATTCTCAGTATTCTCAAACTTTTCATCTTCAAAACTTAGTAAACGCTTTACAAAAGGAAAACGAGAGCTTTCTAGAAGAAAATGAAAAAGTTAAACGTCACTTTAAAGAGTTATATGATTCAATGAAAGTCACTCGTGACAAAAACAACGAGAAAATAACTTCTTTATAAAAGGAAATTGAGAATCTGAGGGGTCGGGAAAAAGGGAAACTGCCACTTGTTTTTAATGAGAATGTCGCTTCAAAGTCATCCTCTGACTGCAAATATACTATGACTGTTAAATGCATTCCTCCTCATCTTAGGAATAATGAACTTGTGTTTCATAACTACTGTGCTCACCTTAAGGATAGTCTAGAATGTCTCCGTGAGATTATGGAGGAGGATTACCTAAATAAGCCTCTTGATAGAGAAATTAGGTTTGCGTGCATTCAGGCCAAACGATCTCAGGAACTGCTAGAATGCTTAATTGCAACATGTCCTAAACCCTTAGGTGTGAAAGGTAAAGCTGTGATGCCCTGTTCTATGCCTAGTGCCAAGCATACAAACCATTCTATACCCAGTTTTAAGAAAGTGAACACTAATGTGCCTACGAGTAGTTCAGATCCTTGCACATCTAGTTCAGGAATGCAAAAGGTAGATCAACCAACTAATGTTCCCATAATTCCCTCTACAGGAGTAATCAGTGACATTAAAGCAAGCGGGTCAAAGCCTCCAGGCAATACCAAGCAAGATAGGACCTTGCAAGCTAAGAATGCACACTGGAAGGGAGTAGAAGACCAACCTAGGAACTTTAAGTTTGAGTTGAATAAAACGAATCGTGTTGATTCTAGTATTAGCCATAGGCGTACTGTAATTAATTCGAATTCTGATTCTATCTGCAAACTATGTAATGATGTCTTCTTGAATTCTGTTGCTAATCATGAATGTGGTGTGAATGTTTTGTCTAATGCTGTCAATTGCCCTGTGAAAATTGTTAATGCTATAAATCATGCTAAGAAGGCTAAAAGGCAAAGACGAAAGAAAGGTAGAAAACAGTGGAAACCCACAGGAAGAACATTTAGTAAGATAGGTTATCGATGGATACCTTTTGGTCAAAAGGCTAATCAGTCCTGTCCTCAATATGCTAAGACAATGCCCACTAGAAAATGGATGCCTACTGGTAGAACTATTCCTTTAAGAAGTGAACATACTTTGAATAGGTCAAATACGGACGCCAGCATTGCATTTATTCCTGATGATTCCATTGCTTCTATTTCTGATATGAATGTTTCTATCTCTGATGTGGATATTCCAATCACTGTTACTAACCAAATGGAACCCATTCTTGCATGGGTATCCCAATTATCCAGTTATCCATTCTTGTCTGTGTTCAACTGCAGATCGTTCAAATCGTTCTGTGGTACCTGGACTCAGGCTGTTCCAAGCATATGACTGGAGACCGGTCGCGGCTCATGAACTTCGTGAGTAAATTCATCGGGACTGTTAGATTCGGGAATGATCATTTTGGTGCAATTATGGGTTATGGAGTTTATGTTGTCGGTGATAGTGTTATCTCCAGGGTATACTACGTAGAAGGTCTTGGTCATAACTTATTTTATGTCGGTCAATTCTGTGATTCTGATCTAAAAGTGGCCTTCAGAAAACATACTTGTTTCGTTAGAGAACTTGATGGTAAAGAGCTTTTAAGAGGAACACGTGGTTCAAATCTATACACCATCTCTATCGAAGATATGATGAAGTCTTCTCCAATCTGCTTGTTGTCAAAGGCTTCCAAAACAAAGTCATGGTTATGGCATCGTCGTCTCAATCACTTGAACTTCGGCACCATCAATGATCTCTCCAGAAAGGACTTAGTTGTAGGTTTACCTAGACTGAAGTATGAAAAGGATCATCTTTGTTCAGCATGCCAATTGGGAAAAAGCAAGAAGTATGCACATAAACCCAAACCTACAAACTCAATTACAGAAGTTCTTCATACCATTCACATGGATTTATGTGGACCAATGAGAGAGCAGAATATCTTTGGGAAGAAATATGTGTTAGTTGTGGTTGATGATTACTCTAGATTCACTTGGGTCAAGTTCTTAAGGACAAAGGATGAAACTCCAGATATCATCATCAAACTCATCAAACAGCTGCAGGTTCGACTTAACAAAACTGTCAGAATCATCCGAACAGACAATGGAACTGAGTTTGTTAACAAACAACTTAGTGAGTTTTATGAAAGTATTGGAATCAGTCATCAAAGAAGTGTTCCACGAACTCCTCAACAGAACGGTGTAGTTGAAAGACGAAATCGAACTCTTGTGGAAGCCGCTAGAACAATGCTGATCTACTCAAAGGTTCCAATGTTTCTCTGGGGTGAGGCCATTGCCACTGCATGCTACACACAAAATCGATCCCTGATTCACACTGTTCATGGAAAAACTCCATATGAACTTGTCCACAACAGAAAACCTAATCTCTCATTCCTTCGTGTGTTTGGTGCATTGTGCTATCCAACTAATGAAGGCCAAGACTTAGGAAAACTTAAAGCTAAAGCGGACATTGGAGTATTTGTAGGATATGCACCAAACAAAAAGGGATACCGAATCTACAACAAAAGAACCGAAAATATCATGGAAACGATTCACGTTACGTTTGATGAGCTGACCGGTCCAATGGCTCCTGGACAATCATGTTCTGGACCCGCACCTCAAATCAGTCCCATTGGTTCATCCCTTGTACCAAATCCCTCTCCAGCAACTCCATATATACCTCCATCAGAAGATGATTTAAGGAAATTGTTTGATCCAATGTTCGATGAACACTATGAACCAAATGCTGATGATATGTCAAATCAATCAACAGAGGCTGCTCCTACCCCTGTGAATGAAGTCAATCCTTTAGTTTCTATATCATTAAGTCAAGAAGCGCATGCTGCTGATCACTCTGTCTCATCAACAAATCATCAATCATCGAGTGTACATCATGGAAATGTTTCTGGTA
Organism: Chrysanthemum seticuspe; assembly: GCA_019973895.1. Taxonomy (NCBI): domain Eukaryota; kingdom Viridiplantae; phylum Streptophyta; class Magnoliopsida; order Asterales; family Asteraceae; genus Chrysanthemum; species Chrysanthemum seticuspe. The sequence continues at coordinate 245,322,697 of BPTQ01000007.1, read as the reverse complement.
TCAATGATGAAGTTAATCCCTTTTCTACTCCTAAAGATGCTTCGTTTGAAAATATATTTGCTCCTGAATCATTGATGAGTGTCTAAATACTCATCATTTTTGTACTGTTTAAAATGCCAAAAACATCTGAAAACACTCAGAAATACATCAAAATGATGAAAATATCACAAATAAGTGTTTTATATGTTTTAAATTCAAAAACATCAAAATCTGGTGAAAAACGTATCAAGTTTGCATAATTGGCAGTTTTAGTCCCTCAAGTTTCAAAAGTTGTCAAAAACAGTCCCTGGTATATCAAAATAAAGAAAAATGTCATTTAAGGTCCATGAGATTCAAAAGTTGTCAAAACAAACCCTTGAAATGTAAAATTGCAAAATTACAACTTTAGTCCCTCAAGTTTTGAAAATATCAAATATAGTCCTTGGATTTATGAAAATGAAATTTTATGCAATAGTAGTCCTTGTAATATTCGCATATGGCAGGAATGGTCCTTGTGTGAACTTTGGAAGATTGGCAATTTCAGTCCCTCATGTTTGGCAAAATTACACAAATGGTCCTTGTTATTAATACAAAACCAAACGGACCCTTTCTTTGTTATTAACCCAGCCAAATCAAAAAGACCCCTGCCATTTATCCCTTGACCCCCCATTGTGAACCCCCCTTTATTAATATCAAACGGTCAACATAAGTCAAAACCAGAGACACTGTTTGTCTCTCTCACACGAGCGCGCCAAAACCAGTTACTCACCAATACCACCATGGTTTTAAATTCCAAACTTTCCACCTCATTTCACCAGCTGGATAACCACCCCTTACACCTCCACTATTGTCCAAGAATCCTTAATTAGAAAAAACCTGCTCAAGAAAAAATGGCGCCAAAATTGCCATTTGGCAATTGTGATGAGTTGGATGATTTCAATGGTCAAGATAAGGTGGGATATGTTCAGAGATGTCGACAAGCTCCAAAAAGATCTTTATATAGAAGCTTGAAGCAATGTAGTAGAATAACTAGTGTAATTTTATTTAGTTTATGTCGTTTAAATTAATTTTGAATTTCCAGTGTATTTCTTAGCTTTCAATTACTGTTTTTCTCATGTTCAGTGTATTATACAACTTTTGCAATAAGTAATTTCAGTGTTTAAGTTCAAATTTCAGTTTATGCATTTTAAAAATTCAAATTCTCAAATATGATCAAAGGATGTTATCAATGGTTGTCTTGGACTGAATAGGCCCACATAAGCTCCTATATAGCTTATTAAAGCTATTAGATACTTTAAAACTCAGTTTAGAAAGCAAAAAGAAAAATACCAAAAATACTAAAAAAATAGTTGAAAAATAAAAAATCCATGGTGAAAGATACAAGAAAGCTGGAGCAGGGTTGATATTGGATGGCCTTGGTATAGAGCTTATTGGGAAGCTTTAGGAAGTGTTTACAAGTCCTTGGTTCTCAGTTCTGTGCTTAGACTCATTTGTAAGCAATTTCTTAAAAGTTTGCAATTTTTAGTATAAGTGGTTAATTCTTGCTAATATTAGTTTAATTCTGTTTCATTGTAGTTAATATAAGTTAATCATTAGATTACTTGGGTTAAAAAGCTGTTTCAGTACTTAAATCTTTAAAACAGTCCTATAAATGGGTGTTTGGATTCATTAGTTTAACTGTGTTATAGGTTTCTTGTGTTATTGCTTGTGCTTGTCTTGTGTCTCATTAGTCCCTAATAACTCATACAAAGCATAAAAACCATACCTCATTTGTCAAAAAAGTCAAAATAATCTTTAATCTCATCTTGTATCTTGTCTGTTTGATTTTAAAGTTCTATGATCATGCATTTATGTTTATAAGTTGTTAATATAGATCAAATCAGTCTTAATACACCTTAATACATCATAATCAGTGCATAGAATTGATTTAAATCTCATAAAAGTCAACTTGGTTCAATTTCTTAAAAAGTCAAAACCATGCCCCGTGCACAGTTTTATGGTCAAATTCACAAGCTTGTCACAAGCTCACTAGTTAACTTTAGCTTGTGAAATTTAGTTTTTTGTGAAGCTAACCAAGCCATCTTAAGGTCCCAAGCTTAAAATTCTAATTTCCAGCTTATTCAATAAACCTGCAAGTAATTTTTAGTTTGTCCCATTTTGACTCAGCATACACTGAGTCATACTTAGTGGTTTTTCAGCTTTTTCACAAGCTCTTTATAAGCTCTCCGGTGGACCATAGAGTGTGAACTTTGGCTTTTTGGATAGACCACCAGCTAATCTTGTTGACTCAGTCTTTGTTTTGAGCTTGTGAGCTTATTACCTTAGCTTAAATTGCCCCACAAAAACCCCACAGGACTGTTTGGTACAAGGTTATCTCATAAGTGCTTATTGCTTATTTCCAGCTTATCAGTATGCTTATCTGTGTTTTCTAGCTTCATATAAGTAGCATTAGCTTGTTTCTAGCTTATTTCACTTTTGTTTTCAGCTTGCAAGCTTGTTTGAGCTTAAATAACCAAAATAAGCTCATAAGTCCACTGTTAGCTCATAAGCTTATCAAACTGCTTATTTTTAAGTTTGAAAAATTGTTGTTTTCATTAAAGTTTCTTATTTTAAGTAGTTAAGTAGGTTTAAAAAAGAAAATCCATAAAAACATCATTTTAAATATAGTGATAGCGTTTATTTAATAGAATTAAGCTTTTTGATTTTTCTTTTTAGCTTATTATTAAGCAAATTATGTTTTTATAATTTTTTTAGTTTTCTGTCATCATAAGTTATTTTTAGAAAAAGTTTCATAATTTTTTCTGTTTGTTTAGTATTTATTAGAATTTTAAATAGTTAAAATTATTAAATAATTAGTAATAAATAATTAAAAAGCATAAAAAATATATTTTCAGTTTTAAAATTAGTTTTATAATATCCTAGATTTTTCTAAGTTAAAATTTTATTTTTCCAGGTTATTTTTATATTTTCTTGTATTTAAGTGTATTTTAAATAATAATTAATTAGTAATAAATAGATAAAATGTGTAAAAAATATATTTTCAATTTTAAAATAAGTTTTATAATATTTTAGATTTTTCTAAGTCATAATTTTATTTTTCTAGTTTTATTTCATATTTTATCATATTTTAGGATATTATTAAATAGTTAAAAAATAGTTTTTAATTAATAATAATTAAATAAATAGTTATAAAAATAATTTTAATTTTCCAATAATTTTCTTTTATTTTTAGGATTCCAAAAATATCATTTTCATATTTTTAGGCCTTTTATTTCTTAAAACTCACGTTTTGTTTTATACGTTTACGTTTTTAATAAACGTACGTATTTACGTTTGTTGTATCTGATTGTTGTGGTTTACAATTCTGTATTCAATATCCATTCCAATCAATCAGTAGTGTAATTATTCATCAAAATCCTTACTGATCACTATCCTTAGTGATTATTCGATATCTGTCTGTGTTAAACACCATTCATCCTCCGTGGGACTTAACGACCCAGGAATCCACTATATTCCTCTGATCTTAATTGCATTTGCTTTCTGAGCTGTTTTAAGTTTATTACGGTTGACCATTCACAAGTGGTTAGCTTATGTGATTAAACTTGACTGTTCAAGAGCCAATCAAATTTTGGCGCCGCTGCCGGGGAGGCTGTAAGCGTGTTTTAAGCAGTTTTCAGACCCGTACTTGCACATATACCACCGTTTGTAAACAATTTTTTGTAAAGTTAATCAAAAACTCAAAAAGTTCATTAACACTTTTCCTGAAGTGTTAACAACACCAAAAATATATAAAACAACAAAACAATCGTAACGTTTTCTAGCTTGTGTTTCCTTTAAGGTGATTCTTAAAGAGATACGATTTGGTTAAACGAGACGATACCAAAAATATTGTCCAAAAGTTTTTAAACCATCAGCACAAATCCATACCTACGTCTTTTCAGTGGTACTTAATTTATACATAAAAATCAACCACCGCAAATCAAGGCAGTACACCTACCAACTGGGGGTGTGACCATAATAAGTTCCCGAACAACAGATTTAAAACTTGCCTTTGTGTCCTTGTGATTTGGTGTACCTTTTTTAAAGAAGCCATTTCATTTGTGATTATTGGTTAAGTTCACTTGTCGTTTTGCCTCGCATTTGTTTTGAAAACTGATTTTTATACTTAGTGCATGCGCACTCGTTCTTCCAGTTCTACAAGTCCACTTTCTGAGCTTGCAAGTATTCCTCGTAGACGTAGAGGACGTTCTGCTCCTTCAGCCGTGACTGAGGAACGTCTACCACCACCACCCCCTGTCGTAATGGCAGAAGACAAACCTATGAATGAGCTTCTCCAAGCACCCATAGAGGGTTACGGAGATGCCATTATTGTCCCAGCCATTGTGGCTGATACCTTTGAGCTCAAAACTGGGTTGTTTAATCTGGTAACCCAAAGCCAATTTTACGGTTTTGAGCGGGATGATCCTCATGCACACATTCGATGGTTTAACAAGATTGCATCTACCATCAAATACAAGAATGTCCCACATGAAGCAATTAAGCTTCTTCTGTTCCCATTCTCTCTAGAGGGACAAGCCCGGAATTGGCTTGAGAAACAACCCCCTCGTTCCATTGAGACATGGGAAGATCTAGTCACCAAGTTCGTTAACGAATTCTATCCTCCATCCCGAACTACAAGTCTTAAGAATGAGATAATGAAATTTTCTCAAAGATTTGATGAATCATTCGGGGAGGCATGGGATCGTTACAAAGAGTTGCTCCGCAAGTGTCCGCATCATGGTTTTACCGAGTTAATGCAAATGGATACTTTCTATAATGGTCTGAGACAAGCTGACCAAGACTCTCTAAATGCCTCCGCGGGAGGTAATTTCTTGAGCAAGACCACAAAAGAAGCCTTGCAAATCATTGAAAACAAGTCCCAGGTCCGCCCTTTCCGCACAAAGACATATCAGTCTCAGTCTAATGCTGGACCTTCTACTTCATCTCCCGTGAGTACATCTAGCACCGATGCTAAGATTAACAAACTCACATATATTGTTCAGGCTTCGGTTCTTGCTAACCAAAAGAAAGTCACTTTCACTCAGACACCATCACATGGTGAAGTGAAGAAAGTTGAAGTTTGTGTTACTTGTGGTGGTCCTCATGCATACTACAACTGTACTGCCACCGATGGTAGTCCGTTTGAAGCCAATGCTATAGCCGGTACTTCACATCAGGGAGGTAATCAATACCGTCCTCAAAATGAACCAAACTACCGTGCTAATACTTATCAGGCACCACCCGGTTTTAACCAGAATCCTAACCGGAATCAGAATCAACCTAGAATGAACCAAGGTTATCAAAACCAAGGTAATTTCTATCCCGGACCAAATCAAGGTTTCCAACATCAAGGAAACCTTAATCAAAACAATTTCAATCGAGGGAATCAATTTCAAGGGAATTTTCAACAACAAGGTCATAATCAAAACATACGACCTCAAAATTTCCCTCCACAGCCTCCAGTACCATCATCTGATGAGTTATTGAAGCAATTCATGAAATCCCAAGATGAAATGAACAGGTTGTTGGTCAGTCAGATCGTTGTCTCAAGAAGTCTTTAAATGATCAACCCTCGGGCTCAGGAAAACTTCCGAGCAACACGATCGCTAACCCGAGGGGCGATGCTAAGGCGATCACAACCAGAAGTGGTGTTTCATACAATGGACCCGCTATTCCTACTACCTCTTCTTCTTCTCTCCCGAAGGTAGTGGAAAGTGAACCTGAGGCAACAAAGGACAAGGAACTTCCTACTAATAACGGAGGTACCAACAATGTCCATCCTCAAGTTGTCCAGAAACCCAAATCCAATCCAGGAGTTGTTTTTGAACCACCTGTAGCACCTGTTGAAAATACCAAATCCAAAACTTCTATTCCTTACCCATCACGTTTGAATGAGCAAAAGCTCCGCGAAAAAGCCAGTCATCAAATGGACAAATTTTTTCAAATTTTCCAAGAACTACATTTTGACATAAGCTTTGCGGATGCTATCATGCTGATGCCCAAGTTTGCATCAACTCTCAAACACATGTTAAGCAACAAGGAAAAGCTGTTTGAAATGGCAAAAACTCCTCTGAAAGAGAACTGCTCTGCAGTTATCCTGAAGAAGCTTCCAGAAAAGCTTGGAGATCCTGGAAAATTTCTCTTACCTTGTGTATTTCCAGGAATGGTTGAATGCTTTGCCTTAGCCGATCTTGGTGCAAGCATCAATCTTATGCCTTATTCAGTATGGAAGAAACTTTCTCTTCCGGAACTTACTCCTACATGCATGACTCTCGAGCTTGCAGATCGTACAATATCCCGTCCTCTTGGCATTGCCGAGGACGTATTTGTGAAAGTAGGAAAGTTCCATTTCCCAGCTGACTTTGTAGTTGTTGATTTTGATGCCGATCATCGGGTTCCTCTCATTGTTGGTCGAGGATTCCTGAGAACGGGCCGTGCTCTCATTGATGTATTTGAGCAAGAAATCACATTACGTGTTGGTAATGAAGCTGTCACCTTTAACCTTGATCAAACTTCGAGGTACTCCGCAAACTATGATTCTGAGTCGGTTAACCGAATAGATATCATTGATGTTGCTTCTGAAGAGTACTCTCAAGAAGTTCTTGGTTATGATCATAATTCTTCGAGTGATAATCTCACTCATTCATCTCAACCCATCATTGCCAATTCTACTCCTTCTCTCACTCCTTTTGAGGAAAGTGACTTCATCTTAGAAGAGATTGAAGCCTACTTGTCTAGTGATTCTGTTCCATGGGAAATTGATCACGCTCCCATCGACATTTAGGGGGACATACTTCTCATTGAGAAGTTGCTTAATGATGATCCATCATCGCTCCCTCCCGTCGACCTTCATAACAAGGAAGTCAAGTCAGTTGAGAAAACTGAAGAATTTCCTGAAGTCGAACTTAAGGACTTACCACCTCATCTCGAGTATGCATTTCTTGAGGGTGATGATAAATTACCCGTCATTATTGCTCGAGATTTGAGTAAAGATGAAAAGACTGCTCTCATAAAGGTCTTGAAGTCACACAAGCAAGCAATTGCTTGGAAACTCTCCGACATTAAGGGTATCAACCCTGAATTTTGTACTCACAAAATCTTAATGGAGGATGACTTCAAACCAGCAGTTCAACATCAGAGAAGAGTAAATCCAAAAATCCATGATGTTATCAAACAGGAGGTTATCAAACTTCTTGATGCAGGATTGATTTACCCGATCTCAGATAGTCCTTGGGTTAGCCCAATTCATTGTGTTCCTAAAAAGGGTGGCATTACTGTTGTCACAAATGAAAAAGAGCAACGTAGATCTAAGCATTTTCAGCCTAGGGCAACGTAGATCTAAGCATTTTCAGCCTATCCACTACGCAAGTAAAACTATGACTGAAGCTCAGACTCATTACACCACTACAGAAAAAGAGCTATTAGCCGTGGTGTATGCGTTTGAAAAGTTTCGGCCATATTTAATCTTGACTAAATGTGTGGTGTATACGGATCACTCGGCTCTCAAATATCTCTTTGCAAAACAAGATGCAAAGCCGAGGTTGCTCCGTTGGGTTCTACTCCTGCAAGAATTTGATATCATTATACGTGATAAAAAAGGAGCTGAGAACCTGGCTGCTGATCATCTGTCCCGTCTAGAAAACCCTCACCAAGATGTTTTCGAGAAAAAGGAAATAAATGAAACATTTCCTCTCGAGACACTCAATGCGGTTTCTTTTCGTGGAAACTCTACCACCCCATGGTTTGCTGACTTCGCAAATTACCATGCGGGTAACTTCATAGTGAAAGGGATGTCGACCCAACAGAAGAACAAATTCTTCAAGGATGTTAAACATTACTTCTGGGACGACCCCTACTTATTCAAAATCTGTGCGGATCAAGTCATCCGACGGTGTGTTTATGGACAAGAAGCTCTTGACATTCTCAAAGCTTGCCATGCTGGACCCACTAGGGGCCATCATAGTCCAAACTACACCGCCAAAAAGGTGTTTGATTCCGGGTTTTATTGGCCCACTATTTACAAGGATGCCCACGATTTTGTCAAAACATGTGACGCTTGTCAACGTCATGGAAATATCTCTCAAAGAAATTAAATGCCACAAAATGCCATTCAAGTGTGTGAGATATTTGACATCTGGGGTATTGACTTTATGGGGCCATTTCCATCATCTCGAGGTAACAAATACATACTCGTGGCTGTTGACTATTTGTCAAAATGGGTTGAAGCGAAAGCTTTACCTACAAATGATGCCCGAGTAGTTGTAAAATTTTTGAAATCTCTTTTTGCTAGGTTTAGAACTCCGCGAGCTATAATCAGTGATCGTGGTACACATTTATGCAATGATCAATTTGATCGTGTCATGCAAAAGTATGGTGTAACCCACCGTCTATCTACTGCATACCACCCCCAAACAAGTGGGCAGGTGGAAGTTTCCAACCGTGGTATTAAAAGAATTCTTGAAAGGACAATAGGCGAAAACCGTGCATCCTGGTCGGATAAACTGGATGACGCACTCTGGGCTTTCCGTACAGCTTACAAAACACCCATCGGGTGTACTCCATACAAGCTGGTGTACGGAAAGGCATGTCATCTGCCGATTGAGCTAGAGCACAAGGCATACTGGGCCTTAAAACATGCAAACTTCGATATTCAGACAGCTGGTGATCACAGAAAAGTTCAAATGAATGAACTAAATGAACTCCGTGATCAAGCATACGAGAACTCTTTGATCTACAAACAAAAGACAAAGAAGATTCATGACTCTAAAATCAAGAACCGCATTTTCAACGTTGGTGATCGAGTCCTTCTTTTCAATTCAAGATTGAAGATTTTCTCAGGAAAGCTCAAGTCCCGTTGGTCTGGTCCATTTACCATCACTAAGGTTTATCCTTATGGTACCATTGAGTTATCTCAACCTGATGGTCCAAATTTTAAATTGAATGGTCATCGATTAAAGCACTATTTTGGAGAGGACATTCCACCCGTGATTGTCCCGGATCTACAAACTTTCCCCATGAACCAATGAATGCGGGGATCTAGTCAAGCTAGTGACTCGGGAATCAAAAACAGTAGCACACACCATATGGGTTTTCACCCATGTTTCTGTCTTCTTACCCTTTTCTACCACCCTAGTGTGGGGGAGTTACCCCCCGCTGTTGTATATAAGTTTTCATCTAAAAAAAAAAAAAAAATGTGTATATATCAAAAAAATAAAATAATGGCCGTAGTATTTCCCTTTTACGTTCTATGTTTCGGCATAACCGCCGGTACTTTGAATATTGAGGGCAATATTCATTTCTAAGTGTGGGGGGGAATTCTCACGAATTTTATCATGTAATTATACCACCCAATTCCCCCCTTTTTGGCCAAAATTTTTTTTTTGGGGTAAGTGTTTTTCACTTACTCAGCAAATGGTAATCAGTCCGCCATGTCTAACCCACATAAGGATTGGCTAATCCAGGAGCAAACGGCTCTTGGTAAAGATATCTCAAATCCGTTTATGGCTTGCAATTTGCCTAAAATTGTATGGTGTTCAACTCACCATATCTTTAACTAGTGAAAAGTTGGCTAGCCCGCAAGTTTATGGCTTGTGGTAAAGTGTTAGGAATTATAAAATTCCATAGTGAAGAGTCGGTCATCCCAAATATTATCTAGCATAAGTTAGCTCGTAGATTTGTCGTTAGTTACGTTATTTATTGATTTATTAGTTAGTTATTAGTCTAGTTTAGCTTAGTGCAACACCGTGGAGGAAGGACGGGTCTTTACCCACTGTATACCTGATCCACAGGCCGATAGGAGGTCGAGTTGTCTGTAACTATAAATACCCCTTCCATCTATGGAAGGGGTGGTGCTTCTTCTCATTTTAATCTAATCTTTCATTTGTGTAAACCTCTAGCAAGAACACCCTCTCTCTCTACTAACTCTCTAACTATGGCAAACATGTATTTTGATCATCCAAGACCACCCGAATCATCAACACAATAATATTTGGATCCTATCAATTGGTATCAGAGCCAGGTTTTTGTGTCTTGATGATTTTTGGTGGTTCGAATCTTGTCTTAAACTGTTTTGATATCATTTTAATGGTCGGATTTACTTTTTCTGAAAAACAAAAAAACATTTTATACAAGTTATTTTATGTATCTTTTTGGGTTATTGTCATATGGTTAATGTTTTGGGTCCAATATAATGTCCTTTAGCAGTTTCTGTTTTCTGGGTTTATTAAATCTGGTCGGAATACTCGCCGGAGCAAAATGTCAAATGGTCTTAAACAGAAAATCGGTCATTTGGTCATTTTATTATATGGTCAACCATCTCATTTCATGGTCAAACTGGGTCAAAACAGTCTTAACATGTAGTTTTTATGATGTATTCCTGGGTATTTTTGAATATGGTCGGAAAATAGTCGGAAAACTCATCGGAAATCTTGCTAGCGAGTTGTCATTATAAGATGTCCAGATACATTGTTTTTCAAAGCATGTTGACTATTGAGTCAACTGCTGCTAGCGACTTGAATCGTATCTAGCGACTTGACTCGTAGCTAGCGACTTGACTCGTAGCTAGCGACTTGATCTGTAGCTAGCGACTTGCTTAAGGTAAAAGGTAGCGACTTGCACTGCTTTGACTTTTGAGTCAAACTTAAACAAGGTTAGCGACTTGTTTTGGACAGAAAGGATGAAGAAGATGTTTAAGACATTGACCACACGACCACAACAATATACCAAATACCAAATCTAAAACTCGACTTCAGCTTAACCATCATCAGTCCAAGCTTTTGTTATAAAACGAGATGAACAGTAACAGTATTATCAGATTTGAAACAACAAATCCAAAACCAAATACCAATACCAATCAAGACTCTTGACCTCAGTTCTAAACAATCATTGGTCCAAGAAAATTGAATACATGAACGAACCATTAACAGATCCAAAACAATAATCACTCATCCTAAACTTGTAACTCCAATCTCATATCAAACTCAACCTAGACTCGAATTAAATGATCTCAGATTTGATTCATCTTTCAATCTTTTCAAGATTTTTTTTTACGAATCATATCCATCATTGATCCATGTGGAATAAAACATCCTCTTTATTATCCGAAAAGACAAATAACGTGTTATAACAAATATGTTACACACGTCTCTTTAGTTCTTTCTTTGCACAAACACAAAAATAAAGACATCAAAACAATCAAAATCTACATGTGCTTTTTTTTTGGTGTTGATCTCGTTGCTTATGTATACCCTCCAGCCATACCTGTGGCGAGGTAAAACGAGTCACAATCTTGGAGCCAACCCTGTGGCGAACACAATGAAAGATGGTTATATGGTTTCGGATCCATTTTTGTAAAAGGAATGGGTGACTACGTGACTGGGGTTGTGATATACGAATCTTTTGAGATTGATATGTATTGATTAAATGAAGAAAGGGAGTTGTCTGAGGTTGTCTTGATAAGGTGTTTGGATGAATGCAGATATGTGTGAAAAGTAGATGGGGGCGGACAAGTTTGTGATTAGGGTTACGAGTAATTAGGGGTTCACGAGATTATGTTGCACTTTATACCCCGTATTATTATTAGGTTAATAAGAAATTTCTCTCCTGGATGGGCCGTGTGAATAATACACTCCTATTTCCTTTAGGGCCCAAATCAAGTGATATCTAAATGGGCCATGCACTAAACTTGGTAATTTACGTGTGAATGTATACTGTTATGCTATTTATTCACGTGGGGTTTGTGGTGTTATTAATTTGGGAAGACTCTTTTGGTATAGTTTTTTTTAAGTGATAATTTGTAGAGAGTATATCCGTTGCATGTGTTGAAAGTTGGACCGGGTGGAATATTATTACGATCATATGGTGCGCTTTGAGTATTATCATTGGACCGGGCTTGTGTAGTATACGTGATGACTTGGTTTTATTGATAATAGTTTGATGGGCTTTTCAATATTGGATCGTTAATATGAGACTTGATAATATGAGGCTCATGAGATTTAGATTTGATGAGATTTGTTTAAGAAATTTGTTGTTGATGCGTTTCTTAATGGTGAGTTTTGGGATGATGCTGAGATTCGTTATGTTGTAAGGCTTGGTACTCTGGTGTATACATTTTCACGAAAAACATTATGCCACGGCTTGTACTTCTATTGGAACTAGGGTGACTACAGAGTTGTTTATACGGTATTTCTTATTTGGACTTGAAGTGAGGTTTTCCGGGCACGTTTACTAATTTTCGTCTTCTTTCTTTCTACCGTTTAGCGAAGATGACTTGTTTGGGCATTTATAGAGTGTGATAAAGACTTGGCTATTTAGTTTCGTTTGTGATTCTTTCTCGCTTAACCCACAACGTAATTATCACTTCGGTGTCTCACACAGTTGAGGATATGTCAAGAGGTTTTGTACATTGGGTACACCGTTTCTTTTTCACAAGGATTAGTACAAGGTTAAGTAACGAATCTGGGGAATTCTACTTCATGATCAAGTTTGGTATATCTAGTTTACTTCTCCATGTGGTCACTACAATAGCCGACAGATTGCGTGAATGATGTGTTTACCAAAGTGTTGTTTGGTTGGTTGATGATGTTGATGATGTTGGATAATGGACCATTGATGAACCGCTGCATGTTCCCCTAAAACAAGATATTCACTGAAACCAAAGTCGTTATAACTCATTCAAGCTAACATTGTTTGCGGTTTTGTCTTGATTTTGTAAAATCCCGCGAAAGAACCTATTTCTCGGTTTAAATCATAGACTTGTAAAATCCCGTGACAATGGAAACATCCTGGTATTAGTAAAGTGCATTTCCGGATCTATCTTACGGTTTATTCTTGGTTTTGTAAAATCCCGCGAAAGAAACTATTTCTCGGTTTAAACCATAGAGTTGTGAAATCCCGTAATGATGGAACCATCTTGGAGAAAGGAAAGTGTATCTCGAGTTCTCTTATTTGATGCTGGTGCTACGGTTTCTGTTTTGAAGAAGGGATAAAAGGGTGTACTTCATGAATTGGATGTGTGTTTGGATATTCGTCATGGCGGTTTGGTTACTTCAAAGTTTTACGGGGTTATACTCATTTAACCATGGTCGGGATGATACCATTATCAAAGTTCATTTAAAAAGTCAAAGAAGGCTAGATTTGAGAAGATAACCAGAAGATGTGACAACGGCGTTAATTCACTATTATTTATTTGAGGTTGAAGTGAAATATCACGAGCAAGTGTACTTAGTATCTGAAGGTATCGGGGATGGATGGATGAAGATTCTTCATGATCCTTGTTCGAACTTATTATCAAAAACGAAGACTTGGAAATCTAGTTATTGTTGGGTGGCTTTTACTTTTTCTTTTACCACTTGGGGGAATTGGGCTCTTACCACCACAAAATAACTATCACTTAAAGGAGTTACGTTGTAGTGCTCAGTGTCACATTCAATTGTGGATTTTCAAGAGGTAATGTACGTCTATTACTTGATGGTTGGTTGGTTGAGGAGTATAGAGTACTTAGAGATTCAAATGGGCATGAAGTCTCGGCACCGCTCTTTGTTACATATGTGCAAGTATAAGTCACGAGTTCGGGTTAGTTTACTTCAGGGTCAAATTCATCATATTGGGTTATCTCCATCAGCTGTCACTACAAAGAGCCTACTGAATGATAATGGGTTGATTACATGTTTTGCTAAGAGAGCTGAAAAGAGAGAGATTATGATGTCTGTTCACATCAGTTCAGGCCTCGTACTCCAAAGAAAAGAAATGTGTACGTTTCAGTGCGCATTATCTTCCGAAGAAGAGAAATCTTCTTAGGACGTATGAACACAACAGTTCATGCCTCGTTCCTCAAAGAAAAGAAAAGTGTACGTGTCAGTGCGCTTTATCTTCGGAAGAAGAGAAATCTTCTTATTATGACCATTCTCATCAACATGCTTCATACTTTTTCCATGCGCTTCAGTCATCAAGTGAACCGGGCTACTGTTGATTGTTTTCTGATTCCACTTTCTCAACTATAATGACGATGGCGACATCTTGTGCTAATTTTGCGGGGGAGAAGTGTGAATAGACTACATTTGGATGATGTTCACTTGTTTAATCAAGAATGGCATCTCCGTATGCAATTCTTGAGGGGGAGAAGAAGTGTGAATTTTTTGCATTGTTGATTGATATTTGAGAATTAATGGTCATACGGCTCTAAACTCATGTAAGAACCAAGCCTCTTCTTATCGTATCGGGTCATCTTTACATGGAGTTTTCTCTCTTCTAAGAGCCGTTGGTTGACATCTTCACTCGGATTGATGAGTTTATCGACAAAGTGCTTCCGGTTAATGCTTCACGTATACATCAACATGATGATTCCGAACAATCTATCTGTTCTTGTTTGATGTGATTGGTAGTTTGGTGTTACCATCTTGTGTGTTCGTTGCGGCCTGATTGCTGATTTTCTTGATGAACATCCTTCTGTTCTTGTTTGATTGGGAGGGATTTTAGCTAAGGGGATATGCAAGATGTAAGTTAATTGGGATGCTTTTTGGTGGGACGCTTTTTGGTGTGAGTTGAAGATGTTAACTATCTATTCCCCAACTTCACAATATTGAAGAAGGTCGAGTCTACAGTCTGTTCTACATTTTCTGCTACATGTTAGAAGACTAAAGACGAGTTGCATTTAACGATCTAAAGACTTCTTCTTAATCTGGGCATTTTTCAAACAGATTGTCGGTTTTGGGAAGAGCACTAATTGGGAGTGTGTTATAAGTCAGATTCAATCCCCAATTAGACTTGCTCATATTCGTTAGCAGTGACTCCTCGAGACGTTGTTATTGACTATTTCTCGTATTGGACATTTGACACAAGTTGATTACTTCAGAGTTAATCATTTATCACTTATTTGAGATTGAAGTTGACTTTCACAAAGGCGTGTTCTTATTTGATAACTTGCTCGGGCTTAAGAATTTGAGTTGAAGACTTGGTTTATCTAGTTACCAGCAGTCGAGGTGGATGGTTGAAGACCTGGTTAACTATCACAATTAGGAGTTACTTTGTTTTACTCAGTGTCACACGCATATGACGGTGTGGATAATCGCAAGAGGTGTTATTGTCTCATACTTTGTTTGGGTAGTGAGTACTTAGAGATTTGCTTGAAGCATAAATTCTCTACACCGTTCTTCCATCATTAGGTGCAAGCTTAAGATACAAATGTGGGGAAGTTGACTTCAGTTTCAAGTATGGTATAGCGGGTTTTCTTCTTCAGTGGTCACTTCAAATTGTCCACATAAGGGTTGATAAAAATAGTCAGAGAGAGTCTTCAGCAAGTTGATTCTCACAAGAGTTCAAGTGTTCTTCTCAACAAATTTCTAGTATACGGGCTTACAATGAGCTGCTGATTCTGAAGTGTCAAAACCAGCAAGGAGAAAAGAGACTCACATATAAACACAAAGCGAGTAAACTTGATGAACTTAATTCTTCTAAGTGATTGAAGATATCCCGGGAAGACAAATGTTATTACCGCAGAGAAACTCAAGGTTTGACTCATGACGAGTAAACTTGATGAACTTAACTCTTCTAAGTGATTGAAGATATCCCGGTAAAACAATTGTCATGACCGCAGAGAAACTCAAGGTTTTACTCATCAAGGATTTTTGTGTTATTATTCCAACTACGTGGGGGAAGTGATGTTAGAGAAAGTTTCTGAAGATAACAGAGGTACACTAGTATGTGGTGATTTCGATGGTGTCGCAATGATC
Source organism: Chrysanthemum seticuspe (assembly GCA_019973895.1). Taxonomy (NCBI): domain Eukaryota; kingdom Viridiplantae; phylum Streptophyta; class Magnoliopsida; order Asterales; family Asteraceae; genus Chrysanthemum; species Chrysanthemum seticuspe. The sequence continues at coordinate 245,306,951 of BPTQ01000007.1, read as the reverse complement.
AGGGGAGAGAGATTGTGTACATTGGGGATGCTCAGCTGTTTCACTTGAGTGCTTAATCAGTGATTCAGAGATATAATCACTTATTCCTGTGTTGACATCCGCAGAGATTGTCACCCGCAGAGATAATCAGTGACTTGGCCTGCTTCTTCAATGTTATCAGTTATTCATTCCTTGTGTATTGGTATACTTCGGATACTTGAGCTTCATACACATTCATCAGGGACGAAAGATGTGAACATAGGGGAGGTGTTCTACATTACCCTCCTGATGTGTATTCGGGAGAGTTCTTGGATATTGGTGTACTTCGGGTTCATGAGCTTCATACACGTTCATCAGGGAAGGAAAATGTGAACATGGGAAGGTGTTCTTCATTCCCCTCATGAAGTGTATTTGGGAGAGTTCTTGAGCATTATACAAAGAGGCTGACTGCAACAATTCAACTACTTGGGGGAATTGTTCTCTTGACACCTTTTGGAATGGATCACTTCAGACGTCAGTTGAAAGGAAATTTGAGAAGTGTTATTTATGCGTGGGATGATACGTTGCTGTTCTTGTTGATGATATAACCTCGAACGAAGAATCACGGTGATTATTCTTGAAAGGAGCAGCGGGATTTATGATAATGGTGTGCTTCTTTGCGCACCTGGCTAAGGCAAGCTTGAAATAGAGCTTCGTATCTGCTCAGCTAAAGGATTTTCGGTTTGGGGGGAAGCTGCCAAAGTCTCACTTTCAGATGGTTCTATTTCTTTCAAATCAAGAGCCCTTGGAAGCTTTGGTGGTGGATGTTTAAGAGATGACGAATTCTATCTTCTACGACGTGCTGCTCGATATCCTTATCTCGGTACTCGTATCATCATCTTCTTTAACTATATCATCTACTCTATCCTTGTATATATTTATTCAAAAACCAAATACAAAAATAGAAAACCAACAAAAACAAAATAGAAAAATATAAAACCAACAAAAAGAAAATAGAAAAATATAAAATCTTCAAAAATCCATAAAAATCAGAAAATTTCAAAAAATACCAAAAATATGTTTTCTCAAGACATGTCTTCTGGTATCGATAATATCTACGGTCTTAGAAATGTCATTCAATAATGGCACGGGACCAGATGAAGTTCGAGCAGGAGGTGTAAATATTCTTTTCTAAACATGTCTCAAAATATGGCTTACAGTTACTTCAGACTGTAACCCGTGCTTAAACTATGGCTTGCAGTTATTTCAGACTGCGACCCGCGCTTAAATCATGGTTTGCTATTATTTCTGATAGCAACCCGATCTTAAAAGGAAGGAAAGTGCTACGCTTAAACGTTTTTCACAAATTTCGTGCACTTATCCTAAAACTATTTGAGGAAAGTATGTCGAAGGACTGCTGTTCCTACACAAATGTTTTTCCGTCTATAAATTCTTCAGAAAAATATTTGTTGTTTTCCACAAATGGTGGTAAAATGAGTTGCTTTAACAACAATCAGTTTCAGAGTTTTTATTAAATTTGCAAACTCAATCAATGACTTCAGCGCTTTTAAACTTTTCATAAAAATGAGTCATGGATTGAGGGGGATAATGTTTTCAAATCTATATCATCTAACGGGCTTTCTTAATTATCCTACGTGCTTAATTAAAAATGACATTTGCCTATGTCGAAGGACTAGGAATTTAGGATATGATTGCTAGGATTAAATGATTAGAGTTTGATGAACATATTATTCCCATACATTTATATGATCTGATTGATATGTTGCATTGACTTTAATTAGTCGATTGTTGTTTGGGTGATGTCGACCACCATATATTTGTATGTGTGTTCACTAACGCATGCAGGTATATTGGTTATAAGAATGTTCCCGATCCGGATCCCACAATTGAAGATGATTGGATGCCGAAAGGAAAGGGTAACTATTTCTTGGGTTGACAAATGAAGAAACGGAGCTTAATTGGACTTCAATGGAGAGTTGGCATAAATGCAACGTAAGAGGTCTCACTGCATCAGCAGATGGTTTTCTTCTAAGTGATTGAAGAAACGGAGCTTAATTTGACCTCAGTTGGCATTCAAAATGCAACGTAAGAAGAAGTCTCACTGCATCTGCAGACGGTTTTCTTCCAAGCCCTACAGCAACAACGGAAGCTTCTCAACCACCTAACGTATCTTTGTGCAGGATACCATTTTTAAACAATTTTGAATAATTTAATTAAATTGTTTTGAAAATGGAAAATATTGTTTTGAAAATATATTGGACTAATTTTTTTTAAAAAAAAATCAACGGACTTCTTGTTATCAAAACCTAAGTCACTCAATTATTGACTTCTGTCATGGATTGAGGGGGAGAGTGATTTTAAATAAAATATTTTCAAATGATATTTCTTCACAAAAAGTTCGTTTGTACAAAATAAGTGGTGATCTAAAGATTTAATGTTATGTCATGGTATGATTTTTTTCTTTAGAATCAAGGTCTTTCAAAATGAAATTTTTTCTGTTCTTGTTTGATTGTGAAATTGTTTTGTTTTACTTAAAAGATCTCTTAAAAACTATCATACCTGACACTAACAATCTTTAATGTCTTATAATGGTCCTTATCTGTCATATTTCAAAATTGAATCTTGCCACGTCTTTCCCCAAATTTTTCTAAATGATTTAAATCAGTTGGGATCACAAATCTCAAATGGTTTGATATTTCTGATCGGGGTAAAGATCGTGTTTTAAATCTCAAATCTGTTTTAAATGGAATTGGTTTTAGTCCTTTAAAGGCACTCCTGCCTCCATGTGCCAAACGATTTCAAATACACAATGCACATGTTGAGGAGGAGGATTTATCAAAAAACCAGATGAGTATTTAAACAAGGCCACATTTTCTCCCATGTTTTCTAAACTTAATTAAATCTCTTGTGATCCAAAATCTCAAAGGGTTTGATATTTTTGATCGGGGGAGAATTTGTGATTTAATAATGAAATTTGATAAAAGGTGATCGTTTTGATTTAATTGTGCACGCTGCTCGCTCATATGTGCTAAACGCTTTCGAATCCTGAAGCACATATTGAGGGGGAGCAAATAAACTATCGAGGTACGAAAGCTTTTTAAAGTGATTTATTAAGTACCTTGATTGAGTTTTCTAATGGTTTCTTGATGGCTTTTGTGATTGTGGATGTGCTTCAAAAGAACTCTTGCCTCTATGTGAAAAAATGACGCACATATTGAGGGGGAGAATTTTACCATGAAAATCAAATGGCTTTTTCGTATGAAAATTGTGATCAAAGAAAATATTTCAAAGTCCTCTTGCCTCCTTGTGCTAAACAATTTCTAAATCATATGCACATGTTGAGGGGGAGGTTTTCTTAATGATCAAAACTATTAAGGTACAAAATGCTTTGATCTCGTATCACAAGTACCTTGATTGTTTTTCCAAATGATTTTTCAATTGGTTTTAAGGAAGAATGAACTGTACCAAAAGACCGACCAATTTACTTTATGCATGGTGTTATAAGGATGGTTAGGTTAGGTATTTGTTCCCACGATCCGCCAGTACCGGAGGGATCTACCCAGGGACAATCCACTAGATAGTGTAGAGTCCTTAGGTATGATGAAAAAAGGAGAAAAATGAGAAATGGGAAGAGTGCGGACTGAGACAGAGCTAGTACTGGAATAAACCCAACAAGGTTCTAGTAATGAAGTCTCGGTAAACACTGAAGGGGTTGAAGAATGAAAAAGAAATGAATGATAAAAGGGTGAAAAGAAATAGCCCTCCATCAATTCAACCTTAGGGCAGAAACCGGGTTCAATTCATATGCTACTGGTGGTTACTAAGGTAACACTGGTATTGAAGACAAGACATCATGGACCCAGTGATGCACTGCACTACAACTTCTCAAGCCACTCAAGTTCCTCTTAAAAGGGCTTGTTTCATTCTCACGGGGAACCGACATAATCTATCGACTTTCTCTTAGAGATTGTTGATATTGAAGAAGGAGACCCTCTCCCTAGTCTCCGACACAGGAACCAAATATGCACAACTGATTCTAGAGCCAAGAGATCATCCACAATATCTCATTAGGACACAATTATTGAAGACTTGCTGTTTCACACAATGTGGAAAGTAAGTATATATATTAAGAGTCCTACGCATTATCCTTGTGGTATTGCCAGAACATCCGAGTGATAAGTAAAAATATTCACGATGAAGATGGAAATCCTTCTAGAGCCAACATCAAACAAGCTCTTGGTGGGTGACATGTGAGATCTTTTCAAAAGATCAAACTTGTGACAACTGGATAGAAACGATGGGGCGATTCACTCGTGAATCAACCTTGGTCCAGGAATGGTATTGACGAATACTTTTGGAAAAACCGTTCGATGTGCAAACCTTCTTTTCTCTAGCACGTCGAATGTGTACTTATGTTTTCAAATTCAAAAAGTATCTCTGATTGAAAAATACTTTTAGAAAAACCGTTCGATGTGCGAATCTCTTCTTTTCGCTAGCACGTCGAATGTGTACTCATTCTCTAATACAAAAGGTATTTTGTTTGAAAATTGATCTTTCTCATAAAACCTTCGTCGTATTGCAAAACTCTTTCTTCAAGCAATACGCGATTGTTTTTCAAATCATTTTTCATCAATCAGTGAATCTCAATTTGCTGGTTCACTCACTCCGTGTTGTCTTCTTTGAGACGTTCCGGTTTGAGAACTGCTAGAACAGCTGCGAAACCCTGTCAAGGAGATTCTTAGGAATCCTACCTGATCACAGGCAGTACTTGTACTGATCAACGGGGAACCGTGGGCCGTGTACCTCAATTCAACGAAAGTGATCAAAGACACTTTCGTGCGCTTTATTGCTAACTGTCGTATGCAGGTACACCCCGACGATTGCAGCTGATCAGAATTGAGGAGTCAATCCAAAGCCGCATGTTCACAGCAACCACACTTAATTGAAGAAATCATGACCGGTGCATATCTACATAACCTGGTTCTGATATTTTTTATACTATGCTTCTGCTACGCTGCTGCAAATATCATGAACCAGTAAGGCTTCCGCTACTCTGATGGAAAGATGTCATGATTCAAATGTGTGAGCATGTCGGTCCAAAAGTCACAAATTCACATGATGGCAACACAATAAAGGATGATCCAGAGAGATTTACTGTGGCTGATGATCTCAAAGAAAGCTCGAAGATCATCAAAGATGTGGATCAGTTCAAAGACCTCCACTGAAAGTACAAAACTATGCGGACTTTGAAGATTCGCTACTAAAGCACAAAGATTACGAAAATGAAGAATTCAAGTCTACGAGCTCAAGAACAAAGTCAAGAATAGAATGCTAGGATTCGAAATGTAAAACATGGGGTGACCTCCCTTAGGGGGAGATTGTTAGGAATTAGAAAATTCCATAGTGAAGAGTCGGTCATCCCAAATATTATCTAGCATAAGTTAGCTAGTAGATTTGTCGTTAGTTACGTTATTTATTGATTTATTAGTTAGTTATTAGTCTAGTTTAGCTTAGTGCAACACCGTGGAGGAAGGACGGGTCTTTACCCACTGTATACCTGATCCACAGGCCGATAGGAGGTCGAGTTGTCTGTAACTATAAATACCCCTTCCATCCATGGAAGGGGTGGTGCTTCTTCTCATTTTAATCTAATCTTTCATTTGTGTAAACCTCTAGCAAGAACACCCTCTCTCTCTACTAACTCTCTAACTATGGCAAACATGTATTTTGATCATCCAAGACCACCCGAATCATCAACACAATAATATTTGGATCCTATCATAAAGGCAGTTGGAAATCCATAATTGGTAATCGACTCACCAAAGATAATATTGATAATTTATCTAAGAGTTGGCTAGTCCAGAAGCAAACGGCTTCTGGTAAAGACAAATCAAATCCGTTTACAGCTGGTGATTTGCTCAAAATCATTTGGTTATCATTGTACCAAGGTTCTTACTTGAACTAAAACAATTGGCTACTCCAGAAGTAATGGCTTTTGGTAAAGAGATGAAATCCATTAATTTTTCTCAAATCATTGCTAGGGACTAGCAATATCTTAGTGTGGGGGATTGATGAGTGTCTAAATACTCATCATTTTTGTACTGTTTAAAATGCCAAAAACATCTGAAAACACTCAGAAATACATCAAAATGATGAAAATATCACAAATAAGTGTTTTATATGTTTTAAATGCAAAAACATCAAAATCTGGTGAAAAACGTATCAAGTTTGCATAATTGGCAGTTTTAGTCCCTCAAGTTTCAAAAGTTGTCAAAAACAGTCCCTGGTATATCAAAATAAAGAAAAATGTCATTTAAGGTCCATGAGATTCAAAAGTTGTCAAAACAAACCCTTGAAATGTAAAATTGCAAAATTATAACTTTAGTCCCTCAAGTTTTGAAAATGTCAAATATAGTCCTTAGATTTATGAAAATGAAATTTTATGCAATAGTAGTCCTTGTACTATTCGCATATGGCAGGAATGGTCCTTGTGTGAACTTTGGAAGATTGGCAATTTCAGTCCCTCATGTTTGGTAGAATTACACAAATGGTCCTTGTTATTAATACAAAACCAAACGGACCCTTTCTTTGTTATTAACCCAGCCAAATCAAAAAGACCCCTGCCATTTATCCCTTGACCCCCCCATTGTGAACCCCCCTTTATTAATATCAAACGGTCAACATAAGTCAAAACCAGAGACACTGTTTGTCTCTCTCACACGAGCGCGCCAAAACCAGTTACTCACCAATACCACCATGGTTTTAAATTCCAAACTTTCCACCTCATTTCACCAGCTGGATAACCACCCCTTACACCTCCACTATTGTCCAAGAATCCTTAATTAGAAAAAACCTGCTCAAGAAAAAATGGCGCCAAAATTGCCATTTGGCAATTGTGATGAGTTGGATGATTTCAATGGTCAAGATAAGGTAGGATATGTTCAGAGATGTCGACAAGCTCCAAAAAGATCTTTATATAGAAGCTTGAAGCAATGTAGTAGAATAACTAGTGTAATTTTATTTAGTTTATGTCGTTTAAATTAATTTTGAATTTCCAGTGTATTTCTTAGCTTTCAATTACTGTTTTTCTCATGTTCAGTGTATTATACAACTTTTGCAATAAGTAATTTCAGTGTTTAAGTTCAAATTTCAGTTTATGCATTTTCAAAATTCAAATTCTCAAATATGATCAAAGGATGTTATCAATGGTTGTCTTGGACTGAATAGGCCCACATAAGCTCCTATATAGCTTATTAAAGCTATTAGATACTTTAAAACTCAGTTTAGAAAGCAAAAAGAAAAAATACCAAAAATACTATAAAAAATAGTTGAAAAATAAAAAATCCATGGTGAAAGATACAAGAAAGCTGGAGCAGGGTTGATATTGGATGGCCTTGGTATAGAGCTTATTGGGAAGCTTTAGGAAGTGTTTACAAGTCCTTGGTTCTCAGTTCTGTGCTTAGACTCATTTGTAAGCAATTTCTTAAAAGTTTTCAATTTTTAGTATAAGTGGTTAATTCTTGCTAATATTAGTTTAATTATGTTTCATTGTAGTTAATATAAGTTAATCATTAGATTACTTGGGTTAAAAAGCTGTTTCAGTACTTAAATCTTTAAAACAGTCCTATAAATGGGTGTTTGGATTCATTAGTTTAACTGTGTTATAGGTTTCTTGTGTTATTGCTTGTGCTTGTCTTGTGTCTCATTAGTCCCTAATAACTCAAACAAAGCATAAAAACCAGACCTCATTTGTCAAAAAAGTCAAAATAATCTTTAATCTCATCTTGTATCTTGTCTGTTTGATTTTAAAGTTCTATGATCATGCATTTATGTTTATAAGTTGTTAATATAGATCAAATCAGTCTTAATACACCTTAATAAATCATAATCAGTGCATAGAATTGATTTAAATCTCATAAAAGTCAACTTGGTTCAATTTCTTAAAAAGTCAAAACCATGCCCTGTGCACAGTTTTATGGTCAAATTCACAAGCTTGTCACAAGCTCACTAGTTAACTTTAGCTTGTGAATTTTAGTTTTTTGTGAAGCTAACCAAGCCATCTGTCACAATTCTCAATTTCCGGTCATTTCTCAAACTCCATATTCATCATTTCATATCAATTTATTCATGATTTTTCATTTCACCTTAAACGCGTAAATTTTATATTAAATAAACGTTATCGCGTAAGTTATTATTTTGAACATTTAATCCGTTACTTCCAAAAATGATCCCGATATATTTTTATACTTACATTTAGTTATAAAAACTATATTTTGAGTTTGCATAATGTTTTAAATTTATTTTGTATATAAATCGTTAAAGTTATATTATTACGACGTTTTTCTTAAAAACTGCACGATAATTATTTTATCACTCAAATTTTACAAGGAATGTATTTTTACAATTTTTATGATCTCATTATACTTTACTTTGATCTATTAAAAATTACTTTTACCCAAAACTACCTTAAATACACTAAAGTATATTCAATCCTTACAAGTTATTAATAATAACATTTTTACTTACACCTTTTTATCAAATATGTACAAGTAAAAGAAGAAAAAAAAATATATATGGAGAAGCACATCCCCTAAAATCCGGCCTAGGGGGGGGGATAAGTCCTTGGGTTGGTAAAATTTATACATAACCATAGTTGCACTCAAACATTTACTTACACATACTTCTCAATTATTCAAACAATCAAAGTTTTCCTCTCTTGTTTTTCCACTTAAAACCGGCCAACAACAAGAAGAAGAAGAAATTATCCAAAAATTTTCAAGTAAAGTATTTTACAATCTAGTTACACTCTTAATAAAGGTTTTGAAATAAAAAGCTAGGGTGTTTAGGCTAACCTTTGTTCTTTGCACCTCATCAAGTTTACTTGTAAGCATATTACTATCATTTTACATATTTCATCTTCATTTCATATTTATCTCTTCATTTTTGGAGCAAACATGCAAGACTTGTGTTAGTTATACCATTTTTACATGATTTTAGAGTTATATATATATATAAAGTCATCCTATAATTATTCCCTTGGTATATATTGGTCTTGATGATGATTAGGAACCCATGACACCCTAAGAAGGTGTATGGTAGGATTAGATTAGCTTTGGAGTTGATTTGAAGGGATTGGAATAGGTTTAGTTCGAGAAAAACTATTTTCGATAAGTATAAAAAGTGTTCTGTCCTTATTTTGTTTTTCTGGAAAATCCGACAGTAGGCACGAAATTTTGGCCTTGATATTTAGAAAATATACTTTAAAACGAATCCGTGGCCGCTTGAACGGATTAAAACGGAGTTATAACGAAGAAGTTATGAAATTTTCAAGTTTGACGACGATATATACATTTTCAGAAAATTTCAGCAACATGTTTTTATTTTGTACGAGTTAAAAACGAGTCCTAAGCTTTACAAATTATTTCGACTTATCAAAAATATAATAGTATACTTTGATACGAAGCTAAGGACATATAATACGTAGAAAACGGATTTGAAACGACTAAGATATACACTTTTTCATAAAAATTGCCGTAACTATTATTTTTAGAAAAACTATATTATTTTTACGAGACAAGTGTTACGGTAACTAAAACGACCATGTTGACGGCTGTTTTTATCAATGATGTGGAACTTTTTGTAACGAGATGTCTTCTAATGAAATTAAGATCACCAAGCATATTTTCTAAAACGATCAACCGTTTGTATAGCGGAGTTGTAATAAATTATTTACGGATGCTTAAACTTTGCCGAAACTCACTTTTTACACAACACTTGGACAAAATCACCATCTTTAACCTTTATTATCTTTACGTTCGAGACCTTTATGTCGAAAACTCATGAACTGAAACTTCTATATTTTGATAAAAACTTTCCAAAACCGTCGAGTTCGTTTCCTAACGATCGACGTACACCATTTTACGACTAGTTTTTCGAAGCCATTTTTGTCACTTTTATGAAATTTCCGACAACATTATTTTACGACGAAAAGTTATAATTTCACAATAAATCATTAAGAAACTATTGTAGGATGACATTTTGACGTAAATACTTGCAAAGTAATTTAAGAATGGTCAAGACGTCAAAAGGAGTATTTTTCGACGAAGAGTATTATTTTCAAAAATTCGCAAGTGGTATAAATAACATACGAATTGCATGCATAACATTACATCATAACTCATTACGTATCATATCATTCATAATAGGTCATTTTCGAGATTCACGCTACATTTCAGTGTACTCACTTTTGTCATCGCCTCATTTTACCAAGTGAGTTTTCATAGCCCCACTTTCTATTATTTAATTGTTTACAAACTTTTGGGGGAGATACATGCTCAACTACTTGTTTTTATAAATTCAAATACTCAAAATATTTACACTTTTATGCTACGCTATACTTTTATACATGATTGCATAATACTTGATAACATTTATACTTAATAACATTTACACTTGATTGCATTATACTTGATTGTGTTACGCTAAACTTGAAAGTCTCCTTGGATAACACACGCATTTGGGTTTCGGAGATGAAGTAGAACCAATGCTATTACTTTCCTTGTGAGTTCATACCCCGCTTTTACTTGTTTAAATTCCTATAAACTATTTGGGGCGAGATACATGCTTATTTATCAAAACATTTAAACTCTTTTGCCCAAACAAACTTACATATACTCTAGACTTGGTGCGTGTAGCGATTAGACTTAAACAAACATCCCAACATTTATATGTTGGAAGGCCATTTATTTGGATACAGCCCAACGTGCGTAGTTGGAGGAACATCCCAGCATTTATATGTTGGAAGGCCATTAATTTGGATACAGCCCAACGTGCGTCGTTGGAGGAACATCCCATCATTTATATGTTGGAAGGCCATTTATATGGATACAGCCCAACGTGAGCGTTGGAGGAACATCCCAACACAAGTTGTTGGAAGACCCTTGTGGTGACATTTATACTTTTAACCCTCTTAATGTGCATATACATGATTGTCATACTATTTTTAGCAGTGGGTTGTAAACACACAGGTTGCAAGTTTTGTATGGGCGGGACTTGGAACTGAGTGGATTTACGATGCCTTTGCTTTGTGAACTATTCTATATGACCAAAGACTTAGACTTTGTTGCATGAACGTTCTTTAAAGGCTTTATATTTCAACACAAACTCTATGAACTCACTCAACCTTTGTGTTGACACTTTTTAGCATGTTTTATCTCAGGTACCTAAGGCATTCACTTCATGGCATGCATATGGACATATCATAGAGTCGTGGTGACGACGCGTCTCACTTGGGATTTATAAACTTTAAAACATCGTTTGGCTTGTAACAAACTTATTTCCGCACAAGTTGATTTTCATTTGAGACCAATACTTTGTAAACTCTGATTGTTTTAATAAATTAAACGATGTGTTTTCCAAACGACACTTTAGGTCGTTCGATATAACTGTAACTTTGATGCTATGACAGTCCTCCCCAAGGTATTCAATTCCGCTGCAAAACAGGTAATTTGGGGGTGTGACACCATCTTAAGGTCCCAAGCTTAAAATTCTAATTTCCAGCTTATTCAATAATCCTGCAAGTAATTTTTAGTTTGTCCCATTTTGACTCAGCATACACTGAGTCATACTCAGTGGTTTTTCAGCTTTTTCACAAGCTCTTTATAAGCTCTCCAGTGGACCATAGAGTGTGAGCTTTGGCTTTTTGGATAGACCACCAGCTAATCTTGTTGACTCAGTCTTTGTTTTGAGCTTGTGAGCTTATTACCTTAGCTTAAATTGCCCCACAAAAACCCCACAAGACTGTTTGGTACAAGGTTATCTCATAAGTGCTTATTGCTTATTTCCAGCTTATCAGTATGCTTATCTGTGTTTTCTAGCTTCATATAAGTAGCATTAGCTTGTTTCTAGCTTATTTCACTTTTGTTTTCAGCTTGCAAGCTTGTTTGAGCTTAAATAACCAAAATAAGCTCATAAGTCCACTGTTAGCTCATAAGCTTATCAAACTGCTTATTTTTAAGTTTGAAAAATTTTTGTTTTCATTAAAGTTTCTTATTTTAAGTAGTTAAGTAGGTTTAAAAAAGAAAATCCACAAAAACATCATTTTAAATATAGTGATAGCGTTTATTTAATAGAATTAAGCTTTTAGATTTTTCTTTTTAGCTTATTATTAAGCAAATTCTGTTTTTATAATTTTCTTAGTTTTCTGTCATCATAAGTTATTTTTAGAAAAAGTTTCATAATTTTTTCTGTTTGTTTAGTATTTTTTAGAATTTTAAATAGTTAAAATTATTAAATAATTAGTAATAAATAATTAAAAAGCATAAAAAATATCTTTTCAGTTTTAAAATTAGTTTTATAATATCCTAGATTTTTCTAAGTTAAAATTTTATTTTTTCAGGTTATTTTTATATTTTCTTGTATTTAAGTGTATTTTAAATAATAATTAATTAGTAATAAATAGATAAAAAGTGTAAAAAATATATTTTCAATTTTAAAATAAGTTTTATAATATTTTAGATTTTTCTAAGTCATAATTTTATTTTTCTAGTTTTATTTCATATTTTATCATATTTTGGGATATTATTAAATAGTTAAAAAATAGTTTTTAATTAATAATAATTAAATAAATAGTTATAAAAATAATTTTAATTTTCCAATAATTTTATTTTATTTTTAGGATTCCAAAAATATCATTTTCATATTTTTAGGCCTTTTATTTCTTAAAACTAACGTTTTGTTTTATACGTTTACGTTTTTAATAAACGTACGTATTTACGTTTGTTGTATCTGATTGTTCTGCTTTACAATTCTGTATTCAATATCCATTCCAATCAATCAGTAGTGTAATTATTCATCAAAATCCTTACTGATCACTATCCTTAGTGATTATTCGACATCTGTCTGTGTTAAACACCATTCATCCTCCGTGGGACTTAACGACCCAGGAATCCACTATATTCCTCTGATCTTAATTGCATTTGCTTTCTGAGCTGTTTTAAGTTTATTACGGTTGACCATTCACAAGTGGTTAGCTTGTGTGATTAAACTTGACTGTTCAGGAGCCAATCAATCATCATCAGAACCATCTTCATCAGGAGAAATCGACTCAGCTACTTCAGTTCCTCAACAACAACCACATGAACACCTTAGGAAATGGACTCATGATCATCCATTGGACAACATCATTGGAAACCCCTCTCGTCCAGTATCAACACGAAAACAACTTGCAACCGATGCCTTATGGTGCTTCTTCAACTCCGTACTCTCTAAGGTCGAACCAAAAGATGTTAAAACTGCCATGAATGAAGACAGCTGGTTCAATGCCATGCAAGAAGAAATTCATGAGTTTGATCGACTTGATGTATGGGAATTAGTACCTGCTCCAGATTGTGCTATGATCATTGCTCTAAAGTGGATCTTCAAAGTGAAGCTTGATGAGCATGGCGATGTATTAAAGAATAAGGCTAGATTGGTTGCAAAAGGATACCGTCAGGAGGAGGGTATTGACTTTGAAGAATCATTTGGTCCTGTTGCTTGTATCGAGGCAATCAGAATCTTCTTGGCTAACGCTGCAAGTAAGAACATGGTAGTCTATCAGATGGATGTAAAGATGGCATTTCTGAACGGAGATCTTAAAGAAGTCGTCTACGTCAGCCAACCCGAAGGCTTTGTGAATCCAGAGCATCCTACTCACATTTATCGTTTGAAGAAGGCTCTTTACGGTTTAAAGCAAGCTCCAAGGGCATGGTATGATACGCTATCAAAGTTTCTTCTATCTACTGGATTCAGCAAAGGAGCAGTTGATCCAACATTGTTCACCAGGAAGTCAGGCAAACATTTAATTCACGTTCAAATTTATGTTGATGATATCATCTTTGCCTCGACTGACCCCAATGAGTGTGACCGTTTTTCAAATGAAATGGGTTCTAAATTTCAAATGTCAATGATGGGACAAATGTCATTTTTCTTGGGATTACAAATTTTACAAAATCCCGGAGGCATTTTTATAAATCAATCTAAATATGCAAATGAGATTTTAAAGAAATTTGGATTTGATTCTTGTGACCCTGTTGACACTCCCATGATTTAGCGTACTAAACTGGATGAGGACCACTCAGGGATCATGGTAGACCAAACGAAATATCGTAGCATGATCGGATCCCTGATGTACCTCACAGCCAGTAGACCTGATATTCTGTTCGCTGTATGCATGTGTGCTAGATACCAGGCTAAGCCTACCAAAAAGCACCTTGAAGCGGTTAAACGGGTCTTTCGGTACCTCCAAGGAACCATTAATATGGGACTTTGGTGCCCGAAGGACACCGGTATGTCACTAACAGCATATGCAGATGCATATCATGCAGGGTGTCAAGACACTCGTCGAAGTATGTCTGGAGGTGCTCAGTTTTTGGGTGATAAGCTTGTGAGCTGGTCGTCAAAGAAGCAAATGAGCACTTCTATTTCCTCCATAGAGGCAGAATACATAGCCATGTCATCCTGTTGTGCTCAAATCCTATGGATGAGATCTCAATTAACTGACTATGGCTTTGAATTCAACAAAATCCCTCTGTAATGTGATAATAAAAGTGCTATTGCTCTCTCATGCAACAACGTTCAGCACTCAAGAGCTAAGCATATCGACATTCGACATCATTTCATCAGGGAACAAGTGGAAAAAGGTGTGGTGGAACTCTACTTTGTGAGGACTGAATACCAATTAGCAGACATCTTCACCAAAGCTCTTCCTAGAGAACGTTTTGAGTTTATCCTTCCACGTCTTGGTCTAAAGAGTTTACAACCGGAAACACTCAAGCGTCTTCAAGAGGAAGAGGAGGAGTAAAGGTCTTTATTCATCTATCTCTTGTATATATTTATTCAAAAAGCAAAATACAAAATTTGAAAAACCCACAAAAGAAAATATAAAATATAAAATTCCCAAAAATCCATAAAAATGAGAAAATGTAAAAAAAAATGTTATTTTGTCATGTTTTTCCTTATTCGATATCATCTACGGACTTTGTGTTGACACTCAAAGAATGTCACGGGTTTTTAGATGTTCTTCGAATGCACATAGTTTTTTTTCTCAAAAAAAAAAAAAAAAAAAAAAAAAAAAAGGCGGAGAAAAATGGTGGTTTATTGTCATTCCAGGCAGTAACCCGTTTTTAAAAGTAAAGAACAGAGCCATGCTTTATCTTATTTTTTCAAATCTCATGCTCTAATTCTTAAAACAAATGTTTGTCATCTAAAAGACAAATGCTTATCCTTCCAAATATTTTTCCGTCTAATGATTCTTCTGAAAAATATTTGCCATCTAATGAAAACTAAATTGCTTTGAAAAAATACCTCGTACTTTATTACTCGTGTAAATCATTTGTGCTTTTAATCTGTCAAAATCTCTATCTCTCAATCAACAACTTGTGTCATTGATTGAGGGGGAGAATGATTTTATTCGAATTAAAAAGGTTATTTTTCAAACAATTGGCACGTAAATGAGCAAGGTTTATTGTTGAAAGATCAAAATGAATTATGTTTATAACAGCTGATTTAAAACCTTTGCTAATATTTTGTTTTCAAAAGACAATCATGCATGATTAATCAATGGAGTTTAAAGTCTAAAAATCCGATCCTTATCAGTTAAAACGTTTCATAATCAAGTCACAATTCTCCTTAAAAAGCTTTCAAAATCAATTTAAATCTACAGAGATCACAAATCTCAAATGATTTGATAATTGTGATCGGGGGTGAATTTGTGAGTTAAATTGGATTAAAACTGATAATTCGGTAAATGGTTTTATAAGGATGCACAAGCTCTCCTTCCCACATGTGCCAAACGATTTCAAATTTTTTCCATGCACATGTTGAGGGAGAGCATCTATCTTAAACCACAAAGATCTAAAACGTGATCATTTTAGTTCAATGTGCAGTCTTTTCCCTCTAGTATGTGCAAAACTCTTTCAAACCTCGAGGCACATATTGAGGGGGAGCAAAATTTTGAAAACCTCATCCTTTCCCAAAATGCTTTATCTACTTGATTTGACTAGGGAAGCTATGTTGATACCTTTTATAAAATGGAAATCAAAGAAGTTAATTCTTCCTCTTGCCTCCGTGTGCCAAAAGATTTCAAACATATGAAGCACATGTTGAGGGGGAGCTCTTTTTCTAAAATTATCAAAAACAATTCAGGTACAAAATGCTTTGATAATATATCACAAGTATCTGGATTGATTTTCAAATGGTTTTCAATTGGTTCCAATGGCAGATGAACAATACCAAATAGACCGACCAACTTTATTTTATGTATGGTGATATAAGGATGATAAGGTTAGGTATTTCTTCCCATGATCCGCCAGAACCGGAGGGATCTACCTAGGGACAATCCACTAGATAGTGTAGAGTCCTTAGGTATGATGAAAAAAAGGAGAAAAGTGAGTTATGAGAAGAGTGCGGACTGAGACTGAGCTAGTACTGGAATAAACCCAACAAGGTTCTAGTAATGAAGTCTCGCTAAGCACTGAAGGGGTTGAAGAATGAAAAAGAATTGAATGTGAAAAGGGTGAAAAGAAATAGCCCTCCATTTATTCAACCTTAGGGCAGAAACCGGGTTCATTTCATACGCTACTGGTGGTTACCAAGGTAACACCGGTATTGAAGACAAGACGTCATGGACCCAGTGACGCACTGCACTACAACTTCCCAAGCCACTCAAGTTCCTCTTAAAAGGACTTGTTTCATTCTCACGGGGAACCGACATTATCTATCGACTCTTTCTTAGAGATTGTTGATATTGAAGAAGGAGACCCTCTCCCTAGTCTCCGAAATAGGAACCAAATATGCACAAATTGAGTCTAGAGCCACGAGATCATCAATAAATCTCATTAGGACACTTTCAATGAAGACTCTCTGTTTCACACAATGTGGAAAGAGAGATTATATCTTGAGTCCTATGCTGTATCCTTGTGGTATTGCCAGAACATCCGAGTGATATGTAAACATATTCACAATGAAGATGGAAAGCCTTCTGGAGCCAACATCAAACAAGCTCCTGGTAGGTGGCATGTGAGATCTATTCTATAGATCAACCATGTGACAACTGAACAGAAACAATGGGGCGATTCAATCTTTTGATTCAATCCTGGTTCAGGTTATGGATTGACGGATACTTTGAAAAACCGGTCGTTGGTGTACGAATATTTCAAATCAAAAGGTGTTTATGATTGATAATTGATCTTCATTAAAACCTTCGTTGTATTGCAAAAACAAATTCTATTGAGCAATACACGATTGTTTTTCAAATCTCTTTTTATCAATCAGTGAATCTCAATTCGCTGGTTCACTCACTCCGTGTTGTCTTCTTTGAGACGTTCCGGTTTGAGAACGGCTAGAACAGCTGCGAAACCCTGTCAAGGAGATTCTTCGGAATTATACCTGATCACAGGCAGTACATGTATTGATCAACGGGGAACCGTTGACCGTGTACCTCAATTCAACGAAAGTGATCAAAGACACTTTCGTGCACTTTATTGCTAACTGTTGTATGTAGGTACGCCCGACGTTTGCAGTTGATCAGAATGAAGCAGTCAATCCATAGCCGCATGCTCACTCAACACATTCATCTTGAAAGAAATCATGATTAGTGCATCAATGACTCTGATATTTTCACTCCATGCTTCTGCTATGCTGCTGCCAATATCATGAATCAATAAAAGCTTCTGCTACTCTGATGAGATTACATCATGATCCAGAATGTGAGCATGCCGGTCCAAAAGTCACAACATCACATAATACCAACACCACAATGGAAGAGTCAAAGATTTATGTTAGCTGATGATCTCAATACTGGCTCAAAGCTCATCATCACGTGGATCAGTTAAAGACCTCCACTTGAATTATCCAAACATGCAAAACATGAAGAATCAAAGACTACGAGCTACTGAGCAAAGGACTTAATCAAGAATCCTTGAGCAATCTAATGTAATATCTATTTGTATTCATTGTAAATTGAGGTGACCTCCCTTAGGGGGAGATTGTTAGGAATTAGAAAATCCAGTCGTTAAAGAGTCGGTTACCTCAAGTATATGTATTCGTTAGAAAGCTCGTAGTCGTAGTCTAGTTATATTATTAAGTTGTTTGTCTTGTAACACCGTGGAGGACGGACGGGTCTTTACCCACTGTATGTCTGATCCACAGCCCGTAGGTGGCGTTTGTTTGTAAGAAACTATAAATACCCTCTACCTCCCAAGGTAGAGGGTTGGAGCTTCAATACCATTTTTCTTTGTTTCACATAGTTCCCAACTCTCTTCCATTTCTCTCTCTAGAACTTTCTCTCTCTAAACTACTTGTACGCCCCATATGGTTATGGTTTAGTGTGTTTGTGAAATCCTATATCTTACACAACTCAACAATTTTCTGAAACAAAACCAAACTGAAGTGAATGAAGTCAGGAAAGAAAGATTGGCAAAGAATCATGATCCATTGGCACTAATTGCAAAGACTCAAACTACAGTGAATACACAACAACAAGCTTCATCATCTTCCACTAACATCAACTTGCAGCAATACATTCCACAACCACAAGCTATTTTCCCTCAACAACAATTCTATCCACCAGAACAACAAGTCATTCAACAACAACAGTATCCACAATACCAGGAACAAGGAATCATTGATCCTGAAACTGAACAAGAACAAGCTTTGTCACATGCATTTTCATTCTGGGGTAAAGCATTCAGAAGTCGCTATTCCACACCAACTAACAACAACTAAAGGATTTCATCAAACACTCGCAACAGGGGGGTTTGAATATGGGTCATCAAGGACAAATGGTTGGAGTTATTGGGAATCAGTAGGGATATGCTACTGGATTTCGCATGGGTAATCAGGCGGTTCCGTATCAGGGTAATCAGTTGGGTCAGAATGTTGGAAATCAGATGGGACAGAATGTTGGGAATAGAGTAGTGGGTAATCAGAATGGGAATGTTGCAGCTCCAGTCGTTGGGAATTATGGAAATGTGAATCAGGGTAATCAGGTTAAGTGTTAAAACTGTCAAGGAGTGGGTCACATGGCAAGGAACTGTCCTACTAAGCCGAAAAAGAATGATGCAGCGTATCTTCAGAAAGTTATGCTGTTAGCACGAAAGTCAGAAGCAGGGTTGCAGTTAAGTGCTGAGGAACATGACTTTTTTGCTATTATGGATGATTTGGAAGACCTAGAGGAAATCAATGCGAACTGCATCTTCATGGCAAATCTTCAGGAGACTAAGTACGACACTGACTCTGACGCACCTCCTGTTTATGACGCCAATGTAGTATCTGAGGTACCAATCATTGATCCATGCTATAACAATGTCATATTTGATGTGTTTACTCATGACGAACAACATTCTGTGACATCCGCACCTACTTATGATACATACCTGGACAATCCGAGTTGTAGCAATACTAACTCTGAGACTCCAGATGTGGATCTTAGTGGAGGCTGTGCGGCACAAAATACTAAGACTGATGAGGAAACACGTGCTTATTTTGAAACATTAATCAATAACTGTGGCATCGAAATCGAGAAAGTATAAACGGTCAATCGCGAAGTTAAGGCCGCGAATGCTAAATTGACCGCTGAGCTTGAGAGTTACAAGGAGAACGCAAAAGCTTTTGAATTTCACAAAAACAAAGAGACATAATTAGAAATTGGTTATCGAGATTCCGTTTTAAGAGAAAAACAATTGCAAATCAAGTATGACACACTTGATGTGAATTTGAACATGAAAATAAAATCTTTAAACAAGGAACATTCTGATCTTCAAAACCAAATTTCTAAAGAACAAGCAACTTATTCTGATCTTGAAAAAGAGAAGAAGCAGTTGATTGCTGATTTATCAAAACGTGAAGATTCTCTTCTTGATGAAATTCTTGATAAAAATGAAAAAATAAAAACATTGGAAAATTTGCTTGTTACAATGGGTCATTCAGCCAAATCAACTAATATGCTGATTCATCAAACAAATCAGTATTTTCATACAACTCAAAAAATGGCTCTTGGTAACACACCTCCTTGTTTCCTCAAGAAAGCTCAGAAAGAACAGAATGTTTTGAACAATGGAAAAGCTTTGCATGAACCCATAATTGTTCATGATTCTCATGAAACGTTAGAACTATCTGAGGAGAGTAGATCACAAATGAAACAAAATCATCCGGAAATCAAACCAATTGATTATAACAAATGGAACAAACTTAATGGAATTACTTTTGTTACAAAAAAAGAAATGTCAAAGTTTTCCATCAAACCAAGTGGTTCAAACAAAGTGTCAACACCAGTCTCAAAATCAGTTTCAAAACCAGTTGTTGCCTCAAAATCTCTTTCGAACATTGAACAAATGTCTTCAAACAATCCTTTTAACACAAGTGATGCTAGAAGTATTTTAGACAATGTGAAAACTAAAATTGCGGGACTTCAAGAGACTGTTAAAACTAAAACCCATATTACAACTAACATCTGGTTTTCTAGTTTTGATAATGAAAATAAAAAGTTTTTTGAAACTGAAATTGCCCCTCAGCTGAATAACATCAACTTAAGGGTAATTCATTTTGAACAAGCCTTTTTTAAAGAAACAGCTGACTTTGTCAAGGACCATAAATCCCTGGTAAAGCAAGCTAATGAAAGTGTTGAACACATCAAAGTTTTGGAAAATTTAAATGATTCTCTCTTCGAAGATGTTCTGACTACTGATATTATGTCCATTATTTTACAAACATATTATGTTGAAGATCATGAAAGACTCCAGTCTGAGACCTCCAAAATTGTTTCAAAATATGAAAAAGCTCTTGAAAAACTTGAAAAAGAAAATGTATCATATTTTAAACAACTTGATCGAAAAACTGAGGAATGCAAGTATGACAAACTGTCGTATGAGCGTGCCTACAATGACATGAAAGCGAAAAATGATCTTTTGAGGGCTCAGCTGGAATGTCAAAAAGGAAAGGCAGTGGATACTGTGATTACAAAACCATTGACTGAGGAGAAAGCAAATGTTCCCAAACCGGTTTTCAAACCAAAAATGTCTGTTTCTATGCCTCCTCCAAAAGTCAATGAGAAAAATGATTTATCAAAACCAGTCACTCCACCTGCCTTGCCTAAACAAAATGTTGAAAAAGGAAAAGCGGTTATCGAGACACCAAAAGTTTTAGCACCTGGCCTTTTTAAGATGAGTACCACTAATGCGTCTGCCTCCACATCTAAAACATATGGAACAAACGGCATAAGTTTAAACAAGCACTCTAAAGAGACTAGGATAGCCGAAACCACTTCTCTTGATAAAAATGTGAATCCTAATGTGTGTGCCTTACCTTCTACAGGACTAGAAAGAACCTCTAGGAGCAGCAGACTAAAGCCTAAGAGCAATACAAGGAACAATAGAGTCTCGCATGCCTCTAAGAGTAGTAGCTTGAATAAAGAGAAGAAAGTAGAAGAACACCCTAGGAATTTACCGCTTTATAATAAGAAAGACATTTCATATGAATGTAATGAACCTATGAAACTTGCTAAGTCTAATGAATGTGTTGAATCTCTGTGTTTAACTTGCAAGAAATCTTTAATTAATGTTCAAGATGATTGTATTTCTAAGAATGTGAATGATAAGCCTGTTAAGAAGAACGTTCCAAAAAGAACTTATGCTAAACGAATAGGAAGACTAGTGGCAAGACTTAGGCTTTACACTACTGATAAGAAGCATAGTGTTTACTTTAGGGATGACATTTGGAAACCCACAGGTAGAACTTTTACACTCTAGAATGGTACAATGAGTGACCAACCAGAATACCCAGTAGAAAACTTCTTTGAGTGTGATCAGGATTTTACCTTTAACCCAAAGGAACCAAAATCAAAACGGTTTCCAAAATCTTCTTCTTCTGTTATTGGCAGGTTATCGAAATATGTCTTTGGATCGTCGACTCGGGTTGCTCCAAGCACATGACTAGAAATCTGAAGCTGCTGATCAATTTCGTCTGGAAATTCATGGGAATGGTACGTTTTGGAGATGATCATGTAGCATCTATCATGGGTTATGGAGATCTACCTTTTGGAAATTATTTGATCACTCGGGTTTATTATGTTGAAGGGTTGGGACACAATTTGTTTTCAGTCGGGCAGTTCTGTGATGCAGATTTAGAGGTTGCTTTTAGGAAAAATGCTTGCTTCGTTAGAAACTTGGATGGCACTGATCTCTTAACTGGGAATCGTGATACAAACTTGTATGCTATCGACATAAACCAATGTCACACCCCCAAATTACCTGTTTTGCAGCGGAATGGAATTCCTGGGGATTGACTGTCATAGCATCACAATCACAGTTATATTGAACGACCTAAAGTGTCGTTTGGAAAATACATCGTTTGATTTAATAAAATAATCAGAGTTTACAAAGTAGGTCCCAATGAAAATCAACTTGTGCGGAAATAAGTTTGTTACAATTCAAACGATGTTTTTAAAGTGCGCAAAACCCAAGTGAGACGCGTCGTCACCACGACTCCATGATGTGTCCAACTGGGTGCCATGAAGTGAATGCCTTAGAAACCTGAGATAAAAACATGCTAAAAGTGTCAACACAAAGGTTGAGTGAGTTCATAGAGTTTGAATGGAAATGTAAAGCCTTTCAAAATCGTTTATGCAGCAAAGGCATCGTAAATCCACTCAGTTCCAAGTTCCGCCCATACAAAACTTGCAACCTGTGTGTTCACAACCCATTGCCAGAATGTGTGTAGTTTATGTTCCAAACATATGATGTCAAATGAATTCACACTAGTACCCAACTCGACGTAGAACAATAGCACATAATCAATAGCACTTAACTCGACGTAGAACAATAGCACATAATCAATAGCACTTAACTCAATTTATCAGTAGTCAACTGATTTAGAACGTTATACGACGTAGTACCGTAGCACGCAAACAAGAACAATTTATATAGTATAACCTTTGAAATGGTAATCATGATAGAGTTTAGCCTTAAAAATCTAAAGTACTTGTGAAAAATATTTAAGCATGCATCTCCCCCAAAACAGTTATGAAAACAAGTAAAAGTAGGGGCTATGGAACTCACTTGGATAAACTGGAATAATGGCAAAAGTGAGTACACTGAGGTTTAATGTGATGCGTCAACCGGGACCTATTATCAATGATATGATATGCCATGAGTTGCAATGTAATGCTATGCATGCATTACGTATGTTATTTATACCATTTACGAGTTTTGAAAATATTACTTAGCGTCGAAAAATACTCTTTTGACGTCTTGACCCTTCGAAAATGACTTTACATGTTTTTACGTCAAAATGTCATCCTACAATGATTTTATAATGATTTTTGGTGAAATTACCTCTTTTCGTCGCAAAACAATGTCGTCGGAAAAATCATGAAATTAACAAAAATGGCTTTGGAAAACTAGTCGTAAAATGGTGTACGTCGATCGTTAGAGAACGAAATCGACCGTTTTGGAAAGTTTGTATCCATATCTAGAAGTTTCAGTTCAGGAGTTTTCGTCCACAAGGTCTCGATCATAAAGATATTAAAGGCTAAAGTTGGTGATTTTGTTGAATTGTGTGCAGAAAATAAGTTTCGGCCAAGTTTGAACCTCCGTAAATAATTTACTATGACTCCGCTTGACAAACGGCTTTTTGTTTTGAAAAATATGGCCGGTGAACTTGATTTTACTAGAAGACAATTTGTTCCAAAAAGTTTTGCATCATAGTTAAAATCTGCCGCAAACATAGCCCTTACAGCTAATGAAATACTTGAATCGTAGAAATAATATAATTTTTCAGAAAATAATAGTTACGGCAACTTTATAAAAACGTGCATATATTTGTCGTTTCAAATCCGTTTTCTACGTAAAATATGTCCTTAGCTTCGTATCGAAGTAACCTAATATATTTTTGATAAGTCGAAATAATTTGTGAAGCTTAAGGCTCGTTTTTGACCCGAAATTACTAAAAACAGCAAAGCTGAATTTTCTGAAAAGTGTTTAATTCGTCGTCAAACTTTAAAAATTCACCACGGCTTCGTTATAACTCCGTTTTTATCCGTTCAAAAGGCCACGGATTCGTTTTAAAGTATATTTTCTAAATATCAAGGCCAAAGTTTCGTACCATCAGCAGTTTTTTCCAGAAATTCGAAATAAGGACAGAACATAAATATATAGTTATCGAAAATAGTTTTTCTCGGACAAAACCTATTCTAATCCCTTCAAATCAACTCCAAAACTAATCTAATCCTACCATACACCTTCTTAGGGTGTCATGGGTTCCTAATCATCATCAAGACCAAAATATACCAAGGGAATAATTATAGGATGACTCTTATGTAATAAACTCTAAAAATCAAAGTTAAAATGGTATAAACAACACAAGTCTTGCATGTTTCTCAAGTAAAATGATATGACCATAATAATGAATGTGAAATAAAAACATGAATATGGATGCTTACTAGTGATATGATGAGGTTTAATGGACAAAGGTTTTCCTAATCACTTGAGGTTTATATTACAAAACCTTGCAACAAATGATACTAATGTTTAAATAAATGACTTGCAAACTTGGAAAAGCTTCTCCCTTTTTGGGTCCCTTGGCTGCCGTATGATTGAGAGAAAAAGAAGATGAGATTGGTCTTGGTTTTTGCAAATGAAATGAAATGTAGTGAAAGTATTGTTGTATAATACTTGTTTTAGATTGTTTGCAAATATCTATTGTGTGACTCACCCCTTGTGTCGACAAGGGGTGCTTGTCACTTGTGTTTATGTCTTTTTTTTTTCATTTGTATAAGTGTAAGAGTTGTGTAAAAAAAATTTGATATTAAATGGTAAGTTGTAGCATTTGTAAATATTTAGGGTAGCGTTGAATAAAAATAAATTTTCACGGGTCAAGTTAAAATATTTTTAGGTCATAAAAATTATAAAAATACATTCCTTGCAAAATTTGAGTGATATAATAATAATCGTATAATTTTTAAGAAACACGTCGTAATAATATAAATTTAACGATTTGTGTACCAATTAAATTTAAAATATTAGGAAAACTCAAAATATAGTTTATATAACTAAATGTAAGTATAAAAATACATCGGGGTCATTTTTGAAAGTAACGGATTAAATGTTTAAAATAATAACTCACGCGATAAAGATTATTTAAATATAAAAATTACGCGTTGAAGATGAAATGAAATGTCGTGAATGTACTAATGAGATGCACATGATGTCCATGAAATGTAGACTAATCATAGCCCATATGAAATGTACGTGATGACATGATCATGAATTCGCCGCTAAACCTCCAAGGTTACGCGAATTTGAAACAAGTAAACCAAGTTTACTATAAATGTTGAAATAATGAGTCATGAATCGTGTCTAGAAATGACCTGAAAGTACGGGTTGTCACAACCAAATGGCCTCTTCATCACCAATATGTCTTATGATACGAGCATCTGGAACAAAGTCCTGGTTGTGGCATCGTCGTCTATCCCATCTCAATTTCGACACCATCAACAAACTTGCCAAAGACAACATCGTCAACGGACTTCCAAAGTTCAAATACACCAAGGATCACCTATGTCCATCATGCGAACAAGGAAAAAGCAAAAGAGCATCATATAAACCCAAACCCGTACCTAGTTCGGAAGCAAGGTTGCATATGTTGCACATGGACTTATGTGGCCCAATGAGAGTTGAAAGCATAAATGGGAAAAAGTATATTCTTATTATCGTCGATGATTATTCAAGATATACATGGGTTAGGTTTCTGATATCAAAAGACGAAGCACCAAGCATCATCATCACCTTCCTGAAACATATTCAAGTACTTCTTCAAGCTCCAGTAAGGGTTGTAAGAACAGACAATGGCACAGAATTCACTAATCAGGAGTTAAGAACTTATTTTGAAGATGTTGGAATCACACACCAGACATCAGTTGTTAGAACTCCATAGCAGAATGGGGTAGTTAAAAGAAGAAATCGAACTCTTGTGGAAGCTGCTCGCACAATGCTAATTTATTCTTGTGCACCGTTATTTCTATGGGCTGATGCTGTTGCCACTGCTTGTTTCACTCAGAACCGATCCCTAATCCATCCAAGATTCAATAAAACCCCATATGAACTTGTGAACAACAGAAAACCTGATATCTCTTACTTTTACGTGTTTGGCGCTTGGTGCTATCCAACGAACGACAGAGAAGATCTAGGAAAACTGAAAGCTAAAGGTGATATTGGAATCTTCATTGGATACTCAGAAAACTCGAGGGCATTCAGGGTGTATAACAGAAGAACTAGGAGGATCATGGAGACGATGAATGTGAATTTTGACGAACTTTCACAGATTATGGCTTCTGAGAGACTCGCTCTAGAACCCGCACTTAAATCGATGGCTTCTAATCAAAACAGATTAGAACCCGCACCAAACCAGCAGACTTCTGGACACATCAATTCAGGACTCGTACAACAAAGAGCTCCATCAACTTTTGTTGGCACTCCTCATGAACATGAATGGGAGAATTTCTTTGAGTTAATGTTCGATGAATACTATGGTGGAACTTCGACAAATGCATCAAACCATCATTCCGCTGCACCCGCTCAAAATCATCCACCAACACCAACAGAAGATGCATCTACAACGGTCGAAACCAATGCACCACCTCTATCAACATCATCTACATCTACTCCAGCAACTCCAATTCTTCAAACAGTTTTACCAGCAGTTGATGAGCAACACCAAAACATATCATTTCAAGAAGAACCTACTCAAAACCAGAACGATGCAACGTTAGATGAAGAATTATTTGAAAACCCGTTTGCTACGGAATCAGCTGAATCATCTTCAAGCTTACGAGAACCATCTAACTCGCATACGCATAACATACGGTATCCTTCTACTCTTAAGTGGACAAAAGACCACCCAATTGAACAAGTTATTGGTGAACCTTCAAGGCCAATTCAGACGAGATGCCAACTTGCCACCGATTGCGACTTGTGCATTTACCTTTGCTCAATTAGCAATATAGAGCCAAAGAACATTCGCGAGGCAATGGCACAACCCGCATGGATAGAAGCGATGCAGGAGGAACTTCTCCAATACCGTCTACATGACTCTTGGGATATGGTTCCAAGACCAATTGACATTCGAGTCATTGATCTCAAATGGTTATGGAAGAACAAAAGGGATGAAGAGATAACTGTAATTCACAATAAAGCTCGTCTTGTGGCCAAAGGATACAGACAGGAAGAAGGAATAGACTTTGAAGAGTCATTTGCGCCGGTAGCTAGACTTGAGGCAGTCAGGATCTTCTTAGCCTATGCAGCTCACAAAAACATCACGGTTTATCAGATGGACATTAAGACCGCGTTCTTGAATGGAACTCTGAAAGAAGAAGTGTACGTGAGTCAGCCAGAAGGCTTCATAGACATGGAACATCCAGACTACGTCTACAAACTCAAAAAGGCAATCTATGGATTAAAGCAAGCTCCGAGAGCGTGGTATGACGAACTGTCTTCTTACCTTATCCTAAAAAATTTCACCAAAGGAACTGTTGATCCTACCTTGTTTACACAAAAATGCAAAAATGACATTTTGATTGTTCAGATTTACGTGGACGACATCATCTTTGGGTCCACTAATCCGAATCTTTCAAAACATTTTGAAAATCTCATGAAAAGCAAATTTGAAATGTCCATGATGGGGGAACTAAAGTTTTTTCTTGGTTTACAAATTCATCAATCCCCACGTGGAATTTTTATCAATCAAGCTAAATATACAACTGAGATTTTGAAAAATCATGGTACGGGTAATTGTGACTCGGTCGGAACACCAATGGTAACTTCACCAAAAATTGGAGCCGATTTGTTTGGGAAACCTATTGATCCGAAGAAATATCGGAGCATGATTGGTTCTCTCATGTACCTTTCTGCTAGTCGACCCGATATTCATTTTGTTGTTTGCTTATTAGCACGGTTTCAGGCAAAGCCTACCGAACTGCACCTCAAAGA
Organism: Chrysanthemum seticuspe; assembly: GCA_019973895.1. Lineage (NCBI taxonomy): Eukaryota > Viridiplantae > Streptophyta > Magnoliopsida > Asterales > Asteraceae > Chrysanthemum > Chrysanthemum seticuspe. The sequence goes on along the minus strand of BPTQ01000007.1, from coordinate 245,278,956 downwards.
GGTTAAAAGGATCTTTCGGTACCTGAAGACATCCATTCACAAGGGTCTTTGGTATCCGAAGGAATCCGGGTTTGATCTAATTGCCTTTTCAGATGCGGACCACGCAGGTGATCAAGTTACAGCAAAAAGTACATCCGGAGGAGCACAATTTTTGGGTGAAAAGTTAGTCAGCTGGTCTTCAAAGAAACAAGATTGCACTTCACTTTCAACCGCTGAAGCTGAGTATGTGTCTCTATCTGCGTGTTGTGCTCAAGTTCTATGGATGAGAACACAACTCACAGATTATGGCTTTACTTTCGATAAAATACCTATGTATTGTGACTCGAAAAGTGCCATAGCCATATCATGCAATCCTGTTCATCACTCAAAGACTAAGCATATCAGAGTCCGCTATCACTTCATAAAAGAACATGTGGAAGAAGGTACTGTTGAATTATTTTTCGTGAAAACTGATTACCAACTCGCCGATCTATTTACTAAAGCCCTTCCAAAAGAAAGGTTTCACGATTTAGTTTGACGAATTGGAATGCGAAGCCTAACCCCTGAGGAGTTAGAATGTCTTCTCGAATCTTCTTGAAAATGATTTTCCAAAAAGCTTCGCTGTAAATATTTTTGGAAAACAAAATACAAAATTTGAAAAACCAACAAAAGCAAAATATAAAAATATAAAATTTTTCAAAAATACAAAAACAATATAAAATCATAAATCCAAAAATATTCTTCTCACGACATGTCTCTTGTATAATCAATATTCTGTACGTATCTAGAAATGTCATTCAACAATGATACAGACATGTACAGATGCTTGAGCGAGAGTTCTTTAAATGTTTTCTAAAACATGTCGTTTCTCAAAACATTTCTACAAAAAATGGCTTTCGTATACTTCAGTACGAAACCAGGACTAAAACGATGACTTTTGATTATTTTTCAAACCAAAACTCGTGTTTTTAAAGAAAAAATCTAGTGTACGCTTCAGTGCACTACATTTAAAACTGGTGAGAAATCATCATCATCTTGAGCACCTTTTTCAAGATTGTTCAAAAAGATTGTCAAAATCTTTCAAAATATTTTGTGCTCAAGATAACTCCCTCTAAAACCCTTTAATTGATTATGCTTTATTAAAGGGGGAGTATAAAACCAAAATGTTCCAAAATTCATGCTTAAATCAAATCCGTTTGTCTCCCCAAAAGATTCTAAAATGATGTTTAATCCGTTGATATAAAAAATATCACGAATATGCTATTTTTGAGGGGGAGGAGACGTGATTAAAATGTGATCAAAAAGTTTAATGATCGTTGTTTAAATCTCAAAAGAGCTCGACTCAGTTGAAACCATTGAATTGACGAGGAATCAAAGTCAGTAAATGTTCCATTTTGAGAAACTCGTGATAGACATGCACTTTCATGGGTCTAACCTTCTTTTCGAGAAGTGTTTACAACTTGAAGGTAGTTATTAGAGCTAGTTGTCACCTAAAAACTGACAATGGAACTCTCTAACTAAGCAACGTAACCGTGTATCGTGGGGAATTTTCTATCATGAGCCGATCAATTCAAAAAGTGCGAACTCTACCCTCTATGTGCAGATTTCTGTCAAAACTTATAAGCACATGTGAAGGGGGAGTGTTTCTGAAAATATAAAACTCTAGAGTGTTCCAAACATATTTTCAATCATAAACACTTTGAGAGATTTTCAAGAAAAATGGTTTTATGGAAACATGGGACAGTCATGGAGTTATAAGGTGACTAAGAATAGGTAAATCTGTCCTATGATCCGCCAGAGCCGGAGGGATCTACCCAAGGACATCACAAATAGTTAGTATTAGAAGTCCTTAGGAATAATTGAAAAAAGGAGTAATGTGAGAAAGGAGAAAGAAGGGGTTGAAGAATTAAAAAGAAAAGTAAAAGAAAGGGTGAAAAGAAATAGCCCTCCATAATCAACCTTAGGGCAGAAACCGGGTTCAATACATATGCTACTGGTTGTCACTTAGATTACGCCGATATTGAAGACAAAGACGTCATGGACCCAGTGACGCACTGCACTAAACCTTCTAGCCACTCAATTCCTCTTAAAAGGATTTGTTTCATTCTCACTGGGAACCCTACGTAAACTATCGGCTTTCTCTTAGAGATCGTTGGTATTGTAGAAGGAGACCCTCTCCCTAGTCTCCGCTCAGGAAAAACAAAATGCACTATTGAGTCTAGAGCCACGAGATTCATCAAAAGATCTCATAGGAACACTTGACATGACATCGCTTGTTGTTCATCAATAAGGACACAAGTGATATATTCTAGAGTCCTACGCAGATCTTAGCAATCTGCCAGAACATTTATGAGAAGTTTCACATCTGTGATCTTCAATGATTGAATGGAAACTCCTGCCAGGGTCAACATCAAGCAGCCTTGACAGCAGGTCACTTCGGTAACTCCCCGTAGATTACGCTTAGTGTGTCTCTGTCACACCCCCAATTTACCTGTTTTGCAGCGGAATGGAATTCCTGGGGATAGACTGTCATAGCACCACAATCACAGTTATATTGAACGACCTAAAGTGTCGTTTAAAAACACATCGTTTGATATTTAATAAAAACGTTCAGAGTTACAACATAGGTCCCAAAAGTTTACAAAGTTTGCGGAAATACAAATATATTACAAGTCCAAACGATGTTTTGAAAGAAAGTGCCATAATGTACAATGATATAAGTCGACGCCGCGACTCAAAAGGTTCCTTAACCATGCCATGATGATAATGCCTTAGTTACCTGAAAATACATTGCTAAAACGGTCAACAATAATGTTGGTGAGAATTCATAGGTTTATGTAAATGTTTTATACGACTACACAAGTATAGACCAGGTATGACAATCATGTCACAGAAAAATGTTACAATTGCAATAAGTCCATGACACCGAAACTAGACTGTTCATAATGTATGCCCCAACAGAGTGTTTGCCAGACAACTCAATAATGTTATTAAATGAAATGCATCCGTATGACTAGTTGGGATTCACCAACCCGGATGGAGGCGTCACCCTCGATAGATCTATCCACTCACCCTCGCTTCTATGATTAACGGTTCATGTTCAGGAAATGGGGACTTTCAATTGGCATGTGGTAACTTAAGCAATGTAAATGAATTTAACATACTTGGTATCGTAATAAAAATGTTGTGCAATGTATTCTCCCCCGCAGGTTTGAAAATAATTAAACATGTACGACGGGGCTATGAAAACTCACTTGATAAACTGGTATGATGACAAGAGTGAGTACACTGAGGTATAGCGTGATACTTTAATCTGGACCTATTACGAATGATATGATATGTAATGAGTTATGATGTAATGTTATGCATGCATTTCGTATGTTATTTATACCATTTGTGAGTTTTGAAAATAATACTTATCGTCGAAAAATACTCTTTTGACGTCTTGACCATTTTTAAATTACTTTACAAGTATTTTCGTCAAAATGTCATCCTACAATAGTTTATTAATGATTTATTGTGAAATTTTAACTTTTCGTCGGAAAATAATGTCATCGGAAATTTTCATGAAAGTGACAAAAATGGCTTCGAAAAACTAGTCGTAAAATGGTGTACGTCGAACGTTAGGAAACGAACTCGACGGTTTTGGAAAGTTTGTATCAAAATCTCGAAGTTTTAGTACATGAGTTTTCGTCATAGAGGTCTCGAACATAAAGATAATAGAGGTTAAATATAGTGATTTTGTCCAAAATGTTGTGTAAAAAGTGAGTTTCGGCAAAGTTTAAGCAACCGTAAATAACTTATTACAACTCCGCTATTCAAACGGTTAGTCATTTTGGAAAATATGCTTGGTGATCTCGATTTTATTAGAAGACATCTTGTTACAAAAAGTTCTACATCATCGTTAAAAATAGCCTTCAATATGATCGTTTTAGTTACCGTAACACTTGTCTCGTAAAAATAATATAGTTTTTCTTAAATAATAAAGTTACGGCAATTTATGAAAACGTGTATATCTTAGTCGTTTCAAATCCGTTTTCTACGTATTATACGTCCTTAGCTTCATATCAAAGTATACTAATATATTTTTGATAAGTCGAAATAATTTGTGAAGCTTAAGACTCGTTTTTGACTCGAATAAAACTAAAATAACTTGCTGAAATTTTCAGAAATATATATTTCGTCGTCAAACTTGAAAAATTCATAACTTCTTCGTTATAACTCCGTTTTAATCCGTTCAAGCGGCCACGGATTCGTTTTAAAGTATATTTTCTAAATATCAAGGCCAAAAATTCGTGCCTACTGTCGGATTTTCCAGAAAAACAAAACAAGATCAGACCACTTTTATAACTTGTCGAAAATAGTTTTTCTCGTACTAAACCTATTCCAATCCCTTCAAAACAACTCCAAAGCTATACTAATCCTACCATACACCTTCTTAGGGTGTCATGGGTTCCTAAACATCATCAAGACCAATATATAACAAGGGAATAATTATAGGATGACTTTTATATATAGAACTCTTAAAATCAATGTAAAAATGGTATAAATAAACACAAGTCTTGCATGCTTGCTAAGAAAATGATGAAATACTTATGAAATGATAAGGAAAAATGTAAAATGAAAGTAATATGCTTACAAGCTACTATGATGAGGTGATTAGAACAAGGATTAACCTAAACACCCTAGGTTTTTATTTCAAAACCTTAATAAGAGTGTAATCTAGAGTGTTTTAACTTGAACTTGAAAGATTTTTGTGATCCCTTGCACTCCTTATGGTGTTGCCGGTTTGAAGAAGAAGAAAAACAAAGAGAGAAAAGCTTTTTCTTGACTTGAAATAATGAAGATGAATGAGTGAAATGTATGAAGTAAGACTTTAAGTAGTGTATAGATCTATACAATCAAATAAACCATACCAACTAATTAATGCTACCCCCCCTTGGTCGGCCAAGGGGGGAGGCATTTGACAAAATATTTTTTTTTTTCTTTTTATATAATGTGTATAATTTGTTAATAAGTGTAAGAAAAATGTACATGTAATAATACTTGTAAGGTTTAATATACATTAGTGTATTTAAGGTAATTTTAGGTAAAAGAAATTTTTAATAGGTCCAAGTAAAGTATAATGAGATCATAAAAATTGTAAAAATACATTCCTTGTAAAATTTGAGTGATAAAATAATTATCGTGTAGTTTTTAAGAAAAACGTCGTAATAATATAAATTTAACGATTTATATACAAAATAAATTTAAAACACTAGGTAAACTCAAAATATAGTTTTTATAAACTAAATGTAAGTATAAAAATATGTCGGGATCATTTTTAGAAGTAACGGATTAAATGTTCAAAATAATAACTCACGCGATAACGTTTATTTAATATAAAATTTACGCGTTTAATGTGAAATGCAAAGTCATGAATGAACTAACATGATACAAATGATGCTAATGAAATGTAGACTAAACTTAGTCCATATGAAATGTTCGGGATGATATGATCATGAATTCGCCGCTAAACCCTTAAGGTTACGCGAATTTGGAACACGCAAACCTAGTTTACGATAAATGTTGAAATTGTGAAGCATGAATTGTTTTGAGAAATGACCTGGAAGTACGGGTTGTCACATTCGCCCATCCAAAAAGGAATTCAGTCCCTGAATTCAGTCGTTGTTAGGTCTAACAGTGTTGTCGGTGAAAAGATGAGGATACTTGAGGCGCATCTGGTCTTCCCGTTCCCAAGTAAACTCAGGACCTCTCCGAGAATTCCAGCGAACCTTCACGATAGGAATACGACTCTGTTTCAACTGCTTGACCTCGCGGTCCATGATTTCTGCAGGTTCTTCCACAAAATTGAGTTTATCGTCAAGCTGAACTTCTTCCAATGGAATAACGAGTGATTCGTCCGATAGACATTTCTTCAGGTTTGAAACGTGAAACGTATTGTGCACATGACTAAGTTCTGACGGAAGATCAAGTCGATAAGCTACAGGACCAACTCTGCTCAAAATCTTGAATGGTCCAATGTACCTCGGGTTCAACTTCCCGCGTTTTCCAAATCGTACCACGCCTTTCCAAGGCGATACTTTCAACATAACTTTGTCGCCCACTTGAAATTCCAATGACTTGCGTCTAACATCTGCGTAACTTTTCTGTCGGCTCCTTGCAGTTCTGAGTCTATCTCGAATTTGAACTATCTTTTCTGTTGTTTCCCGTACCATTTCTGGACCAGTGAGTTGTGCGTCTCCAACCTCGGCCCAACAAACAGGTGAACGACACTTTCGACCATAGAGTGCCTCGAATGGTGCCATCTTTATACTGGTGTGATAACTATTGTTGTACGAGAATTCTATCAATGGCAAATGGTTAGCCCAACCATTTCCAAAATCAATCACACATGCCCTCAGCATATCTTCTAACGTTTGAATTGTCCTTTCACTTTGACCGTCGGTTTGTGGGTGATATGCTGTGCTCATCTCTAATCTGGTTCCGAATGAATCTTGCAATGATTTCCAGAAGTTTGAAGTGAATCGACTATCTCTGTCGAAAATGATAGAAATTGGTGCACCGTGCCTCGAGACTATTTCCTTGACATAAAGTCTAGTGAGTTGTTCCATGGAATAAGTCTCTCTAATCGGTATGAAATGGGCTGATTTGGTAAGGCGATCAACAATTACCCAAATAGCGTCGTAACCTCCCGATGTCTTAGGAAGTTTTGTAACAAAGTCCATTGTAATGCGTTCCCATTTCCATTGAGGAATTTCTGGTTGTTGGAGTAATCCTGAAGGCTTCTGATATTCGAATTTTACCTTAGAGCAGGTAAGGCATTTGCTAACGTACGTGGCAATTTCCGCTTTCATGTTCGGCCACCAATAAAGTTTCTTAAGATCCTGATACATCTTATCCGATCCTGGGTGAATAGAATACTTTGACTTATGCGACTCATGCATAATCAATTCTCGTATTCCGCCATACAATGGAACCCACATTCTATCCTTGAAACATAATACTCCATCTGCTCTCTTTACAAAACCGTTTGCGTTTTCGGGCATACCATAAAGCTTTTCACTTGGTCGGTTTTCCTCCTTAAGTGCCTCGATCTGTGCTTCGTGGATTTTCGATGGTAAAGGCGAATTAATCGTCATTCCTAATGATCGAACTCTTAAAGGTTTGGGCCTCTCTTTGCGGCTAAGAGCATCAGCCACAACATTGGCTTTTCCCGGGTGATACTTGATTTCACAATCATAGTCGCTGAGTAATTCCAACCAACGACGTTGCCTCATATTAAGCTCCTTCTGATCAAGAATATATTGTAAACTCTTGTGGTCAGTAAACACTGTGCACTTTGTACCGTAAAGGTAATGTCTCCAAATCTTGAGTGCAAAAACTACGGCCCCTAACTCGAGGTCATGAGTGGTGTAATTCTTCTCATGAACCTTAAGTTGTCGAGAAGCATACGCTATCACCTTCTCGTTTTGCATTAAAACAGCCCCAAGTCCTTTATGCGAAGCGTCGCAATATACAACAAAGTTCTCAATTCCTTCGGGTAGTGCCAAAATTGGCGCACTGCAAAGTTTTTGCTTCAACAACTGAAAAGCAGCTTCTTGTTTCTTTCCCCACTCGTACTTCTTGTTTTTCTGCGTCAACTTGGTCAAAGGTCTAGCTATCTTTGAAAAACCTTCGATGAACCTTCGGTAATACCCGGCTAGTCCTAGAAATTGTCGGATTTCTGTAGGATTTGTTGGAGTAGCCCAATCTTTTACGGCTTCAATCTTTGCGGGATCAACTTGTAGTCCTTGACTATCAATGACGTGACCAAGAAATTGCACTTTGTGATTCCAAAAATCACACTTCGAAAATTTGGCATACAACTTCTCATTCTTGAGTAGCCTTAAAATCGTCCTTAAATGTTCTTCGTGTTCTTCTTTGCTCTTTGAGTAAATCAATATGTCGTCAATGAACACTATTACAAACTTGTCCAAATACGGTTTACATACTCTATTCATGAGATCCATGAATACCGCAGGTGCATTAGTCAATCCGAACGGCATCACTTGAAACTCGTAATGACCGTAACGTGTTCTAAAAGCTGTTTTCGGAATATCCTCCTCCCGAACTCTAAGTTGATGGTAGCCCGACCGGAGATCAATCTTGGAGTAAATACTTGAACCTTGCAACTGATCGAACAAGTCGTCGATTCTGGGGAGTGGGTAACGATTCTTCACCGTTAACTTGTTCAGCTCTCTATAATCTATACACATTCTGAAGGATCCATCTTTCTTCTTCACAAACAAGACCGGTGCTCCCCAAGGCGAGGAACTCGGCCTAATGAATCCTTTGTCTAGAAGTTCTTGCAACTGATTAGACAACTCTTGCATTTCGGATGGTGCTAGATGGTACGGTGCTCGCGCAATTGGTGCAGCCCCGGGCACTAAGTCAATATGAAATTCTACTTGACGTGCCGGTGGAAGTCCTGGTAAGTCTTCGGGAAAGACTTCAGAAAATTCTCGGACAATTGGTACATCTTCAAGTCGCTTCTCCTCCGACTTCTTCTCGGTTATATGGGCTAAGAAAGCAAAACAACCTTTCTTTATGTACTTCTCCGTTTTGATGCACGATATGATACTAAGTCTAGTTCCACTTCGTTCCCCACGAATAATCAAAGTTTCGCCGTTATAAGGAAGATGAACAACTTTTTCATCACAAATGATTTTTGCACGATGTTTGGATAACCAATCCATGCCGATAACGACGTCGAAACTACCAAGTTCTACGGGCATAAGGTCTATGTTGAAGGGATGATTTAGAAAATTGAATGTGCAACCACGGACAATGGTGTTGGTGCTAACTAAGTTACCATTAGCTAATTCAACGATGTATGATATGTCTAAGGTGGTTGGTTTAATGTTGAGTAAAGGTGCAAATGTAGTGGACACAAAACTTTTATCGGCACCCGAATCAAATAAAACTGATGCGTAACGATTATTGAGAAGGAACGTACCCGTGATAACATTCGGGTCCTCCCTAGCTTCGCCACCTCCAATGACGTAGGCCCTTCCTTGCGCCATTCCTCCTTGATTCTGATTTCCCTTTTTACATTCAGACTTGTAGTGCCCCCGTTCTCCGCAACCAAAACATGTAACTTGTTGCGACTTGCAATCCCTAGTTCGGTGACCAACTTTCTTACAATTCTCACATGGATCAGGACATCGACCCGGTTTGTGATGACTCGAACACCTATCACATTTCGGCAAAACCCCCGAATACCCTTTTCCTTCTTTCGGACCTGCAGCATAAGCCTTTACAACCTCTTGTCTCTTGGGTGGTTGTTGAGTAGCATTTCTACCTCTAGTGTTGTCCCACTTCCGTTTGTTGTTGTTGCTATTGTTGTTGTTGTAGTTGGTTCGGTTATTGTTGTAATTGAAGCGGTTGTTGGTGTTGTTGTTGTTGTTTCGGTTGGTGTTGGTGTACTTACCTCTCTTCACCACCTGTGCCATAAGCTTCTGAGTCACTCTAATAGATTCCTCGATTGTTTGTGGATCAAACGAAGTCACATCTCCTTGAATAACCTCGGGAAGTCCCCCGATGAAAGCCTCTAGTAACTTCTCGTTATCAGAAACCATAGACGGGCATAACGCGGCCAATTCTTGGAATCTCCGAATGTAAGTATCAATATCATACCCAATTGTTACTAGTTCATAGAATTCTGTCTCCAACTTTTTCACTTCCGTACGAGGACAAAATTTCTTAGTTACCAAACCTTTGAATTGCTCCCAAGTAAGCTTGAAAGCATTCTCCATTCCCATCGGTTGAGCATATGAGTTCCACCACGACAATGCTCCATCAAGTAGTGTACTCGTAGCAAATTTGACCTTACTATCATCCGGGCAATTACATAATAGAAACACGGACTCCAATTTCTCGAACCATCGAACCATGGCAGTGGCTCCTTCAGTCCCTCTAAACTTCGTGGGATCTCCACTTTTGAAATCCTTGTACGAACAATTTTTAACTCCGTATCCTCCTGCATTTCCTGTAGCAGCAGCAAGCCTAGCGGCTTCAGCAGCAGCCGCGGCCTCAGCAGCAGCAGCAGCCACTGTTTCCCTTTCAATCCTTAGAGCATCGGCTATGCTATCATTCACCAACTTTTGAATAGCCGCTTGGGTCATTTCCGGTGTGGCTTTCTTTGGCGCCATAATTCTTCAAAATCACAAGATGAAACAATCATGAGAACTCGTAAGTAGAAACAACCATCACACAAATATATCCACAACCACAACATGCATAAAGTAAATGAAATCACAACGGAACAATAACGAAATATCACAAATATAATCACAACACACGTGGATAATATACATGAAAATTTCGGCCTACATGGACCGATATCATAGATAATAAAAACCATTCCTACATAGTAGAGTCAATACTTGATACATTTGTTTGTACAACAACCAAAAGACAACAAGTTCTTTAAACTACGTCACACACCTCGTGACTAGGATAATAATGGTCAAAACTATACATGATAAAAGTCTACACATGGCACCTCATGGTGCTCCGCCGGCTCGATCCTGAAGATCTCGAACCTGAGTAGTCAAGCTAGCAACCAAACTCCTCAACTCTCCAATCTGACCCTGCAAGGTAACAATACTCTCACGAGCTAGTGATAACTCCTGTGCCTGACGCTGTAACTCATCCTGTGCCATCTCGGCTCTGTCGAACAACTCGGGCATCTCCTGCCTCAACTCAGCAATACGCTCCCTGTTCTCTAACTGCCTATTCTCTAAACCCTGATGAGCTAAATCAATCGAAACCCTGCCTATCACCAGGCCCTCGACCTCCTCCGCAATGGTCTCAACCCTATCTAACGACAGTTCCTCCAACTGCCGCGATAACCTATCTATCTGAATCTGCTGACTATCTATACGGGCTCCTAACTCCTCAGTAGAAGGCTGTCTAGCAGCCGCAGCCTTAGAGCTCTCGCCTAACTCGAACCTAACAGGTGGCTCGGGTTCTGTAGATGGTGGTGTCGGGATGTCAAAACGAGCACGCTTTTTGAGCGGCAAGTCTGATGTAGGAAAAGGATCCCTAAGAAAATACGATGAGGATGATGATGATGATGCTAGTAGTGGTGATGGTGGGTGTATCGGGTCGTGAGCAGGGCTAACATGTGGAGTAGGTGCGACTTCGCCCTCCTCAAAGGGTTCAGTCTCCGTGTCAGTCATAATAGGTGGAAAGGCTGGAGTAGAGCCAATAGAAGATAAGATCTCAGTGGAGTGCGATGAGACATCATCCATGTTAGGGTTAGCTGGGACATCTTCCGTGTTAGTGTCCGATGATACAGTGATGGGATGTGAATCTGAAGACATTTCTGTGACAACCGATGTGAAATGAAAGTAAATAACTCGAATAAAGTGTAAATGAATCCGCATGAAAAGTGAATATGCACTATGATGAAATGATGAGATGCTATGATAATGTAGCTATAGTCTAGGGTCAATGATGCAACCTAGTTCTCTATAACTGTAGCTCTGGTACCAATCTGTCACACCCCCAATTTACCTGTTTTGCAGCGGAATGGAATTCCTGGGGATAGACTGTCATAGCACCACAATCACAGTTATATTGAACGACCTAAAGTGTCGTTTAAAAACACATCGTTTGATATTTAATAAAAACGTTCAGAGTTACAACATAGGTCCCAAAAGTTTACAAAGTTTGCGGAAATACAAATATATTACAAGTCCAAACGATGTTTTGAAAGAAAGTGCCATAATGTACAATGATATAAGTCGACGCCGCGACTCAAAAGGTTCCTTAACCATGCCATGATGATAATGCCTTAGTTACCTGAAAATACATTGCTAAAACGGTCAACAATAATGTTGGTGAGAATTCATAGGTTTATGTAAATGTTTTATACGACTACACAAGTATAGACCAGGTATGACAATCATGTCACAGAAAAATGTTACAATTGCAATAAGTCCATGACACCGAAACTAGACTGTTCATAATGTATGCCCCAACAGAGTGTTTGCCAGACAACTCAATAATGTTATTAAATGAAATGCATCCGTATGACTAGTTGGGATTCACCAACCCGGATGGAGGCGTCACCCTCGATAGATCTATCCACTCACCCTCGCTTCTATGATTAACGGTTCATGTTCAGGAAATGGGGACTTTCAATTGGCATGTGGTAACTTAAGCAATGTAAATGAATTTAACATACTTGGTATCGTAATAAAAATGTTGTGCAATGTATTCTCCCCCGCAGGTTTGAAAATAATTAAACATGTACGACGGGGCTATGAAAACTCACTTGATAAACTGGTATGATGACAAGAGTGAGTACACTGAGGTATAGCGTGATACTTTAATCTGGACCTATTACGAATGATATGATATGTAATGAGTTATGATGTAATGTTATGCATGCATTTCGTATGTTATTTATACCATTTGTGAGTTTTGAAAATAATACTTATCGTCGAAAAATACTCTTTTGACGTCTTGACCATTTTTAAATTACTTTACAAGTATTTTCGTCAAAATGTCATCCTACAATAGTTTATTAATGATTTATTGTGAAATTTTAACTTTTCGTCGGAAAATAATGTCATCGGAAATTTTCATGAAAGTGACAAAAATGGCTTCGAAAAACTAGTCGTAAAATGGTGTACGTCGAACGTTAGGAAACGAACTCGACGGTTTTGGAAAGTTTGTATCAAAATCTCGAAGTTTTAGTACATGAGTTTTCGTCATAGAGGTCTCGAACATAAAGATAATAGAGGTTAAATATAGTGATTTTGTCCAAAATGTTGTGTAAAAAGTGAGTTTCGGCAAAGTTTAAGCAACCGTAAATAACTTATTACAACTCCGCTATTCAAACGGTTAGTCATTTTGGAAAATATGCTTGGTGATCTCGATTTTATTAGAAGACATCTTGTTACAAAAAGTTCTACATCATCGTTAAAAATAGCCTTCAATATGATCGTTTTAGTTACCGTAACACTTGTCTCGTAAAAATAATATAGTTTTTCTTAAATAATAAAGTTACGGCAATTTATGAAAACGTGTATATCTTAGTCGTTTCAAATCCGTTTTCTACGTATTATACGTCCTTAGCTTCATATCAAAGTATACTAATATATTTTTGATAAGTCGAAATAATTTGTGAAGCTTAAGACTCGTTTTTGACTCGAATAAAACTAAAATAACTTGCTGAAATTTTCAGAAATATATATTTCGTCGTCAAACTTGAAAAATTCATAACTTCTTCGTTATAACTCCGTTTTAATCCGTTCAAGCGGCCACGGATTCGTTTTAAAGTATATTTTCTAAATATCAAGGCCAAAAATTCGTGCCTACTGTCGGATTTTCCAGAAAAACAAAACAAGATCAGACCACTTTTATAACTTGTCGAAAATAGTTTTTCTCGTACTAAACCTATTCCAATCCCTTCAAAACAACTCCAAAGCTATACTAATCCTACCATACACCTTCTTAGGGTGTCATGGGTTCCTAAACATCATCAAGACCAATATATAACAAGGGAATAATTATAGGATGACTTTTATATATAGAACTCTTAAAATCAATGTAAAAATGGTATAAATAAACACAAGTCTTGCATGCTTGCTAAGAAAATGATGAAATACTTATGAAATGATAAGGAAAAATGTACAATGAAAGTAATATGCTTACAAGCTACTATGATGAGGTTATTAGAACAAGGATTAACCTAAACACCCTAGGTTTTTATTTCAAAACCTTAATAAGAGTGTAATCTAGAGTGTTTTAACTTGAACTTGAAAGATTTTTGTGATCCCTTGCACTCCTTATGGTGTTGCCGGTTTGAAGAAGAAGAAAAACAAAGAGAGAAAAGCTTTTTCTTGACTTGAAATAATGAAGATGAATGAGTGAAATGTATGAAGTAAGACTTTAAGTAGTGTATAGATCTATACAATCAAATAAACCATACCAACTAATTAATGCTACCCCCCCTTGGTCGGCCAAGGGGGGAGGCATTTGACAAAATATTTTTTTTTTCTTTTTATATAATGTGTATAATTTGTTAATAAGTGTAAGAAAAATGTACATGTAATAATACTTGTAAGGTTTAATATACATTAGTGTATTTAAGGTAATTTTAGGTAAAAGAAATTTTTAATAGGTCCAAGTAAAGTATAATGAGATCATAAAAATTGTAAAAATACATTCCTTGTAAAATTTGAGTGATAAAATAATTATCGTGTAGTTTTTAAGAAAAACGTCGTAATAATATAAATTTAACGATTTATATACAAAATAAATTTAAAACACTAGGTAAACTCAAAATATAGTTTTTATAAACTAAATGTAAGTATAAAAATATGTCGGGATCATTTTTAGAAGTAACGGATTAAATGTTCAAAATAATAACTCACGCGATAACGTTTATTTAATATAAAATTTACGCGTTTAATGTGAAATGCAAAGTCATGAATGAACTAACATGATGCAAATGATGCTAATGAAATGTAGACTAAACTTAGTCCATATGAAATGTTCGGGATGATATGATCATGAATTCGCCGCTAAACCCTTAAGGTTACGCGAATTTGGAACACGCAAACCTAGTTTACGATAAATGTTGAAATTGTGAAGCATGAATTGTTTTGAGAAATGACCTGGAAGTACGGGTTGTCACAGTCTCAAACGGTCTACAGTCGTGGGGTGATGCTTCGGTGTACCTCAGCGACTCATCTTAATTGTAGATGTACTTCGGTATATCGTGTTATCTCACTTGTGGGACTCCAGTTCAGGAACGGCCTTTGTGAGAATTAGAGACGTGTTTTCACACTATGCTGTTAACACACTCGAAATTCAAACTTGTAAGCGCTGGATTATTTCTAACCCATGTTTTATGTTTTCTTCTTATGGATGCTCGCGGGAGGAAGAGATTGTGCAGATTCTCCACATGCTCATACCAACAACACATGAAAGTTCTCATCAAAATCAAAGGCAACACAAAGTTAAAGATGATTCTTCGTCAAAGTCAAAGAATCTACAAAGTATAAAGACTCGAGAACTACATCATTGGCAATTAAAAGTCAAATAGAAGTGTGAGCATGGTGGAGAAAGACGTGGAGACACCTAACCAACGAAGTTGACAATGGCAGACAACCACATTAACTGATCACAAAGCATGAAGGAACAAAGAATCAAGACTATTCTATATCTACATGCAAAGTTCAAGCTCAAGGAAAGTAAAGACCTAATCAAGTGGAGCATCTTTTGAATGACCACCCCTTAGGGGGAGATTGTTAGCCGTAACATTTTTATTAGAAGTGATGGTCATTCACGTTTAGGAACTTTGTAACGTGTGTTAGATATCATGCTAGAATAGTCAAAGGGCCCGTGGATTGGGCTAAGCTAAATGGTTAATCGTTTAGTTAAGCTAGCCTTGTATTAGTTCATGTAACCCAATCCATGTCCAAGCCCATCTCACGGCCCATGGCCAAGCCTTAGGGCATTATGTTACTTGTACTATAAATACCCCCCAAAGTCTCATTTGAGGGGTGTGCTTGAATGTGTGTGTGTGTGTGTTTTCCTTTGATATTAAAGTTCTTCTTTTCATCTTTCTCTCTACACACATATACGAATAACATATCATCAAGTCACCTTCTTTCCATCTTTGTTTCTACGCATATCTTGTCTTTGTGGTTTAACGTGTTCTACGCGTAACATATTTGTTACGTGTAAGCTTGTTTGGTAAAGCTTGGTATACGCGTAAGGTTGATATATTTAAGGTCCTACAGTTTTCTTGCTTTATAATTTCTTTATGTATGTGCTTTCTTAGACTTAGTGGATACCTGTGTTTCAGTAGTGTTTAAACTAGGTAGTACTTAGATCGCTAGTACCGATTGACCATTGATAGCTAGCAGGACAAGTTGCGAGGGGTGGTAAGAATTGACTATAGGACTACCATTTACTTGTGTTAGAATTGACCATAGGATTACCTACCTAGTGGCGATACTTAAGAAATGCGGGAACTTTGAGCGGACCAAGCTGGGTTTAGTACTTATTGAACTAAGAATAGGTCTAGAAGGTAGCTAATACGTAATGACTATGAATAGATTACCTACGATTTCTATTGAGTTGATACGATAGAATAGGAGTCTAGGATTATAGGCTAGGAGAATTGACCATAGGATTCTAGTGACATTTACCCCCACATAAAGCATTAGAGACTTATAAGAAAATCAAATTATGGCATAATAATACTAGTAACTAGGTTAGCACATCTTTCTCCCACTGATTGTCTCGTATTTTATTTCATTTTTATTAGTTTATTATAATTCAATCATAAACCCCCCTTTTTAGTGACAATAGAAACTTAAGTTAGAATCCGCACACATAACTCTTGGGACGACCTCGGCGTTACCGAATACTATACTATACACGATTGGGTTCTCTGCCCGTTAGTGCATACCATAGGTAGACGAGAAATTATAAATATTAAAACCTGGTCTAAAGTTAGCATTAGTCGCGAATGGGAATAACCCTAGGTTCTGGTTAGACCCTTGGTGTAATAGTAGTGCGAAGCTATCTGATGTTTTTCCCAGGCTTTATGCTCTCGAATAAAGCAAGGAATGTAGTGTTACGGCAAGGTGGCACCTCCCCAATAATGTGTGAATGGGAATTGGGACTGGCGTCTTCCCCCACATGGTAGAGTTATGTATGATCTTTCTGATATGCTTAATCTTATTGGTAACCTAGAAATTTCTTCGAGTGGGTTGGATAAATGGGTTTAGGTGTGTGACAACGTTTGAAACTAATACTCTCTATAAATCCATCCAGGATGCCTTGTTTAATGATGTTGCCATTAGTAAACCGCATAAATGCAACTTCGGGTTTCCCATGAAATTCAACATCTATGTTTGGAGGGTTGCTGATGATAAACTTCCAAATCACGCTAATCTCCATTGTAGAGGCATTTCTCTTCCCTCCACGGCATGTCCTATATGTAATAGTGTTGAGGAGGATATTGATCCTTGTTTAATTCGTTGCCCTCGTATCACTCGAGTTTGGAGACAAATTTGGGGATAGTGGAACATAGGTCTTCCTTTGGGGATTTGGCTTCGGGTTCGATTGTTCTCAAAATTGAAGAAGATTATGGATCAAAGTTGAAACAGATTCTTCATGGGGTCTTTTGTTGTGCGATATGGTGTATATGGAAGTGGAAAAACAAAATTGCCAATGCGGATCAAAGTGAGGTCGTTAGGATTTTGGATGAAGATTTGTTCCTTGTTATTCAAAGGAGCTCAAAGGTTTGGATCTCGGCTCGGTTTAAGGCCAACGACGCAAACTGGAGCTACTAGATTCAACGTCCGGTGGACATTCTATCATGTACATAGTTTCTTTATTATGTATAGTTTTTAGTTTCTGTTTGAATTACCTACGTCCTTGTTCTCCTATGTATTCTTCTTTGGTTGTGTTTTAATAAATCAACTTTTCAAATCTATACATTATATATAAGAGGAGGCATGCCACATAAAAGCTCAAAGGTTTGGATCTCGGCTCGGTTTAAGGCCAACGACGCAAACTGGAGCTGCTAGATTCAACGTCCTGTGGACATTCTATCATGTACATAGTTTCTTTATTATGTATAGTTTTTAGTTTCTGTTTGAATTACCTACGTCCTTGTTCTCCTATGTATTCTTCTTTGGTTGTGTTTTAATAAATCAACTTTTCAAATCTATACATTATATATAAGAGGAGGCATGCCACATAAAATGCCACTTGGCATCCCATAATGCCAAGTCATATTTCCATGTCATCATTATATTTATGTGGCATTTTTTTATTTTTTTAATGACATGTGGCGAAGTCATATTTCCATGTCATCATTATATTTATGTGGCATTTTTTATTTTTTTAATGACATGTGGCGTTTTAATTAATATATGTACAATTTTTTTTTTGTAAATTTTAAAATTCGTTTTTAATTTGTTAATTTTTTTTTTTAAATTGTTTAATTAAAAATAAGACAATAGTTGGATTTGAACTTGGGTCATTCATGACTTTTGTAAACAGCTTACCACTAGAGTAAGTTGTTTTTTGATTTATATCTTTCAATTCAATACAAATAAGGAGATGTTAAAAAAATCATGGAATTTGTAATTTAGGAATGTATATTATGAAGATAACAATTAAAAAAAATATGATATATATTATTTACAAGATAATTATACCTTATATATTTTTAACCCTATTATATTTTTCCTAACTTTTTAGTTTTACAGGTTAAATAATCCCTAATTTTTTTAATCGACTTATGAGTTTTACAGGTTTTGTGGATTTTTTAGTTTAATAACGAGATGTATATTAGGTACAAAAGGTAAGAAAGACAATCAACACTTCAATTCAAGGTTAGTATTCTATTTTATGTTTTATAATATTTCCAGATAAACAATGCCCATCGTTTGATCGCAGGAAAGATATTGTGTTCAGGTATGGTTGTCGAAACTGGAGGTTCGTTAACGTGTTCATGCATCTTTTGGCTTCTAATATGTTATACAAATTAATCACCTCATGTAGAACTTTTCTCATTCGCTCATTAGGGTTTAACAACAGTAAATGACTCATGCATCTTTTTTTTTGTGCATATTATTTTGTTTTTGTATGGTTATTCTTTTACTTACATCAATGAATCCAAGATTAGTGATTTCAGCAAAATCCTTATGGCAAGAGGTATCTAAGTTAATTTTTAGAATGAATTTGAATCCATATTTTGCTATGATTTTGACATTTTGTGTACCATGTCGAATTTATTTCTTAAATTTCAGTATTTAACTATTGAAGAATGACTAATTTGGCATGGATTATTCCAACAGGTTTGGCTCGGGTGCTGCTGTAATATCCAACGATTTGGACGAGTGTGTTCGTTACTGGTGACAACAGAACAAATGATGCTCCTGCGCTTCATGAGGTTTTAACACATCTTATATACCTTAAAAGTGATCAAGCACGATCCATACTTAGTTCTAAACTATCATTTATATTCCCTATCTGATTTTGTTAATTGCTTCTTCCCATATCTCTATAAAGATTGTGTGTCCATATATGCATTGTTTAACTACATAAATATTTCTCTATCGAGCTTTTACCTTTCAGGCGCCCGTAACTGATATTACTTATGCAACCAGTGGTGTCATCTGGTGGATCAGGAATATTTTCTCCTACATTGAATTGTTTTCAAGATATTCATCGTGATCTCAGTCAGGTAACTTTATTTTTGTTTCGATGCTGCATCATATAATTGGCTCAATATTGACATAGATCATATATATATTTTTTGTTCATCTGTATAACATATCAATAAAATAAGTTTTCAAATATTCTTGGTATATCTAATATTAAGCTTCATTGATTTTTTCTAATGATAAATATGGGTATAGATCCGCCACTGTCACTCAAAGGTGCCTTTCACTCCGGTGCTAACATATGTAAGTGTCTGGTCTGTTGGTCCTATTTTAGCCAAACCATAGTCAGCTATCTTAGCTACATATTTTTTATCCAACAAGATATTGGTATTTTTAATATCACGGTGTAGGATTCCATATTGTTCCAGTGTGAAGGTAGTCAAGTCCGATCCACAAGCAGCTCCTAAGAATATCTTGAGCCGTCGTGACCAACTCAACGGTGTACCTTTTTAATGAAGATAATCCAAAAGGGTTCCATTATGCATGTATTCATAAACAATATCCATCTCTTTCCCATCATTGCAATAACCAATCAAAGACACTAAGTTACAATGACAAAGCCTTGAAAGCATCTCGATTTCTATCCAAAACTCAAGATGCTCCTTGATCGGACTATTGCAACCATAGCACATCCGGTGTTACAATTACTAATTATTTTTTCTGCTTGGATGGTGAGAGCTGAGAACTTCAAGCCTATGCAGTTTGAAGTTCGCCGTGCGTAACTCAATGGCCAAGCAAATTTAACTAAGAATTCCTTGCCTAACTTTTTCTCATTCCAACCATAGCACACGTACCCTCAAAACCGTCTCTAGAAAACAAATTTAATTTCATTACCGCAAGCGCCATCCCTGAAAACCGTTCAACCCGACCACACAAGTTCCCTGCAGTTAGAGCTGCACGATATATCCCTGTTGGGCACTTCAGGGCTCATCGCGGCATTGCCCAACCAGTAACCATACACAATGCAGTTCATGTTTTTTTCTGCCTCTCCGCTTCCTATGCCTCACATGGGTATAGTACAGCCTAATCAGCTTCCGCCTCAGTTCAGGGGGTTACATTAAATGGAGCTTACTATTTTAATTATATTAACTTTTCATTAATATAAAGCTAATAACAGGAGGCGTATCATATTCTTTTCTTAACATATTGATATAAAGTAGGAAGACATTAATATATGTGTATACAATTCTTATCAATTCTTGCATTCATATGTTATAGGATCTTGCACATGGTGAGGCTAATGAATTAGTTATATTAATTGAACCTGTATAGTGCCAAAATTATAAGTTTTCGAGGCTACTGAATTAGTTTGAGATATTGATTTGGATTCCTTCAGGAGATTACTTCAATTTGAGGTAATTTAGATTAACTTGTCATGAATTATATATAAGTGAAAATGTGTTGAATTAAACATTATTCTAATATATTGTTCAACATTGGTAGTTATATTATGGTCGTGTTATATTGTACGCAATCTTATTTTATTAGTTGCACGGGTATAATGTCGCATATTTATAGTGAGTAATGTCTTTATGCAGTTGTGTGTGTGGAACACAACACCTGGTTATGAAAAGCAAACCAGTAAACAGTTTCAAATTCCCATGGGGCGTGTTGTTACTCCCTCTGCTGATACGCGTGTACAATTTCATCAAGGTCACACACATTTGAGTTCCGTTCGTGTTTCTACTTGATTAGCAACTGATACAGTTATTGCAACGCCAAAAGTGAGTTCGGGCCAACTGAAAACCATTGCTAAAGGAAAACAGAAAGTATGAGGGAAAAATGATTGCTCATTCCCTGACATCCGTGCTGTTGAACCATTACCTGTTTTTTCAGGGATTTCATGGTGTTCAACCTTCTGGGTCGACACCGGTCCCTACACCATCTCCAACATCGATATCTGTTCAAATGGCGTCTTGCGGTTCTGCAATTCCAAACGGTAACCATAATTCTTCTATGATATAATCTGTGTGTATGGTATATCTATATGTTATTGTACATTAAAGTTGTTAATTCATGTGTTTATTGTTGTATTTTTAGTGGCCACTACCTCATGGTTTACCTATTGATAACATCTTTAACATCTTTAGATATTATTTTCCGACTACCAAGACCAAAATTTGGATCAGGAGAGTTATCCGTTGTCAAAGAAAAGTTTGCCTTTGGCAAGATTAAGAGATTGTGCTCATTTTAGACCTCAAACAACCACGATAAACTAATTACTTATATTTTTATGCATATTGTTCAAAGGTTTCAATTTTGACTTAGTCACTATGGTGTCCATCTCAAACGGGTCAAATGAACATTCTAGCGGGTCAACGGGTAACGAGTACAATGGGTTGAAAGTCAACCATACTCTCTGCAAATAAGGAGGTGGGTGAAGTCGTAGCAATGACAGAAAACGGTGTTAATGATGCTCCTGCTCTCAAACTTGCTGATATCGGAATTGCTATGGCAATTACTGGCTTTTATCAGGTAGTAATTACCTTATTCCATAGTTATTTTATAGTTCAAGTATATTGTATTTAATTTGACATGATTTTGTAAACTTTTAGGTAAGAATAATCATCAAATGTTGGGGAACTTATATCCATTTTCATAACTGCTGCACCGGGGATACCGGAATGCTTGATATGTGTGCAATTTCCATGGGTTAATGTGAAGAATTTGAGTAACTAACGAAAAGCCACAAGAGTTCCTAACGGGTGACCAACCTCTATATAGCAACTAAAGCGCTTCAGGTTCATCCCGATTCAGGTTTGCCTTGCACCAACAATTTCCTGGAAAAATATAGACAAAAATATTAAAAGTAAACCATAAAAACATTTTTAAATGACCAACAATCAAAAAAATATCTTTTAATATTTTTAATAAATGATTCAGTTTTAATGTTCTGTTAAATGACCATGTAAGGTTATTGATTTATTTGGTTGAACTGTTAGGGAGTTTAAGTGAAAATGAGGTATCTATTCCTATTACATGAATTTAGCAATTTTGATCCATTTACTTATGTATGGGTAAAATACATAAACTCAGGTAGAAAGCAAAATGGCGAAAGTTTCCTGACGTGTATTCTTGATGCATACAACTCTTACTTTTGAAAAATTCAAAATTTGACCTGTAATGTTTACACGCCAAACCCGGCTTATATCTGGAAGTTCCCCATTTTGACCCATAAACGGCCATTCCTGACCCGTTCGACGTGACCATTTTGCCACATGTGCTATTCTTACATTCTTAGGCTCTTTGTAGAGAACACTGATCAACAATCTATTTTCTTTTTAAAACATAACTAATATGGTTCTTTAAATGCACTTATCATAATGGGTAGATCCATTGATTTTATTTCCATCAACGTGTTAACATATTTCGAGAATTTGAAACTGATTTAAAGAATTTTACTGAAGCATATATAATGTATTTCATACATATTTGTCACATTGCAGTTGTGGTGGTGTGGGCCACTAGGCGAGCCTACAAGGAAAGGAGAAGGTCAATGTGGCTCCTTTAAAAGCAGTGTAAAAGGGTGAGCATTACCGACACTTTCAATCCAACATGAACAAAAAGTTAACATATATGCTTTTTATTGGTGCATCTAATATGGACCATGATATATGGTATTTAAAGGATATATATGGTTTATTTATTGTCTGATGGAAACAAAGGTCAATATAGATAGCAATTCTCAGTTTCATATGATGTCAGTTTGGAGAACCTGTTATATTAACTTTTTGTTAATATAAAGTTTCACATGATTAATATTGTTAAGAATTGTATACACGTATATTAATGTCTTCCTACTTTATCTCAAAACAACTATTATGTTACATTATAAAACATATCATTAAATGGAGCTTACTATTTTAATTATATTAACTTTTCATTAATATAAAGTTACTAACAGGAGGCGTATCGTCACAATGCTGTCATTTATAGGTTGCTCGAAAGAGCTTCAGGTGGTTGGTGGGGACGGTGGATCAGGAGCTCCAGGTGGTAATCGCTTGCGGTGCATTTAATATGGATCAATATTGTTGTAGCGGGCAATATGCAAATCCTACCGAGTGCTGGAAGTAATATTCGAGGAGATAGCCTGATGGTGTTCTTGCCAAACACGGCATAACATAGGACACTGGATTTTACAACCAGCAAGAGAAATAAATCTTCAGCTGTTTTCTCTTATTGCGTTATGGATAGAAAAGTTTTCGACCTGGTCCATAGTTTTAGAGTTAAGGATCTAGGCTGCAAGGAAAATCTACATTTTGGTGGTGAGTTTCTCCTTATTACCTTTAACTTTTGTAGCAGTTATGAATACTATTTTTATGACTTATTACACAAGTGATGTATCCATTCTTACAGGGAATTTAATCAATTTATATATAACTTTAGAGGATGTGTGTAGTTCGTTTATACACAGGTGTTAGAAAATAGAGTTAAAGGGAGCCCAAAGAGTATTGTATTTGGACCAATTGCACCTGGTGACTATATTTTTCACTATTTTACCTATCTCATGATCCATAAACTTACTAAAAACGCAAATATATACTTACTTAAGAGGAAGGGCCATTATTTTTATTTTAATGTTTGCACGCTAACTATGTGTGTCTAATTCTTGTGCGCCTGATATGAAAAAATGACAAAATCTCTGACACAAAATTTCTAGGACTAAAATATAGTGTTAAGATGGCAGTTATTTAAAAACAAAAAATAAAACCTCTCATTTCTTTCTATATATAATGTAGAGATGTGTTTACATCGTTATTTTAGTTGTATTTCTATGAGCATGTTTTGAAACATTGTTCCAGCAAGATAATATTCAGAAACCAGGTGGCCGAAAAATGCTCATTTTGATAATAGGTTTTTTGCCAACCATATGAGCTGCTCCCGGCTACTCATTTTGAGCAGTTGCTTGAATACCCTATAGTGTTTGGTAACGACCTTGCTTTGTATCACCTGAAAATCCTTAAAATGGTATGCAATTATCTTTCCAGTATTCTAAAAAAAGATGATTAAATGGGTATGTCAGTACCACAACAGGTCCTGTTAAGAAATTAGAATATATCATGGAAGTAACTTGCTGAAACCTTCATTCTCACCTTTGTGCATGTTGGGTTGAAGCATTTCTTTTCATGCATCGATTGCTATAACCTATCAGACCTTAAACATTTAACTTCAAACCATGCCTCTAGAGCAACATCAGACAATGTGATGAGTAAGCATGAACACACTCATGGGTCATGGCATATATGTTCATGTAGATAAACCATTTGCATTATTAGTTTGTTCTTATTCTCTCCAGCCATCTGTACGGAAGCAGCAAAACACTGATTACAAACACAGGGTACCAACCCATTTAATTTGAGTTACGACATACATCAGTCTTTATTTTGAGATTCTAACTCATGTATTATAATTTTCTCAGGGAAATTTGCGAACCTACTATCAGCAATATAAATCAATATTTGATTGATCAAAAAGGTTTTAATGTGTTGTTGTTAGGTGATCCCGGGTCTGTAAAATCTCAGTTTTTAAAGTAAGTGATTCAGGTTTTTTTATCTACAGCTAGACCATATATGTGATAACAGGTCTCTTAAGAGAGTTTCCAGGATCGAAATTCATCAAAGCAACTTCATGCA
Source organism: Chrysanthemum seticuspe (assembly GCA_019973895.1). Lineage (NCBI taxonomy): Eukaryota > Viridiplantae > Streptophyta > Magnoliopsida > Asterales > Asteraceae > Chrysanthemum > Chrysanthemum seticuspe. Next base: position 245,254,091 of record BPTQ01000007.1, on the reverse strand, counting down.
TATCATACACAAGAATCGAATAGAAAAACAGAAAACAAAAGATGTGGGGTTGAACCCTTCAATAGAAACTGATATTATTGATATTAAAAGGGTTGATGTTTACAGAGAATCCTAAACCTATATATAATATATGAATCGTTTATGCCGATTCACAGAAAATAAACGTTGTGATGAAACCTAAAACTATAAATAACCGTTTATGATATAACTGTTATCTAATGGGTTTGTTGGCCTGAGGCCCAAACCGAAATCTAATCTACAAGCTTTATGTTTTTGACCCATCTTGATTTCCTTTGGCATGTTAGACATTAAAAAAGTCCAACATTTCCCCCTTAATGTCGATATGCCAAAGTATTCTTCAATCTTCAAACCTGCAGTCTTTCATCTTCTTTGTCTTTCTTTCGTCCTTGATGCCTTCCTTTAATGTTTCTTTAATCTTGATGTCTTCTAGTCTTCCGACTATACCGGGTGCAATCAGTTGATCTTCAATTGATCATGATTGTCTTTTGGGCAGGTCCTTTAGCCCTCTGCTACTTCAATTCGTAGAAATATCATGAACATAAATTTTGTTCCATGTCACTTGATCTTTATTTGATCAAATTATGTGACTTCTGGGCAAGTCCTTTAGCCCTTCTACATTAATTGTAGTCTTGGTACCCTGGTAGTGCTATAATAGCACTCTGAAGAACATCCTCATGGCCTTTTGTTGGTTAAAGAGCAAAACCAAACAAGCCTCTTCTTTTCTTCTTCATGGTTAAATCCATAACCATTGTAACAAAAACCAAACTTGTATAGTTTATTTAGGTTTTGTTTCTTCTTTCAATTGGCATCGATGTAAGACTCTTGAATGATGATTGTAAGCATGAATTGGGTGTTGTTTGATCCCATAGGCTCTGATGCCACTGATAACAGGTCTCTTAAGAGAGTTTCCAGGATCGAAATTCATCAAAGCAACTTCATGCATATCATACACAAGAATCGAATAGAAAAACAGAAAACAAAAGATGTGGGGTTGAACCCTTCAATAGAAACTGATATTATTGATATTAAAAGGGTTGATGTTTACAGAGAATCCTAAACCTATATATAATATATGAATCATTGCCTTGTGGCAGTTATGCCGATTCACAGAAAATAAACGGTGATGAAACCTAAAACTATAAATAACCGTTTATGATATAACTGTTATCTAATGGGTTTGTTGGCCTGAGGCCCAAACCGAAATCTAATCTATAGGCTTTATGTTTTTGACCCATCTTGATTTCCTTTGGCATGTTAGACATTAAAAAAGTCCAACAATATGAATCAGCAGTAGCACTAATGTTTTTCAAAACTTTGTTATGTAGATATGTTCAAAAAACTTGGCAGCGGGCAGTTTCCACAATAGGTAAAGAAGATTCTGTTGTTGTTGGACTTACAGCAGTTGGGCACAAGGATTCAGTCACATGAGAATGGACAAATCAAAGTTAACTAAAACTAAAACGGGAAAACGGGTCGAAATTCATTTAACATATAAAATTGAAGACAAAGTGCTTCATTGAATTACTGGAAATCCACAATATTTTATGTATGGCTTCTACCTTTTGAATTCATTAAAGATTTAAGGTTAAATACGAAAGGAGCACTTTCAACCATCTTAACAAATCAAAGTTAACTAAAACTAAAACGGGAAAATGGGTTGAAATTCATTTAACATATAAAATTAAAGACAAAGTGCTTCATTGAATTACTGGAAATCCAAAATATTTTATGTATGGCTTCTACCTTCTGAATTTATTAAAGATTTAAGCTTAAATATGAAAGAGCACTTTCAACCAGCTTAATCAGAAAATGCGAGCCAATGAGCAGTAAAAAAAGCATTTCCAAACACCACTAAAATGAATTTTATGTTGAGTATATTTGTTTTGTTCATTGATTTCATTTTGTTTTAGTATGCTGAGTAAATTTAAATATTTAGCAGTAGTTGGTTTGAAGTATCTTCACAACAAGGACCATGAGAAGATGTCCTGTCCGAGAACATAAATAAGTGGTTAACTTATGAGGAGATGAAAATGAGGTATTATGGCTTTTATTTGTTAGTTCCATGATACTCAATTTCTCAAAGAAACATTGTACTACGGACTTACCAGTAATGGTTCAGTTTCTGAAATCACAAGGTTTGAGAACATACCAACTAATGGAATTTCAAATCGTCGAGTTGCTAACATTCTAATAACACTCTGGGCAACAGCTTATTTGATCCACTCAACCAACTGCAGATTAGGCAAGCTTAAAAAATGGAGCCATTTGACCCGCTATATAGAAGAACTAACCGTCATTGACCTGTTTTCTTATAATTGGGCCATTTTTTTTGTTGATTGGTTCAGTGTTTCAGTATGTGAATCAGAAGCCGGTTTTTTGAGTATTGGAAGTAATTGGATTCTTTGCTATTATTGGTCTTCGAACTGATGTAACTTTGTCTTTTTTTCCTTTCTAATAGTACATAATCTAACAGATATATTTGATGCTAAATTAGGGGCTGCATGGGATTGTATATGGATTGAAAATACATATTGCCTTCATCAATCCTAACGTACTTTTATGGGTCAGTGTGGGTGAGGGGGTAACGGTGCTTGATTTTGGTCGTGGCATTGTTGATGTTCAGCGTGTTTCGACTGTTCAAGAAGATGTGGTTGGAATCAGTGGTTCTCAGACCGGATGGTCATGTCTTCCAACGGAACCCATTTCTGTTGCAAGGCCTGAACCTCTCATTGGTAATGGTGTGATCGCATCTATGTTATTTATTAGTACCTTTCATCAGTATTTTATGTCTGTGTATTAGCCTTTCACGTTCTGATGCATTTTTAATTATGGTTTCTGCAACGACAGTTGTTCGAGTAAACTTTCATGGCATGCGAGATAAGACTGTGAAACAGGACTAGAACGTGAAAAGCAATTGCAAGTTATTTCAGATAAAGAAAATTGAAAATGGAAGACTATAGAATATGATGTTTGGACTTTTCAAGTTTACCGCAACCGCAATGTGTCAAAGACATATATATACATATTTTTTTTTACTACTGTTGTTTCACATAGCCATTACCTGATACTGATTGGTTACACTTTGCTATTTTATATTTGTACTTTTACTCATCATGGATTTTGGTATAAAATGTGGTTTGATGGAACCATAAGATACAGTCTATGACTTTATCTTTGATTAATATCCTCGCTTTTGATGTTTAGACGAATGTAACAAAAAGCAAAACCTCCTCCGGCGCAATGCCAGACATATCACTAATTTGATTAAAAAGGTATGTTCCCGCATCTTCGTTGAATGTAATATTCATTTAATTAGCTTTATAACCCTCTTATGTCCTCCGGTTTCCTTCCCTTGTATGTTTCATATATACATAGCAATGCATTTCGGTTGATTTAGTCAAATATAAAAGTAGTTCATCTTCATTATATTCCAGAGCTTGCAAGATGTTACTAGAGCGGAGTTTAAGATGTTTATGGATTTCTTAAAGAGTTTGAGAATATTTGGAGAAAAAGCTCCTACTGAGCGGATTCAAGAGATTATTCAAACTATTGAAGGTCAAGCGGACCTAGATGCGCAGTTTGACGTAATTTCTAACAAACTCAATTTATTTGTATAAATATAATGTGTGTAGATTGAATGACCGAGTAGATAATACTCAAAGAGGCGAAGATACAGAGATTAGTAGAACCACCAAAGCCACCACATATCCCAAGGCGAAGATACATAGATGAGCAGAACGACTCATCAAATAACAACCAAGTATGTGAATTCGTGATCTGATAAAAATGTATAAAACTGATTACAAGTGACCACATTGGTCAGAAACTATTTTTAGTTGGATGTAAATATAAAAAAGTGCCAGTTAAGATGCACAAGTCTGATCTTATACGGACTGTGTATTTAGGCTTTGATAATTTCTTCATTTCAGGTTCTACACAATGGCTTGCTTTATGATCCCCATGGCCATGATCAACAGTCAATTGCATATTCTTTATTAAAGCTTTTTGCAGATAAGCAACTTTGGGCAAAATGCATGGCAAATGGGCTGAGAAACATCTGCTCAAGTATTTGCAAAACAAAAATTTACATTTTTTGGTTACATATCTATTACATGTTGCGTCATCTTCAGTGTGGGCAATAGGGTTAGCGCGGGCATCTGGGCCAAAAAATGAAATACACACTAAAAATTCACTATCTTGATAAAATTTTCTGATTCGGACCATTATCACTATCGTACACAACCTCCATCGACACTTTTACTATAGTATAGTCTACACATAATATAGTTACACATCATGAATTGATGTGATTGGTGCTTAGTGATTTTGAAAAGTTACGTACTATTATAGTTTAGGATATATCAATAGCATTTGTGTAGAGTGGATTTAATTAATACCTTTATTTACCTACATTTTTTATATTGACTATGTAAAAGATGTTCATGATTAATATTGTTTAGAACAAAATGTTAGAAAATAGTACTTCCTTTTAGCCGTTTTGTTGATTATGGTAACATCAATTATAGTTCTTAACCGTTTAATTTAACTTTTAATAGCTTTTTACTATATATTTGTTCTACTAAATCCTAAAAATAAAAACAACAAGTCAATGTACTTACCTGCTTTTAGTCGTTTTATGGATTATGGTAACATCAATTATAGATCTTAACCGTTTCATTTAACTTTTAATTACCATTTAGTATATATTTGTTCTACTAAATCCTAAAAATAAAAACCACGAGTCATACCCGTCCATCGGACGGGTTTTGACACTAGTATATATATATATATATATAATATACATACATATATATATATATATATATATATATATATATATATATATATATATATAGAGTAAGGATCCAGTGAGAAGTAAATTAAAATAAGAAGTAGTGAGAAGTGACCAAAACCACGCATTTGAGATGCAACGACTTGCATTAGATGCATTTCTATTCATATAGATGCAACATCTTGAGTTTCGAAAGTTAATTTGATATATAGATGGTGCAAATTGATTTTCATGATTTCGGCACGTGTAGAGGAACAAAAAACAAGAGAAACATGAAATGCATCTAGTATACGTATATGCATCTAATTAAAAGCTAGAAAAAACACTATGGTGCGTTATAAAGCATCTAAGATTATAGTGATGCATCTAATTTAGGTCGGTGCATCTCGGATTTGCGGTTATAGTTCTTCTTATTCCTTCTTATTTTAAGTAATCTTCTTATTTGATCATAGTTTTTGCCTGTTTTTATATGTTCACGTCCGTTTTCTTACCTTTTCGTCCGTGTTCACGCGTTTTCGTCCGTTTTTATACGTTATCGCCCATTTTTATATTGTTTCGTCCGTTTTTTTATGTTTTCGTCCGTGTTTCTACGTTTTCGTCACGTTTTTTCCTGACGAAAAAAGAATTATGAAATAAATATTTCAGAAAAAAAAATTAAAAAGTTTTTTGACATAAAAAATTCAAAAAAGAAATAAAAAAAAAATTGAAAAAAAAAATTCGAAAAAAAAATTGGAATAAAAAATTAGGAAATTTTTTTTTCCAAAATATTTTTTCAAAAATTCTTTTACAAAAAAAAATTACAACGTTTTTATTCCAGTTTTTTTTTTTTTTTAATTCCAAATTTGGAATAAAAAAATTTTATTCGAAAAAAAATTCCTAATTTTTTTGCAAAATTCTTTTTCAAAATTTTTACCAAATTTATTTTTTTGAAATTCTTTTTCAAAAAACTTTTTTTTTGAATTTTTTCTGAAATATTTCTTTTAGAAAAAAAATTTCGTCACATGTGAAAAATGTGACGAAAACGTGCAAACACGGACGAAAAAAATAAGAAAACGGACGAAAACATATAAAAACGGGTGAAAACGTATAAACACGGACGAAAATATGCGAACACGGACGAAAAAGTAAGAAAACAGGCGAAAACATAAAAAAATGGGCCAAAACGTAAAAAAAACGAAAACGTGCGAACACGGACGAAAACGTAAGAAAACGGACGAAAACGTATAAAAACAGGCGAAACGTATAAAAACGGACGAAAACGTATAAAAACGGATGAAAAGCGGATAAAAACGTGCGAAAACGTATAAAAACGTGCAAAACGTATAAAAACGGATGAAAACGTATAAAAACGTAAGAAAAACGAACAAAAACGTAAAAGAACCACATGGACCTTATTTTTAAAGGTATTTATGTCATTTTTGTAAATTTGACGGTCCACAAACGGAAAATTTGGTCAAGGGACCAAACCCGTTACGGGTCGTAACCACAGGGACCAAACCCATTAAAAAAAGTAAAAGAATGGCCCGTTTGGTATGGGTGTATGGGAATGGTGGTATGGGTGTGAGAATGATAAAATGTGTTTGTTTGATGATATGGGTATGAGAAAACCCTTCAAACAAGGGTATCTAGATAGGTGCCTATTTTTAGTGGTTTGAGGATACCCATGTTTTTTCTATCACAAAATAAAAGAGAACAAAGTTAAGGCCCACCATTATCTCTCAATTATACTTTTAATTATTTTTTTATTTGAAGTCATTTCATTCCAAATCTATCCTCAAACCATATCCATAGTGATTCATTTAAGCAAACCAAACGGGCCTTAAATCCGTTAAACCTGACAGACCACAAGTACCATTTATGAAATTAACTCACATAAATATTTGTTTGCCAAAATATTTAATTGCACGAGTACTCATTACCACAAATCGCAAATACCCATCTAGTAGACTAAGGTAATGAAAAGGTCAAACATGTCCGAATGAATTCAAAATGCACGAAACTTCTTAATTCAAAAGAGAAAAAAATAAATAACAATAATTACACAACTTTCTTAATACTAAGGTAGGAGCATCTTTGGTTTTAAATTGCGTGCGGCTATCCGTTACGCTCGAAATTCAAAAGACTGATGCATGATGCGCGATATGTTGCGAGCGCATCACAGACATGCGACGCTAGGTAATAAATACAAAATATAAAATATTTATACTTAAATTACTTACAATTAAATGATTAAATATGAAATAAGTCTCGTGCATATTGATACTATACATCAAATATGTCACTTAAATACATATTCCTAGCGAGTAACCACAATGTAAAAAGTCAGTTACTAATTACTATGCAAGCAATACACTATTGCGATATGATGCGTCCATTGTGTCCGTTGTGAGCATCACACCGATGCGACCTCTGAAACAACCTCGCATCAAGTTTTGCGTAGCGTTTTTTCAAATGCATCACTCTGATGCGCGATGCGAGCGCAACGATGCGCGCAATTTTAAACCAAAGGAGCGTCTGACTCTACTTTCAGCTGCAAGGCAAACCATCCTCATGTATTGGGGGGGATTTTAAAGGAGAAAAATGGAGGGAATGAGAGAGAGTGTTGCTAACCCGTTTAGGAAGGTACACCCAAAGACATAAAGGAATGAGCATGAGACAGATAGAGGTGCATAACAATTTTGAAAACTCTCAGCTATGGTATTCGCTATAATTATTTTGCGTCTGAAATTGCTTAATTACAAGTGGTTAGCAATCTAAAGAAAATTCTCAAATGATATCCAATTTACACTAGCAAACTATGTTGCATATAAGCTATGACGAATGTGATTGTAAGCTAAAACGCTTTTGTCTCTCGAGCGGAAGTTTTTCAAGTTGAATATTACCATTCTCAGAGTCCAAAACATCTCCAATGTTCTCTTCGTCTTCAAGATCTTTTAGAGCTTTTTTAGCATAAACTGTAAAACCTACAGTCATAGCTACTGCAATGACTAAGGATATACCGTTGTATATAATTTCCAATGGAGTTAATTGGTGGTTTCTGTACTGGACATCTGCAAATGTCCTTATTAGCCGCCCACTGCGCAAATATATCAACGATAAGTCAAGAGAAGAGCAGTAAAACTTAAGATATTAGAGAGTTAACCATATAAAAAGATATCCATCTGCCAGTCAGCATTTATGTTGACATAGCAACGCTATAACTTAAATCAATTTTTTTGAAATTTGAGGTTTACAAGGGTTGAAACCAAAGACGGCTCAGAAAATTGAACCAAATTTGGTTATTTTTATGTGATGAGCTATAAAACAACTGCACAAATAGACAAGTAGCAGAAATCGAGTAGAACCTATAGATATAAATGAAGGCTTCTGGAATCATTCCTGCAATCGATCCAAACAAATAAGGCCAGAATCTCATATTTGTCACTACTATCGCATAGTTGAATATTGTGTACGGAAATGGTGAAATCCTAAAGAGTGCAACAACCCGGAATTGCTGGAACCCATTTCCTTCCCCGGCCAATCTAATCATCGCAGCTGTCTGCGGCCATTTCTTCAGCCATTGCTGCAAATAACATAAGAAATTGAAAGAATGGGTTATAGATTTATAGAGAATGGATGAAATAAATAAATCACAAAAGTAATTAACAGTTTCCGATCTCTTTTAGCCTCTTATACAAAGATCAGGTGCATTTTAGACATGTAAAAGCATGAAGGAAGATGTTCCACAAAGTATCAGTTTAATGGGGATGTTTGAATGCGTATTTTATGAAGTGATTATATGATATTAACTATCTGATCTAGAAAATTATATGTAATGACACCAGCTGTAAATAATAATGTTTGGATGGGCAGGGCAATAACAATAACAATAACATTTCGTAAATTGGCGCTGGTGCTAGAAGACTCATTTCATATTAATAAAAAAAAGGGGAATGGGCATTGTAATTAAAACCAAGTGGCATCATCCTGATGGGTTGTAACATAAGTGGGTCCCTGTCTGTAGCCATCAGGATGATGCCACTTGGTTTTAGGTCTAAGTTTAGGCCTAACTTTAGGTCCCTCTTATCATTTCTCTAATGTAATTACTCTTGGAGTCTTAGATAAACAGTTTTGTTGCAGCATGAATAATAAAACCTGTTCATCCAAACATTAAGATCTGATCAAGATAATCATTTCCAGAACACCAACCCAAACACCCTCATAACATGTTGCTGCAAGTTTCATCGTATTATATAAATAAAAAACTCACATGGATGCGATCACGGAAGAGCAGACCAATGAGATATGGCAAAATCATCCCGATGGTTGTGCCAACCATGATTATTACAAACCCAAGACCATAACCAAATATCATCCCCGCAAGCCACATAGATGGACCAGAAGGAATTAGCAACACAGGAAAAAACGCCAAAGAGGCCACAAGAATTAGTGCAAGAACTGGACGCCCAAAGGCAGTGGCCTCCCATTGCAACATTGGTAGAAGAACCTGCAACAATATCACAAAACCAAACATTTTTAACATGCATATTACAATCACAGAAGGAGAATATCTATGTATGCGTTTCCTTTTCAGCACCATACAAAGACTTCCTCCCACATGGGGTGTTGCTAATATCATATAGAATGCCAATAAGCAAAAAAAGTAGGCCAGGCAGCTTAAGTAACAGCTCAAAATAGGCAAATTTTCATACGGGTCGGTTGGGTCTACGTTGACCCACTGCAACTTTGTTGTCCCCTTTTTTCATGAATATCATACATAGCTAACGTATCAAGTACGATTTAAATCTGAACTATAGTAAAATAACAATCTACTGTTTTTATATAAAAATTAAGAAAGCTGTAAACATTTGAAAACACATTGGGCTATTTTCAACCTATTTCATTTCCGGTTGAGTTCAAAAATCATATACCAATTTGATTCATTGGGAGCTAAATGATAACCAGATCAGCCCATTTATAAGTAATTTAGACACCCCTATAGTCTACCATATCTTTTACTTCTGATTTTATCCCTGCTTTAGTTCTAACAAGCTGTCTGGCAGTATGTTCATTGTAGGTTACTGACTTATGAAGGGTGGCTCCTAACATTGAGCGTCCAATATTACTTCTCAATTTACATCCTTAATCTATTTCTGATTCTCTTGTATTTAATCCTCTAAAGTTACAGCATTTAAGCTTTCGTAAGGGAAAAATACCTTAATATTACTTGGCAGCAGGGTAAAGAACTACTTGATAAAACAATCTATAGTTATAATAACTAGATCATCCACAAAAATAACAAAAGAAACATTATATATCGAGAGCGTGATATCTCACCTACTGCTAAAGAGAAATGTTTAGGAGGCTTGAATATGTGCCTAATTTTGTGCCTAAAAACGTGTCACTGTTTTATGGTTAATGAAGGAGTGGGTCACCTAGCTGCAACCAACACGACGGTGTAATGCTAAAATAACAATAGCAATGTGATTATATAAAGTGATACAACACAACACAAAAAAAAATACTGGCATGATTACAAATCATGAGCATGTTGATTTTTGAAAGGCCATTATTATGATGAATATAAAGCTTAAATATCGATATATGCATTGCATATTTACCAGAACCCCCCATTCACCAATATAAATGAAAAATTGTTAGCCCCACAAAACGATGTAAAATGCTATGAGAGAAGAAGTGAGATATACCTTCTCAAACATAAACGGAACACCCCATTTCAAGAAAACAGCCGAAACTACAATAGCTACAATGGACAATATGGCAGTCTTGATCCACCATTTTAAGGACCGATAATTACTCCTTTCTATTTGAGGTTCAGCTTCCACTGTGTTTCTTTCATTAGATATAACCAACCTCACATGTTCACCATCTGCTTGAGATGACATCTTTTGCTAATAAATCCACGATCTCTATCAAACACAATACACTTTATCAGTATATGATAAATAACCACTGACGATGCAATTCAGATTCTGTTACACGCACATGACTACTTCCCGAAAGGGTTTTACTCAAACCTCTTATATACCAACTTTCAAATACTTGTTTGTGTAAACGCTTAAAAAAGTCGGGTCCATGTACCCATATTCAGCAACTAAGTTTGTTACTAAAAATTATTACAAAAAGTTTTCAACTAAGTAGTTATTATTGGAAAAGGACTCTGAAACGCAACCCATAAAATGAAATACACATGTTGCAGAAAATCATCATAACTTTTACTTGCTTACATATTAAGTTAGATTAGAAAAGTATTCAAAACTATAAAATTATAAATAAATAAATAAGAAGTGTTACTATTTCTAAAATCATAGCTAAATTAGTACTATTAGGTATCAGGTACTCCACCAAAAATGTAGCCTTTGGAAAAAGAAAAAAATTGATTTCTTAAGCTTAAATCAATTAAAGCTTATTAGCTTCATAGATGATAGATCAAATACACACAACCAAAAGTAACCATAAATACTAAATGATCCATCCATAAAAACAAAAAACAATTAAAAGGGTTTTAAGAAAACAGATAAACAATCACCTGAGATGTCACTGGCAGCAACTTCTTTAAGGTTTCTCTCTCTAGAAAACACCTTTTGTTCTGTTTCTCTCTCTAGAAATTGAAATTGAAATTGGTGAAGAGGGTTTTGGTATTGGGGTTTGGTTTGATTTTTAATTAAAGTGTGATGAAAAAGTATAAAAGAGGTGGCAGCCACTCTAATCTATACAAAGTTTTGAAGTTTAGTTGTTAAGGGTAGTTTGAATTTTGAATTTAATGATTAAATCGTCACCAAAGTGGAAATTTACACCAGGACGCCATCTATGAAGAAGAATAAAAGAATATTTGCCACGGTTTCATTGTTTTCTTTATTTTTAATTAGACTAAAATACACCGTTGGTCCCTAAACTTGTCTCGGAGGATCGCGATGGGACGAACCTCGCCTTTTTCATCGCCACGGGTCCAAACAGTAGCCATTAAATGCCAGATTCGTCCCTGGACCACTAACACTTATGTCAACGGCTCTTTTCTGTTAGTTACAGGAGGGTAATATAGTCCAATCACATTTATAACTCAACCTAGTTAATTCTAACCCAAGAACTATTCCACCAAAACAAAAAAGGGATATTGTTTGAACAAATAATATCAGTATTCCTGAGTCCTCACCACTTAAGTATGACTTCATAAAAGTCAACTGGTAAAGAAAGTAATAGCTCACAGAAATTTACCCAGGATTAACAAACAAATTTATACATTATCAGCTACTTAGCTAGTTGACTTATAACAGTCAACTATATACAGTGTTTGATGAAACTGGAACATAACTGATACCACAGAGTCATTGTCTGATACATGTTAATTTACTAATTCGTTACTGTCAGGACCGAAAAACATAAGATTTATGTGGTTTGGAGGTCGAGGCGAGGCTAACAGTTACAAAATATAAAAGATGTATTTGGGCCCAACTTCAAAACGTTCAACTGATGAACCTTCAAATGATATACACAGCTGTGATTGATATCCAGAAACTGTTGAACCGACAAAACTGTTAGGCCTAAGTTGATGATGCTGCTGCCACCTTGTCTGCAAAAACAAGTATACAAATTACAAACATATAAGTTATGAACTGTAGTGTTACAGGTTAATGGAATTTAACACATGACATGGTATTCATCACTGAAACATCACCTAGGGTCGCCTTTGGGCGAAGAGTGCTAGAACGCAGTTTGTAATCTTTTCTTTGCTCCGAAAGGGTGTCTTAACACCGCTTGAAACATCTGCAGCAGCACCACCAACCCTTTCAGCCTTCCCCTCCAAGTTAAACCCAGGCAAGTTCTCAACATCAAACCCTGCAAACTCAACCATTTTGGCCTTCCCCTTCCCATCTAAACCTCGCTTAAATTCTTGAACAACTTCTCTCCCTTTTTTCTGGGCAAAACATCCTCTTCATCAACCATCTTTCCTTTTCCCTTTCCTTTAATTTTGTCCCTTTGTTTAGCTACAACCCCTTATTCGTCCTTGATTACTACCCCACCTTTCACTCTTGGTGTCCTGGTTCCACTCCCCTGCATTTTTTTCTTAGCTATCCCCTGCCATTGACTTGTAGTCCTAAAATGTGTTTGACTAAGCATCCTAAAGTTAGCATCCTGCTCTACCCAACCCACAACTTCAAAACTGATGTTTTTTAAGTAAAATTGTGCTAACTTTTGGGGCTTGTGGGCTATGAAGATATCAACTGAGTCATTTGTTTCAGCCATTCCAAACAAAGTATGAACATCAACATCAGTATGAATCAAATGCAAACCATTTTCTAGGGATTGTTTAGGATCACAGAAAAACAACGCCCATTTTTGTTCATTAATCTCTGATAACACATTATCAAGGCTTGAACTAAATATATCCCTATCACTGGTAAAGGCACACAGATTAATTAATGAACCTCGTTCATACCTGAGTGGGCTATAATCAAAAACCCCATTATAGTGGATTCTGAACAGGACCTCACCTTCTTCTTCTTCCTTGACATCCTTAAACGTGGAGACGAATATGCTTCTGTCCTTTATTCTTAGTTTTTTGTTTTTTTAAGAATGGGTTTGACTAGATGTGTGTTTCAGTACGTGAGTGTGGATGTATGTTAGGTTTCGTTTTGATTGGGTTTTGTTAAATGGGTCGGGTTATTATGATAGTGTTTATGGTTTCGGATCTTGTTAGTTGGGTTCTTTTGGTGATTCCAAACATATTAATTATGTATATGCGTATCAAGGAAGGCAAAAGGCCAAGTTGCAGGGTACTAGGTTTAAAATGTCACAATTGGTCCCTCAATTTGGCCAGTCAACCGTTTTTTGCACTTAAAATTCCCGCGTATTTTTTGTCACACAAACTTGACTTTTTCTCTGTTTACTAACTTCACAATTAGTCCCTGAATTTGGAACGTCCAGTTGTTTTTGGTATTTATTGGTTAATACACTGTATCATTTGCATACCAACAATCACAATAAACAACCTCCCAATGGCTGACTTCCCACTACTTGAAGAACTCGCCAAATCTTCGAACTCCGACTACATGTTTGACTCGATTTCTCTCTTTTATCAGAGAGAAAACGATAAGGACATCAAAATTGCTAAAGGACTCCAAAACACTTTGACTGACTTGATTTTTGGGTATGAAGGAAACCCAACAATACATCTCTGAGATCGAAGGCTTTCGAACTACGGTGATGAACTACAAGGTTATCGAGGATCTTCGCAACAGGCAAAAGGCTAATGTCTTGAAGGCGTTTGAGATAAGGAGGATGATCTGTCAGACACACTCACAGGTGTGTGACAGGAACAACTTCCTTGATCATCTTAGGAAGTGTTGAGAAGGAAATGCTAAGGTTATGTTTTCCCCTTTTTTTTGGAAAAATATGTACTGAATATTTATGTTCTAGTGTTTTAATATGAAGTTAATGAATCTATATGTTATGTTCTAGTGTTTTAATTCGTTAATTATGTTGTTAATTATTGTATTCGTCTAAGAGAGTTGTTATATGGTTTTGATTGTATTGGGTGTTGGTGGAACTATGGTCCTTGGTCAAACAGATTTAGAGTGTAGGGGACACAGGTTTTAGTCCCCTATCCTGTCTTGCATTAATTTATAGCAAGCACTTTATTCTCACATTTTACCACAAATTTGAATTCAAATACATAAACCCAACCCTTTCAGAGAAATTGAGTCAAAATGGGTAAATCTAGAGCTCGTAAACAGATTAAATGCTCCAATTGTCAAACTGTTGGACATAATAAGTCTACCTGTCACAAGGATCAGGTACCAAAACCAACAAAGGAAAGTAAGGTTCGAGGTAGAAAAAGGAATTGTGATGGTAGAAGGCAACAGGTATTCATTTAATTGTCATTTGTATAACGATTGTTCTAGTGTTTTTACATTCTAGTTGATGTGCAAATGTATTACTTTTGAAGTGGATGGATGAAGAGGATATAAGGAAGACTATGGAACAAGAGTTTTATGATGCTCTTTACGAGCAAGAAGAAGAACACACAAATTTGGAGGAAAATGAAGAGCAGTCCAGGTTGGATGAAGAAGCATTCCAGCAGCTTTTGGAAGAGGGGAGAATGTACAAAAGAATTGAAGAGGAATGGGAGAGGAAAAATTGGCTTGAAGATGCAGAGTATGAGGCAGCTTACTATGGAGTGTCTGTGGAAGAGTTATATCCAAGACATCCATATGTGCTGGATAAAATTCACGCTCTGAAAGTCACAAATTCAGTAGTTTTCTTACTAAATGTAGCTTTAACTGATATGTGTGTGCTTCTTTTGTTATAATAATTGAATTTTGGTTACAATTTGAATCTGTTGACTTTATAAGTCAAACAAGCGAGATTTTAAATACTAACAATTCGGTTTGGTATCCTCTAATAATTTGGTTTATGTTGACCTTATAAGTCAAAATGGGTTTTCCCAAGCACCCACCTAAACTGGATATGCAAGTGCAAACTACAAAATGAAAACAACATTTCCAAAATATACCTACACCACCACCTAATTACACCATATGAAGCAAAACATACATGTTAACAAGTATCATTTTCAGTAACCATCATCAGCCAAAAACTATACATCTTCATTACACCAACAACTAAAAATAACAGGTGAACTTCTTGATGGGAGGCTTGTTATTCATGGGGGGAGACTTGAGGTCCTTAGGGGGAGGCACATACCACTCATTCCTATTTGTGCCGGAGCATCCCACAGCCGCTACAAGACCAAGTACAACTTTGGGAGCGGAAGCCTTGGACGCCTTGGAAGCTTGGGAAGTGGAACCTTTCGAATTAGTGGTCTTAGAAGACATGTTCCCACACTCATCATCAGATGTGTCTGAAATAATGATGACATCAACTTCATTTCCCTTCACGTTAGTAGCTGGAAAGATAGACAAAACAGAAATAATCAGAGTTGACCCATTACAACTTTCTTAGCTTGTAAACATTCACTCTAAAGTCTAACCTTTCTGAGACCCCTTATTCCCATATTTTTCCCACAAGTCTTCAAGTATCACATCAGAAATGTCATCTCCTATATCCCACTTATTCCCATAAGTAGCCATGGCATAGTCAACCATATCGTCAGATACCTTTAGCTTGCTATAATCCCTCTTTTTGACAGATTCTGACACCGCTCGGATTTCTGTCAAATAAATAGGAGTTATTTATGCTCCTACCTTAAAATGGCAATAACACAAATACAAAAAAAACCCGACTAACCTTTCATCACTTGAGCTTCTTTCGCAAATCTGCATAAATCATCAAACATTTCATCAGACATTTCATCTTTTTTTAACCAAGTATCCCCATATTTTGCCTTCACATATTTTACCATCTCATCAGTTACATCTGTACAAGTAAGCTCCTTGTCTGCCATTGTTAAAGTGTGTGTGAGGGTTGTGTGAAGAAGGCAGGAAACGATCAAGATGGTATACGGTAAACCGTTTCTCATAATTAACTAGGTTGAGTTATAAATGTGATTGGACTATATTACCCTCCTGTAACTAACAGAAAAGAGCCGTTGACATAGGTGTTAGTGGTCAAGGGACGAATCTGGCATTTAATGGCTACTGTTTGGACTCGTGGTGATGAAAAGGGCGAGGTTCGTCCCATCGCGATCCTCCGAGACAAGTTTAGGGACCAACGGTGTATTTTAGTCTTTTAATTATATTAGTCAATGTTGATTAAAACCTACACTAAGAGCATGTACACCGTCCACGTCAGTGCCACATCAGCTTTAACATTTCACCTTAACATCTCAAAAAATACCCACATCAATAACATCCCAATAACATCAATAACATTTCATATTTTCAATTTCAACCCCTAAACTAAAACAAACACTTCATTTATTAAACTAAACATATCATTAAAATTGAAAACATATTACAATACAAAATTAAAAAAAAAGTTACAACGAAATAAAAAAAATACACTGCAAATTAAACGTTACAACAAATTAAAGGAAATGACGAGAATACAATCTACTGACGAGGTTTCAAGTTATATTTTTTGATGATTCGGTCTTTTTCGTCATTGATCCAAGCCACGACATTTGGATCTTTCCCTTCAGTATCCGTCATCAAAAACTTCAACTCCTCCAACCTTGTTATTGTTTCATCTTTTTCCTGCTGGGCCCGATACGCCGCTGCAGCGGTTTTACGTTTGATACGATACTCGTTTGCCATAGTTTCGGTGAAATAAGTTGACGAGCTCGTTCCTCCAGTGCTTGCTCCCCCAGTACTTGCCGTGCTCTCGGATCTTGCTTTCTTGGTAGCATGTTTCTTTCCCATGGGGCGTGGTTGTTCATCATTACCAAACAAAGCCTCGTTTGTTTGGCTTGGCACATCGCCGGTTAAATCAACCGGTTCCGGCGTGTCCCATTTCTTATAATGATGTAAAACCTCCCAAGCGTCATCGAGACCAAACGGTGCTGCTTTGGTTTCCTCACGATACCATTGCTTTGCCCGTTTCATCACATCCAGCTCACTTTCCCCGCTTCGTTGATCCCGTTGTGCACGTTTGTAACAAGAGTTGAACTTTGTGTATATGCCGTTCAACTTTTTCCACTTGCTTGACATCCCTTGTTGCGCCGTTGAAAGTTGTTTCTATTGAACTCATTTCTGACCCGATACCAAAACGTATCTCTGGGTTGGCACTTTCCAACTTTCGGATCCTCCGAAACAGCTATGTAACACCTTGCAAGTAATGCTTCCTCTGCTGGAGTCCAACGCCCAGCAACGACAACTTCCTCTTCATCATCATCAATTGGTTCGGGCTCGGGGTCTTTGGATTTTTTTTTAATTTTTGCTTAATATGACCTTTTCCTTTTTTTGGAGGAGACGTGGGTGTCTCAGGAACATCATGTGTTTCAGTTTGTGATTGTTGTGTGAATTGTAGGTTTTGAAAGTTGGAGTTTAAGGTGCTTTGTTGGTTTTTGTTGTTGCCAAAAGAGATATTGTTGATGTTGTTGCCACATTTCTTGGCTCGATAAGCCTAGTGGGTTGGGAAGAGACATGTTGGGGTTTGAAGATGAACCCGCGTTCGGGTTAGATGATAAACTCGAGTTTGAGGTATTCCACCCACCACCGAGAAGATTTAAGAAAGTATCATCGTTGCCGCCCGACATTTTTTTTTCCAGTGAATAAAAGATTGAAGATTGAGAGTATTGAGAGGATTGAGTAGTGGAAATGTGAAAAAAAAATGGTGTTTTAGTTGGGTATTTATAGTGGTAAAAAAATGTTTTTGAATTTTTTTTTAATAAAAACTAGCCGTTTAGAGGGTTTTTTAATTTTTTTTAAACCTAACGGCTAGTATTCGTTGAGGGGGTGTTTTTGAAAATTTTTTGAATTTTTTTTATTCGCCTTTAACGGGCGTTAAGCCCATAACGTGCAGGGACTAACACTGCAATAACGCCGTGCCTCCAAAGGTTTAACGCCACTAACGGCGTTATTTCTCCCAAAAACGGCGTTAAGCCGTTATTATTGTACATGCTCTAATTAAGATATGGTTGATTCTTTTCGAACTGCAAAACTTTTACGGTACACGTAGGTGTTGAACAAGTGGTTCCTAAATTAATCACATTCACGTCAGTGTTACATTTGTTGGTTTTTTTGATTTATTCTCAGTTGGTATAAATAATCAATGTATTGGATATCATTTGAAATCGTATTATCACTTTTCAAAATACACTATTCGACGTTAGGTCTGAGTTACACGAATATCTCTATGGGATAAGATCAAGTGATGTTCTTGTTTTAGGCACAAATCAAGAATCAATTCGCTTTCAAGAGTTTATGTTTTGTGTGTTTTTCCATGATGATGTGTATCCTCTTTATAGGATCGATTACTCTTAGTCAAAAGAATTATGATAATTAATAGGTCAATTAATCTCCTCATAATTATGAAGTTTTGAATTTTTGGTTGTGTTGCCATCTGTTTAGATTCGTTTGCTTCATGTTCTAATAGTCTTAGTGTTGTGCTCCCTTTCTAAACTCTCATATGTCTGTTGTACTATGCCTTATAGTATCGACTAATAACATCAAATAATCCTGATTTTTAAGTGTCAATTTCTCCCGTTTATGCTCATATTTTATGTTGTTTATATGGATTTATACTCTTATTCCTTTATATTTCGTTTCCAGGTAATATATGAGCATTGGAGCTTAGAGACGCAGTTTTGGAAATATTCTTAATGATTTTCACCTTAGTATGCTTTTATGGAAGAAGCTACGGCTTAACTCTCACTCTCAATTTCGCCGTAGCTAGGATTACATTTATGAAGACCAAGTCAACAACAATTACGGCGTAACTATCAACTTAAGTTACGCCGTAACTATCTAGGTCATGTGGAATTTCGCGCCTCCATCAACTACGCCGTAACCTCCAGCATGAGTTACGACGTAACCAGCACTACGAGAGTTCTGATGGGATCTTTGAAGATTACGACGTAGTCAATTATTAAGTTTATGGTGGAGCTTAGAATTACGGCGTAACTATTTGATCTGTGCTAAACAGTCAAGTCAAATAGACTTAAAACAGCTTAAACACAAATGCAATTAAGATCAGAGGAATATAGGGGATTCCTGGGTCGTTAAGTCCCACGGAGGATGAATTGGTGTTAAAACACTTAATCAGATGGTAGAATGATCACTAAGGATAGCAATCAGTAGGGTTTTCGATGGAAAATTATACTAAAAGAAAAGATTAACAAATAACAGCGACTTAAATGCAAATTAAAAAGAGATAAAAGATAAAATCTATTAAATAAACGCTATCACTATTTTTAAAATCGATGAACGTTTAAAAACTACAACTTAAAACTTACGTTTATAATAAAATTACGTCTACGTACAAAATAAAAAGTGAGTTTTAAAGAAATAAAAGACCTACAAATATGAAAATGATATTTTAACAATCTTAATAATAAAAGAAAATTATTAGAAAAAGAAAATTATTTTTATAACTATTTATTTAATTATTATTAATTAAAAACTATTTATTAAGTATTTAAAATGCACTAAAATAGAAGAAAATACAAAATTAACCTATAAAAATGAAATTATAACTTGGAAAAATCTAAAATATGATAAAAGTTATTTTAAAACTGAAAATATATTTTTAACACTTATTATGTATTTATTATTAATTTAAAACTATTTAAAACTAATTAAAATGCTAAAAAATACTTTTTAAACTAAGAAAATTATGGAAAAATACTTTTTAT
Source organism: Chrysanthemum seticuspe (assembly GCA_019973895.1). Lineage (NCBI taxonomy): Eukaryota > Viridiplantae > Streptophyta > Magnoliopsida > Asterales > Asteraceae > Chrysanthemum > Chrysanthemum seticuspe. The sequence continues at coordinate 245,234,025 of BPTQ01000007.1, read as the reverse complement.
TACTTTTGTATTTATCTTAACCTAAGAAAATTGAAAAATCATTTTTTTGGACTTTTTATAATTTTTTAGTATTAAAAGCTATTTAAAAATACCTAAAAACTGTTTTTAATTACTAAAAATAGCAAACAGTTATGAAAAATAATGAAAATTTCAGGAAAAGTCTATTTTAATATGTAGAGTCTAGGAAAAATAGAAAAACATGGGCTTGTGTGGAGAAATTAGCAACTGCAGTTGTGACTGCTTATAAATAAGCACTTGAAAAAGCCAATTGTTGACCAAAGACTACCAAACCTTCACAGATGCTATATTAAGCTAAAATAACTTTATTACAACCAAAAACAACAATCTTTAACCTCTGGATTACTAGCTAACACAGATTTGAGGTTTGAGCTTGTTTATAAAAACAGAAATTGGTATACTACTTTAAGCTGATGCACAGGTCATCAATTAAGCTAAAACTGAAAAGCAAAGAATGGAACTTGTACTAGACCTGGTTGAATACCTAAAAACAAAATATGAAATCAAAACAAGCTAAAATAAGCTTTTGAGAAGCTTTTGAAAAACCTGAGAACCCACTGATTTGAAACTCAGTTAATGCTGAGTAAAATGGGACAGAATGATAAGCTTATGCAGCCCTGGTAAATAAGCTGCAAATTTAGATTTTTAACTTGGATCTTAAAGAGGACTAGGCAAGCTATCTAAGGAAACAAAAATCACTTATTTTGGACAACTAATAAGCTCTATAGGAGCTTATGATTTGGCTAGAAAAACTGCTGCACAGGGGAACTTATTGACTTTTTGATTGCAATGAAAATTTGACTAAACTGATTTTTAACTTGAATCTATGGACTAACTATGATATATTAAGTTATATTAAAGCTAGGTTAAGCTAAGTTAACAGGTTTTAAACTACTGTGATGATTTTCACTTACTAAATCCTAACAGTGATTATCTTAAGTAAGATTAAAGAAGTTTTTGACTTTTGAACTAGCAAACACTGGTTTTCTTGTTTAACTGAGTTCTATAGACTAAATGAAACATGAAACAAGCAAAAACACAGGACTGCACAGCCTTTTATACAGTTAAACAGTTTCAACCAAACAACCCTTTATGTAACTGAATTGATGTTTTTCAACTGATTTCACTGATTCAATCCATCCAAATGATCACAGACCTTATAATATCCATAATTAGAACTAAATAAACTTTAAACAATAATAATAACTCAAGTAAACTAAGAAATGACAAGTTTTCTATTTTAACTGTTAAATTATAATTTTAACTAACTACACTTTAGAGAAAACAAATAACTGATTTGATGGTTTATTTTAACTTAAATGAGACTAATAAACTTAAAGAAACAGATAATTAAGCTAATGAACAAGTCACACAGTGAAATGCCAAATTGATCAAAACTGCTTACACATGAGATTCCAAGTAAAAGCTAAGAACCAAGGACTGATAACCTGTCCTATATGCTCTCCTCAGAGCTCTAAACCAAGGCAATCCAAAAGCTACCTTGCTCCAGCTTCTTGATCATACTCACCATGGTTTTTTATTTTTAAGCTATTTAATGGCTATTTTTGTGAATTTTTGGTTTTGGCTAGTAAAATGCTTTTTAAGAGTATCTAATAGCTTCAATAAGCTATATAGGGAACTTATGTGGCTTATGAGTCCAAACTAACAGTTTCTAACAACATTTCAACTTATTGAAATTTTTGATTAATAAGAAAATTGCATAACTTGATAAAAGACTTGAAACTGAAATTGATTACTTACAAAAGTTTTATTTCAACTTAAAAACATAAGATACAAAGTTTTAAGCTTTTACAATACTGGAATTTTAAGATTAAGCTAAAAACGACATTAACAATTAAAAATTACTCTAGATATCTAAATCCACTGCACCCCACTTGATATTTATTGACCTCAATTCATCTTTGTCGACCTCTGAAAATATCCCAACACAATCCAACCATTGATTTAGCCAGATAATCACTTTTGCCACTTGTCATAATTTTGGCGCCAAAATTCCAACGAGCAGGTTTTCTGAATTAATGGCTTTTGGATTGGTGTAGAGGTGGAAGGTAAGAGGTGGAAAGGTGTTTGGGGTGAGCTGGATTGGAAATCAAGTGGTAAAATACCACTGGTATTGGTGAAACAGGCGTGGAGGAGGAGGATGAACAGTGGCGCGGTTTCTTTTGAATTTAAATATTGGACCGGGTTATTGTTTTGGGCTTGGATTGGGCTTATATGATAATAAAGGGTCCGGATGGGTTTAATTAAACAACAAGGACCAATGGTGCAAGTTAGCCAAAGTTGAGGGGCTGGTCTTGAATATTTTTCAAAGTTCTCATAAGGGTTAAACCTGCCAAGAGTGATTAGTACAAGGACCTTAGTTGAATATTTTCATTTTTACAAATCCAGGGACTAAAATTGCCAATTTAGAAACTTGAGGGACCAATATTGTAATTTTCTCCAAAGTTTATCATAAGGACCATTTTTGTCATTTATAAATAGAACAAGGTTAAAACTTGATAATTTTCATTTTTTAAATTAACCAAGGACTATTTTTGACAATTCTCAAAGTTCAGGGACTAAAGTTGTCATTTTGTGATTTTTAAACTTTAAAGGGTTTGTTTTGACAACTTTTGAATCTCAAGGACCTAAAATGATATTTTGCAAGTTTTTGAATTACCAGGGACTGATTTTGACAACTTTTGTAACTTGGGGGACTAAAACTGCCAATTATGCAAACTTAATACGTTTTTCACCAGATTTTGATGTTTTTGCATTTAAAACATATAAAACACTTGTTTGTGATATTTTTATCATTTTGATGTGTTTCTGAGTGTTTTCAGATGTTTTTGGCATTTTAACAGTACAAAAATGATGAGTATTTAGACACTCATCAATCCCCCACACTAAGATATTGCTAGTCCCTAGCAATGATTTGAGAAAATTTAATGGATTTTATCTCTTTACCAAAAGCCATTACTTCTGGAGTAGCCAAATGTTTCAGTTCAAGTAAGAACCATGGTACACCGATAACCATGTGATTTTGAGCAAACCACCAGCTTTCAACGGATTTGGTTTGTCTTTACCAGAAGCCGTACCCTTCTGGACTAGCCAACTCTTAGATAAATTATCAATATTATCTTTGGTGAGCCGATTACCAATTATGGTTTTCCAACTGCCTTTACCACAAGCCATAAACTTGCGGGCTAGCCAACTTTTCACTAGTTTAAAGATATGGTGAGTTGAACACCATACAATTTTAGGCAAATTGCAAGCCATAAACGGATTTGAGATATCTTTACCAAGAGCCGTTTGCTCCTGGATTAGCCAATCCTTATGTGGGTTAGACATGGTGGACTGATTACCATTTGCTGAGTAAGTGAAAAACACTTACTCCAAAAAAAATTTTGGCCAAAAACGGGGGAATTGGGTGAAATAATTACATGAAATTCGTGAGAATTCCCCCCCCCCCACACTAAGAAATGAATATTGCCCTCAATATTCAAAGTACCGGCGGTTATGCCGAAACAAAGAACATAAAAGGGAAATACTACGGCCATAATTTTGTTTTTTTTTATATATACACTTTTTTTCTTTTTTTTTTTTTTTTTTTTTTTTTTTTTTTTTTTTTTTTTTTAAAAGATTGAGAATATACAACAGTGTGGTTAGACTCCCCCACACTAGGATGATAGAAAGGGGATAAGAAAACAGAAACATGGGTGAAAACCCATATTGTGTGTGCTAATGTTTTTGATTCCCGAGTCATTAGCTTGACTCGATCCCCGCATTCATTGGTTCATGGGGAATGTTTGTAGATCCGGGACAACCACAGGTGGAATGTCCTCTCCAAAGTAATGCTTTAATCGATGACCATTTACTTTAAAATTAGGACCATCGGGTTGAGATAACTCAATGGTGCCATAAGGATAAACCTTAGCAATGGTAAATGGACCAGACCAGCGGGACTTAAGCTTTCCCGAGAAAATCTTTAATCTAGAGTTGAAAAGAAGGACTCGATCACCAACGTTAAAGACGCGGTTCTTGATCTTGGAGTCATGAATCTTCTTTGTCTTTTTCTTGTAGATCAAAGAGTTCTCATAAGCTTGATCACGAAGTTCATTTAGTTCATTCATTTGAACTTTTCTGTGATCACCGGCTGTCTGTATATCGAAGTTTGCATGCTTTAAGGCCCAGTAAGCCTTGTGCTCTAGTTCAATCGGAAGATGACATGCTTTTCCGTACACTAGCTTATATGGAGTACACCCAATTGGTGTTTTGTAAGCTGTACGAAAAGCCCAGAGTGCGTCATCCAGTTTATCCGACCAGGATGCACGATTTTCACCTACTGTCCTTTCAAGTATTCTTTTAATACCACGATTTGAAACTTCCACCTGCCCACTTGTTTGGGGGTGGTATGCAGTAGATAGACGGTGGGTAACACCATACTTTTGCATGACTCTTTCAAATTGGTCATTACAAAAATGTGTACCACGATCACTGATTATTGCACGAGGAGTTCCAAATCTGGCAAAGAGAGCTTTCAAAAATTTCACAACTACTCGGGCATCATTTGTAGGTAAAGCTTTTGCTTCAACCCATTTCGACAAATAGTCAACAGCCACGAGTATGTACTTGTTACCACGAGAAGAATGGAAATGGCCCCATAAAATCAATACCCCAGATGTCAAATATCTCACAAACTTGAATGGCATTTTGTGGCATTTCATTCCTTTGAGATATATTTCCATGACGCTGACAAGCATCACAAGTTTTGACATAATCGTGGGCATCTTTATAGATTGTGGGCCAATAGAACCCGGAATCAAACACCTTTTTGGCGGTGTAGTTTGGACTATGATGGCCCCCGGTGGGTCCAGCATGGCAAGCTTTGAGAATGTCAAGAGCTTCTTGTCCATAAACACACCGTCGGATGACTTGATCCGCACAGATTTTGAATAAGAAAGGGTCGTCCCAGAAATAGTGTTTAACATCCTTGAAGAATTTATTCTTCTGCTGGGTTGACATCCCTTTCACGATGAAGTTACCCGCATGGTAATTTGCAAAGTCCGCAAACCATGGGGTAGAAGAGTTTCCACGAAAAGAAACCGCATTGAGTGTCTCGAGAGGAAATGTTTCATTATATCCTTTTTCTCGAAAACATCTTGGTGAGGGTTTTCTAATCTGGATAGATGATCAGCAGCCAGGTTCTCAGCTCCTTTTTTATCACGTAATGATGATATCAAATTCTTGGAGGAGGAGAACCCAACGAAGCAATCTCGGCTTTGCATCTTGTTTTGCAAAGAGGTATTTAAGAGCCGAGTGATCCGTATACACTACACATTTGGTCAAGATTAAGTACGGCCGAAACTTTTCAAAAGCATACACCACGGCTAATAGCTCTTTTTCTGTGGTGGTGTAATGAGTTTGAGCTTCAGTCATAGTCTTACTTGCGTAGTGAATTGGCTGAAAATGCTTGTTTCTTCGTTGCCCTAAGACTGCGCCGATAGCAAAATCACTTGCATCGCACATTAGCTCAAAAGGTAAATCCCAGTCGGGAGCAACGAGAATGGGTGCTTCAGTAAGCTTTTTCTTCAATGTTTCAAAAGCTACGATGCACTCGGGTGAAAAGATAAAAGGAGCATCCTTTTCAAGAAGATGGGTCATTGGCCGGGCGATTTTGGAAAAATCTTGAATGAATCTACGATAGAAACCGGCATGACCTAAAAAACTCCTAATACCTTTAACGGTAGTAGGATGAGGTAATTTAGCAATAACATCGACTTTTGCTCTATCTACCTCAATCCCGTTCTTTGAAATCTTATGGCCAAGGACAATGCCTTCTTTGACCATAAAGTGACTTTTCTCCCAGTTTAGACAGAGATTGGTGTCTTCACACCTTTGAAGCATTTTATCTAAATGGGAGAGACAAGTTTGAAACGAATCCCCAATGACCGAGAAGTCATCCATAAACACCTCCATTGTTTCCCCGATCATGTCGTGGAAAATGGCCATCATACAACGTTGGAACGTGCCAGGAGCATTACATAGGCCAAAAGGCATACGTCTATAGGCAAAAGTTCCGTATGGACAGGTGAATGTGGTTTTATCTTGATCCTTTGGATCAATGGGAATCTGAAAGTACCCCGAGAAACCATCAAGGAAACAATAATATTCATTCCCTGCTAATCTCTCAAGCATTTGGTCCATAAAGGGTAGAGGAAAATGGTCTTTACGAGTGGCGTCATTCAACTTACGATAGTCAATGCAAACACGCCATCCCGTAACCAATCGAGTTGGAATTAACTCGTTATCTTCATTTGTGACAACAGTAATGCCACCCTTTTTCGGGACACAATGAATTGGGCTAACCCAAGGACTATCTGAGATAGGGTAAATCAATCCTGCATCAAGAAGTTTGATAACCTCTTGTTTGATAACATCATGGATTTTTGGATTCACTCTCCTCTGATGTTGAACTGCTGGCTTAAAGTCATCCTCCATCAAGATTTTGTGAGTACAAAATTCAGGGTTGATACCCTTGATGTCGGAGAGTTTCCAAGCAATTGCTTGCTTGTGTGACTTCAAGATTTTTATGAGAGCAGCTTTTTCATCTTTACTCAAATCTCTAGCAATAATGACCGGTAATTTATCATCACCTTCAAGAAATGCATACTCGAGATGAGGCGGTAAGTCCTTAAGCTCAACCTCAGGAAATTCTTCAGTTTTCTCAACTGACTTGACTTCCTTGTTATGAAGTTTGATGGGAGGGAGAGGGGAAGAAATGTCATGATTTAACAATTTCTCAAGAAGAATATCTCCCTCCAGATTAATCTCATTTTGATTAATCTCATCAGGAATTGAATCACTAGAGTGAGGGGTGGATGATGGATCATCATTAAGCAACTTCTCAATGAGAAGTATGTCTCCCTCAATGTCAATTGGAGCGTGATCAATTTCCCATGGTACAGAATCACTGGATAAGTAGGCTTCAATCTCTTCTAAGATGAAGTCACTTTCCTCAAATGGGGTGATAGAAGGAGTAGAATTGGCGATGATAGGTTGAGATGAATGAGTGAGATTATCACTCGAAGAATTATGATCATAACCAAGAACTTCTTGCGAGTACTCTTCAGAAGCAACATCAATGATATCTATTCGGTTAACCGATTCAGAATCATAATTTGCAGAGTACCTCGAAGTTTGATCAAGGTTAAAAGTGACAGCTTCATTTCCAACACGCAATGTGATTTCCTGCTCAAATACATCTATGAGAGCACGGCCCGTTCTCAGGAATCCTCGACCAACAATGAGAGGAACCCGATGATCGGCATCAAAATCAACAACCACGAAGTCAGCAGGGAAATGGAACTTTCCTACTTTCACAAATACGTCCTCGGCAATGCCAAGAGGACGGGATATTGTACGATCTGCAAGCTCGAGAGTCATGCATGTAGGAGTGAGTTCCGGAAGAGAAAGTTTCTTCCAAACTGAATAAGGCATCAGATTAATGCTTGCACCAAGATCTGCTAGGGCAAAGCATTCAACCATTCCTGGGAATACACAAGGTAAGAGAAATTTCCCAGGATCTCCAAGCTTTTCTGGAAGCTTTTTCAGAATAACTGCAGAACAGTTCTCGTTAAGAGGAGTCTTTGCCATTTCAAACAGCTTTTCCTTATTGCTTAACATGTGTTTGAGAGTCGATGCAAACTTGGGCATCAGCATGATAGCATCCGCAAAGCTTATGTCAAAATGTAACTCTTGGAAAATTTGGAAAAATTTATCCATTTGATGACTAGCTTTTTCACGGAGCTTTTGCTCATTCAAACGTGATGGATATGGAATAGAAGATTTGGATTTGATATTTTCAACGGGAGCTACAGGTGGTTCAAAAACAACTCCTGGATTGGGTTTCTGGACAACTTGAGGATGGACTACCGAAGGTGGGACTTGTGCGGTATTACTTGGACTTGAATAATGCACTTTGTCCGTTGTTTCCTTGGTAACTTGACTCATTGCCACAGGAGGAGGGGGCATTGGAGTCGTAGGTCCATTGTGTGTCCTCGGTTCACTTTCCACTACCTTTGGAGGAGAAGAAGAAGAAGAGGTAGTAGGAATAGCGGGTCCATTGTATGAAACACCACTTCTGGTCGTGATCGCCTTAGCATCGCCCCTCGGGTTAGCGATCGTGTTGCTCGGTAAAGTACCTGAGCTCGAGGGTCGATCATTTAAAGACTTCTTAAGATCAGCGATCTGACTGACCAACAATCTGTTCATCTCATCTTGGGATTTCATAAACTGCTTCAGTAACTCATCAGATGATGGTCCTGGAGGAGTAATGATGGGAGGCGGATTAGGAGGGAAATTTTGAGGTCGGATGTTTTGATTATGACCTTGTTGTTGAAAATTCCCTTGATTAGGATTCACATTCCCATGAAATTGATTCCCACGATTGAAATTGTTTTGATGAAGGTTCCCTTGTTGTTGGAAACCTTGATTGGGTCCAGGATAGAAATTACCTTGGTTTTGATAACCTTGGTTCATTCTAGGTTGATTCTGATTCCGGTTAGGATTCTGGTTAAAACCGGGTGGTGCCTGATAATTGCTAGCACGGTAGTTTGGTTCATTCTGAGGACGGTATTGATTACCTCCTTGATTAGAAGTACCGGCTATAGCATTTGCTTCAAACGGACTACCATCAGTGGCAGTACAGTTGTAGTATGCATGAGGACCACCACAAGTGACACAAACTTCAACTTTCTTCACTTCACCATGTGTTGGTGTTTGAGTGAAGGTGACTTTCTTTTGGTTAGCAAGAACCAAAGCCTGAACAGCATCTGTGAGTTTATCAATCTTAGCATCGGTGCTAGATGTACTCACAGGAGATGAAGTAGAAGGTCCGGCATTAGACTGATTCTGATATGTCTTAGTGCGGAAAGAACGGACCTGGGACTTGTTTTCAATTATTTGTAAGGCTTCTTTGGTGGTTTTGCTAAGGAAATTACCTCCCGCGGAGGCATTCAGAGAGTCTTGATCAGCTGGTCTAAGACCATTATAGAAAGTATCCATTTGCATTAACTCGGTAAAACCATGATGTGGACACTTGCGGAGCAATTCTTTGTAACGATCCCATGCCTCCCCGAATGATTCATCAAATCTCTGAGAAAATTTCATTATCTCATTCTTAAGACTTGTGGTTCGGGATGGAGGATAGAACTCGTTCACGAACTTGGTAACTAGATCTTCCCATGTCTCTATAGAACGAGGGGGTTGTTTCTCAAGCCAATTCCGGGCTTGTCCCTCTAGAGAAAATGGGAACAGAAGAAGCTTGATAGCTTCGGATGGGACATTCTTGTACTTGATGGTTGATGCAATCTTATTGAACCATCGAATGTGTGCATGAGGATCATCCCGCTCAAAACCATAGAATTGGCTTTGGGTTACTAGATTAAGCAACCCGGTTTTGAGCTCGAAGGTATCAGCCACAATGGCTGGGACAACAATGGCATCTCCGTAACCCTCGATGGGTGCTTGGAGAAGCTCATTCATAGGTTTGTCTTCTGCCATTTCGACAGGTGGTGGTGGTGGTAGACGTTCCTCAGTCACGGCTGAAGGAGCTGAACGTCCTCTACGTTTACGAGGAATGTTTCCAAGTTCGGAAAGTGGACTTGTAGAACTGGAAGAACGAGTGCGCATGCACTAAGTATAAAAATCAATTTTCAAAACAAATGAGGCAAAACACAAGTGAACTTAACCAATAATCACAAATGAACTGGCTTCTTTGAAAAAGGTACACCAAATCACAAGTGACACAAAGGCAAGTTTTAAATCTGATGTTCGGGAACTTATTAATGGTCGCACCCCCAGTTAGGTAGTGCACTGCCTTGATTTGCGGTGGTTGATTTTTATGTATATTAAGTACCACTGAAAAGACGTAGGTATGATTTGTGCTGATGGGGTTTAAAAACTTTTGGGAAATATTTTTGGTATCGTCCCGTTTAACCAAATCGTATCTCTTTAAGAATCACCTTAAAAGAAACACAATACAGAAAACGTTACGATTGTTTTGTTGTTTTATATTGTTTTTGGGTTTTTAACACTTTAGGAAAAGCGTTAATGAACTTTTTGGTTTATATTAACTTTACAGAAAACTTTTTACAAACTGTGGTATATGTGCAAGTACGGGTCTGATAATGCTAGAAACACGCTTACAGCCTCCCCGGCAGCGGCGCCAAATTTTGATCTATGCTAAACAGTCAAGTCTAAATAGACTTAAAACAGCTTAAACACAAATGCAATTAAGATCAGAGGAATATAGGGGATTCCTGGGTCGTTAAGTCCCACGGAGGATGAATTGGTGTTAAAACACTTAATCAGATGGTAGAATGATCACTAAGGATAGCAATCAGTAGGGTTTTCGATGGAAAATTATACTAAAAGAAAAGATTAACAAATAACAGCGACTTAAATGCAAATTAAAAAGAGATAAAAGATAAAATCTATTAAATAAACGCTATCACTATATTTAAAGTCGATGAACGTTTAAAACTACAACTAAAAACTTACGTTCATAATTAAAATTACGTCTACGTACAAAATAAAAAGTGAGTTTTAAAGAAATAAAAGACCTACAAATATGAAAATGATATTTTAACAATCTTAATAATAAAAGAAAATTATTAGAAAAAGAAAATTATTTTTATAACTATTTATTTAATTATTATTAATTAAAAACTATTTATTAAGTATTTAAAATGCACTAAAATAGAAGAAAATACAAAATTAACCTATAAAAATGAAATTATAACTTGGAAAAGTCTAAAATATGATAAAACTTATTTTAAAACTGAAAATATATTTTTCACACTTATTATGTATTTATTATTAATTTAAAACTATTTAAAACTAATTAAAATGCTAAAAAATACTTTTTAAACTAAGAAAATTATGGAAAAATACTTTTTATTACTTTTGTATTTATCTTAACCTAAGAAAATTGAAAAATCATTTTTTTGGACTTTTATAATTTTTTAGTATTAAAAGCTATTTAAAAATACCTAAAAACTGTTTTTAATTACTAAAAATAGCAAACAGTTATGAAAAATAATGAAAATTTCAGGAAAAGTCTATTTTAATATGCTAGAGTCTAGGAAAAATAGAAAAACATGGGCTTGTGTGGAGAAATTAGCAACTGCAGTTGTGACTGCTTATAAATAAGCACTTGAAAAAGCCAATTGTTGACCAAAGACTACCAACCTTCACAGATGCTATATTAAGCTATAATAACTTTATTACAACCAAAAACAACAATCTTTAACCTCTGGATTACTAGCTAACACAGATTTGAGGTTTGAGCTTGTTTATAAAAACAGAAATTGGTATACTACTTTAAGCTGATGCACAGGTCATCAATTAAGCTAAAACTGAAAAGCAAAGAATGGAACTTGTACTAGACCTGGTTGAATACCTAAAAACAAAATATGAAATCAAAACAAGCTAAAATAAGCTTTTGAGAAGCTTTTGAAAAACCTGAGAACCCACTGATTTGAGACTCAGTTAATGCTGAGTAAAATGGGACAGAATGATAAGCTTATGCAGCCCTGGTAAATAAGCTGCAAATTTAGATTTTTAACTTGGATCTTAAAGAGGACTAGGCAAGCTATCTAAGGAAACAAAAATCACTTATTTTGGACAACTAATAAGCTCTATAGGAGCTTATGATTTGGCTAGAAAAACTGCTGCACAGGGGAACTTATTGACTTTTTGATTGCAATGAAAGTTTGACTAAACTGATTTTTAACTTGAATCTATGGACTAACTATGATATATTAAGTTATATTAAAGCTAGGTTAAGCTAAGTTAACAGGTTTTAAACTACTGTGATGATTTTCACTTACTAAATCCTAACAGTGATTATCTTAAGTAAGATTAAAGAAGTTTTTGACTTTTGAACTAGCAAACACTGGTTTTCTTGTTTAACTGAGTTCTATAGACTAAATGAAACATGAAACAAGCAAAAAACACAGGACTGCACAGCCTTTTATACAGTTAAACAGTTTCAACCAAACAACCCTTTATGTAACTGAATTGATGTTTTTCAACTGATTTCACTGATTCAATCCATCCAAATGATCACAGACCTTATAATATCCATAATTAGAACTAAATAAACTTTAAACAATAATAATAACTCAAGTAAACTAAGAAATGACAAGTTTTCTATTTTAACTGTTAAATTATAATTTTAACTAACTACACTTTAGAGAAAACAAATAACTGATTTGATGGTTTATTTTAACTTAAATGAGACTAATAAACTTAAAGAAACAGATAATTAAGCTAATGAACAAGTCACACAGTGAAATGCCAAATTGATCAAAACTGCTTACACATGAGATTCCAAGTAAAAGCTAAGAACCAAGGACTGATAACCTGTCCTATATGCTCTCCTCAGAGCTCTAAACCAAGGCAATCCAAAAGCTACCTTGCTCCAGCTTCTTGATCATACTCACCATGGTTTTTTATTTTTAAGCTATTTAATGGCTATTTTTGTGAATTTTTGGTTTTGGCTAGTAAAATGCTTTTTAAGAGTATCTAATAGCTTCAATAAGCTATATAGGGAACTTATGTGGCTTATGAGTCCAAACTAACAGTTTCTAACAACATTTCAACTTATTGAAATTTTTGATTAATAAGAAAATTGCATAACTTGATAAAAGACTTGAAACTGAAATTGATTACTTACAAAAGTTTTATTTCAACTTAAAAACATAAGATACAAAGTTTTAAGCTTTTACAATACTGGAATTTTAAGATTAAGCTAAAAACGACATTAACAATTAAAAATTACTCTAGATATCTAAATCCACTGCACCCCACTTGATATTTATTGACCTCAATTCATCTTTGTCGACCTCTGAAAATATCCCAACACAATCCAACCATTGATTTAGCCAGATAATCACTTTTGCCACTTGTCATAATTTTGGCGCCAAAATTCCAACGAGCAGGTTTTCTGAATTAATGGCTTTTGGATTGGTGTAGAGGTGGAAGGTAAGAGGTGGAAAGGTGTTTGGGGTGAGCTGGATTGGAAATCAAGTGGTAAAATACCACTGGTATTGGTGAAACAGGCGTGGAGGAGGAGGATGAACAGTGGCGCGGTTTCTTTTGAATTTAAATATTGGACCGGGTTATTGTTTTGGGCTTGGATTGGGCTTATATGATAATAAAGGGTCCGGATGGGTTTAATTAAACAACAAGGACCAATGGTGCAAGTTAGCCAAAGTTGAGGGGCTGGTCTTGAATATTTTTCAAAGTTCTCATAAGGGTTAAACCTGCCAAGAGTGATTAGTACAAGGACCTTAGTTGAATATTTTCATTTTTACAAATCCAGGGACTAAAATTGCCAATTTAGAAACTTGAGGGACCAATATTGTAATTTTCTCCAAAGTTTATCATAAGGACCATTTTTGTCATTTATAAATAGAACAAGGTTAAAACTTGATAATTTTCATTTTTTAAATTAACCAAGGACTATTTTTGACAATTCTCAAAGTTCAGGGACTAAAGTTGTCATTTTGTGATTTTTAAACTTTAAAGGGTTTGTTTTGACAACTTTTGAATCTCAAGGACCTAAAATGATATTTTGCAAGTTTTTGAATTACCAGGGACTGATTTTGACAACTTTTGTAACTTGGGGGACTAAAACTGCCAATTATGCAAACTTAATACGTTTTTCACCAGATTTTGATGTTTTTGCATTTAAAACATATAAAACACTTGTTTGTGATATTTTTATCATTTTGATGTGTTTCTGAGTGTTTTCAGATGTTTTTGGCATTTTAACAGTACAAAAATGATGAGTATTTAGACACTCATCACTATTCTCAAGGTTACGCCGTAATCATCACTACGAGACTTGAGTTTGGAGGATAATTAAGTTACGGCGTAACTACATTATTAGATTACGCTGTAACTAAGGTCGGGCCTATAAATACAAGCCTTAAAATCTGCATTATTCATCATTCACTTACCACGCAAAAGCAAAAAACGTGAAGAGGGTTCCAAGGGCAGATCATACTGAGCATACGGAGCTATTTTCAAAGGAGAAATCACACCATATCATCGATAAGCTTTAGCGATTTCTATTTTATTACACTTTAAATCATGTCTTCATTCATTATGTTAAACATTGAATTGATTGTGTGTTTTAATATGATCGGCTAAGCACCTTTGGTGCTAGCCTAGTTATGATTCCTTGATTGTGTTGTTTATGTTTTCACACTTCTATTATTGTTTCTAGTGTATGCATGCATAGTTCGTTGGTAGCCGCCCTAGCTTCGGTAGTTTTAAGTTGCGGTCATATTTACTTGCTTAGGAGAATTGACCAAAGGACCCTAGGGAAGTAGGTAGAGAGGGTTGGTAAGAGTTGACCAAAGGACTATCAATCCCTCTTGTGCGAATTGACCAAAGGATCATCGTTCGGAAGGAGAAACTTAAGAAGTTAGGGATGTGTGTCTAAGGTGCTAGCGCCCGGGCACACATTGTTTCGAATCTTGCATGTAGGGTACTTAATGACTTAGGTTAGGTTGCTAGAGATCCCCGTCTCCACAAAGGGTAGGCCTTTGACGTCGGGTAGGAACCTTTGTCTAATAGGCTATGACGAGTTGACCAAAGGAGTCTAGCGAATTGAACCCCCACTTGAAGCGATCGGAAGTAATTAGAAAACATCGACATAACATGATAGGATGAATAATTAGGTTAGCATACTTTTTCTATATTGTTCACAACCTCATTTAATTGCCGCATTTCATTTCTTGTCTATTAGTATAATTAATCTTTCAACCATTAATCTTTTAAAAACCGTGACATTAGACTTAATTAGGATCCAAAACTACACAGCTCTTGGGAACGACCTCGGCTTTACCACCTTCTATACTACGCACGATCGGGTTCACTGCTCGTTAGTGCAATAGGTAGACGAGACCTTATAAATTTAAATATTGGTCGGAAATCCTGCATCAGAATTTTGGTGTCGCTTCCGGCGAGCTATATTAGGATTTTGTTTAAGTCTTTTATTTTTGTTTATTTATTTTTTGTTTTTCTCACGATTTACTTTCAGTTTTAGATACTATGGCGGTTGTAGACATTAACAACCTCACTCTCGAGGAATACCTCGCAATGACTCGGGATGAGCAATGGCCGGGGATTGTTAGGCCGGCTATTGGTTCGGTGGTCCGATTCGAGATCAAGGACCATTTTATGAGGGAGTTACGTGCAAACCCTTTTACCAGAAGTAAGAACGAAGATGCTTACGAGCATATTGAAAATGTTTTATACATCGTAATCCTTTTCAACATCCCTGGTGTCTCTCAAAATGCGGTCATGCTTCGGGTATTCCTTATGGAAAACTAGAAGGGGGGTTGAATAGTTTTGCTGATTTTAATTTAAGTTTCAAAGATTTAGATTCGATCTTATGTGAATTCGTATGGATGGATAGATAGTATATAGAAATAATTAAAGCAAATAATGAAAGCAAGTAAAGTAAAGGATAAAGAGTAGCGACACAAGTGATTTATAGTGGTTCGGCTACAAGGACACCTTCCTTGCCCTACTCCACTCCCCGAGTTCCCCACTCGAGAGTTCAAGAACTATGTCAACAAGCTCCTTCAACACGGCGGAGAAGCCTCACAACATCGCTTAGACTTTTTCCGGTACAAAGCTAAATACCGAATTCTTCCACGAGGTAGAACCAAACCTATCACAACTATGTGAAATATGAAATACAAGATCTTGCTACAGAAATCTTGTGGATGGACAAATCAATCAAGGATCCTTTGCTTGGATGACTTGTAGCATATCGTGATCTCGCCTTTGAGAAGGACCTATATGAGAATCACAACAAAAGAAAGAAGATCTACTAGATTGATCAAGTGATCAGAGATTAGAAGAGTGAGATAATATATGAGAGAGTTGTAAGAAGAAGGATGAGTAACAATGAAGAAATGGCTCACTATTTGTAGGCACAAAAGCTTACTGTAGCCCGGTTCCGGCGGATCCCTCACTTGGGGGATCCTTCCAATGCAATCCTAAGGATCCGGCAAACTGGGTTGTACCAGTCCGGATTTTGAGTTGCAAACCAGGTTATGGGTTATGGGTATGAGCCATGGGTACCCAACAAGATACAATGTATCTAGACAATGGGTCATGGATAATACCCAACATGATTTCATGCATGATGTCATGCAATGGGTCATGGGTTATGGATTAGCTCCATAGGTATGGGTCATGGGTCTTGGATATTACCCATCCACCTATTACATAAACTATTACAATAAATGAATAGGTAGATGGGTAATATCCAAGACCCATGACCCACCCATCCACCTATTACATTAAGTTAACTGCAGCTTCAGCCAATGATGTCTATATGCTGATTACCTATTAGAAATAGAACCCAAAAGTGTCACTGAGGCTCTAAAACACCCAAGCTGGGTTCAGCCATGCAAGAAGAACTTCAACAGTTTGATAAAAACAAGGTCATGACCTTGATCAAATGTCCTCTGGATGTCATTGTCAAGGAATGAAGTGGGTTTTCAGAAACAAAACTAATGAAAACGGCACTGTCATTAAAAACAAAGCCAGACTTGTAGCCAAAGGTTACAGTCAACAAGAAGGCATTGACTATGATGAGACATTTGCTCCTGTTGCAAGAATGGAAGCCATCAGGATCTTCCTTGCATTTGCTACCTACATGAACTTCAAAGTTTACCAAATGGATGTAAAAAGTGCATTCCTGAATGGTAAACTCAAGGAAGATGTGTATGTTCAGCAACCTCCTAGCTTTGAGAGTAGTGAATTCCCTGACTATGTCTGTAAGCTTGATAAAGCCCTTTATGGACTAAAACAAGCTCCCAGGGCATGGTATAAAACCCTCTCAGCCTTCATGATTCAAAAAAAGTTTGTCAGAGGAAAGATAGATAATACATTGTTTATCTACAGGACAAAGCAAGATGTGATACTAGTCCAAGTATATGTTGATGACATCATCTTTAGCTCAACAAACTACACTCTTTGCAAACAGTTTGAAAAATTAACGAAAAAGAAGTTTGAAATGAGCATGATGGGTGAACTCACATACTTCCTTGGACTACAAATCAGGCAAACTGATAAAGGAATCTCCATCAGTCAAGAGAAATACACCATAAATCTCTTGAAGAAATATGAGATATCCGACTGTGCTTCAGTGAAGACACCAATGGTCTCTCCTAACAACCTTGGACCTGATCTCACTGGCAAATCAGTCAATCAAACCCACTTCAGGGGGATTGTTGGCTCACTGATGTATCTTACGGCTTCCAGACCAGACATACAATTCTCAGTCTGTCTAATAGCAAGATATCAGTCCAATCCCAAAGAATCCCATCTCACTGCAGCCAAAAGAATACTCAGATACCTGAAGGGAACTCCAAGCCTTGGACTCTACTATCCAAAGTGCTCAGGGTTTGACCTCAAAGGATATTCTGACTCTGATTATGCTGGCTGTAACATGGACAGAAAAAGTACCTCAGGGTCCTATCAATTTCTTGGAGGAAAACTGGTTTGTTGGAGTGCTAAAAAGCAACAATCAATGGCTATGTCTTCAGCTGAAGCTGAGTATGTTGCTGCTGCAGGATGTTGTGCCAATGTATTATGGATGAAAAGTCAACTCAGTGACTATGACAACCCTGTCCTTCACCAAAGAACCAAACACATTGATATCAGATATCATTTCATCAGGGATACATAATGAAAGGAGACATAGAGCTTCATTTCATCCCTACTGAATATCAACTTGCTGATATCTTCACCAAACATTTAGATGAACCTACCTTCAGGAGACTGAAAGCTGAATTGGGAATGCTAGACATTGAAAGTCAGCAGCCTGAAAACCAATCCCAATCTCAGTAAGTTTTCTCTAAAATGGTTCATCCTCCCTGAACAAAACCCCAAAACAACCCTCTCACTGAATGAGTAAGACTCATTCAGGGACCCTGACTATGGATATTGAGCACTGAATAAGTAACTAAATGCTCCAAGTATCAGTTACTTAAATGTCCTAGGTTGGTAAACATTCCAATTTAATATAGGAATATATGTCTCTTTATCCTGCTGTCATCAAAGTCAAGGGTCTCTCAAAACCTTACCTCATCCACTTGGCATTAAATGCATCCTCTCACATGAAATATCTTGTGGATATTTTATTGCTGCAAAATGCACTTTTACTGTGCACTGCAACTGTTCCCTTGAAAACCGGGAAATTACTGCGGGTTGTGAAGTAGGTGGCATTAAATGAGGTAAACAAAACATTTTAAAAAACTGACTTTACAAATCCTCATTTAGGCCAAAATTACCCCTATCACCACTCTATAAATACCCCTCTCAAAAACACTAAAAACACACATAAAGATTTTCTGCATCTAAACTCTGTCAAAATTACTTCTCAAACCCAGAAATCTTTGTGTTTTTAATATTCAAAAAAAGTTTTCTGCAAAATCTTCTCTGTTAATACAAATAAGCCGTAAAAAAGTTTATTTATATCTTACGATCTTCTAATGTTTTGTCGATAACAAAAGTAAAATCATATTAACGAAACAAATAAAATACGTAAATGGTTTGAACTAATAGTTTTCTAACATATTCACATTTTCACATAAAACACTAAAACAAGTATAAGTGATTTTATAATCTAGATATATATGTACAACAACTAGTGTTTACATATTGAGTTAACACATACTTAAGCAATACACTTTTACACTTATACAATCTTTTGATAATCAAGTTTGGTAAATGCATAAAATAAACAAAGCAATTATACTAAAATGAAAACAATAGCTGTTTTGTAATCTTCTAGCATTCTATATTTATTTGAAAAAATGCCGAATAAACATAATTGTCTCTTCTAAAACGTCTTTTGAAAAAAACTTATAATTTTTGTGTTTCTAAAGACCCAAACTCTTCATTAAAACTGTCTCAAATCTACGTCTTTTAGAAATACACACAAAAATCACAAAAACTCTCCCCATAAATATCTCACCACTATCCCCATTAAAACCGGATTTACTCCTAAACATTTCAGTCAAAAAATTTTACAAAACAAATGGAGTAAATTACGGTGGATGAAGTGTTGGGCGTCATTAAAGGGCCAAAAGTTCCCTTGTCAACGTCACGTGTCATTTTCACGTAAAACGTCGTTATTTTATAGGTGTTCTATA
>BPTQ01000007.1:245190457-245202512 GCA_019973895.1 Chrysanthemum seticuspe | reverse complement strand
ACAACATAATCTCCATAACCCATAATAGCACCGAAATGATCATTACCAAATCTAACAGTCCCGATGAATTTGCTCACGAAATTCATGAGCCGCGACCGGTCTCCAGTCATATGCTTGGAACAGCCTGAGTCCAGGTACCACAGAACGATTTGAATGATCTGCAGTTGAACACAGACAAGAATGGATAACTGGATAAATGGGATCCCCATGCAAGAATGGTTTCCATTTGGTTAGTAACAATGTTTGGAACACCCACATCAGAAATAGAATCATTCATATCAGAAAGTGAGGCAATGGAATCGTTGTGAATAGATGCAGTACTAGTGTCAGTATTAGCCCTGTTCAGAGTGTGATCACTTCTTAAGGGAATAGTTCTACCGGTAGGCATCCATTTTCTAGTGGGCATTATCTGATTAGTCTTAAGACCAACAGGTGTCCAATAAAAGCCTATTTTACTGAATGTTCTTCCTGTGGGTTTCCACTGTTTTCTAACTTTCTTTCGTTTTTGCCTTTTAGCCTTCTTAGCATGAATTTTAGCATTAACAATATTAACTGGACAATTAACATCATTAGGCAGAACATTAACACCACATTCATGATTAGAGACAGAATTCAAGCAGACATCAGTACATGGTTTGCAAATAGTATCGGAATTCAAATTAATTACAGTACGCCTATGGCTAATACTAGAATCAACACGATTCGTTTTATTCAATTCAAGCTTAAAGTTCCTAGATTGTTCTTCTACTCTCTTCCAGTGCACATTCTTAGCTTGAGAGGTCCTATCATTCCTTGTATTGTCTTGAGACTTTGACCTGCTCCCTTTAATGTCACTGATTACTCCTGTAGAGGGAATGGGAACATTAGTTTGTTTTACTACTCTTTGCACCACCTGTTTAGATGTGCTGGGATCTGAACTACATGCAGGTGCACTAAGGTTCACTTTCTTAAAACTAGAGGTACTGAGATTAGTACTCCTAGAAGGCATCTTTGAGTTCTCTCTCTTAGCATTGACAGATCTAGAATCTGAACTACTCAAGGGTACACTACGGTTCACATTCAAAACATTGGGAATCGAGTGCATATCATATTTGGCATTAGGCATCGAGCATGGAATCAAAGGGTTAACTCTCTCACCTAATGTCTTTGGGCATATTGTGATCAAGCATTCTAAGATTTCTTGAGATCGTTTGGCATATAAGCATGCATGTCCAATTGCATTATCATGAGGTTTCTCTAGCTTATCCTCTTCAACAATCTCACGCAGACATTCTAGGCAATCCTTAAGGGATGAGAAGTATGTTTGAATGGCAAGTTTGTTGTTCCTTAGATGAGGAGGGACATATGTCACAGATAAAGCATATTTATTACAAGAGTGAACCTTTGATACAACATTCTCCCCATTGGTCATTGGCATTTTCCCTTTTACCTGACCCTTCAGATTCTCAATTTCCTTTTGCAATGAAGCTATTTGTTCGTTGTTTTTGTTACGAGTGACTTTAATTGATTCAAATAACTCATTGAAATGACGTTTAACCTTTTCATTTTCTTCTAGAAAACTTTCGTTTTCCT
This sequence comes from Chrysanthemum seticuspe, assembly GCA_019973895.1. Taxonomy (NCBI): domain Eukaryota; kingdom Viridiplantae; phylum Streptophyta; class Magnoliopsida; order Asterales; family Asteraceae; genus Chrysanthemum; species Chrysanthemum seticuspe. The sequence goes on along the minus strand of BPTQ01000007.1, from coordinate 245,200,940 downwards.
TTTGTAAAGCATTTACTAGGTTTTGAAGATGAAACGTTTGAGAATTCTGAGAATCTAAAGGAGGAGGCATTTGGGAGCCTGTCATATTGTTCATTTGACCCTTTAATTGAGAGATTTGGGCTTTCAACTTTCTGATCGTGTTACACTGAGCTTGAATCTGTTCATCTCGTTTGTTAATTTGAAAAACTGCATCAAACTCTGGAGCATCTAAAGATGTCTTGATATTTGAAGTTTTGACATTTTCTTTGAGATGTTGATATTTTAGTTGTAGATTAAAATACTCAACTTCTAGTTTAGAAAAATGTTTAACCAAATTGTCGTGATCATCCAGTTCAATTTTCTCATTTAGTTTAGAATTAGTTTTTTCAAGCTCAATGACACGATCATGGGAGACTTTCAGGGCCACAGACAGTTCATGAAATTTGGAAGCATTAATAGAGCAATTTGAAGCAGTGAAAAAGACATCTTGAGCAACACATTCAGTAATAAGATTCTCATTTAATGTATGCAGGTTCTTTCTCTCAATCTCATTATATTTCAGTGCACGCTCATAGTCACTAACTTCAACAACCATTGCATCAAATTCCTTTTCCATTCCCTTAATATCAGTTTCTATCCCTTTTTTAAGACTCTCAAAGTGATCTTTTAGAAGTTTAAAGAAGGGCATGACATCAGTTAAATAACATTCTTTCATTTGTTCAAAACCCCTTTCTCCTTCAGTTATACCTGTGGGTGTGATCCTTTTCTTGCAAGTTTTCTCAAAATCAACAAATAGTTGAAATATAACGTATTGGCTAATTAATGTCTTGCTTTTAGTGGCAATTGTTCTAGGTACAAGATGCATTGGTGTATTAGGAGGATACACAGTCGCTCTAGGCATTTTCCTAAGGGGAGGGTTTGTTTGAACAATATTTTCCGCTTTCTGCTTATCTAAATCTTTTTTCCAGAAGACTTGTTCGGGAGTCAACAAAGTCTGAGGCTTAAACTTGTTCAAGGAAATCCAGTTTTCCTTCTTGTAATCATGAGGAGTGATAATTATGTTTTTCTCTTTGCATTTGGGATCATTTTGTTTCTTATTCATCTTTTCCCTAGTGATTTCATTTGATTTCGTATCTTCCTCAGTGCACTCAACGCAACTAGGTTTCTGCCTAGGCTTAAGGATTTCATTACCATCATAAAGCACCTTATGAGCATTTCTAGCCTTTTTAATTACCTCTGGATTTGGTTCCTCAACAAGGGGAATGCTATGCTTATCGCTTAAGACTCGATGTTTAGTGACCATGTGAGCAGTCTGAATGGTGTTTCCTTGTATGTACAACTTGTTTTCAAGTTTGTTTTTCAAAGTTTTCAGATTGGAAAAATCTCTCAAGAGTTTTGATTCCTTTGCATTAAATTCTTGCTTAAGCATTTTCACATTTTCTTGAAGTTCTTGTTTTTGCTTAGCTGTTTTAGAAAGTTTTTCTTGCAAGGAATGTAATTCTTGTTTCAATACTTCTTCTCTAAACTTACTTTTTCTAATTACTGTACTCACTTGGTCATCCATTTCCTGCTCACGAGTGGTCAACTCAAATTTTGCACGTTGTTCATAAATAGCAACACGTTCCTTATAGGCATTTAGTTCAGAAATTAAGGAATTATCAGGAGCACATGCAGTGTATTCATCAAAGACATAGTCATTGTTGACTGCAGAAGATGCATCACTTGGTACAACTTCACTTTCACTTTGTTTCACGTATTGATCGTATGGGACAATATTGTTATTACCCATATTTTCAATATTTGATTCAATAGTTTCAGTTGGTTGTACTTTGTCATGCATCTGTTGCATATCAGCATCATCGTATAGTTTTAATACCTCTGAGATGAGTTTGTCCTTGGATTGGCCAGCTTGTGGTGAAGAAGAGACCTTGGGAGAGACCATTGGAGAAATGCTAGCCATAAAAATTGTGTGTGCAGTAGGTCCATCATCTACATCAGAGTCGTATGCATCACAGTCAGCGACTTGAAAGGCATTCTGATGATTGTGACCTATCTCCTGAATAGGCTGCTTATCCACATCTGCATCATAGGTCTTGGCATTGCCTTCAGCAAGAAACAGCAATTCCTCTTCATTCAAAGCAGCCCCATTGTCTTGAGCTTGTGCCAGCAGCATCTTATCTTTGAAGTAATCAGCATTCTGTGGACGCTTAGGAGATGTGCAGTTCCTTGCAATGTGTCCCTCACCACCACAGTTATAGCATTTGATCGGCTTGGCTTGACCTTGGTTACCATTCCTTCCTCGATTCTGATTGCCCACATAACCTCTACCAGCACCACCTCTTCCCTGATCATACTGTCTTTCCTGAACTGGTTGCACCACGATCCTTCCATCTTTAACAGTAGCTTGATTGTGTGGGTTAGATGCTGTTCTGAGGTTGTTGTTGGTTTGTGGGAGAGAATTCATGTTTTGGCTAATCAGAAGAGCTAGTTGATTAATGAAGTTTCCCACGTGTGCATCAGCATCAGCTTGTTTGTACATAGGATCAGGAATGAGTTTGTGATTACCATTACCCAAGGGTATGACTTGTGAAGCTTTGGTTGTGATTCCGATGTTTGAGTAGAAGGCAGTTGAATCATTAGACGAGCTTGTCTCTCCCGGGTTGGTTTTGAACTGATTGAGAATCAATTTTTCAAACATAGCATGTCTCTCATTCTGAAGGAGGAAGGCATAGAGTTGCTCATAGTTTGTGTTCTTCAATCCTTTAGTAAGCTTCACAGCGGTAACAAACTTGTGCCATTCGGGATTCATGTTGTTCACAAATTTTGAGTTCAACTGAATGTTAGGCATAGTCATTCTGATGTTCCTCATGTCATTAACTAACTTATGAAATCTCACATAGTACTCATAGACATTCTCATCTGGTTTCATCTTGAAGTGCTCAAATTCGTCATAGAGTTGGGATTCTCTGTCTTCCATAGTTAATTCAGAACCTGAGAGAAGCATCTTAACATTATCCCAAACTGCCTTAGCATCAGTGTTATGATTGATCAGCTTGTAGATGTCTTTAGGAAGACCTTGAAGAACAATGTTTGAAGCCCTGATATCTGCATCAAATCTCTTTTTATCCTTATCATCAAGCTCATCATACATCTTAGGTCTGTCCATTCCGTAAACAGGAGTACCATCTTCATTAGTATCAAGTATGTCTCTAGTCGTCTCAACTCGATATGGTCCTTCATCAATGGATTTGAGGATGTTGACACCATTTTCCTTTCCAAGGCAATACAGTCTGATTCGTTGAGCCCAAGAATCGTAGTCAGTTCTGTCAAGCATGGGTGGACTAGTATCTGAGCCAGCAGCTTGAACATCCTCGGCAACAGTGGAGATGACAGTAGGAACGTTGGTAGACATGTTAATTGAATATACGGGATTTTATAACTCTATGATTAAACCGGGAAATAGATTCTTTCACGGGATTTTACTAAATCAAGAGAAAACCGTAAACAATCACTCAAGTCGCTAGAAGATAATGCACTAAGTCGCTAGCAGATAATGCACTAAGTCGCTAGAAGATAATGCACTAAGTCGCTAGAAGATAATGCACTAAGTCGCTAACTCTTAATTCGCTAGACAACTAAGTTGCTAGAGTCCCAAGTCGCTAGACAAAAAAGCAAGTCGCTAAGTAGTAACTCGCTAACCCTCAAGTCGCTAGCAAAATTTTGGCAGCAATTCGCTACACAAGTCGCTAGAGATACAAGTCGCTAAAGAGCAACTCGCTACAGACCAAGTCGCTACCACCAAGTCGCTACTCGTAGTGGAGAGTCCACTACTTGTACTTTAACTCGCTAGATCTAACTCACTAGGTTTAACACTGTAACTCGCTACAATTTTGTAAAGCAAGTCGCTACGAAGAAAATTATCCGTGAACTAAGTCGCTAGCATGAAAAACCATATAAACATCACTTTTCAATCCAAAAACAACCCAACCAAGATGATTCAAGCTTACCAAATGAAAACCTAAACACTTGTGATGATTCTAAACATAAAAGTACTAACAAAATTCAAACTTTAACACAAGAAATCAACCAAATGATGCAAAAACCACTAAACTTTTTCAAACTCAAAAACCACCTAAAAACCACTAGAAATCCAAAGATGTGCAAGATATGATCTAACCATGGCTCTTGATACCAATTGTAAGATATAACTTTTCACATACACATCAAACCATAACACAAAGTAGCATATAGATGGAATTCTAGAGAGAGAAAGTTAGAGGTTTAGGGAACTTAGTGAGAGAAAGTGAAAGATATTATTATGAGCTCCAACTCTCTACCTTGGGAGGTAGAGAGTATTTATAGTCTTACATAAATCGCCACACATCGGGCTGTGGATCAGGCATACAGTTGGTAAAGACCCGTCCGTCCTCCACGGTGTTACTTAACTAAATACTACTTAACATAAAATAACTACGACTACGAGCTTTCTAATGATTACATATACTTGAGGTGACCGACTCTTTAATACCGGGAATTTCTAATTCCTAACACAAAGTCATTAGGTGAGAGAGTTAATCCTTTGATTCCATGCTCAATGCCTAACGCTAAGTATGATATGCATTCGATTCCCAATGTTTTAAATGTGAACCGTAGTATGCCTTTAAGCAGTTCAGATTCCAGATCTGTCAATGCTAAGAAAGAGAACTCAAGTGTGCCTTCTAGGAGTACAAATCACAGTACCTCTAGTTTTATGAAAGTGAACCTAAGTGCACCTGCATGTAGTTCAGACCCCAGTACATCTAAACAGGTGATGCAAAGAGTAGTTAAACCAACTAATGTTCCCATTCCCTCTACAGGAGTAATCAGTGACATTAAACGGAGCAGGTCCAAGTCTCAAGACAATACAAGGAATGATAGGACCTCTCAAGCTAAGAATGTGCACTGGAAGAGAGTAGAAGAACAATCTAGGAACTTTAAGCTTGAATTGAATAAAACGAATCGTGTTGATTCTAGTATTAGCCATAGGCGTACTGTAATTAATTCGAATTCCGATACTATTTGCAAACCTTGTACTAATGTCTGCTTGAATTCTGTTTCTAATCATGAATGTGGTGTTACTGTTCTGCCTAATGATGTTAATTGTCCAGTTAATATTGTTAATGCTAAAATTCATGCTAAGAAGGCTAAAAGGAAAAAACGAAAGAAAGTTAGAAAACAGTGGAAACCCACAGGAAGAACATTCAGTAAAATAGGCTTTTATTGGACACCTGTTGGTCTCAAGACTAATCAGATAATGCCCACTAGAAAATGGATGCCTACTGGTAGAACTATTCCCTTAAGAAGTGATCACACTGTGAACAGGGCTAATACTGACACTAGTACTGCATCTATTCACAACGATTCCATTGCCTCACTTTCTGATATGAATGCTTCTATTTCTGATATGGGTGTTCCAAACATTGTTACTAACCAAATGGAACCCATTCTTGCATGGGGATCCCAATTATCCAGTTATCCATTTTTGTCTGTGTTCAACTGCAGATCGTTCAAATCGTTCTGTGGTACCTGGACTCAGGCTGTTCCAAGCATATGACTGGAGACCGGTCGCGACTCATGAACTTCGTGAGCAAATTCATCGGGACTGTTAGATTTGGTAATGATCATTTCGGTGCTATTCTGGGTTATGGAGATTATATTGTTGGTGATAGTGTCATCTCTAGAGTTTACTATGTAGAAGGTTTGGGTCATAATCTGTTCTCTGTTGGTCAATTCTGTGATTCTGATCTAGAAGTTGCCTTCAGAAAACATACCTGCTTTGTTAGAGATCTTAATGGTAAGGAATTGTTAAAAGGAACTCGTGGGTCAAATCTTTACACCATCTCTATCGATGACATGATGAGGGCTTCTCCAATCTGCTTGTTATCAAAGGCTTCAAAAACAAAGTCATGGTTATGGCATCGTCGTCTCAATCACTTGAACTTCGGCACCATCAACGATCTTTCCAGAAAGGACTTAGTTGTAGGTTTACCTAGACTAAAGTATGAAAAGGATCATCTTTGTTCAGCATGTCAATTGGGAAAAAGCAAGAAGTATGCCCATAAACCCAAACCTACTAACTCTGTCACAGAAGTTCTTCATATGATTCATATGGATTTATGTGGACCAATGAGGGTGCATAATATCTTTGGGAAGAAATATGTGTTAGTTGTGGTTGATGATTACTCTAGATTCACCTGGGTCAAGTTCTTAAGGACAAAGGATGAAACTCCTGATATCATCATCAAACTCATCAAACAGCTGCAGGTCCGACTTAACAAAACCGTCAGAATTATCAGAACAGACAATGGAACTGAGTTTGTCAACAAACAACTTAGTGAATTCTATGAAAGCGTTGGAATCAGCCATCAAAGAAGTGTTCCACGAACCCCTCAACAGAACGGTGTAGTTGAAAGACGAAATCGTACTCTTGTTGAAGCCGCTAGAACAATGCTGATCTACTCAAAGGTTCCAATGTTTCTCTGGGCTGAAGCAATCGCCACTGCGTGCTACACACAAAATCGTTCCCTAATTCACACTGTACATGGAAAAACTCCATATGAACTTGTCCACAACAAAAAACCTAATCTCTCTTTCCTTCGTGTGTTCGGTGCATTGTGCTATCCAACTAATGAGGGTCAAGACTTAGGGAAACTTAGGGCTAAAGCTGACATTGGAGTATTTGTAGGATATGCATCAAACAAAAAGGGATACCGAATCTACAACAAAAGAACCCGAAATATCATGGAAACAATTCACGTTACGTTTGATGAGCTGACCGGTCAAATGGCTCCTGGACACTCCAGCTCAGGACCCGCACTTCAAAACAGTCCTATTGGTTCATCCCTTGTTCCAAACTCCTCTCAAGAAACTCCATATGTACCCCCATCTGAAGATGATGTAAAGAAATTGTTTGATCCTATGTTTGATGAACTGTATAATTCAATTACTAATGAGATGCTGATTCCTACAACAGAGGATGCTTATATTCCTGTGAATGAAGTCAATCCCTCAGTATCAATATCTTTAAGTCAAGAAGCACCTGCTGCTGATCCTTCAGTCTCATCTACAAATCATCATTCTTCAAATGTACATCATGGAAATGTTTCTGGCATCAATGATGAAGTTAATCCCTTTGCGACTCCTGAAGATGCTCCATTTGAAAACATATTTGCTACTCCTGAATCTTCATCAGAACCATCTTCTTCAGGAGACATCGACTCAGCTACCTCAGTTCCTCAACAACTGCCACATGAACACCTCAGAAAATGGACTCACGATCACCCCTTAGACAACATCATTGGAAATCCCTCTCGTCCTGTATCAACCCGGAAACAACTCGCAACCGATGCCTTATGGTGCTTCTTCAACTCCGTACTATCTAAGATCGAACCAAAAGATGCTAAAACTGCCATGAATGAAGATAGCTGGTTCAATGCCATGCAAGATGAAATTCATGAGTTTGATCGTCTTGATGTATGGGAGTTAGTACCTGCTCCAGACTGTGCTATGATTATAGCTCTCAAATGGATCTTCAAAGTAAAACTTGATGAGCATGGTGATGTGTTGAAGAACAAGGCTCGATTAGTTGCTAAAGGATATCGTCAGGAGGAGGGTATAGACTTTGAAGAATCTTTTGCTCCAGTTGCTCGAATCGAGGCAATCAAAATCTTTCTAGCTAATGCTGCTAGTAAGAACATGATAGTATATCAGATGGATGTAAAGACGGCATTTCTGAACGGAGATCTTAAAGAAGTCGTCTACGTCAGCCAACCTGAAGGATTTGTGAATCAAGAGCATCCTACTCACGTTTATCATTTGAAGAAGGCTCTTTACGGTTTAAAGCAAGCTCCAAGGGCATGGTATGATACACTGTCAAAGTTTCTTCTATCAACCGGATTCATCAAAGGAGCAGTTGATCCTACATTGTTCACCAGGAAGTCAGGCAAACATTTGATTCATGTTCAAATTTATGTTGATGATATTATTTTTGCCTCGACAGACCCAATGGAATGTGATCGTTTTTCAAATGAAATGAGTTCAAAGTTTCAAATGTCAATGATGGGACAAATGTCATTTTTCTTGGGATTACAAATTTCACAAAGTCCCGGAGGCATTTTCATAAATCAATCTAAATATGCAACAAAGATTTTAAAGAAATTTGGATTTGATTCAAGTGACCCTGTTGACACCCCCATGATTGACCGAACCAAACTAGATGAGGACCTCTCAGGGATCATGATTGACCAAACAAAATATCGTAGTATGATTGGATCCCTGATGTACCTCACAGCTAGTAGACCAGACATCTTGTTCGCTGTTTGCATGTGTGCTAGATACCAGGCTAAGCCTACTAAAAAGCACCTTGAAGCGGTTAAACGGGTCTTTCGGTATCTCCAAGGAACCATCAATATGGGACTTTGGTACCCAAAAGACACCGGTATGTCACTAACAGCATATGCAGATGCAGATCATGCAGGGTGTCAAGATACTCGTCGAAGTACGTCAGGAGGTGCTCAGTTTTTGGGTGATAAGCTTGTGAGCTGGTCCTCAAAGAAGCAAATGAGTACTTCTATTTCCTCTACAGAGGCCGAATACATAGCCATGTCATCTTGTTGTGCTCAAATCTTATGGATGAGATCTCAATTATCTGACTATGGCTTTGAATTCAACAAAATCCCTCTGTACTGTGATAATAAAAGTGCTATTGCTCTCTCATGCAACAACGTTCAACACTCAAGAGCAAAGCATATCGACATTCGACATCATTTCATCAGGGAACAAGTGGAAAAAGGTGTGGTGGAACTATATTTTGTGAGGTCTGAATATCAGTTAGCAGACATCTTCACCAAAGCTCTTCCAAGAGATCGTTTTGAGTTTATTCTTCCACGACTTGGTTTGAAAAGCCTTCAACCAGAAACTCTCAAACGTCTTCAGGAGGAAGACGAGGAGTAAAGGTCTATCTTCATCTATCTCTTGTAAATATTTATTCGAAAAACAAAATAGAAAAATATAAAACCTTCAAAATCCATAAAAAAATTTGAAAAATTCGAAAAATCTTCAAAAAATATTGTCATTTTGTCATGTTTTTCTCGGTTCGATAATATCTACGGTCTTTGTGTTGTCATTCAAAGAATGACACGGGACTTTAGATGTTGTTCGAATTTAAAAAAAAAATATATATATATATATATATATATATATATATATATATATATATATATATATATATATATATATATATATATATATATATATATATATTTTTGGGAGAAAGAGAAACAATAGTTTATTGTCATCTTCAGGCAATAACCCAGTTTTAAAAGAAAGAATAGAGCTATGTTTTATCATGCTTTCAAAATTCCATGCTCTGATTCTATAATCATTTATCTGCTGAAAACCAAATGCTTTGAAAAATAACTCGGTTTCTATTTTTGATAATCATCAGGACTCATAAGTCAAAATCTCTATCTCTCAATCAACAACCTATGTCATTGATTGAGGGGGAGAATGATTTCAATTAAATTAAAAAGTTATTTGGCATTAAATTGTTTTCAAAAGATATACATGCATGTTTTATCAATGGAGTTTAAAGTCTTAAAATCCGATCCTTATCAGTTAAAACACTTTCATAATCAAGACACAATTCCCCTTAAAAAGCTTTCAAAATCAATTTAAATCTTTAAGAGATCACAAATCTCAAATGATTTGATAATTGTGATCGGGGGAGAATGTGTGATTTAAATTGGATTTAAACTGATAATTCGGTAAATGGTTTTATAAGGATGTACATGCTATCCTGCCCACATGTTACAAATGATTTCAATTTTTCAATGCACATGTTGAGGGGGAGCATCTATCTTAAACCTATGATTTGAAATGTGATCAACTTATCTCAATGTGCAGGCTCCCTCTAGTATGTGCAAAACTCTTTTCAAACCTCGAGGCACATATTGAGGGGGAGCAAATTCATGGAAACCTCATCCTTCCCGGAAATGCTATATCGACTTGATTTGATCTAGGAAGTGATGGTGATATTTGTTAGAAAATGGTATTCAAAGAAGTAAATTCTTTCTCTTGCCTCCGTGTGCAAAACGATTTCAACATTTGATGCACATGTTGAGGGGGAGCACTTATTCTAAAAATATCAAAAACAATTCAGGTACAAAATGCTTTGATAATATATCACAAGTATCTGAATTGATTTTTCAAATGGTTTTCTATTGGATCCTATGGCAGATGAACAATACCAAATAGACCGACCAACTTTACTTTATGTACGGTGATATAAGGATGATAAGGTTAGGTATTGGTTCCCATGATCCGCCAGAACCGGAGGGATCTACCCAGGGACAATCCACTAGTTAGTGTAGAAGTCCTTAGGTATGATGATAAAAGGAGAAAAATGAGATATGGGAAGAGTGCGGACTAAGACTGAGCTAGTACTGGAATAAACCCAACAAGGTTC
>BPTQ01000007.1:245030284-245189274 GCA_019973895.1 Chrysanthemum seticuspe | reverse complement strand
CCCAAGTTAAGTATACGATGACTACCATTGTAGCCATAACTTCTGTTCTGCAGTACCTGGGTCACTGCGTGGAGTGGTTTGGAAAGTTGAAGTGCAGTGCGTCACTGGGTCCATGACGTCTTGTCTTCAATACCGATGTTACCATCAGTAGCATATGAATTGAACCCGATTTCTGCCCTAAGGTTGAATAAATGGAGGGCTATTTGTTTTCACCCTTTTCTCATTCAATTCTTTTTAATTCTTCAACCCCTTCAGTGCTTACCGAGACTTCATAGCTAGAACCTTGTTGGGTTTATTCCAGTACTAGCTCAGTCTTAGTCCGCACTCTTCCCATATCTCATTTTTCTCCTTTTATCATCATACCTAAGGACTTCTACACTAACTAGTGGATTGTCCCTGGGTAGATCCCTCCGGTTCTGGCGGATCATGGGAACACATACCTAACCTTATCATCCTTATATCATCGTACATAAAGTAGAGTTGGTCGGTCAATTTGGTATTGTTCATCTGCCATTGGAACCAATTGAAAACCATTTGAAAGTCAATTCAGGTACTTGTGATATATTATCAAAGCATTTTGTACCTGAATTGTTTTTGATATTTTTAGAACGAGAACTCCCCCTCAACATGTGCATCAAGTATTTGAAAATGTTTTGCACACGGAGGCAAGAGGAAGAATTAACTTCTTTGATTACCATTTTCTAAAAGATATCAACATCACTTCCCACATCAAATCAAGTAGAAGTAGCATTTCCGGGAAGGATGAGGTTTCCATAAATTTGCTCCCCCTCAATATGTGCCTCGAGGTTTGAAACAAGTTTTGCACATACTAGAAGGAACCCTTTATCATCAAAGGATTAGAAGCCATATGATCAAGGTACCTTAAAAACATTTAAAATTGAATTTGCAAAGATTTAGGTGTTGTGTACCCTGATGACTTGAATTTGCAAAGAGAGTTCTCCCCCTTAATATATGCTTCGAGATTCGAAAATTGTTTAGCACATATAAGAGAGAAGTTTGCACAAAAATTGGTCATCTTATCTTTTAACATCTTTCATATTTATATCACATTTTCTCCCCCGATCAAAAATCTTAAATCCTTTGAGATTTTGGGTCTCAAGTGATTTAAATATGTATGAGGTAAAATATTTGTAGGAGAAAAATGTGTCCGATTTTATATGATCAAAAATGGACAACACAGATGTTTCCCTTTTTTACAAGAGGAAACCACAGTACAAATCCTAGCACTATTACATGTATTACAGTTGTTCATATTTATTACACCACATATTACACATAGTTAAAAACACACCATAATCAGTATCCCGAAGAAGTCTTCATTCAGTCCTCTGAAGAAGTTTGTAGTGACCATCACGAAGCCTTCCACCAACAAAACTTTCAAGGCTGCGGAAGATCCTTCGTGTCTTAAGTCTTCGTCTGATTGCAGCAATGAAGTGTTCACATCTCTTCACGTCATCATTAGTCCAAAACATAGTTTTAACCCAAGATTTCATATCAAGTTTGGCTTCTTTCACTCTGGTGTCAAGTTCTTCTTCGACCAATTTGAGCGTACCATCACTAAACTTGTAGAGTTCACATAGACGCATAAGCATACGAGATCCATATCTGTCGGTGAAGATGACGGCTCTAGGGGTGTCAAGGACTTTGTATTCTCGATGAAATTCATGCCCAGTTGCATTCCATTGAGGACTTGTAAGGTTGATCCTGGTTTGGTAGCTTTCAATGCCAAGCTGAAAGTCCTCAACTCGTTTTCGAATGACTAAGCCCCTGATCCAAAGGGTGACAGCTGCAGAGAGGGCCTTTTTCTCACGGACAGGTAAGTGCTCAAGGTGTCCTTGAAGATTTAAGAGATAGAGATCTTTGAAATCATTTGGCAGAAGATGTTTGAAGTCGTTCTCTTCAATAGTATACACTTTGAGGTCAGCTCTTTTAAGGACAATCTTCTTCAAGTACTCATATCCATAGATAGGGAAGATCTCTATACTAACAACACTTAAGATTTGCAGCTTTGATCTGACATCATTGCGTCTTTTATCAGCACCATGTCTTTCGATGTAGAACTTCTTCTTTTTGAACCACCAGTGAGAAATATCATAAGAAGCAGCAATATCATATTTTTGTTCTTCAGCATCCCAGAATTGATCAGGAACCATCTGTTCAAGCCCCTGATCAGAGTAGGTTGCAGCTTTCATCTTTGATATTGATAGAGCAGGCCTTCTTTCAGCAGAGCGAGCACACAGATAGTCCAAGTCGTGATTGAAGAAGAATTCAGCCTGTATGGTTATCTGACCAGGCTCACCACCAAGAGGAAGAGATTTGTTGACATTGAAGCGACTGATTTGCTCACTGACTTGGTCATTCAGCATCTTATGGCATTCTTCCATCTGATATTGAAGATGATTTGCATCTGAGTGGAAGACTTTGACAATTTCGTAAGCTTGACCTTCAAGATCTCTTGGTGTTATGGATGAGATGCTCTTCCGTTCACAGAACCATCTAATGAAACTTCCCATATCACCAGTGTAGTGTAGAAGAGAGTCTTCAGCTGGAATTTCGTAATTATTGGTGATAACTGATGCCCAATTGTTGTCAGGAATCATAGAGTCAGACTCTGGGATGGTCCATGTGGGTTCTGAAGAAGGAGGTCTATCTTCCACAATGCAGCTTTGAATTGTGTCTCTTGAAGGTGCAACTCTGGATGTGCTAGTGCGATTCCCAGCCATGTAAGAATCAAACCAGTCTTCTGAAGGCTTAGGAATATGCTTTGTAGATGCATCATCTTCATCTGGTTCTGAGTCCGCCATGACATGCGACTCTTCGTTAACCATTTGATCATCAGGAATAGAGGTGGACGTGGATGTGAACCTTGAATCAACCGTCGTCCAGGCAGCAGATTTTTTCTGAGTACTCTGCTCTTTTGTAGGATCTGATTGACTGGAAGATTTTGGGGGTGATGATGGTGGTTGTGATGGAGGTGTGTTGGTTGTTGTAGAAGGATTACCAGATCCAGAAGTTCCAGCGCCCCCCGTTGGTGGTGGGGGTGGAGGTGGATCTTTGCGATCCTTCATCAATGCTTCCATTACAATAGTTCTTCTTTTCTTTTTAGCTTCTTTTTCTCCGACATCAATCTTAAACTGCTCATAATTGTCGAACTTAATGGATTCTTCAAGAGCCTCATAGAGTTTACTGTGAACCTCATGCTTGTCCTCTTCAGCCTCATACATCCTTTCACACAGAGCTGCTCTCATATCGGTGATGGGGAGGTCCTTGAATCGTCTAAGAAGTGGAGCCTCCATTGCCCATTCCACAGCATCCTTGACTTCTCCTTCAATGGCGGCAGTAACCCCTTCATTGAAGTTGAGGTGCTCCAATCTATAGACACGATCCACCAGAGAATCAACAGATTTAGGAAGTTGCCTTTCCAGAGCTTCTATCCTTTTAATGGCTTTATCCAGTAGTTGATCAGAGGTGAGAATCTGTGGAGGGGAAGCTGGTGGAGCCACCTCATCTGCAATTGTAATGACAGGTTCAGGGGTTGGTGGTGTTTGTACAGTTGAATGAGAAGGTAAGGGGGTGGTGGAAGTGCAGTTGATAGTGAAGATGCAGTCATTGGAGGAATAGTGGACGTATCTTGCTGAATGCTGACATTATACATGGATTGTGCAGTGTCTAGGGATTTGTCATTAATGAATTGATCACCAAAAGAAAAATCTTCATCAAGATTCTTAAGTGAGGATAGAGAGTTAGTAGACAAATTTGGTTCATCCATCTTCAAGGTCTCATCAGATCTTGTCTCAAGGTTCTCCTGCGAGCCTTTTTGTAACAGAGTGTCAACATTCAAGCCAGATTGAGTCTCACCAAGTGTAAGAGATTCCTTAAACGTTTCAGGCACCTTGACCACTCCAGATTGTTCTTTTGCATGAGATGAATCTGTTCTTCTCTTTAGCTCATATTGATTTGTGGTGCTTGATGGAGATGATGAGATAGTTAACAGCATGTGAGCAGCTTGTTCAGTTTCAACACTTGCAACTCCTTTACCCTTGTCAAGTGTAATTGGGGTTGTTTGTCGAGGTGGTTGAGCGGGTTCTCTTAACACAATTCCACCTACTGGAGCTTTCACATTCTGACTTTCAAGACTTTGCTGAATTCCAAGTTGCAGATCAGCATCATCTTCATCAGTTAGCCTGGTAACATTCCTTGGTATCTCAGTGTTCTCACCAATCTCCTTTTCCACTTTCTTCCTTTTTGCTTTCTGCTTCTTGGATGCGGTGTCAGACTGTTGAGACCTTTCACGTCTCTTTTTAGGAAGAGAGGCATAGGGTGCTTGTGAGGCTGACTTGGTCATGGGAGCATTTGGTTGTAAAGGAGAGGGTGTGACATCAGCAGAGAGTTTGGTTGCTCTTTTCATGTATTGCTTGAAGTAGTCCTTCTTCTTGATATCTTCTGTGAGAAGACAATCAGGAATTGGCAATCCAAATACTTCTTTATCTGTACCTCTAGGAACATATTTCAGGTTTCCTAAAACAAATTCATCTTCTGCTTTGTGTAAAGTTGATTCAGACCTAGGAGTGAATTTATGAGTTTGTTGTAAGTACTGGATAACAAGCTTAGAGAATCTGATGCTGGGAATTACAAGCTTGTTCTGTTTCTTTCGGCCTTGAGCTTTGTTTTGGAAATTGATTCTGTCAGATATGAATGTGTTCATTGATAACGAAAATTCTTCCCAAATACGATCTGATACATTCACATCAACCCTATTAACGATTCCCCATAGGATTTGCAAGATAGGGATTCTCACTTTATCGAACCCTGATGTTTTGCCAGATAAGCACAAGTTAAGAATTGTTGTAATGGCTCTCCAAGGTTGATACATGTGTCCAGTGATGATGTCAGATGCTCTTGAAATACTGTTCTGATAACCCAATCCAATAAGAAAGACAATCAGATCGTCAGCACCAGGTGGAGATTCAGAACGAAAGTCAGGGTTACATGGGGTGATTCCAAGAGCCTTGCTCAGAATATCAGAATCAATTGTGAAATCCATATCATCCAGTTTGCAGGAGTATTGAGCTGTGATTTTGTTCCATTGAACGGTGTTCCAGAATTGTTGAATGTAAATGGTCGGAATTGAGCATTGCTTGGTAAGTGCTCCGAAGAAGTTTGTGTTTTTGAGGATGTCAATAGAAACTTTGAGTATCGGATTTTGTTGAAGCCTTTGTAGGTCCACATAACAGTTGCTTTTTCCAATACCAGCCCATTGACTTCTGGGAAAGATTTCTTCGTCTGAGAGAAGTTTGGATGATGCCGAAGGGGTAATGCTCTTTTCTGGGATTGAACTTGCCATTGATGTTCTGAGTAATCATACAATCAACAGTAATGAATGGGAACAGGTTAGATGTTAAATGGTAAGTGAGACAACATTGAGAGCACCCTTATGACATAGAAGTAGTAACTCAGAAGGTGTCCCCAAAACACATACATAGAAAGATAGAGTGGCATAGATTACAAATATATGACAACTTTCAAATATATGATAACATTCATAATTGAGATATTTCAATAAAGTACAGTCATATAGATAAATAATTACATGACGAGCTTATAAGGGATTAAAGAGCAAAAGAGTGCATCTCAAAGTGATCATGACATGAGCCAAGATACACATGTAGAAGTGATATAACAAATATGTATGAGGCAAAAGTAACATTTGGCAGTCGTGAGAGAAACCAAGTACCTTTTGCCTAAACAGAGATGTCATAACAGATTACATAGAGTATGTTGATTCACCAAGTCGAATTTAGGAGATCCCAAGTGTTGTGAGAGTGAGATCATCTTTAGCACTAAACCTTTGATCATTTTAATGACCCTTGACCCTAAGACTAATTCGCAGCAAGAAAGTGAATAATGGTGCAAACTTGTAAAGACAAGTCGTCATCTAGAGTCACAGACAAGTCGCTAAAAGTTTATCACTCTAAGTCGCTATGCTAATTCGCTAGCCTGTAAAGTCAAGTCGCCATGAACAGTACCTAAACCAAGCCGCTACAAAACAGTCAACTAAGTCGCTAGGTTATTAACTCGCTAACTTGTAAATACAAGTCGCCATGAACAGTAACACACCAAGTCGCTACAAAACAGTTAACTAAGTCGCTATGTTACTAATTCGCTAACTTGTAAATACAAGTCGCTAACTACTAACTCGCTAACCAAGTCGCTAGAATATAGTGAACTAATTCGCTACAGAAACGTAGTCGCTAAGTTGAACCCTAACTCGCTATGAAGAACATTCAGACTAAGTCGCTACCAAGAACAATTTAAACCGCCACCAAGAACACTTCTAACATCAACCCATCAGTCCAATCCACTTAATCATACATCAATGTATTCCAAACAATATATTCCAAACAATATATTCCAAACATTTTGAACCCGTTCAATCATTATACAAGCAACAAACATACTATTTCATGAAAAATCGAACCTAAGCGAGAGATAAATAATCACAACTCACGAGCTCGAAAGGATCTGGATATGAAGGACATGTTAGAAACTGGACACAAAAGCTTACGAGAACAAAGATAGGAGGGAATCGAAGCAAACCTCTTACTAAGTCGCTAGGAAGAGCAAAAGTGACGAAGAGAAGAAAAAAAACGAGAGAGAAGAAAAAACTTGTTTGGGAAAAATGGTAACTCGCTAACAGGTAATTCGCTAGGGGTATACAAACCATCTTAGGCAATATGACACAATTGGTCCTTGTGGTTTTAACATGAGGTGAGGTAATTCGTTAATGCAACATAACTTTCACTATATGACAAGTTTGGTCCCTATGGTATTGATGAACGAGTGGTAAGTTGCTAACACGGATTAGACAACGTCTCTAGCATGGATTATCACACTGATCACCATGAATCAATTAAACATTTAAACACATAGGCAATTACTACGAAGGCACA
Source organism: Chrysanthemum seticuspe (assembly GCA_019973895.1). Lineage (NCBI taxonomy): Eukaryota > Viridiplantae > Streptophyta > Magnoliopsida > Asterales > Asteraceae > Chrysanthemum > Chrysanthemum seticuspe. The sequence goes on along the minus strand of BPTQ01000007.1, from coordinate 245,182,303 downwards.
CAAGGAAAATCACACGAGCAAGATACAACCACAACCAATAACTGAGAGAAAACCCATAACCAGATATTTCAAAAGCATAACCAGTTAGTCACACAAGCAGGAAACCACCACAACATACAAATAAGCAAACATCATAACCAGCACAGAAGCCAATGGCATATAAAACAAATCTCCCCCTCAATCAATGTCATCAAAGATCATTGATTGATATTAACCAATCCCATTATAACATCAAGAATATATCATTTGTTCGAACTTCATCTATGATCCCGTGCCATTATTGAATGACATTTCTAGGACCGTAGATGTTATCGATAACAAGGAATATATTCTTTATTAGTTTGAGGAAAATGATAAAATTTTGAAATAAATAAAAAAATGACATAATATTTTGTAAAGAAGTATATGTTTTGAAAAAAATGAAAAAATTTTTTGATTTTTTTTTTTTTTTTTTTTTTTGTTTAAGGAAACTTGATTTATACAAAGATATGGATGGCCGAGTCCTGATTCAAGATGAATAGGAGTCAAAGTAAGAAGTACATCAACTCTGGCAAGCTATAGCTCCTGAATGAGCTATGTTCATATCTGACGGGAACCAAGTCATGAAGTTCCTGATTGAGTTGAGCATTGTACCTGAAAAAGACTGAGAGCACATTGTACTTGAAGCACATGTAGACTTGTACATAGAAGGGTTAGTGACATGTTTAGTCTCACATATGGATGCATTACAGTATAATCCAGACGTATCATTAATGGGGATCCTATTAGGTCCTACATTCTTGAAAAGTTTACCTGTGGGAATCCACTTGAGGCATGATCTAGGAATGTAAGTTCGTTTAAGTCCTGTAAACTTAAATAATCTGCCAGTGGGAATCCATTTGAGACCACAGTAAGTTGAGCTAAATGAGTGCACAGCCTTGTTTTGACTATTTGTCCTATTGTGATCAGAGAATTTCTTTGGGGATTGATCTGTCAGATGATGTTTTGCATGAGACCTAGTTAAACTTATTGCATTTCTGATCTGTGAGTGTTGACCATTAGTTCTATTTTTGGGATTCATCATATCTGAACTAGGCAATAAAGTGACAGGTTTTGACAAAACAGACTTACTATCAACTTGGGATGTAAGCTTAGATTTCAATGGTTTAGCTCTTTCAGACCTAAAGGCATTAGGTTGTTTAATAACTGTTTGTTTCAAGTGATTCTGAACATTTGACTTTCCCAAAGTTGAAGGTTTTGCAAACTTAGTGTTCATCCTATTTCCAGCATACTTCCTGAGCTCATTTTTTAGGGCAACAATATTGAAGCTCTTATCCTGAATTTGTGTTTTGAGGTCATCAATATCTTTCATCAAGAGGTTAGATTGATTGACTAACTTAGAGTTTGTTTCCTCAAGGTGCTTTCTTAAATGCTCATTTTCTCTTAGAAGGTTGGACACACATAGAGCTAGTTCAGAATTTCTAGATTCTAGTGTATCACTCATCTCATGACAGTCATATTTCTGGGCTTCTGAAAGAAGCGATTTCAGATTTCTTATGGTCGAATCTTTGTCCTGAATCTGAGATTTTAACTGATTAATTTCAAAAAATTCTCTAAATTCTGGAAGTTCCAGATTACTACACTGTTTTTTTGCATAAAACATTTCATTCTTATGTTGTATTTCAATTTGCAAAGAGATACAGTGTTTTTCAAGAATTGAAAATTTGTTTGAAAGCTCATCATATACCCTTTTTTCAATCATGTTACTTGCATTAGATTCAGACAAAACAAAGATTGATTCCACATTGTTGTGTTCAGGGTAAGAGTCATGTACCTTTTTGTGAGAATTTGTGTGATCAGATAAGTGTACCTTGTTGATTGATACCTTTTCTGACTCTGAGAATTTGAGATCAGTGTTGTTCTCTTCATCCTTTTCCATCACAACTGAGATTCTGCAATCAGTGTCTTCTGCTGGTTCAACTGGAATGAAGCATGACACGTCATCATTGTTCCATGGACACTCTTGACACTCATTCAATTCCTTCAGCTTGTTATTCTCTTTTGCAGCTTCTTCGATGTATGTTTCCATATTACTCATAAGTTGAATAAATGAGTTTCTGAACTCATGAATTTCCATTCCCGTGTGCTTCTTGAAAGACATTCCAGTCATCAAATCTGAGGAGTATTCTTCCCGGGTAAGTGGCTGAAATTGGTTGAAGATGGTTTGGAGAGCAGCATGAGAATCATCAGTTGAGAGCTTTTCTTTGGTAATTTGAACCCTCAGTCGTTCTAGGTTAAGCAAAACAGTTCTTGTTAAAGTGGGAAAATCCTGACGAAGGATGGCACAACTTGTTTGATCCATGGTTGTGGATAAGAGTAATTTAAGAAGCTGACTGAGATGTTGAAACGGCTCACTGGTGCATTTCATATTCTTAGCATCATCTGCAGACATTAAGAGTGACTTGTTTGAGTTGTTCTGATTGATCGATACTGAATCATTAAGTGTGTGGCCTTCAGATGGGCATTCTGTTTCACTAATCTGTGCTGTGTCATAGAGAGCAAGTACTCTGGTGATTAAATGATCCGTGATGACTGACATTGTGTTATTATGATTTACTCCCCAAGTCTCTAGAGATTTAGAACCAACTCGCTACCAACTAAATAGCAATAATCCCAAGTCGCTAGAAGATACTGCACCAAGTCGCCAACACTTAATTCGCCACCCTGCTAAGTCGCTAGAGTTCCAAGTCGCTATCCAGATGTAAGTCGCTAAGAAGTAACTCGCTAACACTCAAGTCGCTAGCAAATTTCGGCAGCAATTCGCTACTCAAGTCGCTAACGATGCAAGTCGCTAAAGAGCAACTCGCTACAGACCAAGTCGCTACCACCAAGTCGCTACCCGTAGTGGAGAGTCCACTACTTGTACTGTAAATCGCTAGGTGTAACTCGCTAGGTCTAAAACTGTAACTCGCTATAAATTAGTGAAGCAAGTCGCTACGAAGAAAGTGGTCCGTGAGCTAAGTCGCTAGCAAGAAAAAACCATATAAACATCACTTTTCAATCCAAAAACAACCCAACCAAGATGATTCAAGCTTACCAAGTGAAGACCTAAGCACTTGTGATGATTCTAAACATAAAAGTACTAACAAAATTCAAACTTTAACACAAGAAATCAACCAAATGATGCAAAAACCACTAAACTTTTTCAAACTCAAAAACCACCTAAAAACCACTAGAAATCCAAGGATGTGCAAGATATGATCTAACCATGGCTCTTGATACCAATTGTAAGATATTGGATTTCACATACACATCATATCATTAACACAATGAGCACATAGATGGTTTTAGAGAGAGAAAGAGTGGGACATTCTAGTGAGAGAAACTTGTAGAATATTAGATTGCCAAAGAACATCCAACCCTCTACCTTGCAAGGTAGAGGGTATTTATAGGTTACAAACTAAACGACCTCCTGACGGCCTGTGGATCAGGTATACAGTGGGTAAAGACCCGTCCTTCCTCCACGGTGTTGCACTAGACTATTTTACGCTACTGACTAACTACAAAACAACATAAATAAGTAACTAACGATTAATCTACGAGCTAACTTATGCTAGATAATAGTTGGGGTGACCGACTCTTCAATATAGGAATTTTCTAATTCCTAACAGACACATCTTTACCACCATCATCATTCTTGATCGAACCATTCCTAAATGGACCTCCACCAATCCCTCCATCATTCGAGGCTCCTCAAACCACTTCAATTGATCCTTTGAATCAAGCCACTTCATTTCATCCACCACCACTACCTAGCCATGACAAAGATTGCTATCATTGTCAACATGTTGAAAGTTTGATACATGAAGTACGAGAAGACCAACGTTTCATGTTCTATCATCTCCTCGAACGTTTCGACGAGATTAAACCTAAACATAACTTGAGCTAGAAGATTATAGTGATGTCTAAGCTTCAAGCGTTAGTTGGTCTTAGAAATTCCTAGTTATGTATTGTCTATTTTCTTATTTTTGAGTCATGTATATCATAACTCTTGTTGTATTAAATGGAATTACATGCTACTTGTTAATTCGTTGAGCATATGATTACTTTGTTTTCATATCTCATTTATGTGATAACATTATTTGTTATTTCACCCTTGCTGAATTTGATCAGTTGATACGGATCCCTCAGAATAGCCTAGACGGATCCCTACTAGGAGGGAACCGGAGGATCCGTGAAGACAGGAATTTTTTTTTCTCTCCTACTAACTTGCATCACATTTGCAGGAAATTGTGAATTATACTTGCTTTCTAACCTTTGTATTGTAGTATCTTAATTCACACATGAAGACTTTGACATCCTAAAGCTAGGGGGAGCTTTATGTCAAAGCAATACATTGCAAATTACTTGCAATACTAGATTTATTTTTCATAACCTCCCATTGCAAAGTTGCAATCATCTAGGGGGAGCACACTCGTTTTTTTTAGACGAAATCCTTTGCAAACTTAGTTTCAAATGATCTAGATTAGAATTACTTTCTTGACGCCCTTACATAGGGATGGACTCGTCAAGGGGGAGTAAGACGAGATCTATTCCCGTTACTTGCTCTTTATTTTTTTTACATGTTTTTCTTTAAAACAATGTGTTGCTTTTCTTCAAACACTTTTTGTTTCGACAAAAAGGGGGAGAAGAAAGTAAAAACTACAAATTCAAACGTTTACGAATTTTAGCTTTTCTTTAAAATAATTTTATGTTTTGTCATCAACAAAAAGGGGGAGATTGTTAATACAAATAAGCCGTAAAAACGTTTATTTATATTTTACGATCTTCTAATGTTTTGTCGATAACAAAAGTAAAATCATATTAACGAAACAAATAAAATACGTAAATGGTTTGAACTAATAGTTTTCTAACATATTCACATTTTCACATAAAACACTAAAATAAGTATAAGTGATTTTATAATCTAGATATATATGTACAACAACTAGTGTTTACATATTGAGTTAACACATACTTAAGCTAAGTATACTAAAATGGGTAAAAACAAGTATATACTAAAATGGGTAAAAAACAAGTATATACTAAATAGATGAAAACTAGCAAATGGTTTTGACCCATAACCCATGGTTTTATATATACCACTTATACAAGTTCAATGTATCCTTAAGGTACATTGTATCTAGAAAGAAAACCATAGATCAACCCATAACCCATGACCCATAACCAAAAATACCCATGGGTAAAGAGGAGCGTTCCACGGATCCCTAGCTTTGTGCTAGCCGGATCCCAAGTGGAAGGGATCCGTGGGATCCGTGGGAACAGTGAGGAAATTTGCCTATAAATAGTGAGCCATTTCTTCATTATTACTCACCCCTTTCAATCCTCTTTCTAACACACTTTCTCCCCTGAGTTAGATCTCACTAACCTTAGATCCAAGAGATCTATGTTTGTAGTTTTGTTTTTGTGTGATCTGTAGGGTTCCTCTTAAAGGCAAGATCACCACCTTTGAAGTCAAGCAAGCTCAAGTCCATGAGTTGCTATGCTTCCTCATCATCAAGGCTACTGAAGTCCTCTTGTTGATGATTCCTTTCTTTCTTCAAAGAAGTGTAGTGTTGAAGACATTAGTGAAAGATGTCTCAAGTGTCAAGACGAAGATATTAGTGAAGGGTATCTATCGTCCATAGGATAAGCACTTGTGGTAGGTGCTTAGAAGTCAAAGACAAAGAAGCATTAGTGAAAGGTGCTTAAAAGTCAAGACAAGGAAGCACTAGTGAAAGGTGCTTAGAAGTGAAGACACAAGACATTAGTGAAAGGTGTCTTGTAGATCTAGTCAAAGGCATTAGTGAAAGGTGCCTTAGATGTACAATCGATATGGTGTGTTTCGATGTACAAGATAGACTAGTATAGGATCCAAGGATATTGATATCCTTGATGATGTTGTAAAGGAGTAGATCTCCTTTGGGATTAGTCGTTGGTGTAGTGTGGTAGTAGTTCCTCCATTGCAATGGAACTAGGTGCTTAGCCTAGTACCTAATAAAGGGTAGGCGACGTTGTGAAGGTGTAGTTCACCTAAGGTGTGAAAGAACTAGGTACTTAGCCTAGTACCTTATAAAGGGTAGGCGACGTTGTGAAGGTGTAGTTCACCTAAGGTGTGAAAGAACTAGGTACTTAGCCTAGTACCTTATAAAGGGTAGGCGACGTTGTGTAGGAGTGGTTCACCTTGGTGTGAAAGAACCCGGTGGTTAGCCTAGTACCGGAAAAAGAGTAGGCGACGTTGTGAAGGCTTCTCCGCCATAAGGAGCTTGGTGTAGTGATTACGAACTCTCGAGTAGGTGACTCGGGGAGTGGAGTAGGGCAAGGAAGGTGACCTTGTAGCCGAACCACTATAAATACTTGCGTTGTGGTTTTGTGCTTCTTACTCTTTTCTTTCATTACATATCTTCTTTATGCTTGCTTATCAACATCCAACACACACAACCAAATAGATTGATATAAGTCAATCTAAATAGATTAAAAGGAAGTTTTAATTGGTAAAACTATTCAACCCCCCCTTCTAGTTTTCCACATTCTCTGTAAAACATTTACAAAAGATTTTTCATTACAAAACTCAAGAGATTCAAAACTCTTTTGATTGTTCTTGTCAAGATATCTTTTTCAAAACCCTAAAACCTTTTAATGGAAATGGCAAGAACTCAATCTCTTCAGTTTGCACCACAGTGGGTAGGGGATCTCAGTAATGTTGAATTTAAAACAAATAATGTTATAGGCAATTTTGAATACCCCCTGATGTCCCAGCCTATAAGGGCATCATGAAGTTTTTATTAAACTGCCCATTGAAAATGGCCTTTACTCAATCCCCTTCAATTCTGTACCAAAACCTCCTCAGGGAGTTTTGGGCTACAATAGTGGCCTATGACCCGACACCCTCTACTGATGAGACTGACCTACGACCACTCAGGGAGTACTCATCAAATTCAGTCTTTTTAATGGGGAAAGATCAGTCACCCTGGACTATAAAACTTTTTGTACTTCATCAGGGTTGGACAATAATTCTGGAGTCTATGTTGCCCATCCTGAACCCTCCCCAGTTAAGGATGGGTTAAAACAAATTGTTTCAGATCCAAAGTTTTTGGACAAGACCCCTGTCACCAAGAACTCATTTCCCGTGGCTTGGAGGATCCTGTTTACATTTGTGATTCAGGTTCTCGGCGGGAACCACTTATCCACTGAACAAGTTAACTCTATTCAGTTGATGGTGGCATATTGCTTGATGAACGGGGTCACTGTCGACATAGGGGAGATCATTTACAGTGATCTCGTAACCAAGCTACTGAGCAAATCTAGGACAAAATACGTTTCGTACCCTAGGTTTGTCTCATGTGCTTTACAAGTGTTATTGGGTTGCAATTACCCTCAGGAATACAAATACACTGCTTTACCTGGTATCTTGAGTCAATCAAATTTTCAAAAAGACCCATCCCAAGTCACTAAAATTGAATTGACGGCCCATATGGTTGCTGTAAACAACTAGAGGGACTCAGTGTCTCCTAACCCTGCTCATAAAAAGAGAAAGGGGAAGTCTCAGACTGGGACTAAGACCAAACCCAAGTCTCAGGGCCCTGAGGCTTCAGGAACACAGCCCAAAAGGCAAAGAAAGCCTAAGAATGATCAGACACCCAAAGGAGACCAAGCAACATCCACCCTGGTGAAAACGTAGGACACTGATAAATCACAGTCAGTGCCCTTGGTCCCAACTACTACTCCCCAAGATCCAGAGGGAAACATACAACCCGCTGGTAGGGGAGCGCCTTCCACACTGCTCGAGGAGGACATTCGCAAATCATAGCTTTTGTCTGAGGGCCAACTGAATGATCCCAAAGAATTAGAGGGAAACAGACAACCCGCTGATAGGGATCTCACTGCCACCGCTTCTAGGGATAGCATAGGGAATCGCCCACCAGTGCTTGAAGGAGCAACGGGGGACAAAGACTCAGAGGGATTAATACACCCGCTGATATGGAACCCATCACCACCACTGAATTTCTAACAGTTGCTGAGGTTAACGAAATTGTATTCTCTGAAGAAGAACAAGCTGACAGTGAAGATGAAATACTATCAGCAGGAGAAGAAGTGGACGCTGATGTTCAAACTGAACAAGAGAATCAACCTGATCCACAAAAGCCTAAAGAGTCACCTTTCCAGCCTGAAGATAATGACTCTGACTCTTCTTCTTCATCCTTTCCTGAAGAATTCAGAAAGTTTTACAACACTCTTCCACTGACAGAGAGGCAACTAGTCATGTGGATCACTAAAGCTTCAAGGAAGCTATACTCTGGGGTTACTGAAACTTTATGGGCTCAACACATTGAAGTTGCTGCCAGCTATGCAAATCTGAAAGCTGAGGTAAAAGCCTTTGATGCAGACACTGATGAACACAGAGATCTCATGTACCAACACCTTCATAGACTGGATGAAAACCTGGTTAAAATTTTAAAGCACCTTTAGGGTTGTGGGAAAAAGATTGATGAAATCAGGGACTCGGTCAAAAAAGACCCATCACTCAACTCCAAAGTGCTGGAGGCTACTGAGGCTTACTTGAAAAATTCCTCAGGACTCACTGAAATTATCACCATGCTCAAAACTACCAATGTTCAGGGTCTTCAATCTTCAGTCCAGTCTCTTCAGGCTACACTGGGTTCTTTGGATGCTCAGGTGACTACTTTGGCTAAGGCATCATCTTCAATGGCTTGGAATCTTGGGCCTAGAATGACTGCTTTGGAACTCTCTCAGGCTAATCTGGCAGAAAAAGTCACTGGTCTTCAGAAGGATACAACTGACATTAAGGCTATGGTCACGGAGATCTACCAAGCCTTCAAAGGTTAAGCAACACCAACTCCCTCAGTGTCCGAGGCAACTCTTGCTCTCACTGATGTTGCCGCAACAGTTGAGGGGAAGAAGACCACTGAAGAGACTCCCTCTCACACTGAGGGGGAGCCAGCTCAACCAGTCTCCGCAACACCAATATCACCAATCCCACCAGTTTCAGCAACACCCTTATCATCAGTCCCACCAACAACAACAATCATGACAACAACAACACCATTGGTAGCATCATCTTCCTCAGGCCAGGACAAAGGAAAGGCCATAATGCAAACACCTGAGCCTGAGAAGATTACCTATATGATCGGCAACACTCAGTACCTGCTCACACCACAATAGCTAAGTGCCTATCTTGCAAAGGAAGAAAGGAGAAAGAAACTAGATGAAGAAGAAAGAAAGAGCAAAGAAGCACTGGTACAAGTTGTTGCTGAGGAAGCTGAGAATATTGGAATTGATCCTAAGAAGCTTCAAAAGGGTCAAGCTAGAAAGAAGTTCAAGGATGCTCAGGCTGCTAAAATGGCTGAAATGAGAAAGAAGTTGGACGAAAAGAACATGAGAGCTGCAACCATCAGGCAAGAAAGAATTGAACACTACAACTGGTCAATGACAAGCAGAAGGCTTCCTGAGAAAATCACTGATGTCAGAATCATCCCCAAGTCCAAACCACTGGTAATGAATGTCTACAGGGGGGATGATAAAAGACACTTCGAGGTTCATGATCCCCTGAAATTCACTGAATTTGGGATCACTGAACTCAATGAGCTTGGTCTAATCATTCAAAAGAAGCAGAATGCTATGGTTAAGGAGCTAATGAAAATGCTCAGCAAAAGGTATGAAAGACTGAGGGAAGCACCAGCACTACTGGGGATTCAGCCTGCCTTAAATGCACCTCAAGGATCTCAACCTCAATCATCACAAGGCAAACGAAAGAGGGTTGAGTTCGAGCCTGAGATCAAAGTGCCTGGACTGAATGCAATAGGGAGCTACCTGAAAGTGTGAAGTTTGTAAACTGTCTTGTGATAGAAAAGCCTGAAAGAGGACTTTTCTTTATTGATGTCTATGGGAACCCAGCATTCCAAAGGTGGAGTGACACTGATCAGGAAGGTGTGGCTACAATGCTGAGCTACATACCAGTGGCCTCTCAAATTCAGACTCCTACAAACGTCAGGTTCTGTGCTGACTTAAACGCCAAGATAAGAGAGCACCCTGACAAAGAAACACAAATCACAAAGAAAGTCAAGCTTGAAGCACTGGGGATCCATCTTGATTGACATCTTATCTTTTGTACTAGTGATAGGAACTATGTAATTGATCAATAAATGATGTATGTTTTGATAAAATATTCAGTGTTCTTTATTATGTTCATTAGTACATTCAGTGTAAGAAGAAGCCAATTGCTTACTTACACTGATCAAACACTTAGGCTATTTGTATATCCAAATAGGGGGAGACTGTTAGGTTTAGTAAATACCCAAACCCCTTAAATCTAGGATTTGAATAGAAAATACCCTAAGTGTTTAGACCGTTAAACACTATCAAGTCACTGAGTGCATAGTCTCTGAGTGAGCCATCTTCAGGATACTCAGTAAGAGGTGAAGAAGAAGTCTCTCTACTCAGTAAGGCGGAACTTAATGGGTGAAGACTGAGTCAAGAAGAAGATGGTAGATTCAGTGAGTGATGACAATAACTCACTGAATCCCTAAACTCCTCACCAACTACTTACACTGAAGACAAACTGAAGTGGAAGACTGAAGGCAATGAAGACTGAAGAATAAGCGGGATAAGGCGGGATAAGTTTGAATCAGATAAGACGAAGTCCTTATCAACCAAAGTCAACTTTCCCTGAATGGCAAATGATCAGGCTCAGTGTCATCACTGACTTATGGAAAGCAGCCTTGTCTCTTACTTAATATAGTCTTTGTAAACAGAGACAAAATACATCAGTATTTTGTCTTCTATAAAATGTCAGTTTGTCACTTAGGATAAAGTTAAACCTCATACTTGTATAAATAGCATAAGAGATGGAGTGAAAGATTTAAGCTTGTGAATTGTAAAACACACACACACACAAGCCATCTTTCACTCCTCCAAATACAACTCAGTCCCTGAGATAGCTCAGTGATTCCATAGTAGTTGTGCTCAGACTTAGCCTGAGCTTCGTAAGGAGTTACAACACTTTGTCATTTCAATCCCAATTACTGTTCCGCAAGTACTTGAGTAATGTATACTTTTTTATTGATTTCTAATAAAGAATATTATATTGAAAATTTTATCAGTGTGTTTTACTTACATCTTACTTCAGTCATTGATTCACTATTATCTATTTTTGAATACTTAACTGTTTTATACGATAGTGAATAGGGAACAACATATATATATATATATGAGATAACCCGAGTGCTCCTTAATTCATTTTTGCTTAATTGAATGTACCTGAAAACACATATTAGTTATGTATTTCCTTTAGCATTCAAAAGACATGAGATGCAATGAAAAAGGTTTTTACTTTGTATTAAAAATGAAAGAAAAAAAATTGTCCTAGACGTGAGAGTAATTTGAGAAAATTGATACGGGGAGAAGTATCCTTTTAAAAAGAGTTTTGTAGAATTTCTTGAAAAAAAATTTTTATCTTGAGTTTTGAAAATAAATCCCCATATTGTTTATGAGCTGTGTGTGAAATAGAGAACATAGACTCAGAAAAGAAGGTAAGGCAAACGTTTACGTACCTTGTAGAATGAAAATATTTCATGACGATTGTAACATAAGACCAAGACCAAGACGAAGCAAGTTGAATTGTTCCCGCTTCAACGGTTTGGTGAGGGCGTCGGCTATGTTGTCTTCGGATGATACTTTCTCAATAGAAATGTTCCCCTTTTGAACATTGTCTCTTAAGAAGTGATGACGGATCTCTATATGCTTGGTACGAGAATGCAACACCGGTTTTTTTCTTAAGTCAATAGCACCTTTGTTGTCACATAAAATGGCTATGTCACTTAGATGGATGTCGTAGTCAACTAACGCTTGTTTCATCCATAGTGCTTGTTGGCATGCTTTGCCGGCGGAGACATATTCGGCTTCGGTTGTTGATATGGCCAATGCCGTTTGCTTCTTCGAGAACCAATATGTTAAACAACACCCCATAAAAGTACATACACCACTTGTACTTTTTCGGTCAACATAATCACCTGCATGGTCAAAATCCGCATATACAATAGTTTCTACCCCCGTCCCCTTAGGATACCATAATCCCAATTGAGTAGTACCCTTAATATATCTAAATATTATTTTTTAACGACTTCTAGGTGTGAAGTTTTAGGGTCTTCTTGAAACCTAGCACATAGACATACACTAAACATGATATCCGGCCTACTAGCCGTAAGGTAGAGAAGACTACCAATCATGCCACTGTATTTGGTGTTATCAACGGATTCACCATCTTCATCTTTGGTGAGTTTGGTATTGGATGACATTGGTGTTCTTATAGGTTTTGACTCTTCTAATCCAAATTTCTTTAGCATTTCTTTTATGTATTTGGATTGATTAAAGAAGATACAATCTTCTAGTTGTTTGATTTGTAGACCAAGAAAGAAACTTAATTCTCTCATCATACTCATTTCAAACTCATCATGCATGATTTTTGAGAAATCATCACGCATGTCTTGACAAGTCGATCGGAATATAATATCGTCCACGTATATTTGAACAATAATTATATGTGAGTCCTTTTTCTTTGTGAAAAGTGTATTGTCAACTGTTACACCCCCAATTTACCTGTTTTGCAGCGGAATGGAATTCCTGGGGATTGACTGTCATAGCACCACATCACAGTTATATTGAACGACCTAAAGTGTCGTTTTAAAAACACATCGTTGGATATTTCATAAAAACAATCAGAGTACAACATCGGTCCCAAAAGGTTTACAAAGTTTGCGAAAATACAAATATGTTACAATCCAAACGATGTTTTTGAAATAAAGTGCCATAATGTACATAATGTAAGTCGACGCCGCGACTCAAAATGTAGGTCCCTAAACCATGTCATGATGAATGCCTCAGTTACCTGAAAATACATTGCTAAAAACGGTCAACAATAATGTTGGTGAGAAATCATAGGTTTATGTAAATGTTTTATACGACTACACAAGTATAGACCATGCATGACAATCCAGTCACGTAAAAATAATGTTACAATTGCTCTAAGCCCATGACCCCGAAACTAGACTGTTCAATAATGTATGCCCCTGCAGAGTGTTTGCCAGACAACTCCGTAATACCATCAAATGAAATGCATCCGTTTGCCTGGTTGGGATTCACCAACCCGGATGGAGGCGTCACCCTCGATAGATCTATCCACTCATCCTCGCTTCAAAGATTAACGGTTCATGTTCAAGTAATGGGGACTTTCAAATTGGCAAATGCGGTAACTTAAGCAATGTAATGAATTTAACATACTTGGTATCGTACAAAAAAATGTAGTGCAATGTATTCTCCCCCGTGGGTTTGAAAATAATCGAAAGCATGTAAAACGGGGCTATGAAAACTCACTTGGATAAACTGGAATAACGGCAAAAGTGAGTACACCGAGGTTTAATGTAATGCGTCAACCGGGACCTATTACGAATGATATGATATGTCATGAGTTGCAATGTAATGTTATGCATGCACATCGTATGTTATTTATACCATTTACGGGTTTTGAAAATATTACTCGTTGACGAAAAATACTCTTTTGACGTCTTGACCAATCAAAAATGACTTTACATGTTTTTACGTCAAAATGTCATCCTACAATGGTTTTATAATGATTTTTGGTGAAATTACCATTTTTCGTCGCAAAACAATGTCGTCGGAAAAATCATGAAATCAACAAAAATGGCTTCGGAAAACTAGCTGTAAAACGGTGTACGTCGATCGTTAGAGAACGAACTCGACGGTTTTGGAAAGTTTGTATCGATATCTAAAAGTTTCAGTTCAGGAGTTTTCGTCCAAAAGGTCTCGATCATAAAGATATCAAAGGCTAAAGATGGTGGTTTTTGCTAATTGGGTGCAGAAAATGAGTTTCGGCCAAGTTTGAACATCCGTAAATAATTTACTATGACTCCGCTTGACAAACGGCTTTTTGTTTTGAAAAATATGGCCGGTGAACTTGATTTTACTAGAAGACAATTTGTTCCAAAAAGTTTTGCATCATAGTTAAAAAACTGCCGCAAACATAGCCCTTACAGCTAATGAAATACTTGAATCGTAGAAATAATATAATTTTTCAGAAAATAATAGTTACGGCAACTTTATAAAAACGTGCATATATTTGTCGTTTCAAATCCGTTTTCTACGTAAAATATGTCCTTAGCTTCGTATCGAAGTAAACTAATATATTTTTGATAAGTCGAAATAATTTGTGAAGCTTAAGGCTCGTTTTTGACCCGAAATATGTAAAAACTGCATGCTGAAATTTTCTGAAAAATGTACGTTTCGTCGTCAAACTTTAAAAATTCACCACGGCTTCGTTATAACTCCGTTTTTATCCGTTCAAAAGGCCACGGATTCGTTTTTAAGTATATTTTCTAAATATCAAGGCCAAAATGTCGTACCAACTGTTGGTTTTTCCAGAAATCCGAATTAAGGACAGAACATCAAAATATAGTTATCGAAAATAGTTTTTTTCCGGACAAAACCTATTCTAATCCCTTCAAATCAACTCCAAAACTAATCTAATCCTACCATACACCTTCTTAGGGTGTCATGGGTTCCTAATCACCATCAAGACCAAAGATTACCATGGGAATATTTATAGGATGACCATAATTATATATATAACTCAAAAATCATAAGAAAAATGGTATAAATCACATAACATGCATATAAGCTCCAAAAATGAAAAGAAACATATGAAAATGACATGGAAACTTGAGGATGATAAAAACATGCTTACAAGTGATAGTGATGAGGTGTAGGTAACAAGGATTAACTTAAATATCCTTGGTTTTTATTTCAAAACCATATAAAGGATATAATCTAGGTTGTAAACACACTTGATTTTGCAAAACTTTGATCCCTTGCTCTTGATGTGTGGTGACCGGTTTTGAAGACCCAAGGAGAAGAGAGGAAATAAAATTTTGTTTAACACTAGTAACTATGTGAAGTGAATGAAGTAAAAATATCAAGTAAGACTTTTAGTAGCTTGTGTGAATTATTTGAAAGACATAAACCATGCCACATTAATTGACAACCCTCCCCTTGGCCGGTTTTTGGGGAGGGTTTGTCTCTCCAATATTTTTTTTTTTTTTTTTTTTTAAATTGTTACTTGTGTATATATTGTAAACATTTAACAAAAGTATAAGAAATGTGTAAGTTAAAACAAAGTTAAGTTAAGGTGAATGAAAGTTTTTGGTACAAGTAACTTTTTAATAGGTCAAAATAGATTGTAATGAGATGATAAAAATTGTAAAATACTTTCCTTGTGAAAATCGGGTGATAAAATAATTATCGTCAAATTTTTAAGAAAACGACGTAATAATTAAACTTTAACGATTAAAATACCAAATAAATTTGAAACACTAGGAAAACTAAAAATATAGTTTTTATGAACTAAATGTAAGTTTAAAAATACCTCGGGATCATTTTTGAAAGTAACGGGTTAAATATTTAAAATAATAACTCACGCGATAAAGATTATTAAATATAAAAATTACGCGTTGAAGGTGAAATGAAATGTCGTGAATGTACTAATGAGATGCACATGATGTCAATGAAATGTAGACTAATCATAGTCCATATGAAATGTACGTGATGTCATGATCATGAATTCGCCGCTAAACCTCCAAGGTTACGCGAATTTGAAACAAGTAAACCAAGTTTACTAAAAATGTTGAAATAATGAGACATGAACGGTGTCGAGAAATGACCTGAAAGTACGGGTTGTCACATCAACTAACCCCATGGTTTAGTCATTTTTGATTAAAAATGATTTGAGTTTATCATACCAAGCCTTTGGGGCTTGTTTAAGACCGTAGAGAGCTTTCTTTAGTTTGTACACGTGATTAGGTTTTTCGAAATCGATAAAGCCCGGAGGTTGAGCTACATACACTTCTTCATTAATAAAACCATTTAGAAAAGCACTTTTAACATCCATTTGAAAAAGCTTAAGATCATGAGCACAAGAATAAGCAAGAAGTATTCTTATAGACTCTAATCTAGCTACGGTAGTATAGGTCTCATCAAAGTCTATGCCTTCTTGTTGGTTATACCCTTGAGCAACAAGTCTAGCTTTATTTCTAGACACGACACCGTTTGCATCTAACTTGTTTTTATATACCCATTTTGTTTCGATTATGGTTTGGTTTTTAGGTGGAGAGACAAATGTCAATACATTGTTGAAAACAAATTGATTTAACTCTTCTTGCATAGCCATTACCTAACTTTCATCTTTTATGGCTTCTTGAGTATTTTTAGGTTCTATGGTTGAGATAAAATAAAATAAACTATTTTGGTTTTGGACATGAGATCTTAAGGTTCTTTCATTTAACTTTCCTATAACCTTTAATATTGATTATTTCATTGTTAAATGGTCCATCTTCTTTATATATGTTTCCTTTGATTTCTATGACTTCACTTTCGATTAACTCGTCATCGACAAGAAGTAGAGTAGTTTTAGGTGGACTCTCATCAAATTTTACGTTTAAAGATTCTTCAACTTTCATGGTTTCTTTATTTAGTATTACGTATGCTTTACTATTAGGAGAATATCCTAAGAAGATACCTTCGGTTGATTTAGGATCAAATTTAGTTAAGTAATCATTAGTATTAAGTATGAAACATTTACTACCAAAGACTCGAAAGTGTTCTAACGTAGGCTTGTTGCCTCGTAGTAACTCGTATGGAGTTTTTCCTAAGAATGGTCTTATTAGGACTCGGTTTAGTATATAGGTAGATGTGTCGACGACATTGCACCAAAATTTTTGAGGAATAGATTGCTCATTAATCATGGTGCAACTCATTTCTTGTAGGGTTCTATTTTTCCATTCAACTACCCCATTTGATTGTGGAGTGCGAGGAGCCGAGAAATTGTGAGTAATACCATTAGCATCACAAAAAGCTCCAAATTGCACTTCATTATCAAATTCCCTACCATGATCCGTTCTAATTGACACAATAAGACTTCCTAGTTGTCTTTGGATTTTCTTACTTAGTATTTCAAAGTAATCGAACGTTTCATTTTTATTCTTTAAAAATTTAGTCTATGTGTACCTAGAGTAATCATCCACTATAACCAAAGTATAGAAGTTACCTCCGTAACTTTGAATAGCGGATGGACCAAATAAATTCATACGTAGTAATTCTAGACACTTAGTTGTAGAAACCATATGTTTAGCTTTATGACTAGCATGGACTTGTTTTCCTATGTTACAAGCATCACAAAAATGATGTTCGTATTTTTGTTTGGGTAGATTTCTTACTAGTTCTTTGGATGATAGCGATTGAAGAAGTCGCATATTGGCGTGACCCAATCTTCGATGCCATAAGGTCGAAGTATCATCCATAAAGGTAAGACAAACTTTGTCTTTTGCTTCATTACCGATTTTAATAACATAGAGTCCATGTTTTCTAATGCCTCTTCCTATGGTAATACCATTTTTCAATATTTTACTACCGGTTTCACTAAAAAGTACGTTGCACTTTTTATCGCATATTTATCCTATACTTAGTATATTGAAGTTTAGGTTTTCTATGTGACATACATCATTAATGGTTAAGGATTTGTGAGAGATTGTACCTTTACCGATGATTTTGCTCTTGCTATTTCCAAACACCACATTTCCTCCATTGAAGGATTCGTATAACGTGGAAAAAAAAATCTTTGTTACCGGTCATATGCCTCGTGAACCCTCTATCCTTGATCCATTCATCGAGATCTAAGTCAACCTTTAGGCACACCTAAGAGAACAATTAACTCAAAAGTTTGGTCCCCATTTGTCCATGGGTCCATTGGTGTTATACATTTCATTCATGTTATATGAAAAGGTGAGAAAGCATTCCAAGGTGTAAAGTTTTGAAATGAAAAACCGTTTTGTGCATTAGGATTTCATCCCATTTGATGGTGGTTACTTCTAGGATAAACATTATTTTGTCTTCTTATAATTGTGTTTGCTTTAGAAAACGATGGGCCTTTGTTTTTCATAAAACTTTGATTTTGTTTTAGTGGAGGTATTTGTTTGACATTTCTAACAGTAACATGGGTTGGTTTCTTCTTGTTAACAATAACAAAGTTGGATCTAGATGAGGTGGTTGCGTTATTTCTACTGTTTGCTAGTACAGACCCACGGATCCCTAGATTTACACTAGACGGTTCCTTTTTCAAGGGATCCGTGGCTACAGTAGCCCGTTTTTCAATTGCTTTAACGAATTGTGTTTCTTTAATCTCGCTAGTTGACGCAATGTGTTCCTGAATACCTAAACCCTTTTGATTATTTCCCGTTTTAACACTATCAAGTATTTTATCAAGAGTATTAGTACTTATTCTAGCAATCTTAGAATCAAGATGGTCAACTAACGTTTGAAATTGAACACAAAGCTCACATTCACTATCTACTTCATTTCCCTTTTCTAAACACTTTAATTTATCTTTTAGCTCAAGAACTTCCTTTTCTAAACATTCATTTTTGTTTTTCAAAATCTTATTTTTGTTAATTACTTTTAAACTAATTTTGCAAAGCTTATCATATTCACGATGTAAGGATTCATCATCTAATGATGAACTACTATAATATAGAGATTCGAAACATACCTCGTTTGAGTCTTTTGCCATGAGACAAATTTCTTCGTTCTCCTCCTCAGTCATTCCCCACGAGCCACTTATGAACGGCCTTTTGTTCGTCACGTTTGGGACACTCACTAATGAAGTAATTAGGATCCCTGCATTTAAAACATGTGCGTTTGTTCTTTACTTTCTTGTCGTCTTTGCCTTTCCGGAACCCCTTCTTGTCGTCATATGGTTGCTTGACATTTCTTCCTTTTCTTCGAAAGAACTTCTTGAAATCCCGTACCGCCATTGCATACTCTTCGTCATCACTTTCTGAAGATGAGGTTTCTTCATCGCTTGAGACTTTCTTGGATTTTAAGGCAAGAGATTTGTGCTTCTCTTACTTTTCTTTTGAGGCTTCGGAGTCTTTAGCGAGGACGAGCTCATAGACCTTTAGGTTGCCTATGAGTTCATCGAGAGTGAGGATTGACAAGTCTTTGGATTCTTTGATGGCGTTACCTTTGTCTCCACTTTGATGGAAGCGCCCTTTTACGACTAGAAAAAGACTCATCAAGTGCTTGTAATGAAGTAATAATAGTATTAAAGTTAGAAAAATAATTATCTATACTATCCTCATCCGATATTGAAAATTGTTCACATTGTTGAACAAATAAATCAGTTTTGTTGTTTTTAACTTGTTGATTTCCTTGGTGAGTTACAACTAAAGAATTCCAAATTTCTTTAGAGGTTTTAAGCATAGAAATTATTTCAAATTCCTTTTTAGGTAAGGCATTATATAAAACCATTTTTGCCTCAATATTTTTGGAAAGCTTTTTCTTTTAGTCGTTGGAGAGACGATCATGAGGGATGTTTGTTTCGTTACCGGTTTTATCATCTTTTGTAGTGGCTTGAAAATCACCTTCAATAATGATGTACCAAAGATCAATATCTTTTGATTTCACATAAGTTTCAAATCTATTTTTCCAATAAATAAAACCATTTGTTTCGAGTAGTGGAGGTCGTTGCATAGATTGCCATTCTCTATAATTTTCAAAACTCATTGTGATCAAAAAGTTTTTAAAATAAAATTTACTTTAAAACTTTTGTAAACCTTGCTCTTGATGCCAATTATGGAAAACTAGAAGGGGGGTTGAATAGTTTTGCCGATTTTAATTTAAGTTTCAAAGATTTAGATTCGATCTTATGTGAATTCGTATGGATGGATAGATAGTATATAACAATAAGTAAAGTAAATAATGGAAGCAAGTAAAGTAAAGGATAGAGAGTAGCGACACAAGTGATTTTATAGTGGTTCGGCTACAAGGACACCTTCCTTGCCCTACTCCACTCTCCGAGTTCCTCAATCGAGAGTTCAAGCACTATGTCAACAAGCTTCTTCAACACGGCGGAGAAGCCTCACAACGTCGCTTACACTTTTTCCGGTACAAAGCTAAATACCGAGTTCTTCCACAAGGTAGAACCAAACCTATCACAACTAATACACAACAGCTATGTGAAATATGAAATACAAGATCTTGCTACAGAAATCTTATGGATGGATGATAAGGTTTTAAAAGGTACCATTTTGAGGGGTCGTTTAAGTCCTTATTTGATCACTTTTGTATCCGTTATTGCTTAATATCGTTCCTTTTCACTTTTTAGGTCTCGTGAAGGCAAAATGCTGGAAAGGCACTTATTTGGACGAAAAGGTGCGAATATATGAAGAAAATGGCCAAAGTCAAAATCGAGACAATCACAGTTGCTGAAAGTAGAAGGCGACGGCATCAGGTGCTATTGGCGACGCCGTCCCAAAATTATTGTGACGGGCCAGAACCCAAAATTCGTATTTTCAAGAGACGGCGTCTAGTTGTGAAAGAGTAGGCCGTCGCTACTCAGACGGCCTAGATGCAATCCAGACGACGTCAGACGCTGAAGAGGACGGCGTCACGGACATAAGGTGACGCCGTCGCAAGGTTAACGTGGCCAAGACGAAACCCTAATGGCGGCGACACGACGGCGTCACTAAACATAAGGTGACGCCGTCGCAATTGTAATCTTATATATAGAATCCGAATTTTTCAGTCTTTGTGTGGAGAGTCTTTGGAGTAAAAACCTAAAACCGAACCTAAGGTGTCTTGTACAGTATTTTAGGGTTTTAAACCCTATCTTACATCAAGATAAGTCTTTACTTCATTAATTCAATTATGTCTTTGATTATTTGTGTGTATGCTTGCATGTTCTCCATGTCCGGCTAATTTATTTGTGTGTTTGCTTAGGAAGTATGAAACTTAATTATTGAATATTGATTGGTTGTTTCTTATCTTAGTTGATTAATGATCTAGTAATGCGATAGGTCATTCGTTGTGTACTTAATGCTTGATTCATCTTTGTGAACCTTAGAATATAATTACCTGAGTAATTGTAGGCTAAACCATCCAAAGAGCGCCTTAGAGTAGGAGTTTATAATCCCTAGTGGGTTTGTAGACAAGACCCTTTGGTAAGTTCAAAGAGTTAGGGAGAAACGCATACCCTACAACTTAGACTCACAACGCAACTAGGAATAAGACGTGACACTCAACCATCAATAGGAGATAATTAAGGAGTAATACAACTTAAGTAAACACATCTTTAAACTATCATACGAGCACACATTAATTAGACATAGACTCCCACAACCTTAGTTTAGATAATTAGATAATAGTAGAGTAATCGGTAGAAATACCAACCCCCCCCCCCAAATCCAATACCCGAGATTCGTACCTTTCCATTTTCATAAAATATAAAAAGATAAAAAATAATCTTCCTCAACCTTAACCTTAGCGTAGTAACTCCTTACTAGCATTCCTATTCCCCTAGAGAACGATATCAATACCCGTGGCTTACCCTAATTACTACACTACAACGATTAGGTTCACTGCCTAGGTGTTATAAAACTTGCTCGAAGAAAAGGAAGTTTCCTTGACCCCGAACGACGCGTGTAGCGTTATCAAGTTTTTGGCGCCGCTGCCGGGGAATAGAATAGCTAGTTAGTAGTCCACCTCGTTTAGGTTCTTTGCTTGATTCCTATCAAGTAAACTTTTTTCTCATTTTTTAGCTTTCTCTTAGTCTATCCCCCTTCTTAGTAACCTTTGTTCGTAACCCCATCACTTTTCATCATGGAAGGTGATAACCCACTACCATTCATCAACATACCACCAAATGACCCGCCAAGAGCCCGTACTCTTGGTGAGTACTCGAGACCAAGCCACCTAGGCTATAGGAACACCATTGAGCTTCCCGACCAAGCCCAAACTACGGCCCTGCGATCCGACACCATCCGGTTGGTGCAAAACGGATGTGCATTCCATGGACTTCGTTCCGAAGATCCAAATCAGCATCTGAGGGATTTCCTCAAAATCGTCGATTCCATCGACCTTGATGCTACTACTCGGGAGACCACGCGCCTGCGTCTCTTCCAATTCTCTCTACGGGACCAAGCTAGTAATTGGCTTGAGCGACTTCCCGCCGGCTCCATCTCAAGTTGGGATGATCTTACCTCTCGCTTCCTTGCTCAATTTTTCCCACCGCGGAGAACCACTAAGCTTAGGAATGACATCTTGATGTTCCAGCAACGTCAAGGTGAATCTCTCTACGAAGCATGGACCCGATTCAAGGACTTACTTCATAAAGTCCCTCATCACGGCATTGATCTTTGGCTCCAAGTCCAAATCTTTTATGATCATGCCAACTTCCCCACTAAGCGATCCATTGACCAAGCGGCCGGTGGAAAACTTAGTGATCTCACCGCAGAAGAATCATGGGAAATAATAGAGGACCTCGCCCTCTATGACAACGAAAGTTTGGACGACCCCCGTGAGCTGCCCAAAACCGTCAAGGCAATCTCCTTGCCTCCTTCCGACCGTAGGATGATCGAACTTGAAGATCAAGTTAAATTCCTCATGAGTTCCTACGAAAATCCTAAGTCTACACACCATGTGAACAAAGCTTCTTCCTCGTGTGAGCCGTGTTGTGATCCTCATAATACGCGCAATAGCACTCGCTCCCCAGAACATGCTTCCGTTGACTACGCATCCTCACGTATTAATGGAACGGGAGGAAGATTCCCTATAACACCCGGACCTAGGAATTTCAATGAAACCCGTGAAGCATGGAAAAACAAGCCTGACTTCTACTGGGGACAAACCAAAGAATTCACCTCTAATGATTTCTCATGGCCCCCACCTAACGGTCCTAACCAACAAAACGTCGAAGGGATGTTGCAAAACCTAGTTGCATCCCAAGAAACCCAAATGGCTAAGCTCTCGGACCGCTTTAACAATCAACAAGCCGAGATGGATAGAAAAATAGACAACCTTTTGAAAGCCATAGCTAATAGTGATAAGAAAGTTAGTGCTATCTCAACTCCCGAGCCTTCAGGTATAGAGATTAAGGATCCAAGCAAGCTAACGAAGTATGTCCAATTCGTCAATACCATCGCCTTAGTTGAACCTAATGAAACAAATGACGAAGAGGACTATACACTTGTGGATGATGAAACACCCGAGGAAGTAGATGAAATAGACATTGACTATTTCAACAAATTCCCTACGGAAGAAGAACTATCTCACCACCCTCACTTAGTGCGTGACCTCCGTCACATGTATGTTAGGAAAAGTCCTCGAATCAAGTTTGGGAACCCTTGGAATCTTAACATACCATGTGTCATAGGACACCTTTTTGTGGCAAAAGCTTACCTTGATCGCAAGTCCCCAATCAACATAATGACTAGCACCTATTACAATTGGATATTGAAGAAGCCTATTCCAACTAGGTAAGACCCCAATGATCCTAATGTTAGTTGCAATTTTCTTGGAAGAGTTAAGGGATTGCCCGTTTATGTAGGTAGTTTCACGTTTCCTACGGACTTCATAATTGTGGATGATATTAGCACGGCCATAGACTCTAGTTTGTCCCATGTTATTCTAGGAAAACCTTTCATAGAAAGCACCGGGATGACCTATGACCCCTCGTTAGGAGTAGTGCGATTCAAGAATGAGATCGATGACATTGCTTACCAAATGCCGTTTAAGATTGAGAAGTTTTCATCACTCTCTAATGATGAAAAGGAACTTAAACTGTCGGTCTATTATAGGAATGATGAGGATAGGGAGAAGGGTGTTGATTATGTTATGGCTAAGATTTTCGGATTCTATAAGGATTGCTTGAGCCTAGGACCGGAATATAGGACCGATTGGGGAGAGGATGAACTCTTAGAGAAGCGCATTTTAGGGCACTTCTACAACATGGAATCCCCCATTAGAAACCGTCAAGAGGGCGGTAATGAGAAAACGTAGGAGCACGACTATGAGTCTAGCTACAAGACTCTTAAATAAAGAAAAGCGCTTCGTGGGAGGCAACCCATGTTTAATTGTTTGCTTGTTAGTGTCTTATATCTTTTATTAATTGTTTATCCTCATGTTTAAATTTGTGAAAATGCTTTATTTTGTTTTTAACCTCGTCTTAATTGCATATAAAGGTATTTTACATAAGGGATAAGTGTAGGGAGGATTACACACGTTTTCAAAAGAAACGTAAACATGAGAATAACAATTAACTAAAAGATATTTATGTTTGTTTGTTCGAGTCAAATGCTTGTATCGAGTCATAATGAATGTTTTGTAGAAATTTTTCCAGATTCTAAAGATGTAAATTTTCCAGAATTTTTTCCAGAAAATCGCAGACCAGTTTTTGTCAGGATAACCTGACGGCGTCAGGATTGCAACCTGACGACGTCAGGAAGGAGTAAAAACATCAGATTACTTTTTTCTCGTTTTCTGAGCTATTTATAAATTTTTGGAATTTTCCAGGTCTTAATTTTCTTAGAAATTCTGTAAACATCCATTCCACAAGCATTATATCCTAGTTTAAATCGAGTCTTATATATATTATTACCGCCGATTTTACGCGAAGGTTTCGTTTGTTTTCTTCAAGTGTGCAGGTTTAGTTTGTCAAGAAGAAGTTACATAAGATTGGAAGGAGCTTTTCACGCAATAATTCTTCTTGAAAAGAATTTAACCACCACTTTACACGGATCCTACCGAGCTAATCAGGGGAGTATTAGTTTCTTTCGTTTTTAATTACCTTCTTTTATCATAACTTTGATACTTTCGGGGAACATTGGGGACAATGTTCAGTTTAAGTGTAGGGAGGGAAAATAAAACGGGAACTTTGAAACTATGCTTATCCTTGATTATTTGATTTGTCTAATTGCATTTGTGTAATAAACAATGAGAAAATGTCGGTTAGGGTAATTTTGGCACCAAATTTAAAAATTTTCATGACATATAGGAGTGGGCCATTAGTCTTAACAAAAGCGTCTCATGGATAGGAAGTTATATGACTAGCACAAAAACCCTTTACCACCCAAATTCCACCCAAAATGTGAGGATCGCCCTTAGATTAGTAGGAATTAAAGCATTCATCTTTAATGCTTAGAGTGTGAACCGGTAGTATAATAGATTCTAGAACTTGTTTTGTGATGCATTCCGAGATCGCAAGTGAGGCTACACTTGTGTAGTTAGGAATAACTAAATGATAAGAGGCATTAGGATAACCCTTGTTTGATACCTGTAATATAATTACTTCTTCCATATCGGTTGAGTAATTCCCCCACACCCTTTGCGTTGTACTCATCTTTAGTACACGATACCCCTAGTTAACCCCTCAGAGCATATCCTTTTTGCGGTTCTCGTGATGTTTCGGTTTTTCCGGAATATCAATGAAGAGCATTGTTTACACCCCACCCCCAAATATACACCCAAATCGCCTTAGCCTACCCCTTATGCACTCACTTTTAGTGCAAATGTTTGTTATCACCCTAAACCCTTAGTTCAATTATCTAGTTGCTTGCATAAGTTGCTAAGTCGAGTCATATCCTTTGTATACAGTTTTGGGATGATTGGGATTCATGGGAAAAGTTAAAGTTTATGAAATGACGGGAAGGGAACGTTAAAAATTCAAATTCCCTTTGTTTGCATAATAATGTACCCCAAGTGTTTTGATCTTTTCAAATCGGGTCAAATTAGTGTTAGAGTAATAAAAAACTCAAGTGTAGGGATGTGCCTTTAAATCCCTAGTATTTTGATGTTATCGTAGAGGATGGTAGAGTAAAAGTGTATGAAAAAAAAAAAAAAAAAAATCGAAAAAAAAAATTGAAAAAGAGAAAAGAAAAAAAAAATAGAGTGATAAAAAAAAAAAAAAAAACATACGGGCTACCATCCTACATCTATCTTTTAAATTTATGTTTGTTTATTTCAGTTATCTAGAGTTTAGAGTGTCGAGTCTTGGCTTAGCAACGCCATTCTTCATATGCAGTCAACATAAAGATTTTTGACTTACCACAACTAAATAGCCTATCCCACCAAACCCTTATTTCCCTACCGTAAGCCTAACATTACAACCCTTTAAAAGACCTCTTTGATAGTCTTTCCTAGGTGCTTACGCCAAAGCGATGAAGGTTTGATCTATTCTCAAGCCTATGGTAATCTATGTACTAGGACCGGTTAATGAGTGTTTATCTTCCATTTCCTATTTTGTTATATTTCATATATACACCCGAGAGAGATGTGAGTATCCAAACACCCCATGTGAGGTGCTAGTATGTAATTTCCGTGCTTGTTATGACTTTTGCGGGGCTTATATGTGTTGTGGACCGTTTTGAATTAATGCTTCATGACCCCTAACTTATAAATTAATTGGCTAAAAGCACATTTGCTTGAGGACAAGCAAATAACAAGTGTAGGGATATTTGATAAGGTTTTAAAAGGTACCATTTTGAGGGGTCGTTTAAGTCCTTATTTGATCACTTTTGTATCCGTTATTGCTTAATATCGTTCCTTTTCACTTTTTAGGTCTCGTGAAGGCAAAATACTGGAAAGGCACTTATTTGGACGAAAAGGCGCGAATATATGAAGAAAATGGCCAAAGTCAAAATTGAGACAATCACAGTTGCTGAAAGTAGAAGGCGACGGCATCAGGTGCTATTGGCGACGCCGTCCCAAAATTATTGTGACGGGCCAGAACCCAAAATTCGTATTTTCAAGAGACGGCGTCTAGTTGTGAAAGAGTAGGCCGTCGGTACTCAGACGGCCTAGATGCAATCCAGACGACGTCAGAAGCTGAAGAGGACGGCGTCACGGACATAAGGTGACGCCGTCGCAAGGTTAACGTGGCCAAGACAAAACCCTAATGGCGGCGACACGACGGCGTCACTAAACATAAGGTGACGCCGTCGCAATTGTAATCTTATATATAGAATCCGAATTTTTCAGTCTTTGTGTGGAGAGTCTTTGGAGTAAAAACCTAAAACCGAACCTAAGGTGTCTTGTACAGTATTTTAGGGTTTTAAACCCTATCTTACATCAAGATAAGTCTTTACTTCATTAATTCAATTATGTCTTTGATTATTTGTGTGTATGCTTGCATGTTCTCCATGTCCGGCTAATTTATTTGTGTGTTTGCTTAGGAAGTATGAAACTTAATTATTGAATATTGATTGGTTGTTTCTTATCTTAGTTGATTAATGATCTAGTAATGCGATAGGTCATTCGTTGTGTACTTAATGCTTGATTCATCTTTGTGAACCTTAGAATATAATTACCTGAGTAATTGTAGGCTAAACCATCCAAAGAGCGCCTTAGAGTAGGAGTTTATAATCCCTAGTGGGTTTGTAGACAAGACCCTTTGGTAAGTTCAAAGAGTTAGGGAGAAACGCATACCCTACAACTTAGACTCACAACGCAACTAGGAATAAGACGTGACACTCAACCATCAATAGGAGATAATTAAGGAGTAATACAACTTAAGTAAACACATCTTTAAACTATCATACGAGCACACATTAATTAGACATAGACTCCCACAACCTTAGTTTAGATAATTAGATAATAGTAGAGTAATCGGTAGAAATACCAACCCCCCCCCCCCCCCCAAATCCAATACCCGAGATTCGTACCTTTCCATTTTCATAAAATATAAAAAGATAAAAAATAATCTTCCTCAACCTTAACCTTAGCGTAGTAACTCCTTACTAGCATTCCTATTCCCCTAGAGAACGATATCAATACCCGTGGCTTACCCTAATTACTACACTACAACGATTAGGTTCACTGCCTAGGGTGTTATAAAACTTGCTCGAAGAAAAGGAAGTTTCCTTGACCCCGAACGACGCGTGTAGCGTTATCAATGGACAAATCAATCAAGGACCCTTTGCTTGGATGACTTATAGTATATCGTGATCTCGCCTTTGAGAAAGACCTATATGAGAATCACAAGAAAAGAAAGAAGATATACTAGATTGATCAAGTGATCAGAGATTAGAAGAGTGAGATAATATATGAGAGAGTTGTAATAAGAAAGGTGCATAACAATGAAGAAATGGCTCACTATTTATAGGCACAAAAGCTTACTTTTATTAATTGTTTATCCTCATGTTTAAATTTGTGAAAATGCTTTATTTTGTTTTTAACCTCGTCTTAATTGCATATAAAGGTATTTTACATAAGGGATAAGTGTAGGGAGGATTACACACGTTTTCAAAAGAAACGTAAACATGAGAATAACAATTAACTAAAAGATATTTATGTTTGTTTGTTCGAG
Source organism: Chrysanthemum seticuspe (assembly GCA_019973895.1). Taxonomy (NCBI): domain Eukaryota; kingdom Viridiplantae; phylum Streptophyta; class Magnoliopsida; order Asterales; family Asteraceae; genus Chrysanthemum; species Chrysanthemum seticuspe. The sequence continues at coordinate 245,154,066 of BPTQ01000007.1, read as the reverse complement.
TCAAATGCTTGTATCGAGTCATAATGAATGTTTTGTAGAAATTTTTCCAGATTCTAAAGATGTAAATTTTCCAGAATTTTTTCCAGAAAATCGCAGACCAGTTTTTGTCAGGATAACCTGACGGCGTCAGGATTGCAACCTGACGACGTCAGGAAGGAGTAAAAACATCAGATTACTTTTTTCTCGTTTTCTGAGCTATTTATAAATTTTTGGAATTTTCCAGGTCTTAATTTTCTTAGAAATTCTGTAAACATCCATTCCACAAGCATTATATCCTAGTTTAAATCGAGTCTTATATATATTATTACCGCCGATTTTACGCGAAGGTTTCGTTTGTTTTCTTCAAGTGTGCAGGTTTAGTTTGTCAAGAAGAAGTTACATAAGATTGGAAGGAGCTTTTCACGCAATAATTCTTCTTGAAAAGAATTTAACCACCACTTTACACGGATCCTACCGAGCTAATCAGGGGAGTATTAGTTTCTTTCGTTTTTAATTACCTTCTTTTATCATAACTTTGATACTTTCGGGGAACATTGGGGACAATGTTCAGTTTAAGTGTAGGGAGGGAAAATAAAACGGGAACTTTGAAACTATGCTTATCCTTGATTATTTGATTTGTCTAATTGCATTTGTGTAATAAACAATGAGAAAATGTCGGTTAGGGTAATTTTGGCACCAAATTTAAAAATTTTCATGACATATAGGAGTGGGCCATTAGTCTTAACAAAAGCGTCTCATGGATAGGAAGTTATATGACTAGCACAAAAACCCTTTACCACCCAAATTCCACCCAAAATGTGAGGATCGCCCTTAGATTAGTAGGAATTAAAGCATTCATCTTTAATGCTTAGAGTGTGAACCGGTAGTATAATAGATTCTAGAACTTGTTTTGTGATGCATTCCGAGATCGCAAGTGAGGCTACACTTGTGTAGTTAGGAATAACTAAATGATAAGAGGCATTAGGATAACCCTTGTTTGATACCTGTAATATAATTACTTCTTCCATATCGGTTGAGTAATTCCCCCACACCCTTTGCGTTGTACTCATCTTTAGTACACGATACCCCTAGTTAACCCCTCAGAGCATATCCTTTTTGCGGTTCTCGTGATGTTTCGGTTTTTCCGGAATATCAATGAAGAGCATTGTTTACACCCCACCCCCAAATATACACCCAAATCGCCTTAGCCTACCCCTTATGCACTCACTTTTAGTGCAAATGTTTGTTATCACCCTAAACCCTTAGTTCAATTATCTAGTTGCTTGCATAAGTTGCTAAGTCGAGTCATATCCTTTGTATACAGTTTTGGGATGATTGGGATTCATGGGAAAAGTTAAAGTTTATGAAATGACGGGAAGGGAACGTTAAAAATTCAAATTCCCTTTGTTTGCATAATAATGTACCCCAAGTGTTTTGATCTTTTCAAATCGGGTCAAATTAGTGTTAGAGTAATAAAAAACTCAAGTGTAGGGATGTGCCTTTAAATCCCTAGTATTTTGATGTTATCGTAGAGGATGGTAGAGTAAAAGTGTATGAAAAAAAAAAAAAAAAAAATCGAAAAAAAAAATTGAAAAAGAGAAAAGAAAAAAAAAATAGAGTGATAAAAAAAAAAAAAAAAACATACGGGCTACCATCCTACATCTATCTTTTAAATTTATGTTTGTTTATTTCAGTTATCTAGAGTTTAGAGTGTCGAGTCTTGGCTTAGCAACGCCATTCTTCATATGCAGTCAACATAAAGATTTTTGACTTACCACAACTAAATAGCCTATCCCACCAAACCCTTATTTCCCTACCGTAAGCCTAACATTACAACCCTTTAAAAGACCTCTTTGATAGTCTTTCCTAGGTGCTTACGCCAAAGCGATGAAGGTTTGATCTATTCTCAAGCCTATGGTAATCTATGTACTAGGACCGGTTAATGAGTGTTTATCTTCCATTTCCTATTTTGTTATATTTCATATATACACCCGAGAGAGATGTGAGTATCCAAACACCCCATGTGAGGTGCTAGTATGTAATTTCCGTGCTTGTTATGACTTTTGCGGGGCTTATATGTGTTGTGGACCGTTTTGAATTAATGCTTCATGACCCCTAACTTATAAATTAATTGGCTAAAAGCACATTTGCTTGAGGACAAGCAAATAACAAGTGTAGGGATATTTGATAAGGTTTTAAAAGGTACCATTTTGAGGGGTCGTTTAAGTCCTTATTTGATCACTTTTGTATCCGTTATTGCTTAATATCGTTCCTTTTCACTTTTTAGGTCTCGTGAAGGCAAAATACTGGAAAGGCACTTATTTGGACGAAAAGGCGCGAATATATGAAGAAAATGGCCAAAGTCAAAATTGAGACAATCACAGTTGCTGAAAGTAGAAGGCGACGGCATCAGGTGCTATTGGCGACGCCGTCCCAAAATTATTGTGACGGGCCAGAACCCAAAATTCGTATTTTCAAGAGACGGCGTCTAGTTGTGAAAGAGTAGGCCGTCGGTACTCAGACGGCCTAGATGCAATCCAGACGACGTCAGAAGCTGAAGAGGACGGCGTCACGGACATAAGGTGACGCCGTCGCAAGGTTAACGTGGCCAAGACAAAACCCTAATGGCGGCGACACGACGGCGTCACTAAACATAAGGTGACGCCGTCGCAATTGTAATCTTATATATAGAATCCGAATTTTTCAGTCTTTGTGTGGAGAGTCTTTGGAGTAAAAACCTAAAACCGAACCTAAGGTGTCTTGTACAGTATTTTAGGGTTTTAAACCCTATCTTACATCAAGATAAGTCTTTACTTCATTAATTCAATTATGTCTTTGATTATTTGTGTGTATGCTTGCATGTTCTCCATGTCCGGCTAATTTATTTGTGTGTTTGCTTAGGAAGTATGAAACTTAATTATTGAATATTGATTGGTTGTTTCTTATCTTAGTTGATTAATGATCTAGTAATGCGATAGGTCATTCGTTGTGTACTTAATGCTTGATTCATCTTTGTGAACCTTAGAATATAATTACCTGAGTAATTGTAGGCTAAACCATCCAAAGAGCGCCTTAGAGTAGGAGTTTATAATCCCTAGTGGGTTTGTAGACAAGACCCTTTGGTAAGTTCAAAGAGTTAGGGAGAAACGCATACCCTACAACTTAGACTCACAACGCAACTAGGAATAAGACGTGACACTCAACCATCAATAGGAGATAATTAAGGAGTAATACAACTTAAGTAAACACATCTTTAAACTATCATACGAGCACACATTAATTAGACATAGACTCCCACAACCTTAGTTTAGATAATTAGATAATAGTAGAGTAATCGGTAGAAATACCAACCCCCCCCCCCCCAAATCCAATACCCGAGATTCGTACCTTTCCATTTTCATAAAATATAAAAAGATAAAAAATAATCTTCCTCAACCTTAACCTTAGCGTAGTAACTCCTTACTAGCATTCCTATTCCCCTAGAGAACGATATCAATACCCGTGGCTTACCCTAATTACTACACTACAACGATTAGGTTCACTGCCTAGGGTGTTATAAAACTTGCTCGAAGAAAAGGAAGTTTCCTTGACCCCGAACGACGCGTGTAGCGTTATCAATGGACAAATCAATCAAGGACCCTTTGCTTGGATGACTTATAGTATATCGTGATCTCGCCTTTGAGAAAGACCTATATGAGAATCACAAGAAAAGAAAGAAGATATACTAGATTGATCAAGTGATCAGAGATTAGAAGAGTGAGATAATATATGAGAGAGTTGTAATAAGAAAGGTGCATAACAATGAAGAAATGGCTCACTATTTATAGGCACAAAAGCTTACTGTAGCCCGGTTCCGGCGGATCCCTCACTTGGGGGATCCGTCCAGTGAAATCCTAGGGATTCGGCAAACTAGGTTGTACCAGTCCGGATTTTAGGTTGCAAACCGGGTTATGGGTTATGGGTATGAGCCATGGGTACCCAACAAAATACAATATATCTAGACAATGGGTCATGGGTCTTGGGTAATGGGTTATGGACATTGGGTCATGGGTCATGGATAATACCCAACATGATTTCATGCATGATGTCATGCAATGGGTCATGGGTTATGGATTAGCTCCATGGGTATGGGTCATGGGTCTTGGATACTACCCATCCTATTACATAAACTATTACAACAAATGAATTATTACAACATTTTATGTGAATGACCAAATGTATATACTTTACAAAAATAACATGTATTCTTATAATTTTACTTATGATAACTTTATATTTGTTATCAACAAAACACAACGAGATCGCTAAATATGAATAAACGTTTTTACGGTTTATTTGTATTAACATTCCCTATGACACTTACGGGATTGGCTAAACGATGGGTGGATAGACTATCCGGTGGAACCATTGACACATGAAATCTTCTCAAAAGAGCCTTCATTCAAAGAGTTTCCCTCCCTCAAGAATGGCAAAACAACTAGAAGAGATTCACAATTTCAGATAAGAAGACGATGACACATTATACCAAGCTTGGGATAGGTATAATGACCTCCTATATAAATGCCCTACTCATGACCTCAACAATCATCAAAAGGTAAACATCTTCTATAAGGATATTGGAATTGCTACAAGTCAGATGCTCGTTTCTCAGGGGCCGATCCCTGGAATGACACCTATTCTAGTGTTGGAAGCTATACAAAACATGACCGACCACTCTCAAAAGTGGCATGAAGGAGGGAGTCATAGAAGCTTAAGCGGAAGTTTGGATGGTATCGCCGCTATCACCAACAAATTGGATACTCTTGGCCGTGATATGATAAAACTTAAAGAAAGTGTGCACGCTATTCAAGTTGGTTGCGAGACATATGGTGGAGCTCACCTAGCTAAAAACTACCCTCTTAATGATGAAGATAGGAATATTGAAGAGGTCAAGTATGGTGAAGCTAATAGACCTTTCCAAGGATCCAATGGAAATGGATACCGTGTAGGACCACCGGGGTATTACAATCATTCACCTTATGGAGAAAGAAGGTCTAACCTAGAGGAAACTATTAACAAATACCTTGAAGACTTAACTAAAAGGCAAAAAGAGCAGGACAAATGGTTGAAAAGCTTTCAAGAAAGTACGAACAAAAGCCTCTCTAGCCATGATGAGTCTTTAAAGAATTTGGAGACAATGATTGGAAAGCTTAGTGAAGAGGTGCAAAGAAGTAATACAGTGCCTGAAACACAAGGAAGTAAACCTATGGTGACTTGCAAGGCTGTCTTTATGGACGACGAGGTTAATGAATCTAAAGATAATTTTCATAATTCTAATACTGTGCAGGAAATTGAAGCTGGAACGTGCAATAGTAACAAATTACGCCGTAACTATTGCGATGAGTTATGGCGTAACCCGAAAACAGCTATAGAGCCAAAGTTGGAAATCACTTATGCGAATGATTCAATGCCAAGCCAATTACCAAAAAAGGAAGTTAGCATGGATAACTTTGCTCTTCCGTGCTCTATTGGTAATCATGATTTATCTGCATTAGCCGATCTTGGGTCTAGTGTGAACGTTATGCCACTTTTGCTATTTCTAAACCTTAAGTTAACTAATCTTTGAAAAACAAGCATGGTTATTGAAATGGCGGATATGACTAAGGAGACTCCGATTGGGATTGCGGGTAAAGTATTGCTGAAGGTCGATAAGTTTTTCTTTCCTTCAGATTTCATTGTTATTGATATGGCCAACACCCCTAGAGAACACTTAATCCTTGGGAGACCTTTCCTTGCTACTTTACGTGCCCGAATCAAGGTTTTTGAAAAAGAGATTTCGTTGGGATATAATAATGATAAGGTAGTGTTTAAAATGAACAATGTTCTTTGCCAAGAACCGGAAGAAGTAGTAAGTTCATGCATGGCGGACTTGATAACTAAGAAGGAGCCAACTAATTTATTCGACAGTTCTAACGATGCTTTTACCCATGAGACTCCTTCATATGTTTGTCATACGCAGGAAATAGAGTCTAATGATAGCTATGATAGCGATGAATCTTCTTGGCGGGATGACGAAGAAGATCATGGTTCACATGGGGAAGTGGATGAATGGGGTGTAACTTTCGTAACATGGAAGCTACATTGTTGTGCACCTATGACTACTACCATAGAAGGCTCAAAATTAACCTTGCCAACATGTTCCCCTTTTATTAAACATTGCAATGGAGGTGGCCAATTCTTGGTAAAACGGATGAAAAAGGAAGCAACAGTTTGGTGGTGTTTTGAAGAGGAGAAAACAATTAAGGAGAATTGGTTCCAAGAACACCATATGATGGCCGACTTGTTTGAAAATATAGAATGGACTATCCACTTTTGTGAACCGGCGATTATGATGTCTAAAGGAACTATTCAAGCTTGGCCTATGTGTGATCCCCATCTCAAGGAATGTAATGGGGGAGAATTCCTAAGCACAACTTGCTCAAACGTAATGAATGGGTATCTTTTAATGAAGAAAATAGAGAAAAAGTCGGCTACCATGGGATTTCGTTTGAGAATTGGATTAAGGTAAATTTTGGAAAGGTGAAACTAAAATGGGAAGCCGAAGCTCAATTTCATTATGAATGGGCTAAGACTAATTTTCTGTGAGAGACTCGATATTGCATGACTCCATTCATACCTCCAACTGTTTGGGACCAGCCTTCCTCCGGTTAAAGAGTAATTAAGGACGGGCAAGTTCGAAGGCCTCCATAAAGCCTCATGGCTTTGAGTCTAACTTAAAGACTCGTTAATAAACAAAAGTGCTCTTTCGGGAGACAACCCGAATTATCCCTTTCCCTTTCTATTTTATTTAGTATTGTTGGGTTTTGTGCTTTTGTTTTAACATTTTTGCAGGAATTGGAGTTGAATGTATGGCGTTTAGGGGCTCTTGGATTCCATCCCGTTAGCTAGTTACGGCGTAACTTTTCTCTTAGGTTACGCCGTAACCATTTTTTAGTAGCAGTTCACTCCAGGTTTCAACTAGTTACGGCGTAACTACCCTCTATTATTATGTCGTAACATTACGTGAAATAATAAAATGCTTTTAATTTCAGCCATTGATTTCTTTTTAGATGGATGGTAGAAATGAGTCCCTTGGTATGTGGGAAAAGTTTGGTATGTAAAATAACTCTCCTCAAACTTTACTCCAAAACGTGGCCTGTAATGTACATTCTTAGTCGAGAACATAAGTAACACATTTTTTTAGCTGTGACATATTAAATTAATAATTATTAGAATATACTAGTTATAATGCTCGTGCACGCACAAAATTTTTTCTATTTTTTTTATTATGTATTATTATAGATTAAAATACAAACAAATTATCGTGTTCTAAACGCTTTTACTTGCAACAAATGTCTTTATACTTAGATTTATGGTGGAGGTATGTTGGGCTCCAATGTTGGCTGTCGTTAGTGTTCCGCTTGACCAAAGCGATGATGACATAGTAATTGCTCAATGCCTGGATGGTTTCCGGTATGCAATTGATGTTACAGCAACAATGTACATGAAAACTTAGCGAAACGATTTTGTGACATCACAGGCAAAGTTTATGTTGGGATTTTAGAACAAGTTAACCAATTAACCTCTACGAGTACGCAGCGGATAAGGATCTAGTTATCGCAATTAGATTAACACGTAATAATAAACAATAATTAATATATCAATTAATTAATAAAAGGTATATAGAAAAGCTAACCTTGCTTGGCAATTGATCTCTAGTAACGGAACAAGAAACCAAAACGAAACCTTAAGTATCTAAAATAGATACCTCGAAGAATATCACACACAAACCCGATAACGTATACGTTCGATATAAGGCTAGTCGAGAACGTAATATAAAAACCCAATCAACAAGTAACACCAATACTTGAATAACCTGAACTAGAAAAACACCCAAGACCTGCTTTTTCTTTCCGAGTATCACAACAGCTCAAAAGTTGTTTTCAACAATTACCCCATGACCAGAAACGAACAAAACCTTTTCCTTGCTGCTGCCATTCAACTTGGAATTAGAAGCAAGTAATATCAAATAGATCAACACCTAAACCCTTGAATCTTTGCAAGTTTAGGACCAAGAAAAACCACCAAGAACCCTAATCGACTTAGGGATAAGTTGACTGGGAATTTCACAGGAAAAGAAGATCAGTTAGGATAGATTTAAGGTTTATATCAAATCATCCATGTGAGGGATGTATATGTCGCATGTTAGGAACTCCACAAGGTGTAGGGTGCGTTTGTTTATATACAAAACCAAATGACCCTTGCCTTGGGTCTTTGCTTGATCAACAAGCTACAAGCCCAAGCTTCCTCCATGCCCTCACTTCTGCCCGATCAGATGGAACTCAAGGCCCAAGGCTGCCATTCAAATTCAACCCAAGTTCATGTCCAAGAACAGCCCATGGGTCAAACTTTATCGGGGTCAAGTTATTGCATATCGGGTATTATTCAAGTATTTATAATATACGTTCGACACGTATACTCGTGTTCATCGTGTGTGCCCCCATCGGTTCACACACTTCTAGTCGTTTACGTGTGCTTATAACTCCCACAAACCAACAGCTCCCACTTGGGAGTTGGTGTGTCGAATGGCACACAAAACTAACGACTGAAACGCCTAGCAAACGCTCTCACTCGCTTTTTAACTAAAAGTGTCTGAGAGAATAGTTTCGTAAAAGTTTCTCAGTAGCATGGTCATTCAATGTCTTGCTCTAATCATCCTTTGTTATAGATACCGTTAAACCATGGATTATGGATCTTAAATCATTCCATATAGTTTAACCATTTAGAATCTCGTTATAGAATTTAATTAGATATACCAAATGTAATCAAGTATCATCTTGCATTACCCTTTGGGTTCGGCCGAACAATTATCTTATTAATTCTGGAGAGGCGCCATGGTATCTTTCTGCACATATCAAGTGGAGTAACAAATCCTTTATTGACTACAAGTGTTGTGGATGCTGCTTCACATCACTTCGAAATATAGCTTTTATAACTACCTTGTTCACACAGCGTTTTGCGTATACTTACAAAAAATGATATCCACACATAACAGAACTTGCTTGTATCTCAAGTCTAAGGATGAAGATAACAAACCATTTTCAATATTTTACTTATGACAAGGATCCAAAAGTAAATGTTTGAAAGTTGGGGAATCCAATATGCATCACTAGTGAATACATATGAGTTTGGTGGGAACAATCCACATTCTCGTTAGAATATAACCAACACTCACATTTGCCTTACATAACAATATTCCCATATTGTTAACTGACAATGGACATATTTAGAATAATAAAATTATTAAAGGATTAAACATGCAAATATAGGATAACAATTATTATATGAATGAATAACAAATACCAAGTATCTTTATTCATCATAAAATAAAAATTGTCTATCAATCCCAATTATCCAAATACTAAAACAGATATGCATGAAACTTATTTAGTAAGTTGAAGCCTAATGTTTCCAACATTATCAACCTTTCTTTTACAAGAAAAACTAAATAGTCATCTGAGTAAACTTTCCGAATACTTGTTTCAAATATCACGTATAGTAAGTGATTTGAAATATAAGATGAGTGTCTTATCTCATATGCTCATACTATTGCAAGAATCATAGTATGGAGATGTCGTCTTACCTTGCATGAGGTATTAGAAATCAACGACATACTGACATTCATCTTGACAGTTTCTAAAAGTGTAAAGTATTCTCATTCCTTAATGTGTAATGCAACAATGCTCTATGTTGAGCATAGCTAGTTAGCAGATTTATCATAAATGATAAAATTCTACTACAACTAGTATAAATAAGCCTCTAGCATCATTTGTACTTCTACAACACTATGCTTTATAATTCGTAAACATCTATATTAACAATAATCTAAACTCTCTCAATTAGATATTGTTGTTGTCAGCTCATTTTGTTCTTATACAAAATCAACAACTAGTCTTATACACAATATAATATATACATGATAAACCCTTAGTTTAAAAACACAAGGTTTCCATCCATGTAAATAAATTACTCCAAGTGAAATATATCATTGAAGACATGCTTGAATAATATATTGCATTTGTGTTAGACTTTATTTTCCGCATTTGTTTATTTCAGATAAACATTTATTCCAAGGTTGTTTGTTTTATTCCCTAAATTCAAATGAAGTTTCATTCCAAGTTCAAAGATCAATATCTAGCTTAAATAGAATGATATCTTCAACATGTAAATTTTAAGGAAAAACACATTGCTCCCACTCAATGTCAGATGTACTCAAGAGATATCTTAATTCAATTAGAATCATATTGTAGTTAAATTCAAGATCTCAGCTCTTAGATGCATGATCCAATCCAAAATATGGATTGCTCAAATTTTGTATACTACATAAAGATAATATAGATTCATAACCCTTTTGATTACACACCGTCCTCGCAAAAGGTAATCATAAAGAAAGAGTTATAAAATCTAATTTTTCATATTCAGCATACAAATCATATGTAGGACAATTAAATATCTTTATATAATTAATGCATGTATTATATAAGAAAATTTAATCACAGTCAATTGCTTAAGTATGATTAAAAACTTCTTATTAAATGTCAAACATTAATATGTATACAATTTTGTCCTTGTGAGTCTTTCTTCAAAAGAAATTCATTCCAACCTCATAGGTTAACTGTTAGGCGAAATAACAATCAAGCTCAAAACTCGATTAGCCTTTTAAGGACTACATCTTATCATTCATAATTCTAAAATACTTATCAAATTCAAGATGTGATAATGTATTTTAATAGTTAGCTGATTTACAACAATCTTCTAACTTATATTCCTCAGCAATGATATTAAAAATATCACTCAAGTGATGAGGCATCCTTTTAGATTTATGAATGAGAGTAATCATTATACTTCAGTCAACATTTTCATGTTTAACCTTAGTATGACATTAATAAGTGCATTTTAGAAGGTTAAGTATTTTGTTCTCAAAACTTTGAGATATTTATCTACTCCCACTTAATTTTGTAAGTAGAGACAATTCTCTAAATACTAAGTATTTAAGCAATAATAAATTGTTCTTTATGGAGAATCACAAAATACATTTTAAGTTCTCATCTCAAGATTTGTTAATAAAATGCTTCATAAGATTTTAACAAATTCAGAACTTAAATCAAGACATAATTGGAATTCCTTCCAACAACTCAAATTAGGGTTTATGGAAAAATTCTAATTTAGTATCACTCTTTAACCAAAATTTCTAGCAACAGTTTTATGTTTCGTCAAGCTAGGAAGTGTAGAAAAAGCAAAAATCCTAAAAGGTTTATGATTCAATTGGTTTGAGTGGTAAAACCTCAAATCCCTAATGAATTAGGGTTTTCAGTTATAGGTTGTCTTGAATACCTTCTAGGTTTGAACTCTATTGAGTGTATCCATGACACACGCAATTTTCTAACCTTGATATGTTTTGGAGGTAGAGCAATTAAAGCTATCAAGAACCAAACTTTATGAATAAGGTTTGATCCAACACATTAGACATACCATAATGAAGTGGTATCCTATGAGTTATTAGAATTGTGAAACTATATCAGAATTCTATAGATAACTTAATTCTTTTTTGACCAAATTCTTGTCAATTGGGTCGAGCCAAATTGCATATAAAGTATTTACGAACCAAGTGCATGCAATAATGTATAATTCATTGAACAATACAAGAACCTTATGTTCACGTGTTCACAAGAAGAAATAACTGTTCAAGGATTATATGTTCACGTGTTAACAAGAAAACAGAACATTTCAATAATACATTATAAGTCTTTGAATAATTCAAAAGCCTTATGTTTATGTGTTAACTAGAAGACATAACACTTTTACTATATATACTTTATGTTATAAGTCATTGACTAATTCAAGGACTTTATAATTATGTCTTAACATGTAAGCATAATTATACTAACAAAAGTAATCATGAACGCAAAATCTTGAGTTCTATAGTAATTTCAAGTTAATTTTATACTTCAGAATTATGATCATTATCATATAACCATAATTATGTTGACTAAAACATGTAGTCAAATGTTGAAGTATCTTTACACTATATTATGACATTTGAATGTAGTAGGGCAACAAACATCTAGTGTGTTCAAGTCCTAGTAGAATCATTATTAGAATGTAGTAGGGCAATAAACATCTCATGTGTTTAAGTCCTAGTATAATTCTTATTTACATGTAGTATGGCATTAAACATCTAACGTGTTTAAGTCCTAGTAGAATTATTAGTTTCCTTTACCTTTCGGTCAAGAGATACCAATAATATTGTTGTTCCTTGCACACACTTTGAGATTTCTCCCACTTGTGTAAGGTACAACATCATATTATGAAAACAAACAACACGTGATTGATTATTCAAACAATATGATAATGTCATAGAGATCATAAGTAGTTGTAGAACCATAGCCTTTAATAAATAATAGTGGATTATTATTCTATAGATAACACTTCAGGAAGCGACAGCAGGAAGGCAATGTGTTATCTTATAAAATAAAATGCAATTTTCCTTTAAGCAATGGTTGTTCATATTCGAAAAGTAATGGATTATTTCAAAGCTAGTTTGAAATGATATGGGTGACTAACAGGAAATAAATCCCGTAGCTCCCACTGAAATAGACAACATTACATGAATGATATTTCAGTAATAAAATGCAACTGCTCCCACTGGATTTGTCAACATTGTAAGTGTTACATTTCCAGTAGAAAGCATATAGCAATTTTATATACTATCCTATTCTCTTCAAATACCTACGAGTAGCATGTACTTAGGTATTGAGCAGAGTAATGAAGTTTTACTTATGTAGACAATGGACAAGCCATTCTTTCATTCAATTAACTTAAATCTTTAGCATGCAGTTCCTCCTTTATCGTCTACATAGCCCCAAGGGTAATTAGCACTTTAGGAATAATAAGAGTCCAAGAAGATTACCAAACAAACATGCTAGTAATTCCTTTACTCTTTGCGGTTTAAACTCATACATCATGACAAGTACATGATGTTATTTATTTTGGTAGCTCTAAACACAATGTTTCCAGTTACACAAAATATTCTATCTTTCAATTAACTCTAGACCACGAAAGGGTAATGAAAGATCATAAACGAGTTTATCAATTTTGGAATCCTATCTTAGTTAGTCAACTAAGGAGAAAAGATAGGAATAAGTCTCACTCTTTTTACTAGGAAAAGAGACTAAGTTTGTCTTTCAAAGAAAAACAACTTTGTTTACGAATTATGTTGCAATAACACAATTAATCAGAACATAAGAAGTTCAATTTTAGTATTTTCGATAATTACATTCTTAAAAGAATTAACTACCCAATTAATTACTAATTAAGACTAAGATCCATCTTGCAACCCCACTTAATTACCATAGGTCTGACCAGTGTATAAAAAAATAGGACAAGAGGTAAGCGATGAGCGTTAATTGCATAATGCAAGTCTTAGATTTATGAGACTGTTTAAGGCATTAGTATCAAGTAATAATGTCAAAAGCATGTTTAGTTCTCATCTTATGCCTCGGGTTCGAGGTCTGACCAAGTTAACTCGAGATAAGTCAACCAAGTATGAACGTGTAAAAATAACCAGAGGTCTGACCAGTGAGAAATAATTACCATGGGTTGGAAAGGCCCTTAGGTCTGACCAGAAAAGTCAATCCAAGTGCACGTGTTCATAGTTGGATGACATAGACTTAAAATTAACAAATAGATATGCACATATAAATGTGGTAAAAGTAGTGTACAAAGAAGCATGCAAAACAACTTTGTAACACTAATTTTAAAAACTTTGGTAATGACACTGTAGTGATCATCATGGTTCACGGTAGCTCCAATCGAACGCACAGGGAGGCAGAGGACCAGGTAAGCGCTGAAGCATAACCTTAGACATCCTTTCAGTGTGACTGTGCGCACTTCTTTGAACCCCCTTTTGAGTTTGTTCTAGTGGGTGAGCCGTACATCCCAAGTGTCCATAGTGTCTAGTTTTTAAATTCTTGAAAACGTGTTTCATATATTAAGTCACTTTATTTAACAAAAACGATTTTCCACGAATCAAATAGCAGGTCACAATGAGCATGTTATTTAGGCTTGACCAATATTAATGTTATGGTTATGATATGTATTATTCCATATTGCATACAATTAGGTGTCAAAACAAGTAATAATGCATATATAAGAATCACAAACATACAAGCATAAACATCAATATAAATAACCACATATTGTTCCGAGTTCTCTTGGGAGTCTTCCCCAAACGGAGAACCATAAGACCGTCACTAGGATATAATACCTAGATCGCCCCATACATCACTTAGAAAAGCAATTGAGTGGGTTTTGTGGCCGGTAAACACATAAAACGCATGGCAATCTCAATTAACAAGTAATTACGCAATTTTATGTATTTAATAAACAACATGTAATTCTAATTATCATAATAATTCTAATTAACAATTAATAAATTCAAATTAACTTTTAATTCTAATTAGCAAGTAATTTTAATTAACATGTAATTCTTAATTAACAATTTAATTCAAATTAACAAGGTAATTATAATTAACATGTAAATTAAATTCTAATTAACAAGTAATTCCAATTAACAAATTAATTCTAATTATCAATATAATTTTAATTTGTGTGTGACTAGTTATTATTTATTAAAAAATTGACAAGTATTGCATGTAATAGTCAAAATTAAAATAAAACAAAATAACTAAACTAGGTTTCATGCAGCCCTTTTAAAACATGTTTATTAATTCAGAAACGTGTAACCCATAATCGCAAAAACGAGTTGACTCGTGATGCCACTGTTGGGATTTTAGAACAAGTTAACCAATTAACCTCTACGAGTACGCAGCGGATAAGGATCTAGTTATCGCAATTAGATTAACATGTAATAATAAACAATAATTAATATATCAATTAATTAATAAAAAGTATATAGAAAAGCTAACCTTGCTTGGCAATTGATCTCTAGTAACGGAACAAGAAACCAAAACGAAACCTTAAGTATCTAAAATAGATACCTCGAAGAGTATCACACACAAACCCGATAACGTATACGTTCGATATAAGGCTAGTCGAGAACGTAATATAAAAACCCAATCAACAAGTGACACCAATACTTGAATAACCTAAACTAGAAAAACACCCAAGACCTGCTTTTTCTTTCCGAGTATCACAACAGCTCAAAAGTTGTTTTCAACAATTACCCCATGACCAGAAACGAACAAAACCTTTTCCTTGCTGCTGCCATTCAACTTGGAATTAGAAGCAAGTAATATCAAATAGATCAACACCTAAACCCTTGAATCTTTGCAAGTTTAGGACCAAGAAAAACCACCAAGAACCCTAATCGACTTAGGGATAAGTCGATTGGGAATTTCACAGGAAAAGAAGATCAGTTAGGATAAATTTAAGGTTTATATCAAATCATTCATGTGAGGGATGTATATGTCGCATGTCAGGAACTCCACAAGGTGTAGGGTGCGTTTGTTTATATACAAAACCAAACGACCCTTGCCTTGGGACTTTGCTTGATCAACAAGCTACAAGCCCAAGCTTCCTCCATGCCCTCACTTCTGCCCGATCAGATGGAACTCAAGGCCCAAGGCTGCCATTCAAATTCAACCCAAGTTCATGTCCAAGAACAGCCCATGGGTCAAACTTTATCGGGTCAAGTTATTGCATATCGGGTATTATTCAAGTATTTATAATATACGTTCGACACGTATACTCGTGTTCATCGTGTGTGCCCCCATCGGCTCACACACTTCTAATCGTTTACGTGTGCTTATAACTCCCACAAACCAACAGTTTATATAATATAGCTTTTTGTAATTATCTTTAAAATAATGACTTTTTATTGAACGTTTTAAGTTTAACCGTAGCACATAGCTCCGTTATTATGCATACTATTACTTCCCATCATTGAACATTTGAGGCCCACTTGTATCCTTAAAGTTTCATGTTGCTTGAACTGAGAATGACTCATTGACTATCGGTCACATGCTCCACAACCGAATACCATATAAGCTAATAAAAGATATAATCATGAAAAAGAAAGAGACCATGATACATCCTTTTCGGTTAATATTTATAACACAAACAAAAGTGCCCCATATCATGCAGTTCAGTTTAATCAACGTGCTTTTAAGTAGCCAAAGCAATTGAGCTTTGTGGTCGTGTTAACAAATAATAATTGTGCGAAATGAAACATTATAACTCATGATGAAAGTTCGGTGTGTTAAGTATTCATATACATGTCTTCGCTATATGATTAGCTAGACACTTAATTTTTCGTCAAACTAAAGTTGCGATATTAAGAGTTGAAAGGCATAGTTTAGCTATAGACTAGTCATCTTGTATTTCTATTGATACATCTTGTTGCTTAATCTCTTTAAAGAATTACCTTATCTAAAGTCTAAGATGGTAAACCATCTTTTTTTTCTTTTCTTTTAGACCTCGAAAAAAACGCTAATTATATTTTATTAAGCCATTCTTTGCTCCTAGCATGGTCACGTTGAAGGGGGTCTAGAAAAGGACCTGTTTTAACACAAACACATTTTGATTAGTTTCATGACCCATCCGACTCGCCATCTTTTCACATTCACTTATCTTTACCTAAAGACCATCAATAGAACATAGACTCAAATGTACACAGATGTTTCAACTCTGCCTTCTTTCCTCTCCTCAGACACTGATAATGTTATCCTTTGCATCCATAATATCTATACCCTCCCTCTCAACCACTACGCTCTCTTGGACTCTCGTACAAGTATTTGCATTCTCTAATTTCGATTTAGTATCAGAAGAGGTTATAAGTTCTTCTTGTCTAACAAATGTTGCATATGTAGAACTGGAGCAGTCAGTTGGACTTCCCACCCATCACTTGTCCTTTGTCCAATATAATAACCATATCTGCAGAAAATATTGTCTGGAGATTGTAAAAGGTTATTAGGCTGAACACAATGGAGAGGTTAACCCAACCGGTTGATGGAGGGTTGACACCGGTTGCCCCATTGTGGCTAGTTCGGTTGTGTTCGGTTGAGTAACAAAAAGAGACGAACTAGGTTGTGAATTCAACCGAGTTTAAAGCATCAAAAGTGGACAAAAAAAAACAAACCCAAGTCATCACTGTGGCAACTAGGTCGTCGTCAGGTCGTCGGAGAGAGAAAGTTGATGTGGCAGGGGTAACCGAGGTCACCACTGTGTTCAGCCTTAGTAAATGTAAATTCAACGGTTGGTCCAGTTAATGGGTCAATACACGTAATTTTTAGTACATAACAAAATGGGACCAGGCCGGTGGCATTGGCCAGAAACACTTATCCTACAAAAAAGGAAAAAAATGTAATGATTTTTTAGATTTTTGAAGTAATCTTGTAAGCTTTTAAGTACAATAAAATGGAGATTTATGCATTCACAGCAAGCTATAAGGGATATGCGACTTTGACCCGCTTCCTTTTAAGCTCATTATTTTAGTTTACCTGCTAGAAATAATACATAACCCGAATCAAGCCATTCTAGCAAAGACATAATTGTCATTAACTGAATATTATGGGTGCAAATAATGTGTGATTTCTGATTCATAAGAGAGCTAGGGATCACATTTAATAAAATCAAGAAACCACGCGTGCATCAACTGCACTAAGGACATCATCCAACATGACTTAGTCAAACCCATGGTAAACCGCCCTGGTCATGTTCCCATAATATAAGGATTTCCACGAAGAATTAATAACCACTTACATGTACTAAGGGCTATTTTCAAAGAGAATAGATATATGACACCCAGGGCTAGATGAGTGATACGCTTACACAACGCGTTCGGGGTCAAAGGAACTTCCTTTTCGTCGAGCAAATTTTTCAACACCCTAGGCAGTGAACCTAATCGTTGTGTAGTATTAGGGTAAGCCACGGGTATTGATATCGTTCTCTAGGGGAATAGGAATGCTAGTGAGAAGTTACTACGCCAAGGTTGGGGTTGAGGAAGATTATTTTTTATCTTTTTATATTTTTTAGGAAATAGAAAGTTACGAATCTCGGGGTTTGGATTTGGGGGTTGGTATTTCTTGTTAGATATTGGATTTCACAAACACATATCAAACACAAGTATGGATCGAATAGTATAGAGTTTAGAGAGAGAAAGTGGGATCCTTTCTAGAGAGAGAAAGTGAAAGAAAACATAGAAGGTTAGATTAAAAATGAGAAAGGTCCAACCCTCTACCTTGGGAGGTAGAGGGTATTTATAGTTACATAATAAACGTCCTCCTTCGGACTGTGGATCAGGCATACAGTGGGTAAAGACCCGTCCTTCCTCCACGGTGTTGCACTAAACTAAATAACTAACTAAATAACTAGTAAATAACGTAATGTCTACGAGCTAACTTATGCTAGATTATATTTGGGGTGACCGATACTTCACTATGGAATTTTCTAATTCCTAACAATCTCCCCCTAAGGGAGGTCACCCCATGTTTTACATTTCCAATCCTAGCATTCTATTTAATCTTCAGTCTTGAGCTCGTAGACATTAATTCTTCAACATTTGCATCTTTGTGCTTTAGCATGATTCTTTAAAGTCCGATAACTTTGTACTTTCAGTGGAGGTCTTTGAATTGATCCACATCTTTGATGATCTTCGAGCTTTCATTGAGATCATCAGCCATAGTAAATCTCTAGATCACCCTTTTGTTGTGTTGCCATCATGTGAAGTTATGACTTTTGGACCGACATGCTCACACTTTTGAATCATGACATCTTTCCATCAGAGTAGCGGAAGCCTTACTGGTTCATGATATTTGCAGCAGCGAAGCAGAAGCATAGTATGAAATATCAGAGCCAGGTTATGTAGATATGCAACAGTCATGATTTCTTCAAATTAAGTGTGGATGTTGTGAGCATGCGGCTTTGGATTGACCGCTCAATTCTGATCAGCTGCAACCGTCCAAATGTACCTGCAAACAACAGTTAGCAATAAAACACACGAAAGTGTCTTTGATCACTTTCGTTGAATTGAGGTACACGGTCCACGGTTCCCCGTTGATCAGTACAAGTACTGCCTGTGATCAGGTATAATTCCGAGGAATCTCCTTGACAGGGTTTCGCAGCTGCCCTAGCCGCTCTCAAACCGGAACGTCTCAAAGAAGACAACACGGAGTTAGTGAACCAGCGAATTAAGTTTCACTGATTGATGAAAAATTGATTTGAAAAATAATCGGGTATTGCTTAGAAGAAAGAGTTTTGCAATACGACAAAGGTTTTATGAGAAAGATCAATTTTCAATCAAAACACTTTTTGTATTTGAAAATAGTACACATTCGACGTGCTAGAGAAAAGAAGAGATTCGCACATCGAACGGTTTTTCCAAAAGTATTTTTTTTTCAATTAGAGATACTTTTTGAATTTGAAATATGAATACACATTCGATGCGCTAGAGGAAAAAAGATTTGCACATCGAACGGTTTTTCAAAAGTATTCGTCAATTCATTTCCTGGACCAAGGTTGATTCAAGATTGAATCTCCCCATCGTTTCTATCCAGTTGTCACAAGCTTGATCTTGCGAGAAGATCTCACATGTCACCCACCAAGAGCTTGTTTGATGTTGGCTCTAGAAGGATTTCTATCTTCATCGTGAATACTTTTACATATCACTCGGATGTTTTGGCAGTACCACAAGGATAATGCGTAGGACTCTTAATATATTCTTACTTTCCACATTGTGTGAAACAACTAGTCTTCATTAACTTTGTGTCCTAATGAGATATTTTGGATGATCTCTTGGCTCTAGACTCAATAGTGCACATTTGGTTCCTATGCCGGAGACTAGGGAGAGGGTCTCCTTCTTCAATATCAACAATCTCTAAGAGAAAGTCGATAGATTATGTAGGTTCCCCGTGAGAATGAAACAAGCCCTTTTAAGAGGAACTTGAGTGGCTTGGGAAGTTTAGTGCAGTGCATCACTGGGTCCATGATGTCTTGTCTTCAATACCAGTGTTACCTTGGTAACAACAAGTAGCATATGTATTGAACCCGGTTTCTGCCTTAAGGTTGAATTATTGGAGGGCTATTTCTTTTCACCCTTTTCACATTAATTTCTTTTTCATTCTTCAACCCCTTCAGTGCTTACCGAGACTTCATTACTAGAACCTTGTTGGGTTTATTCCAGTACTAGCTCTGTCTCAGTCGGAACTCTTCCCATATTCTCATTTTTCTCCTTTTTTCAATATGCCTAAGGAATTTACACTATCTAGTGGATTTTCCCTGGGTAGATCCCTCCAGTTCTGGCGGATCGTGGGAACTAATACCTAACCTCACCATCCTTATAACTCCGTACATAAAGTAAAATGGTCGGTCTTTTGGTACAATTCATTCTTCCTTGAAACCAATTGAAAAGCCATTTGGAAAAACAATCAAGGTACTTGTGATACGAGATCAAAGCATTTTATACCTTAAAAGTTTTGATCATTTAGAAAACCTCCCCCTCAACATGTGCATATGATTTAGAAATTGTTTAGCACATGGAGGCAAGAGGACTTTGAAATATTTTCTTTGATCACAATTTTCATACGAAAAAGCCATTTAATTTTCTTGGTAAAATTCTCCCCCTCAATATGTGCATAGGATATTTGAAATAATTTTATCACATAGAGGCAAGAGTTAATTTGAAGCACATCCACAATCACAAGAGCCATTAAGAAACCATTTGAAAACTCAATCAAGGTACTTTATAAATCACTTTAAAAAGCTTTCGTACCTCGATAGTTTATTTGCTCCCCCTCAATATGTGCTTCGAGATTCGAAAGCGTTTAGCACATATGAGAGAGCAGCCTGCACAGTTAAATCAAAACGATCACCTTTTATCAAATTTCATTATTAAATCACAAATTCTCCCCCGATCAAAAATATTAAACCCTTTGAGATTTTGGATCCCAAGTGATTTAATTAGGTTTAGAAAACATGGGAGAAAATGTGGCCAGGTTTAAATACTCGTCTTATTTTTGGATAAATCCTCCTCCTCAACATGTGCATTGTGTATGAAATCGTTTGGCACATGGAGGCAGGAGTGCCTTTGAAGGACTAAAACCAATTCCATTAAAACAGATTTGAGATTTAAAACACGATCTCTCCCCCGATCAAAAGTTTCAAACCAATTGAGATTTTGGATCTCGATTGATTTAAATCATTTAGAAAATTTTAGAGAAAGACGTGGCAAAATTTAATTTTGAAAAATGACTGATAAGGATCAATTTAAGACACTAAAGATTGTTAGTGTCAGGTATGATAGTTTTTAAGAGATCTTTAATTAAAATAAAACAATTTTACAATCAGACAAGAACAGAAAAAATTTCATTTTGACAGATCTTTGAGTTTTAAAGAAAATCATACCATGACATAACATTAAATCTTTAGATCACCACATTTTAACGTACAAACCGGAACTTTTATGAATAAATATTGTTTGAAAATATTATATTTTAAATCACTCTCCCCCTCAATCGATGACCGAAGTCGATAATTGAGTGACATAGGTTTTGAAAAAAAAAAAAAGAAGTCCGGTGATTTTCAAAATTTAGTCCAATTTATTTTCAAAACAATATTTTCCATTTTCAAAACAATTTAATCAAATTATTAAAAAAAATTGTATCATCACTATTATCCCTGCACAAAGATACGTTAGGTGGTTGAGAAGCTTTTGTTGTTGTTGCTGTAGGGTTTGGAAGAAAAACCGTCTGCAGATGCAGTGAGACTTCTTACGTTGCATTTTAATGCCAACTGAGGTCAAATTAAGCTCCGTTTCTTCAATCATTTAGAAGAAAACCATCTGCTGATGGAGTGAGACCTCTTATGTTGCATTTATGCCAACTCTCCAAGGAAGTCCAATTAAGCTCCGTTTCTTCATTTGTCAACCCAAGATATAGTTACCCTTTCCTTTCGGCATCCAATCATCTTCAATTGTGGGATCCGGATCGGGAACATTCTTATAACCAATATACCTACATACGTTAGTGAACACACATCTATACATATATATGGGACTAAGCATGACACGTCACTAATGCTTACTGGACAAATTAATGATGACATGGAGCATAATAAGATGATGTGGAAATGATGACTTGGCACATCATCCAATTACACAAGGAAAAAAATAGGTAGATTGTGAGGTTCGAACTTTGGTCTCGAGGTTAAAAGACGAGCACCTCAACCACTGAGGCAATACACGTTATGTTGTACAATTTCTTATTTCCAAACTGGTATTCATTGTAAACAATTACCCATCTCTCAACTTATCACAGAAACATAACAGAATCCCTATTCATTCGGATCTGCAATTAAAATTATTCTTCAATGCCAGTGAAACAACATGTCAATCCTCCCCTTTTCACTCGGTATTTCCAACTCAAAACCCTCCCAATATCAAAACGCCTGTTCTAATTCAAAAAACATATTCACCCTATTTTAGATCTATATTTTTGTGGAATTAAATCGTTTTCTTGGTGTTGTTCATGTATTAGGGCTATTGACCCACTTATCAACCGGGAAATGAATGATGATACCCCATCAGGTATGTTATCATTTCATTATAGTTTTGATTTATAAGTGTTATTGTAGTTTTTGTATTTGTATTTGTTTGCAAGAGTGTGGAAATAATTTCATGCCTTCCCACTAGGTATATTTGATTCTTAACAAATTAACCGCTTATCCTTTATACCTTTTAATATGTAAACTGATTTTCACTTATCGATCATGATTCATTGCAGGTGTTTTGTGATTTTATACCCTAAATCTTGGGTGATGATTATTTCGGTTCGGTCTAGAAGGTTTTTCCCGCCGCTGTCTGTTCATTTGCAATAAGGTTGGGCATGTTCAATTTTGCTCTGTTTTTACCATAAGGGTTATTTGGTTACGCGTCATAGATCGACGCTGCAACTGTATGGTGTGGTTTGCTATAAGGTTTGTTATTGTTGCGTCAGGTTTAGTCAGAACAAGCTCATACAAAAAAGAATTTCGTATGAATAAGTAGCATGCTAGATATTATTGCAAAAAAATAGTCTTATAGTAAACTGTAAACATTAGTTCTTGAACAAAAATGAAATCACACCATACAGTTGTAGTGTTGAACTACTTATTTCGTATGAATAGTATTTTGATAAGTAGCATGCTTGAGTACTTTGGTGAAAATAATATCATTGTTTAAGAGGCACTCCACTAAAGAGATTTGAATAGGGCTGCAGATATTGTGCCTTGAAGACGCAAGCAGGAGAATGTAGGAGAGCAATCAACGAAAGAACTTTCTGCTGCAAAGGTACCATTGGCCTTACTAAGGGAATGAATTTATGTTGTTGTTCCAGTTAATATTTAGGAAATTTAATGGAGACTTGACACTTCTTTAGTTTTGTTTTTGTATCTGATTGTGGATTGGGTAACATGACAGATGGTAACATTTAATAATTTATCGACACTACAAAATGAATACTTGAAACAAAGTTAAAACAAATAGAAACAAAATTAGAGCAACAATATTGTTATCAACAGTAAATAGTGTAATGTATTATATATTCAAATATAAGATTTGTGTGCTTCGACTCATAACCTGCATTTGCTACTAGCCTACTATATATATGTTCTTAAAGGATTTCTATTGGCTACTCATGATATATTGTTTGATCAATTTTGCTAAGGAGTGCGAGATGGACACCTTCGATGAAGTATTATTGGATAAGAGAATGGTAAAGATATTCACAATTTAGTTTTAGAGTTCAAGATTTGCCGATGTTTTTGGATTGTTATTATACTCTGAACTTTTGTATATTCCAACAGGTTTATATTTCATCACCTTTTGATTTTGAATATGAAGCTATGTGGAGATAGAGATGATGTTTCTTTGTTGCCCACCAAAGGTTTGATAATATGGTTCATTTTTTTCGTAGGTATATCTTAATATTTCTAAATGCAATGTACGCCTATGTAGGATCAACTCGAGATTTTAAGAGGCCTAAACCAAGTTTTTTATTTGGGGCTTTATAACAGTTAAGAGACTAAAAGGACTTATGTACAATAGTAAGAAGTAAGCTGGTGTCAGAATATTTATTACTCTATTATTTATGTCTACTTACTTAAATGAAGAGCGTTGATGCTGATGATCGTCAAGTAAGTTTGTCAACACTTCCTTATGTCGTTTTTTGGTGTAAACGATTAACGTTTTAATGTTATTCTAAGTACTATTTTGTTATACAAATAATGTAAATAATAAGTTATTTTCTAAATCAATGATACAATTTAGGCGTACATTTGTGCCAATACTCGGTTTATTTGGTTCAGAATAATCGAATAGTTTGACACATCACATATTTTTGCCAAACACTCTACATTATTAGTAGCTACTCACTTACGTTTATTAATGTGATAATATTTAAAATTTTTTCTCTTTTGATTTTTTTTCAGTTTTAGTTTTAGGTTTCACTGACATTGGTGTTCTCTTTTTTTATAGCCTAAATTCATGCAATCGGTTGAAACAAATCTACGGTTGCTGAATGAAAATAATTTAACTGCCAGTTTGCTTTATTCATGTTCAGGGACATTTTGCGCAAAACCTATTCCTTTATTTAGGCATGCTTAAGGGACACATGAAGCATAAATCAACCCATTCATATGTAAAAGGATCATTATCGCCACCTGCATCTTTTATTCATCAATACTTACATTTTTATTGTCTTTAACATTCACTAACAAACATGTTTCTTTTGTAGCTTCCGAGGTTTGATGTGAAATACATCTATGTTGATGCAAGTTATATAGAACACCATATCCTTTGCTTAAGAAGATGTCGCAACAAAATATCATGATTAAACATTACCAAAGGATCATGATTAATATTGCATGATTGCTTTTATAACTGTTACCAAGATGTACCAAATTGGTCATAATCTATAGTTATTTGATGAATTCATCGTTGGTAAGGGGCATTATATAAAATATATTAATAGACAATGTAGCATTAAGAGAGGTTTTACACCTTTTTTTTTTTTTTTTTTTTTTTTTTTCTGGTAATAGTTGAGACAGAGGACAAAAATGGAAGTCAAAATATGTAGTCTTTTGTTTTGTTTCCGTTCTTTCTCGGATGTCTATTCACATATGATAATTTTTAGGTGCCATGAAAATTATATATCATAATTGATCCCATAGGAGATGGAGCGAAGTGTCGTCGCACGTTTGGTCAAGGAATTTTTTCTCCTCTTCTGCTAGCATTTTCTAAACAGGTAAGATGATTTTCTTTGAACAACCTTGGTCTAAATGAATATTGGCTCTTGGGTTTCTATATTTGTGTATCTATGTTTATACGTAAGTTGAAGGTGGTTCCTTATCTTGAATTTCATCGACAATTTAACAAATTTATATGTGCGATTTAATCGATAAAGACTCAAGGTCAGACTGAAGAAGAAGGTTGCACAAGTGCACTTTCAACTCTCTACCATGAGACACCCGTTGCTCTTTTTCACTAATCATGATATACTACATCCTTTTCTTGACAACATGTACGATTGGTTGTCAAGAAAATGATGTGGTAATACTTATAATCAGTTTACATAATTCTTGGTTAATATAAAACCTAAGTTACTTTTATTGCTTACATTTAAATGCTTTCACAAACAGGATGCATAAAAGGTTACATATTGTGTCTGTTGGTGATGTGCATAGGCAACAACCTGAAGTGGAGCACCACACTTTCAAAAGATCACAGTTGCATGGTACATCTTCTTCATGTAAAGCTGCTAATAGTTTTATAACTGTGACGAGAATAATAGTAATATCTAACCTCAACAGGCGTAAAGTGAGAAGAATAAATTGTGTCTGTTGGTGATGTGCATAGGCAACAACCTGAAGTGGAGCACCACACTTTCAAAAGATCACAGTTGCATGGTACATCTTCTTCATGTAAAGCTGCTAATAGTTTCATAACTGTGACGAGAATAATAGTAATATCTAACCTCAACAGGCGTAAAGTGAGAAGAATAAATTGCTTTGTGCCAAGTCGTTGGAGTCTCATGTTGCTGGAATCAAATCTTTTGCTAGGATTATACATGATAAGCTGACATTTTCATTGCATTTCTTATTTTTTACTTATTAATTGTGTTGAAACTGTCTTAACGTTAAACATGATTGACAAATCCTCTCAAACTTAATGAGACAAACCACGAAATACAATCCCGAGTAACTCTCTTGACTACTTATACATTTTAGCACAACAGAGCAGAAAATTGCAGCAACTCAAGAACAAGAGGTCCAATCAGACGCACCAGTAGCTCGAGATCAAGAGATCCAATCAAACACATTAGTTGCAGCAGGTCCAGAACAAGAGAATCCAATCACACGCATCAGCAGAAGCATACTTAAATTGCTATTCAAGTGGGAGTTTACGTAAAGGTATGTGTTTTGAACTTTGATCAACAAATTTTTTCTTGCATTCTTACTAAACAATGATGGCCCTCTGTGTATTTTGGCGTGTTAAGTGCTCAAATAAGGATTAAACAGTTACATGTGTAGAAATTAGAATTAGTATAAGTTTGGTTGGATCATACATGATTACATGAGATATATGTCATTTTATTGTGTCTAGACTCTAATCTAATTTTTTATTTGGTGTATTGTAACAGGAGTAAGCATAAAAGATTAATACAACTAGCAAAGGGTGGTACAAGACTATGATTTAAGATAGTTGCTTATCTTAATTTCACACAATTGTTACGATTTAGCAGAATCACTTGGTTTCTTTCTTAGTTCAGGACTACATGTGGGAAGCATTTGAGGTTTTTAGTTAGAGGTTGCAATTTCAATCCACAACCCTTAATAGAAGGTTATTGTTGCGAGTTTTTTGACTTAGTTTCTAGAACTAAAGTTTATTAAATGATGTTCTATATAATCCATCACCTGGGAGTTTTATATGCATTTGGTTACATGATATATATACCGGCAATATTGCCTCATTTTTTAAGGTTTTCAACGCTACTTCCCAATTGCTTTACATACATTTATAATTCACATATATTATCATGAAGCCTGCCCGCCCATTTGGGCGGGCTATGAAGCTAGTACAGATATATGGTGGTCGACATCACCCAAACAACAATCGACTAATAAAAGTCAATGCAACATATCAATCAGATCATTTACATGTATGGGAATAATGTGTTCATCAAACTCTAATCATCTAATCCTAGCAATCATATCCTAGGCACCTAGTCCTTCAACATAGGTTAACATCATTTTTAATTAAGCATATTAGGATAATAAGAAAGCTCGTTAGAAGATATAGATTTGAAAACATTCTCCCCCTCAACCAATAACTCATTTTATAAAATATTTTAAAAGTGCTGAAGTCATTGATTGAGTTTCCAAATTTTATAAAAACTATGAATCTGATTGTTTTTAAGCAACTCAATTTCTACCATTTTTAGAAAACAACAAATATTTTTCTAAAGAATTTAAGACGGAAAAACATTTGTGTAGGAACAGCAGTCCTTCGACATACTTTCCTCAATTTATTTTAGGATAAGTGCACGAAATATTTTGGAAAAAGTTCAAGTGCAGCACTTTCCTTTCTTGAAAAGGGCGGGTTGCTATCAGAAATAATAGCAAACCATAGTTCAAGCACGGGTCACAGTTTGAAGTAACTGCAAGCCATTGTTTGAAGCCCGGGTTACAGTCTGAAATAACTGTAAGCCACAGTTTGTGACATGTATAGAAAAAAATATTTACACCTCCTGCTCGAACTTCATCTAAAGCCCCGTGCCATTATTGAATGACATTTCTAAGACCGTAGATGTTATCGATACCAGAAGACATGTGTTGAGAAAACATATTTTTGGTATTTTTCAACTTTCTGATTTTTATGGGCTTTTGTTGATTTTATATTTTTCTATTTTGATTTTGTTGGTTTTATATTTTTGTATTTTGCTTTTTTGAAAATTATTTAAAAAGATAGAGAAATAGTTTAAGAAGATGATGATACGAGTACCGAGATAAGGAAATCGTTCAACACTTTTAGAAGATAGAAGTCATCATCTCTTAAACTTTCATCACCAAAGCTTTCGAGGCTCTTGAATCGTCGTCAGAACTTGAGCCTTCTGAAAGTGAGACTTTGGTAGCTTCCCCCCAAACCGACAAACTATAAAGACCATTTCCCCAAGAAGTAGAAATGAATAAGAACGGTCTCATTGTATGAAGCTCAGCACCCCGAAGAATTACGAGAACAACGAAGTAACAAGTTGAAACATTGATCGACTCAGTGGTTATCAAATCTTGGAATAACTAATTAAGTCCGATCATATGAACCTGTTGTGCATCCCCGACGTACACATTACTCTTCGAGATTGACCAGTTGTCTATTCAGGGATCCAAAATATCAACATCTTCATTTTAGCAGGTGCATTCCAGTTATCTTCCATATAACCAATCAGCCCATAATGTACACAAGTACCCAACCAGAGTAGAGACAACGACATCACAGTAACTGGTTGAATCACTGATCTTCTCTGTGGATATCAACTCCGGAATAACTGATTAAGTCCGATCACATGAACCTGTTGTGCGTCCCTGATGTACACATTACTCTTCGAGATTGACCAGTTGTCTATTCAGGGATCCAAAATATCAACATCTTCATTTTAGCAGGTGCATTCCAGTTATCTTCCATATAACCAATCAGCCCATAATGTATACAAGTACCCAACCAGAGTAGAGACAACGACATCACAGTAACTGGTTGAATCACTGATCTTCTCTGCGGATATCAACTCCGGAATAATTGATTAAGCTCGATCATGTGAACATGTTGTGCATCCCTGATGTACACATATCTCTCCCCTGATGGTTGCGATCTCATCGGAATCATCATTACATTGTGTACATGAAGCAATAACTGGAAGCACTACCATAAACCATATAGAAGACGTCGATAAGCAATATCATCTCACGCTCCAAATATTCTTCTCATATTTCTTCCTACTGAAAGCTGAGTTAACACATACCAAAAGTATCCAGAGACCACTTCCCCCCAAATGGTTGGAATAATACATCCTTCCCCCAAATAGTTGGAATAATATATCCTTCCCCTAAATAGTTGGAATAATACACCAAAGGCTACGAGTTAAACACTGAGGTTCTCTACGGTTATGACCATGGCTACGAGTTAAACACTGAGGTTCTCTACGGTTATGACCATTGTCTTTCCGGGATAACTTCAATCAGGTAGAAGTGTTAAGTTCATCATGTGTACTCGTTGTGCTTTTAGATATATGTCTCCTTCCCCCTTGCTGGTTTTGATACCTCAGAATCAGCAAAACATAATATACCCATTAACATGAAATCTTGTGAGAAGAACTCAAATAGCCCAAATGAATCCTGTGAGAATCAACTGCTACAGAAACTCTCTCTGACTATCTTTATCAAACCATATGTAGACAATTTGAAGTGACCACAGTTGAAGAAAACCCGATATACCAAACTTGAAACTGAAGTTGAATTCCCCGCATTTGTATCTTAAGCTTGCACTTAATGATGGAAGAACGGTGTCGAGAATCTATGCTTCAAGCAAATCTCTAAGTACTCACTACTCAAACAAAGTATGAGACATTAACACCTCTTGAGATTATCCACATCGTCATATGCATGTGACACTGAGTAAAACAACGTAACTCCTAATAGTGATAGTTAACCAGGTCTTCAACCAACCACCCCGACTGCTGGTAACTAGATAAACCAAGTCTTCAACTCAAATTCTAAATCCCGAGCAAGTTATCAAATAAGAACACGCCTTTGTGAAAGTCAACTTCAATCTCAAATGAGTGATACATGATTATCTCCGAAGTAATCAACTTGTGTCAAATGCCCAACACATGAATAAACATACTATCGGATGTACATTGACCCACTGAATGAACCAGAACAAATGATTCCTCAACATCAATGCATTCTTCCTAAAAGTATACATGTAGAGACTGATCTGGAAGATTCACCAATAACTTCGAGCGGATGAGGTAATCATTATACTCAATGTTCATTTAGTTTATTTACAGAGTGCACATTGGAAGGAACAATAATCTGTGAAGATTTGGCAAAGGAATACCAAAGAGCGGATCATTATTCATGAAAAATAATCTGTGAAGATTTGGCGAAGGAATACCAAAGAGCGGATCATTATTCATGAGTGCAACTACAATGATAGTCATTAACAACGCTTTGAGGAATAATTGGAGATTGGGCTGCTTGAGTAGTCTGAGAAGTACTTCTTAGATGATCAACATTCGCTCGTGGTTGGAAATACTCATCAAACATATCTTGAACCAATGAATCCCAAACAATAAATCCCATTTATCCTTAGTGAGTGAAACATTATGCGTTGGAGGAGAGTCAACAAACATTAAGTCGTATAACCATTATTCAAACATCCATCATCATTTAGTATATTCACTCTTCTCCCCCTCCAAAATTGCATCCGAAGTTGCCATTTTTGATTTAGCAAGTGACTAAGAATATACATCAATGAGCGTAGATCCACTTGATGACTGAATGAGCATGGGAGAAACATGAAGCTTGTTGATGAAGAATGTCGATGAGAATGGTCATAAACATGAAGATTTCTCTTCTTCTGAAGATAAAGCGCATTGAAGCGTACACCTTTCTTTTCTTTGAGGAACGGGGCTTGAAGTGTTATCTGCAGACGCCATAATGTTGAAGTACGAGGCCTGAACTGATGTGAACAGACATCATAGCCGAATGAATATCAAGATTGAGTTACTTGAACCCGTGAGTTATGAGATATCAATCCTTGTGTTATCCACACTTTAAACCAGTCCATGTATTGAAGGATCGAAGTATCTGCAACTGAGTAAGGACTACATGCACTAACATTACAAGCTTGTTTGCATATATGTTGGTTAGTGACATTAGTATCCAAACCCTTTAAGTTTTCACAGTCAACCTTGATTTTGCCATCAGAAAACAACTTTCTGGTAGGTATCCACCTAAGTCAAGCATCCTTAAATATTCTACCAGATGGTATCCACTTATGGCAAGGTCTAGGATTGTTGATATTCTTATGCATAGTGGAAGACTTATCCTTATTCCTAGTTTCCAAAGATTTTGTAGTTGGTATCCATCTAGGCGAAGTTTTCAGTTTGTTTTGCTTCATATCCACAGAAGATGACTTAGTGAAAATCCTAGACTTAACAGGTTGAACCTTTTCCTGAGCATTTACTTTCTTCAGGGATTTTGTAAAACAATTATCATGATTTCCCCTAAAGATGCATTTCATATAATTCGAGCAAACAGCTTGTTTGGATTTAGAAAATGATCTAGAGATCTTAGAGTGATCTGCTATGGGAATAGCTTTATTCAAAATGCAACTACTCTTAGATCCACGCCAATCCCTAGTCTTTAGTTTAGTGTTCCTAGGTAAAGGTTTAGAACTACTAGCAGTGCCTTGAAATCTCGAAGAATTCATCACCCTAGGTCTTGCACCTAACATTCCGTCTTTTTGAATCTGTGCCTTCTTTCTAGCCATTTCTAGATAAGAGTTCTTATACAAGTCATTCATAGCATTTTTCCTAGGCAAGTAAGGTGAAGTGACTGGTTTTGTCAAAACTTGTTTCGCATCAACTTGGGAGGCAAACCGCGTTTTTGAAAATTTTGGTAGTTCAGATCTAAACGCATTCGGTTGTCTAATAACTGGTTTCCCCAAGATTGATGGTTTTGCAAACTTAGTGTTCACACTATTCCCAGTTGTTTTTCTGAGCTCATTTTATAAGGCAACAATAGCGAAACTCTTTTCCTGAAGTTGAGCTTTGAGTTCATCAATTTTTGCTATCAAAGAGTTTGTTTGTTCCATTGAGTTTGTTCTAGCTTCTTTGACAGAGTCACTTAGTACTATGTGACGTTTTCTTAAAGACTCATTTTCCTTTAGTAATTTGGCCACACAAACCGCTAATTCATCATTTCTCATTTGAATATTATCAATAGCTTTAACATCAGAATTACTTGTAACCAAATTACTTTTCACATGCATATCAGAAATATGTTTCTTCAAATTGTTGATAGTCGAGTTGTTGGCTTGAAGCTAAGCTTTTAAATCGTTTATTTCAAAAAATTCATGAAATTCAGGAAATTCTGGATTTTTACATGGTTTCTTAGTTTGAAAACTTTCCTCTTTACTCTGTATCGCAATTTCAAGTGAAATGCAATGTTTTTCAAGTTTTGAAAATTAGTATGAAAGTTCATCAAAAACCTTTTTATCAACCATACCATTCGTTTTGAAATTATTAGACTCAGCCTCAACCAAGGAACATTTATCAGAATCATGTTTAGCATTAAGATCAGAATGTTTAGGTACCTTAGCAGATGCACTATGTTGATCAGTTAAGGGTACCTCATCAGATGACACCTGCTCAAATTCTGGTCTGATATCTGCAACCACATCATGTGTAACAAGAGTCACTGGACCGCTGGCTGTGTCAAGCTTATCTATCTCTAAGCCTCTGTATTCAGTGTCAACTGATCCATCATCTGGTGCTTTACCCGACTCATCATTATTTGTTGTCTCTGACATTCTGCATTCAGCAACACCCGATTCTTCAACATATACATTACCCAACTTATCACAACTATCTCTCAACTGCACCAGACACTCATCCACTTTTTCATATGTCTGAGTAACTTCCTCAATATACTTCTCCACATTATCCATGAGTTAGATAAGTGTCTCTATGAACACGCTAATTTCCATTCCAGTGTGTTTCTTGAAAGACATTTCAGTCATGTCTTGATCATAATCTGATGTAAATTCCCCACTGATGAATGACTGAAATTGGTTGTAGATCACTTGAAGTGCAGCACTGGAACTATCCTTTTGAACCATTTCTTTATCAAGTTGTTGTTCCAATTGTTCTAAGTTTAAGAATAATGTGCTCTTGAACGTTGATAATTCTTGACGAAAAAGTGCAGTAACTGTTCGTCACTTCCCATAGATAGAAGTAATGTGAGGTGTGAATGAATTTGTCGATAAGGTTCAATGCAACTTTCCTTATCCTTAGCACAAGCATTCTGTAACATTGACTGGTGCATTTCTGTATTTTCAGAGTCTGAACGCGGAGATATCACATCCTCATTGACTGATTCAATCATCTTTAATCGTTCAGTGTAGCAAATATTCTCATGATTGTCTACAGCATCATACAATTTAAGTACTTCTGAAATTACTGGATCAGTAGTGTAAGACATGATGTTGTAGTATCCACGGGATTTTACAAGTCTATGATTTAAACCGAGAAATAGAATCTTTCGCGGGATTTTACTAAAATCAAGACCAAACCGTTAAGCAATGACCAATGGAACGTGTTAAGATGACTGATGGATTGTCACAATGATAGAAAATTGTGTGTTAGGACTTAAGATTGTTTGTAGGATTAGCAAAGATGTTGTTTGGTCGAGATTTGGATTGGTTGATGCACGATTTTACGGAGAAATTTAGGTCCAAAAACTTAAAAAGCTCAATAACTTCCTTCCGGAGGCGATTTGGGCCTCAAAAAATTCGTTTTACGACTTCGTGGTGAAACGTCACCATATTCAGCCTGTTCCGCTCTTTTTGACTGGTATTTCGCTGAAAACGGAGTTACGGTTCAAAAGTTATGGCCGTTTGAAGTTTTGCCGTAAAAAGTCAACTTTTGGTCAAACCGCTTCAATCAACTCGCATCCAGGACAACTCGCTTCCAAGACAACTCGCTTAATAGACAAGTCGCATAAAACACAACTCGCATAGGCAACTCGCTTAAGCAACTCGCATAGGCAACTCTCTTTAGATACGTTGAATCTGGACAAGTCGCATAGGCAACTCTCTTTAGTATCACCTCGCTACACAATCAACTCGCTTAAAGAAACAAGTCGCTTAATAACCAAGTCGCATAAATAGTCAACTCGCTAAGTAGCCAAGTCGCTTATACCAACTCGCTTCTAATGAAGAAGCAACTCGCATCCAAGAAACTCAACTACGAGTCTCAACTCGCTTTGTACACTTTTCACAAATACCCACTTTATCAATCAAAAGCGACCAAACCACAATGATTTAAGCCTTCCAATTCAAAACATAAACACATATGATGATTCTAAACACAAAAGTACAAGCAAAATTCAAACTTTAACACTAGAATTTGTCCAAATGATTCAAACTCTTCTAAACACTTAATACCCCAAAAACCTTATGAAATCCACCAAAACAAAGAACATGAAAGATGAGTGATAAAACCATGGCTCTTGATACCAATTGTTAGATATTGGATTTCACAAACACATATCAAACACAAGTATGGATCGAATAGTATAGAGTTTAGAGAGAGAATGTGGGATCCTTTCTAGAGAGATAAAGTGAAAGAAAACATAGAAGGTTAGATTAAAAATGAGAAAGGTCCAACCCTCTACCTTGGGAGGTAGAGGGTATTTATAGTTACATAATAAACGTCCTCCTTCGGACTTTGGATCAGGCATACAGTGGGTAAAGACCCATCCTTCCTCCACGGTGTTGCACTAAACTAAATAACTAACTAAATAACTAGTAAATAACGTAATGTCTACGAGCTAACTTATGCTAGATTATATTTGGGGTGACCGATACTTCACTATGGAATTTTCTAATTCCTAACATTTCTACCGATTACTCTACTTATCTAATTATCTAATTAACTAAGCTAGGGGTAGTCTATGTCTATTGTTGTGTGCTCGTATGATGATTAAGAATGTATTTACTTAGGTTTTATTACTCCCTAGTTATCTCCTATTGATGGTTGAATTGTCACGTCCTTATTCTTAACACGTTGTGTTTCTAAGGTCGTAGGGTATGCGTTTATCCCTAACTCTTTGAAGGTACCAAAGGTTAATGACTACAAAATCTCTAGGATTTATAAACTTAACACTAAGGTATTCTTTGGATGTTTAGCCTACAATAACTCTAGGTGATTATAAACTAAGGTTCAACAAAGATTAATCAAGCATTAATAGCACAACGAATGACCTATCGCAATACTAGGTCAATCACAATTAAGATAAGAGACAACCAATCAATATTCAATAACTAGGTTTCATATTACCTAAGCAAACACACAAATAAATTAGCCAGACATGGAGAACATGCAAGCATACACACAATCAATTGAAGACATAATTGAATTAATGAAGTAAAACACGTATCTTGATGTAAGATAGGGTATGGAACCCTAAAATACTGTACAAGACAGCCTTGGTTCGGTTTAGGTTTTTACTCCACAAAACTACAAACTGAAAACTGAAAAATTCGGATTCTATATATAGTGTTACAAACTGCGACAGCGTCACTCTTTAATTGTGACGCCGTCGGGTCGCCGTCATTAGGGTTTCGTCTTGGCCACATTAGCATTGTGACGGCGTCACCTTATGCCCATGACGCCGTCTCCTTCAGTCACTGACGCCTAGGGCTGTAAACGAACTGAACGTTCATTAAACATTTCATGAACCGTTCGGTAAAAAGTTCGTTTATGTTCATTTATTTATTAAATGAACGAACATGAACAATATTTTACGATCGTTTAGTTAAATGAACAAACATGAACAAAAGTCACGTCCGTTTATTTATGTCCGTGAACGTCCGATTATGCGTTTGTTAGCGTTCGTTTATGTTCATTTATTTATTTATGTTTGTATATTATATCTTTTAATTGTATAATTTTAAAATTAGTTTGTTTAAACAAAACAACACTTATAAAACAATGTCAGATGCATAATTTAATAAAGTTTATGTTTGTTTGTTTGTGTTTATTTATGTTCGATCATTTATGTCCGTTTAGCGTTCGTTTAGTGTCTTAATGAACGAACATAAACGAACATGAACAACTTATTTTC
This sequence comes from Chrysanthemum seticuspe, assembly GCA_019973895.1. NCBI lineage: Eukaryota > Viridiplantae > Streptophyta > Magnoliopsida > Asterales > Asteraceae > Chrysanthemum > Chrysanthemum seticuspe. The sequence continues at coordinate 245,118,114 of BPTQ01000007.1, read as the reverse complement.
TTAATAAACGAACATGAACAAGAAATTTGGTCTGTTTAAGCGTTCGTGTTCGTTTATTTGTCCGGTTAAAATTAAATGAACGAACATGAACAAGGCTCCATTCGTGTTCGTCCGGTTCGTTTACAGCCCTACTAACGCCGTCTGGATCAAATCTAGGCCGTCTGAGCTGCGACACCCTACTCTTTTAAAACCTGATGCCGTCACTTGTAAATAAGCAATTTGGCTACTGAGTCATCACAAAACTTGTTCCGACGGCGTCACAAGTAGAACCTGACGCCGTCCCCTTTAGTTCCAGCAGCCTGAGTGTCTCGATTCTTGACTTTGGCCATTTTTTCGTATATTCGCGCCTTTTCGTCCGAATAAGTGTCATTCCAGCAATTTGCCTTCAAGAGACCTAAAAAGTGAAAAGGAACGAAATTAAGTAGTAACGGATATAAAAGTGATCAAGTAATGGCTTAAATGACCCCTCAAAAAGGTACCTTTTAAATCTTTATCAAATATCCCTACACTTAGTATTTGCTTGTCCTCAAGCAAATGTGCTTTTAGTCAATTGATTTATAAATTAGGGGTCATGAAGCATTAGTTTAGAACGATCCACAACACATATAAGCCCCGCAAAAGTCATAACAAGCACGGAAATTACATACTAGCACCTCACATGGGGTGTTTGGATACTCACATCTCTCGGGTGTATATGAAATATAACAAGTTGGAAATGGAAGATAAACACTCATTAACCGGTCCTAGTACATAGATTACCATAGGCTTGAGACTAGATCAAACCTCCATCGCTTTGGTGTAAGCACCTAGGAAAGACTATCCAAGAGGTTTTTAAGGGTTGTAATGTTAGGCTTACGGTAGGGAAACAAAGGGTTTGGTGGGATAGGTGATTTAGTGGTGGCAAGTCAAAAATCTTTATGTTACAAGCATGCGAAGAATGGCGTTGCTAAGCCAAGACTCGACACTCTAAACTCTAGATAACTGAAACAAACAAACATAAATTTAAAGATAGATGTAGGATGGTAGCCCGTATGTTTTTTTCATTCTTTTCATTTTTTTCATACACTTTTACTCTACCATCCTCTACGATAACATCAAAATGATAGGAATTTATAGGCACATCCCTACACTTGAGTTTTTATTACTCTAACACTAATTTGACCCGAATTGAAAAGATCAAAACACTTGGAGTACATTATTATGCAAATAAAGGGAATTTGAATTTAACGTTCCCTTCCCGTCATTTCATAAAATTTAACTTTTCCCATGAGTCCCAATCGTCCCAAAACTGTGTACAAAGGATATGACTCGACTTAGCAACTTATGCAAGCAACTAGATAATTGAACTAAGGTTTTAGTGTGATAACAATAATGCACTAAAAGTGAGTGCATACAAGGTAGGCTAAGGCGATTTGGGTGTACATTTGGGGGTGGATTGTAAACAATGCTCTTCATTGATATTCCGGAAAACCTAAACATCACGAGAACCGCGAAAAGGATAGGCTCTGAGGGGTTAACTAGGGGTATCGTGTACTAAAGATGAGTACAACGCAAGGGTGTGGGGGAATTACTCAACCGATGTGGAAGAAGTAATTATATTACTGGTATCAAACAAGGGTTATCCTAATGCCTCTAATCATTTAGTTATTCCTAACTACACAAGTGTAGTCTTACTAGCTATCTCGGGATGCATCACAAAACAAGCTCTAGAATCTATTATACTACCGGTTCACACTCTAAGCATTAACGATGAATGCTTTAATTCCTACAAATCTAAGGGCGATCCTCACATTTTGGGTGAAATTTAAGTGGTAAAGGGTTTTTGTGCTAGTCGTATAATTTCCTATCCATGAGACGCTTTATTAAGACTAATGGCCCACTCTTATATGTCATGAAATTTTTTTAATTTGGTGCCAAAATTACCCTAATCGATATCTCTCATGGTTTACTACACAAATGAAATTGGACAAAGCAAATAGTCAAGGATAAGCATAGTTTCAAAGTTTCCGTTTTATTTTCCCTCCCTACACTTAAACTGAACATTGTCCCTAATGTTCCCCGAAAGTATCAAAGTAATGATAATGGGAGGTAATTAAAAACGAAAGAAACTAGTACTCCCATGATTAGCTCGGTAGGATCCATGTGAAGTGGTGGTTACATCTTTCTTCAAGAAGAATGTTTGCGTGAAAAGCTCCTTCTCATCTTATGTATCTTCTTCTTGATAAATTAAACATGCACACTTGAAGAAAACAAATGAAACCTTCGTGTAAAATCATCGGTAACAATATATATATGACTCTACTAAACTAGGATATAATGCTTGTGGAATGGATGTTTACAGATTTTCTGGAAAATTAAGACCTGGAAAATTCTAAAAATTTATAAGTAGTTCAGAAAACGAGAAAAAGTAATAAGCTGTTTATGCTCCTCCTGACGCCGTCAGGTTGCGATCCTGACGCCTTCAGGTTATCTTGACAGAAACTGGTCTGCGATTTTCTGGAACATTTTTATCTTTAAAATCTGGAAAAATTTCCTGCAAAACATCCATTAGGACTCGATACAAGCATTTGACTCGAACAAACACACATGTATATCTTTTAAATAATTGTTATTCTCATGTTCACGTTTCTTTTGAAAATGTGTGTAATCCTCCCTACACTTATCCCTTATGTAAAATACCTTTATATGTAATTAAGACGAGGTTAAAGACAAAATAAAGCATTTTTACAAATTTAAACATGAGAATAAACAATCAATAAAAGATACACGACACAAACAAGCAAACAATTAAGCATGGGTTCCTCCCACGAAGCGCTTTTCTTTATTTATGAGTCTTGTAGCTAGACTCGAAGTCGTGCCCCTACGTTGCTTCGTTTTGCATCCTCAATGAGAATTCTATCATGTTGACAAAATTTTCATTGACTCTATACCTAGGCCCTAGGGTCAAGCAATCCTTATAATAAAGCCTCCTTCTTTCCCACATGAATTTAAAACCTTTTTCAACATCGTCCTTGCTTTTGTCCTCAAAAGCTCTAATGTTATCTCGTTCAAAAAGGGATAGATGGCCATATTCATTCGTCTTCCAAGGCATCCTATAAGTGATCTCATCGTTTCCTTCCTTAAACCTAACCGCTCCATCATACTTGTTATGGCTCATTTTAGACGTTTCAACAAACGGTTTTCCTAGCACTACTTGGGATAAGCTATAGTCAATGACACATCCGATGTCTTCTAGGACCACAAAATCAACTAGGTAGGTGAAATTTCCTATAAATACGTGTACATCCTTGACTTTTCCCACAAAGTTGCAAACACCACCAGGATACTTAGGGTCTAACCTAATCTTAAGTCGCTCATTCATAATGTCATTGTAAACAGCTGATGACATCATATTAATGGGAGATTCCGTATCTATGTAAGCATGCTCGACATTCCTATATCCGATCATACAAGGAATTTTGAGGTTCTAAGGATTTCCTCTCCTAATCTTTAGACATATCCTAATTGTTAATACAAATATCGTCATTAAACGTTATTTATATTTTTGATCTTTGCCTAAGTTTTGTTAACGACAAAAGTAAATTTAATTTATAAAAGCTTAAAGCTTGTCAAGTTTATTAGATATTAAAACAAGCTTTCTCAAACAATATATTCATCATTCAAGCATTTACATTTATGATTAGTAACATCTTGATATGACTCTAATCATTATGTATGATAGTAGTTTGTAGAATGTGTTAGGTTCTTAAAACCAAACACTACTTAAGCATTTGCATATTTCTATTAATAGTAATACAACATTTGACATCATGTATTACATCATGGAGATCATTGGAAGATTCCATTAGATATTTTGTGAAGATTTGTACTCTTCATATCTTGCACAATCTTACTTAGATAGAGTTGACTTTAGGCAAGATTTGATATCTTGACTGTCAGACTGGCGGTACCAATTTGGTACACGGGCGGAACCCTTTTTAGGGGTCCGCGGTCCGTGGACGCTCCTGTCCAAATTGGCTATAAATAGCAATGCCAAGCCAAGTAGTTTTTCATCCCTTTTCTAACATACTCTCATACATATCTTCTCTCTAACCTTTCTAACTCAGTTTCATATCATATTAGTGATCTCTTTTGTAGCAAAGAAGATCAAGTCATATTCAAGCTTCAACGAGAAGTTGGAAGTCTTGTTTGTTTAGTGTTGTATGATCTAGTGTTGATCCATACTTCATTGTTGTATCAAACCATCATAATCTTGTGAGTGTGAGTGGTTAGTATTTTAGTCCTCAAAATACATTGTGTGTGGGAGTAGTTGTACCCTTGGAAAGAACTCGACATCTAGCTTAGTGTCGGAAATAGTGTAAGCGAAGTGTAAAGGTTTTCTCCGCCGGTGAAAGGAGCTTGTTGACTAGTGAAGTTAAACTCTCGAGTGTGAGACTCGGGGAGTGGAGTAGGGCAAGGAAAAAGAGTCCTTGTGGGCCGAACCACTATAAACAACTTGTTGTGGTTTGATCATTTCTTTCCTTACTTACTTATTACATATTGCTTGCATATTTCATTAACATACTTAAGATCAATATCAATTGATCTTTCAATAAGTTTCAAAACAAAGTTTTTAATCGGTAAACTATTCAACCCCCCTTCTAGTTTTCTACACTAATGATGGGTGATTGGGGATTGTCTATTATGTATTGGTGGTAAGCAACCTCTTCCTTAGTGGGGTAAAGATTGAACTAAGCACTATCCTCCTCATTCACTAAGCCATTTTCCGAATTACTGTTGATCATGGAGCCAACTACAGAGGCACTAACCACTTTCTCAACAGCTTCCCTAATTGTGCTATCAAATACCTTTTGCAAATCTTGAAGGTCGGTGTTTCTACTCACATAACAGCTTCGGAGGTTGTGTTGGTCATTGGGTTGGGTTTTGAGTGAAAGTGATTTATTTGGGGGTGGGTTGATGAGTGGTGGTTGGTTATCACCTTCCATGATGAAAAGTGATGGGGTTACTAACAAAGGTCACGAAGAAGGGGGATAGAATACGAGGAAGCTAAAAATTGAGAAAAAAGTTTACTTGATAGGAATCAAGCAAGGAAACCTAAACGAGGTGGACTCCTAACTAGCTATTCTATTCCCCGGCAGCGGCGCCAAAAACTTGATAAGCTTACACAGCGCGTTCGGGGTCAAAGGAACTTCCTTTTCGTCGAGCAAGTTTTTCAACACCCTAGGTAGTGAACCTAATCGTTGTAGTGTAGTATTAGGGTAAGCCACGGGTATTGATATTGTTCTCTAGGGGAATAGGAATGTTAGTGAGAAGTTACTACGCTAAGGTTGGGGTTGAGGAAGGTTATTTTTTATCTTTTTATATTTTTTAGGAAATGGAAAGGTAAGAATCTCGGGGTTTGGATTTGGGGGTTGGTATTTCTACCGATTACTCTACTTATCTAATTATCTAATTAACTAAGCTAGGGGTAGTCTATGTCTATTTTTGTGTGCTCGTATGATGATTAAGAATGTATTTACTTAGGTTTTATTACTCCCTAGTTATCTCCTATTGATGGTTGAATTGTCACGTCCTTATTCTTAACACGTTGTGTTTCTAAGGTCGTAGGGTATGCGTTTATCCCTAACTCTTTGAAGGTACCAAAGGTTAATGACTACAAAATCTCTAGGATTTATAAACTTAACACTAAGGTATTCTTTGGATGTTTAGCCTACAATAACTCTAGGTGATTATAAACTAAGGTTCAACAAAGATTAATCAAGCATTAATAGCACAACGAATGACCTATCGCAATACTAGGTCAATCACAATTAAGATAAGAGACAACCAATCAATATTCAATAACTAGGTTTCATATTACCTAAGCAAACACACAAATAAATTAGCCAGACATGGAGAACATGCAAGCATACACACAATCAATTGAAGACATAATTGAATTAATGAAGTAAAACACTTATCTTGATGTAAGATAGGGTATGGAACCCTAAAATACTGTACAAGACAGCCTTGGTTCGGTTTAGGTTTTTACTCCACAAAACTACACACTGAAAACTGAAAAATTCGGATTCTATATATACTATATAGTGTTACAAACTGCGACGGCGTCACTCTTTAATTGTGACGCCGTCTGGTCGCCGTCATTAGGGTTTCGTCTTGGCCACGTTAGCATTGTGACGACGTCACCTTATGCCCGTGACGCCGTCTCCTTTAGTCACTGACGCCGTCTGGATCAAATCTAGGCCGTCTGAGTTGCGACGCACTACTCTTTTAAAACCTGATGCCGTCACTTGAAAATAAGCAATTTGGCTACTGAGTCGTCACAAAACTTGTTCCGACGGCGTCACAAGTAGAACCTGACGCCGTCCCCTTCAGTTCCAGCAGCCTGAGTGTCTCGATTCTTGACTTTGGCCATTTTCTTCGTATATTCATGCCTTTTCGTTCGAATAAGTGCCATTCCAGCAATTTGCCTTTAAGAGACCTAAAAAGTGAAAAGGAACGAAATTAAGTAGTAACGGATACAAAAGTGATCAAGTAAGGGCTTAAATGACCCCTCAAAAAGGTACCTTTTAAATCATTATCAATGAGCTCGATGTCTGCCAAACAAATTTCAACTTTTCTCCTCAATATATGCCATATCACCTCCAACCATGTCTGATGTGTGAGACATCTGTGTCAAGGGCTCATGCCTCTAGAACAACATAGTATATGTACATGTCAAATAGACCCATGCTCTTATACATGTACTTCGAATGACAAACTATAAATTTTCACCTGTTTGGGTTATGTGGGTCAAATCGGTAAACTCAAAAACTTAGCTTAAAAGAAAATGGGTCAAATGGGATGAATGGGTCGAAAAAGTTGCGCATGTTGCTTGATTAATGCATAACCTCCTAATCATTTTATTCATTACATTACATTACTGATGAGATATTATAACTGTTGAGTTTAAGATATATGATAACAAATAAAACCATATAGACATCACAGAGTACACAGCGGAAGACTTAGTGTAGGACCGATAAAAACATATGATTCATGTGGTTCGGGGCGTCGGGGAAGCTCAAAGAATAAAAAAAACAAGGTATTATTTAGATTGAAGAAAAGGGCAGATGTGTGTGTTTCTAGAGAGAAGAAGAAGAAACCACACACACCTTATTTTACAAGTGAACTTCCTACCCTCCTAGTTGGGACTAGGAGGGGTATTTATACTTCAACGAGCCTAACTTAGCATAAATGACTAAACTAGTCCTTGTGAATGAGTAAAAGAAGAAACTAATACAATTCCTGTAATGACTTCACTTTAGCGAGGCTAACAATCTCCCCCCAAGTGATTTCATACGGGAGTTGCTTACAATGTTCCCTACAAGCAAAATTAAATACAAAAGATAAGCTCAGCAGCTCCAAGAGTGTCTTCACAATCTTCAAACTTCATGAATCTTCTCAGCTGCCATCTCTTTACTTGCTGATGTGCTCACCGTGTGCAAGTTTTAAAAATTTATAAACAGGAATTATCCGGCTATTACTATAAACACATATGAGCAAGTATACTCGTTCGCGATAGCAAAGGTGGGTAAGTCGAGATCGTCCCAAGGGATTTTGCTTTTGAAATTGTTTTAAAAGATTGGTAACAAGAAAGCTTTGTCAAGGCTCTCTCCAAAAATGATTGTTTTAGTGGAATTCAATATAAAGAAACATATACTTGTGTGTAGTCTATAGGCAATCATAGTAAGTGTTCATGAAGGCTTGGTGTAAACTCTTGATGTGATGCACAAATCATAAGCAAATGATTTCCAACCCATGGTTTATGTTTTGTAAAATCATTTTAAGAACAATAACATGTAGGTAATCCTTTCGGTCCTTATCTTAATGATTATCCTTTTAGAAAATCCATTTGTTTGTAAAATGTTCTTATTAAACTCGTTCCTACGAATCTTTCGACCTTTCCTGATGAAAATGTTTCTAGTCTTGTTTCAATAAGTAAACATGGTGGTTGTCAATCACCATATCCCCATACTAGTTTGTCACTTAACTTTTTGGAATAAAACACAAGAGAAATCCTTTCGGTCCTTATTCTTAAAACATGTTTTACCAACAAATCAAACAAGACTAGTAGTTTTCCAACAAACTCATTTAAACACAAGTAATAACAAAGTAATTCCAATAACTCAAGAGAATAGAAATCCATAATAAGTTTCATAGAATACCTAAACTTTTGGGATTACAAGAACTAAAATTCGTGGATTATAGCAACCACACGCCTCCAATCTCCTAGCTTAACCGTATAACTCCGAATGATCAAAACAATGGATGAGAATGAGTCTCTCCAACCTCCTGGACGTTTTACAGTAGTAACCAAACTTTTGGGATGAATAAAATGGTTGGTAATAGCTTTGGTGTAAACTATTACACTTTGGGTTGTGTCACACCTAGACTACTAAGTCTAGGTTCATTATATAGCTAGAGAACCATAACTATCTGTCTAAAAACGTTCTCTACAAGTAAATAATAGGAAATAATCGGCCTCCAATGATTATGGGGAGTTAAGGCAACATTAATTAACAAAAGTTGTAACTCTAGTCCATGCAACCGGATCGGTTGCAACACAACCGGATCGGTTCCGTCTTGCTCCTTTGCCCAACCGGATCGGTTACGGGCTCCAACCGAACGGTTGGGCGTCTCTTGTACCCCCATATTTGACTTTTGTTGACTTATCGTGGTTTGCGCCTTTTTCTTTGTTTTCGCTGATGATTTCCAAGATGAAACTTGATCTTTACTTGCTGAAGATACTTAGAAATCATTGCGCTTCCTAGTCATTGAGTCCAAGAGCTCCCTTACTTGATTTCCTTCATCAAGAATTCTTCAAATGTGCATGAAATCTTCATTTCTTCATCTTTTGTGATACCTGGCTATATACACATACACAATACGCATCTTTTGCACTTTTGCAACAGTTATGAGTAAATATAGCCTATTATCATACACAAAACCAACAATAACGCTACTAAAAACATGTTCATTTTGAGCGTTATCAAATTCCCCCCACACTTAAGCTCTACTCGCCCTCGAGTAGGTCTAACATTTGCAAAAATCGATTTCAATGGTCTTGATACCGTGGTTCCGAAAATTTAACAATCATCTCAAAAGAAATAATTATTAATTTGCTTTTATTATGTGAAAACATTAAAATGAACCAAATACTTTAGATAACACAACTAGAACACCTCACGAATGATTTTAAGAATTCACTCAACACTCATATATAGGTGGGTATATGTAAATCACTCAATGCCTAGTCATGATCAATGGTTTTTACCATAGGCTTGTACAAGTATCAAAACAAAGAAAATAAATTCATCAAAGAGGGCTTTTATTCGGGTTATAACGTTAAGGTTTCAGGTTTATAAAAGGTATGGATAAGACATGAGATGGTTTATGGAATTGGTGTTAAAAGAAAAATAAAGTCAAGTCTAAACCTCCATGTTGCTAGCCATCATACAAAACACAATCCCGAAATTGATTATATCTTCCTCTTCTTTACATATCGATCTCCAAACATATATAACTCAATTTAGCTCATTGGCTAATCAATATTCTTCATATAGCACATTGGCTATAACCATTTTTTTTAATAGAAACAAGTTCCCCCACACTTAGTGTAAGCATACACCACAAAAAATACAAATGAGAAAGACGTCTCCTTCATCTTTGTTGGAGAATGGTACACACTATAGGCAAAGTGTAGCTTCTTCATAATCATCAAAAACAATCCAACACTCCAAACAACTAGCAACAAACCAATAGACATGACCTGGGTTGGCTAAGGTTTATGGTGTAAAATCTTTTTGTATTTTTCTGGAGTTAAACAAGAATGAAAAGATTGGCTCGAAGGGTGTAACTAAGGGTATCTAGTGCTAAAAATGAGTACTAACAAATGGGTCCATATAAGGTGGTTAACTAACCGATGTGGTTAGCAAAAAACATTAGATGTAACATGGAAGGCCATTTGGGTTAAATCCTACGATGCCTCTTATCATTTGAATGTATTTTTATCACTCGAGAGTGATTTTAACCGTAATGCATAACAAGAACAAGTTCTAGAATCGACACAATCACCGGCACACTCATAGTAAATATAAAACAAAAGAGGTGTTTTATACAAAAAGAAACCTCACAATTAAGTGGAAAAAGAAACTATAATGCGTGCTAGAAAATGCTATCGAATCCATAATGAATTACTTCCGTAGTTTGGTCCAAATCAATTTTTTTCAAAAACTTCATTTTACCATTGAAATACCCAAGTTGTTTTTAATATATCTCAATAACGTGTGAAAACAAATAGACAATCAAGGGCGATTTCCTACTAATTACTCAAATCCAAAAATTTTACCTAAAAATTGAAAATAAACTAAAAAACTAAAATTTAAAAACTCGTATCATTTTTCCTATTTTCTTCCCTCCCCCATACTTAAGTTTTGCATTGTCCTCAATGTAATAAAAATGAACTTCAAAGTAAAGAAAATTGGGAAAAAGAAATAGTTAAAAGATACCACGGAATAGAATATGCAATGCGCATATTGGGTCATAAGCAAGCATGTGAGTTATCCAACTCCAAATATTGACCAACAATAAGCTTCCGTCACATCTATCCTGCAAACAAAAACTGCAAAATACGCACTACACAAAACAAAACAAACAAACAAGCCAAATGCTACAAAAATATGAAAATAAACAAAGTATGATAATCATCCTAAAGAAATAGTTAATAGATAGAGATAATTTTGTTCAACACACAATAACCATTGTTTTTGAAACCATAAATCAAGAATGATCCACGATCATTCGTCATCCTCACTCATCTCATCACCTTCATCATCATCATCATCGCTTTCGGTTTCATAGTTCTCCTCCTCATCAAAGATTGTGTAAACCTTCCTCTTCTTTTTCTCCTTTGCAACTCCCGATGAAGATCCTCTAACATCAAAGCTTGATCCTCCGACCTCAGGTAATCTTCCATATGGTGGTACTGGGTTAGGAAATGGTGCATATCCAGGATATGGATACGGATAGGGTCCAGGATAAGAGGTGTAGGGGAAAGAATATGGTGGAACATTGGGTGGGTTGTAGGGTGGCAACTCGTAATTGGCTTCTTGAGCCATGTGTTGAAAAATCGGCATTGAATAATCATTGATATAATTGTTCCTCAACATCATAGAGTCTCTCCAAACATCCCTACACTCAATTTCATTCAAATGTTGGTTCCACTCTCCCCAACCTGAGTCAAAACTACTAGAGGTACCCGTTTGCACATTTCCTATCGGTATATTGCCCATTGGCACATTTCCTTGCTGCTATGGTGGTTGTTGTTGTTGTTGTGGTTCAATCCATGCTCCCAACATTTTCGTCTTCCTATTCAAAGCATTACCAAAACCAATTGCATTCCAAATTTCACAAATCTTTGGCTCTCCACACTTAGCCAACTCACTACTATTGTAATACCCAAGATTCCTTGCCAACATCATCACAAAATGACCTCCACAAATGTTGCTATTACCTTTGATTCCCGGGGCTCTCCTAGACAAATACTCGGCTATGAGCGAAGCCGCATTTCCATCCTTAGTTTCCTCCAATAACATCATAACCCACAAGTCCAGCTTATGACATTTGTCCCTGCTTCTAACTCTATGAAACGGCCCAGTTACTAGCAATTTTTGTAGCACTCTCATCAACGGATTTCTAATGGTTGCAGCATTCCTCCTAGTACAAGAAGGATCTCCTACTCGATTCCAATAAGCGGGGATACTAGGGTATTCTTTTTCAAACCTCCTAAGCCTAGAACAATGAGTTTCAAACAATCGATGCTAAACCTCATTCGGTTCATACAAGCCAAGAGCAACAGCAAAATCCGGCAGAGTGTAGGCGTGATCCTGCCCACAAAGCCTAAACCAAACACAAACTTCTTCCATGATGTTTCGAACATTGACCTTTCTTTCAAAGTACGAGGTCGAAAAGAACTCCATACACCATTCATGATAAACCTCTTCATTTATGCTAAATGCTCTTTCCCATGACAAATCATCAAACGAATCTCCATCAACCGGATAGACATAAGATATAACGCCCTGGTCGACATTTTTATTTTATTTTGTATATCACCTAAATAATTATATATCATTTAGAAACTATATATATATATATAAAATAATAATAAATAAAGTACGTTATATATAAATGTAACCTAACCTTTTTATTAATCGACATTCATTTATTCTCATATGTTCGCGTTTCCTTGATACTTTTGGGACCACTTATTTTCGTTTGTACCCGAAACGATACTTCTTCTTATTATTAATCTCGGAATCCAAAAATTTCATACACACATACACGTTTATATATTCTTGGACCTAAACACATCTATTTCTCTTTATCGTTGGACTAACTGTTTTGGTGAATGGCCTAAATGAACTATTTTGTTTTAACCCATAACCATTTGAGCCCATGCAAGCTACGAATTCAAATATCAGATCCATGTATCCTTCTTTTCATTTCCACAGGTCAATCTTTGGAAAACCCTAAACCTAAGACTGTCGTCATTTCTTCTCCACCACCGAAAACCATAGCAACCAATCCATTGTTCGTTTTGTGCTCGTGATCAAGAAGAAGAGGAAGAGCAACGTTCGTTTTAACGAGGTGTTCAGGGGAACCGTAATACTGCTTCTAATTCATTAGCTTCGAAGGTATATCGCGTGGTAACCTTATCATTTCTGTTTTCATCATTCGTATTTAGCATGCTATGTAAAATAATTCGTCTTTTCGAGTTTCAATTTCTCGTACGTTTACATATACGTGATGTGGAGTCTTGATGTGTCGGTCTCGGTAGGTCACGTGTGTTTTTAGCTTCTTTTGGGTCTTTCGACATATGCGGTGATATACGTTTCTGTTTTTGTTCATTTAAAACATCCATACGATCTCTATTACATGCTTTAAAAATCTGGATATAACATAAGAAATAAATGAATGGGGCAAGCATGTTTATTGACGTGGTTAAGTTGGGTGATGCTTGCGTCTCATATATGATTTGTACGCGCATGCATGGGGTGAGGTTTTGGAATTTGATTTTATTAAATTGTATATGTATGAACTGTGGTGAATGGGTCATGCATTATTTTCTGGGTGTTCGAGTGTGAACTATATCGATTTGATGCTTAATCCGTTCGAGTGTCGTTTTGAATATGTTCTGTGATGTGGGTTATGTGTTTTGGCATGTAGGACTTATACGATTTGCCTTTTTTGTCGATGATAACTGGTCAAGAGTGGTGTCGATGCATGTTCGCTCTCGAGTAATGGGTTCGAACGTTTCAACGTGAATAAGGTTGCATGTGTTTAAAAAGAGTTGGGTTATGTATCATATTGTATATGTTTTACGTTTGGTTTTAATTTACGTATTTGGGGTCTTGGAATATACTTGCATGGTTGGACGTGCGTTGGATTTGGAGTAAATGTGTTACACGATTTGCATTTAAGTTTTAGTGTTGCATTGGGCTTCAACTATGGACTGGACCTCGGGTGTACATAAACTATAAAACATATGACATATGTTTGTGTTGAGCATTTTTACGAATGAATATAAATATAAAGGTGTGTGTTATGTGTTTTTCGAATGTGGTCCGTGTCCGTCATTCTTCATAACATTATTCGAGAATCGTCTCAAAAGTATGTCATTATTATATAAGATAAAACATTAAAATATGTTAAGATATAACAAATGATGTTAAGATCCGTTTCGACATTAAATGGTTCGTAAATAATAAGACGATCATTATTCTTGTAGATTCGCTGAAGAAGGAGTAACTTATGATACTTGTGTTTTCTGATGTGGTTTTATTCGCGGTTTAAGGTACATATATTCCGTCATTTCAGTAATGACACTCCTTTTCTCTCATGACTCTTGCCTATTTTGATATCCACTTCGTATTCTCCGTACTCTGATTTGATATGATCCATTTGATATGATTCGTTATGCTATGATCCTCTGATTTGATATTTGATTATTTATTCGTTTGATATGATTATCCGTTGAGATCCCTTATTGACTTGATTTCATTATATGATCGGTTGGTATGATATGATTTGTTTGGTTTGGTTGCCCGAGCTAACTAGCCATGGAGGTACCATGGCCGTGTCATTGATGCACCAATGGCATGACACTATCTGGGGCGGTGTGATTAGTCCCCGGCGTTCCCTTTATGATATGATATGATATATGTGATCACTTGGCCATTATGAATACGTATGTACAGTCTCGAACTGGCATATGTATATATGATTTGTTTTGCAGGGAGCGTATGGATGCATCCTAGGTACTCAGTTCAGTTTTGGTGATGTGGTGCGTGTGTGCAATACACCCCCTCACATTTTGGTACATTGGGCTAGCTACCCATGTACACTTTGATATGATTTGACGGATTTGATATGATATTGGATATGATATATGATTTGTAGATTTGGCTATTGGAGTATCTCCTTTAGTATAGGTGCTCGGGGCAACATTCTGATTTTGGTTATGGGTTATGATATGTGATTTGTTAGATTTGGCTATTGGAGTATCTCCTTTAGTATTAGGTGCTCGTGACAATATTCTGATTTTGGTTATTATGTGACTATCTGATATTCTGATTCATTCGTTTGCTATGCCTATTCAGTCATTCAGTTGACTACTTATTCACTCATTATTCTTATGTGATTCGTTTGACTATCAGACTCATGCTTCAGTTCATTTGATTTACTATGCTTTCACTCTATTCCGGTTGGTTGCCAAGCTTATACTTCAGATTACCACTTCACCGTTACCGAGCTATTATATGATTATTGGATTCAAGTGTTTTATATGCTATTATATGATTAATTGGTCCATCTGTTTACCATACTGATTATGATTTCACGAATTCTATGTCTACTGTGTTAGTATGTGGTTACCTGATTCACTTGTTATCATGCTAGTATCTGATTATCCGCTTACCATGCTGTTATGTGACTATTTGATTCGTCTGGTTGCCATGCTTATATGTAATCATTTGATTTATCCGTTGATCATGTTATACTTCTTCAGTTATGTCGAGGGCTATGTCTATCATTTAGTAATCTACCTGCAAATTGTGATTTCCATGTTTGTACTTTTGCTTGATGTTTCTGATGCTTATGTTATCGGTTCAACATAATAATGGATGTTTACCTGATATTGTTAATCCACAATGTTTACACTTCTGTTCATGTTACTGGTTGATGAAGGAATATGGTTCAACTTATGTTACCTTTCTAGTTGACTTGTTTAGTTTGCCATGTTATGTTCTTGTTTAGTTAATTCATTCAATTATGATGTTCGTTTGGCATTCCTACCTGATACATGTGACTACCAGGTTTATACTGTTATTAGTATTTCCGTTGGTTATGATACTTGTTCTGTTTAATAACTATGATTGATCTGACTTGTGTGATTGCCATGTTTACATTTTATTCAGTTGCTTCCGCCTGCTTAGAATTCAGCTTAGCTTATATGTATTCCGAATTATCTAATTTATTTGTTTTGCCATATTTATGTTTAGTTGATCCGTTGACTGATATGCTTGTTCACTGTTTGGTTACTTGTTTTGATTATGATACTTTTCATCAACTCGTATATGATTATGTTTCGATACTGGTAAGTTTGGTTATTTATATGAGCTTATATTTGTTAAATGATCCGCTGCTATGCGTTACTTTGGTCTTTTAATTTCTGTTCCTTCTGGATATCTGTTAATATTGTGTTCTGCAGGTTCCTCATTGACTCATAGACTCATTGTGCTCCTTCGTTACGATTTTGATATCAGTCTCCTTTGTTTCGTTTTGTATTTTGATTTTGTTTAGCTTTTGTTTTGTTATATTTGTTCACTGGGCTTTTTAAGCTCAGCCGCACTTCTTTTCCATGCGGCAGGTACCAAGTAGGATGCTGGGCTTTGTTGGGCTGAGAGTTGGAGCATTTGAGTGATCCGACTCTAGTTTCCCTTATCATTTTGGACTTATTTTGAAGGGCAATTGTTTTGATATTTCATTTCATTTTTGACATATTGGATTTTGTATTTTTCCCTTGTAAGTCATTCGTTTATATGACTTGGTATTTTATTTAATAAGACTTCCGCTTGCAAATTTTTATTAGCATGTTCTGATATGACTCCATAATGTGACATTCGGACCTTTGTCGGGTTGGGGTGTTACATAAGAGGTTGGGAAATAAACTTATTGGAGTTAATACTTATTGTTATAGAATTAGTACTGATAGTGTTAAATGATAAGTATTAACTAGTTAGTACTGATAGTGAGAAAGTTAGTACTGATAGCTTTAAGTTTGTACTGATGTAAGTATGGAATGTCATGTAAGAGTTGTAACAACATATCTGTTATTCTAATAGAAGATATGATATACTTAGTCTATAGTTATCTCTGTAAGGGATCTCCTTAGTGTATAAAAAGAGATCCTAGCTAGGTTAAACATATATCATATTCTAGCCGTCTAAAGTAGAGCTTCAAGGTTGTAAACCCTAGTACTAGGAGAGTACTCGTATTATTACTTAATAATATTGAAGTTGTTGGTATTATACTTTGTTTACATTGTCTTTGCATTAATCTTCTAAGTGCATACAAGTAGTTTCCGCATACTTGTGTGTATTCACAACAAAGTTTCTCATTGTTGTTTTGGAATCATCCAAGGCAACTAACACGTTTGCAAGCTAAGTGTTCTAGATCCAAGGTTTGGGACTTCACATAAGACATCCGCATCATATTACGCAACTCATTTTCACACTCATATTCGGTAAACAAATCCCAATCAATCAACCTTGGAACCAAAACTGTCCTATTTTGCAACTTTGATAATCGTTCCCTGAAAGCATGTTTCTCCTCATCAGTAAGATATTTGAACTTCAAGTTTGCATTCGCTTCAGTCTTCAAGCTATACTTGACTTTCTTCCTTGCGTTTCTTTGGCAATACTTGGAAACAATCAGGTTTAGTGGAACTCGTGTCGAACTTGAACAACCTACAACATTTCTCAGTAGAAATCATAAATATAAGTCAATATAAGAGTGTTAGAACAAACCGAAAGGTCCATAGAAGTCTCTAAGGTTGAGTTCAAAATTTTGAAATTTTCCAAAACAGAATGTGGAACCGGATCGGTTGAGGAGCAACCGGATCGGTTCCACGTGCTACCTCAGTCCAACCGTTCGGTTGCGCTTCGCAACCAGATCAGTTACTTCCTCTGCAGAAGGCTTTGCCTTCAAATCCATTTTCCACTAGATTTTTATAATTCCAATTCACTCCTAGACTGCATTCTAACATCATCAATGATTCCCACATCCTCAAATTGTTCCTAATTCGTTTTCAAATCTTCCAATCATCACCTATTCATCTTTGATGACATATAGTCCGCATTCGGGTCACGAACCCGACCAATGACTGCTACTAGCAAGCCCAGTACGGCTGGGCAAACCCGATAATGGTTTGGGCTCACGAAGGCCCAAACCCAAAGCTATTTATGGCTTACGATATCGGATATCTCTTATCTTGGGAGATAAGTGTTTAATAACCGACTTAGGCGGGATACGCCGAAGTTTGGGGAACACGAATGATAACGCTACACGCGTCGTTCGGGGTCAAAGGAACTTCCTTTTCGTCGAGCAAGTTTTTCAACACCCTAGGCAGTGAACCTAATCGTTGTAGTGTAGTATTAGGGTAAGCCACGGGAATTGATATCGTTCTCTAGGGGAATAGGAATGCTAGTGAGAGGTTACTACGCTAAGGTTGGGGTTGAGGAAGATTATTTTTTATCTTTTTATATTTTTTTAGGAAATGAAAAGGTACGAATCTCGGGGTTTGTATTTGGGGGGTTGGTATTTCTACCGATTACTTCTACTATCTAATTATCTAATTAACTAAGGTGAGGGTAGTCTATGTCTAATTATTGTGTGCTCGTATGATGGTTTAAAGATGTGTTTACTTAGGTTTTATTACTCCTTAATTATCTCCTATTGATGGTTGAATTGTCACGTCCTTATTCTTAATCGCGTTGTGTGTCTAAGGTCGTAGGGTATGTGTTTATCCCTAAATCTTTGAAACTACCAAAGGGTCTCGTCTACAAAATCTCTAGGATTTATAAACTCTAACTCTAAGGTACTCTTTGGATGGTTTAACCTACAACTACTCTAGGTGTTATAGTTTAAGGTTCACAAAGATTAATCAAGCATTAACTACACAACGAATGACCTATCGCACTACTAGATCATTAACAATTAAGATAAGAGACAACCAATCAATATTCAATAGTTAAGTTTCATATTCCCTAAGCAAACACACAAGTAAATTAGCCGGACATGGAGAACATGCAAGCATACACACAAGTAATTGAAGACATAATTAAATTAATGAAGTAAAACACATATCTTGATGTAAGATAGGGTTTGGAACCCTAAAATACTGTACAAGACAGCCTTGGTTCGGTTTAGGTTTTTACTCCAAAAGACTACACACTAAGACTAAAAAATTCGGATTCTATATATAAGATTACATTCGCGACGGCGTCACCTTTTAATTTGTAACGCCGTCGGGTCGCCGTTATTAGAGTTTCGTCTTGGCCACGTTAGTCTTGTGACGGCATCACCTTATGCTTGTGACGCCGTCCCCTTCAGTCTCTGACGCCGTCTGGATCAAATCTAGGCCGTCTGAGTTGCGATGACCTACTCTTTTAAAGCCTGACACCGTCACTTGTAAATAAGCAATTTGGCTACTGAGCCGTCACAAAAGTGATGCAACGGCGTCGCAGATAACACCTGACGCCGTCCCCTTCAGTTCCAGCAGTCTGAGTGGCTCGATTCTTGACTTTGGCCATTTTCTTCATATATTTGCGCCTTTTCGTCCGAATAAGTGTCATTCCAGCCTTTTGCCTTCAAGATACCTAAAAAGTGAAAAGGACCGATATTAAGTAATAACGGATACAAAAGTGATCAAATAAGGGCTTAAACGATCCCTCAAAAAGGTACATTTTAAAACCTTATCAAATATCCCTACACTTGGTATTTGCTTGTCCTCAAGCAAATGTGCTTTTAGCCAATTAATTTATACGTTAGGGGTCATGAAGCATTGGTTTAAAACAATCCACAACACATATAAGCCCCGCAAAAGTCATAACAAGCACGGAAATTATATACTAGCACCTCACATGGGGTGTTTGGATACTCACATCTCTCGGGTGTATATGAAATATAACAAGTTGGAAATGGAAGATAAACACTCATTAACCGGTCCTAGTACATAGATTACCATAGGCTTGAGACTAGATCAAACCTCCATCGCTTTGGTGTAAGCACCTAGGAAAGACTATCCAAGAGGACTTTTAAAGGGTTTTAATGTTAGGCTAACGGTAGGGAAACAAAGGGTTTGGTGGGATAGGCTATTTAATGGTGGCAAGTCAAAAAATCTTTTTGTTACAAGCATGCGAAGAATGGCGTTGCTAAGCCAAGACTCGACATTCTAGACTCTAGATAACTGAAACAAACAAACATAAATTAAAGATAGATGTAGGATGGTAGCCCGTATGTTTTTTTTTTTTTTTTTTTTTTTTTTTTTTTTCATACACTTTTACTCTACCATCCTCTATAGTAACATCAAAATGATAGGAATTTATAGGCACATCCCTACACTTGAGTTTTTATTACTCTAACACTAATTTGACCCGAATTGAAAAGATCAAAACACTTGGAGTACATTATTACGCAAATAATGGGAATTTGATTTTAACGTTCCCTTCCCGTCATTTCATAAAATTTAACTTTTCCCATGAGTCCCAATCGTCCCGAACTGTGTACAAAGAATATGACTCGACTTAGCAACTTATGCAAGCAACTAGATAATTGAACTAAGGGTTTAGGGTGATAACAATAATGCACTAAAAGTGAGTGCATATAAGGTAGGCTAAGGCGATTTGGGTATACATTTGGGGGTGGAGTGTAAACAATGCTCTTCATTGATATTCCGGAGAAACGAAACATCACGAGAACCGCGAAAAGGATAGGCTCTGAGGGGTTAACTAGGGGTATCGTGTACTAAAGATGAGTACAACGCAAAGGTGTGGGGGAAATTACTCAACCGATGTGGAAGAAGTAATTATATTACGGGTATAAAACAAGGGTTATCCTAATGCCTCTTATCATTTAGTTATTCCTAACTACACAAGTGTAGTCTTACTAGCGATCTCGGGATGCATCACAAAACAAGTTCTAGAATCTAATATACTACCGGTTCACACACTAAGCATTAACAATGAATGATTTAATTCCTACTAATCTAAGGGCGATCCTCACATTTTGGGTGGAATATAAGTGGTAAAGGGTTTTTGTGCTAGTCATATAACTTCCTATCCATGAGACGCTTTTGTTAAGACTAATGGCCCACTCCTATATGTCATGAAAATTTTTAAATTTGGTGCCAAAATTACCCTAACCGACATTTTCTCATGGTTTATTACGCAAATGCAATTGGATAAAGCAAATAATCAAGGATAAGCATAGTTTCAAAGTTCCCGTTTTATTTTCCCTCCCTACACTTAAACAGAACATTGTCCCCAATGTTCCCTGAAAGTATCAAAGTTATGATAATGGAAGGTAATAAAAGATGAAAGAAAATAGTACTCCCCTGATTAGCTCGGTAGGATCCGTGTAAAGTGGTGGTTAAATCCTTTCCAAGAAGAATGTCTGCGTGAAAAGCTCCATCCAATCTTATGTATCTTCTTCTTGATAAATAAAACTTGCACACTTTAAGAAAACAGACAACCCAACGCATCAAACCGAACAAACAAAAATCTCAACAAGATGTAATTCCAGACTTAAATAAGATATAATGCTTGTGGAATGGATGTTTGCAGATTTTCTAGAAAATTAAGACCTGGAAAATTCCAAAAAATTTATAAGTAGCACAGAAAAAGAGAAAAAGTTAGAAGCTGTTTCTACTCCTCCTGACGCCGTCAGGTTATCCTGACAGAAACTGGTATGCGATTTTCTGGAAAAAAATCTGGAAATTTTTTATCTTTAGAATCTGGAAAAATTTCCTGCAAAACATCCATTATGACTCGATACAAGCATTTGACTCGAACAAACACACATGTATATCTTTTAAATAATCGTAATTCTCATGTTCACGTTCTTTTTGAAAACGTGTGTAATCCTACCTACACTTCCCTTATGTAAAATCCCTTTATATGTAATTAAGACGAGGTTAAAGACAAAATAAAGCATTTTTACAAATTTAAACATGAGAATAAACAATCAATAAAAGATATACGACACACAAATAAAAATGAAAAACAAATACACATGGGTTGCCTCCCAAGAAGCGCTTGTTTTTGTTCGAGTCACGAGCTTGACTCTACCCTTATTTAACGGATAAAGGGGAGGTTTTCCCTACACTTAAGTTTAAGTGCGGGTGATAGTAGCGATACACACCCTTAGGGTGGAAATTTGCTACGTGAGGAGAGGGTGATGGGTGATTTATATGCTCAAAGGAGTGTGCTTCATTCATTATAACCTTACCTAATTCTATTGGTGTAGCGGGTGAATCAAATCTCTCTCCTAAAAATGGATCATCTTCTATCAACTTCAAAAGATTCTTAGTTAAGAATCCATCTTGACCTAATAAACCCGGTTTAAACCCATAATGTTTCTTGTTATCAACCATGAATGGGTGATATAAGTGTGTAAGGTCATGGGTTACTCCTATATTAGCTTCCACTCTACACGGCCTAGAATCTACCACCTTTATCAAGCAACTACCCGGATTATTTATTTTGATGGGTGGATTGGGGCCTAATTCAATTCCAAGATTCACATCTAAAGACGGAAAATTGGGTAAGGTTTTTTGTTGAGGCTCCGTTTCATCAAAATTAGGAACTTCCCTAGGACTAAGAGAGAGGTCATGACAACAAGCATCTAAACCTACATTCTCTAGTGGCGTTTGGTCCAAAGGTTCTATATCAATCGGGGTTCCTATAGTCTCTTCTACTTCTCCCGGGTAAGTTATAGGCGATGTGTGTTCCTCAAGTGATGGTAGGGCCTGTGGGCTTGGAGTTTCCACCTCATTCTCCATTATATCTAGATCTCCTAAAAGTTCATCATGTGTTTTAGTATGATCTAACCCAAATACACTCCTAAGTATCTCAAATCCTTCTTTAGCCATTTCAAATTCTTGGTCCGATTCATAAGAATCATTCTCAAAAATTTGATCACTATGTTCTATTTGCCTAAAGGATTCCTCACGCGTGTCATATGTTTTGAAATCTATCCCACGCATGCAATTAGGCAATTCGACTATAACCATCTCACAATCTTGTTCGAGTTTAGGTTCCATGTTCTTAAAAACTAGGTCTTTTTGATCATGATGCCTAAGGTTGGATAAATCCTCCTTATCCATTTCCTCAAGTAGTGACAACTGATGGTTTATGCTTAGGAGGCTTTTCTCAAAAAATTTCTAGAGGGTCTCACTAAAAGGAGTTGATTCTAACAATGATCGTTGAATAGAAGTCACACAAGCACAAAATTTATCAAATCCATCAAACCTTACATCCGTATCCTTTTGGATATCTCTAAGATCACTCACAAATTCATTAGAACAATAAAAAGCAATCCAATCTGCGAAATTCAATTGTTCCTCATTTTTTAATGATTCAAATGCAACTTCACTTGCCATGGCGACAAATGAAAAGGGTTTTACGAACACAAACACAAAGAAGGGGGATAGACTACGAGGAAGCTAAAAATGGGAAAAAATGCTTACTTGATAGGAATCAAGCAAGGAAACCTAAACGAGGTGGGCTCCTAACTAGCTATTCTATTCCTCGGCAGCGGCGCCAAAAACTTGATAACGCTACACGCGTCGTTCGGGGTCAAAGGAACTTCCTTTTCGTCGAGCAAGTTTTTCAACACCCTAGGCAGTGAACCTAATCGTTGTAGTGTAGTATTAGGGTAAGCCACTGGAATTGATATCGTTCTCTAGGGGAATCGGAATGCTAGTGAGAGGTTACTACGCTAAGGTTGGGGTTGAGGAAGATTATTTTTTATCTTTTTATATTTTTTTAGGAAATGAAAAGGTACGAATCTCGGGGTTTGGATTTGGGGGGTTAGTATTTCTACCGATTACTTCTACTATCTAATTATCTAATTAACTAAGGTGAGGGTAGTCTATGTCTAATTATTGTGTGCTCGTATGATGGTTTAAAGATTTGTTTACTTAGGTTTTATTACTCCTTAATTATCTCCTATTGATGGTTGAATTGTCACGTCCTTAATCTTAATCGCGTTGTGTGTCTAAGGTCGTAGGGTATGCGTTTATCCCTAACTCTTTGAAACTACTAAAGGGTCTCGTCTACAAAATCTCTAGGATTTATAAACTCTAACTCTAAGGTACTCTTTGGATGGTTTAGCCTACAACTACTCTAGGTGTTATAGTCTAAGGTTCACAAAGATTAATCAAGCATTAACTACACAACGAATGACCTATCGCATTACTAGATCATTAACAATTAAGATAAGAGACAACCAATCAATATTCAATAGTTAAGTTTCATATTCCCTAAGCAAACACACAAGTAAATTAGCTGGACATGGAGAACATGCAAGCATACACACAAGTAATTGAAGACATAATTAAATTAATGAAGTAAAACACATATCTTGATGTAAGATAGGGTTTGGAACCCTAAAATACTGTACAAGACAGCCTTGGTTCGGTTTAGGTTTTTACTCCAAAAGACTACACACTAAGACTAAAAAATTTGGATTCTATATATAAGATTACATTCGCGACGGCGTCACCTTTTAATTTGTGACGACGTCGGGTCGCCGTTATTAGAGTTTCGTCTTGGCCACGTTAGTCTTGCGACGGCGTCACCTTATGCTTGTGACGCCGTCCCTTTCAGTCTCTGACGCCGTCTGGATCAAATCTAGGCCGTTTGAGTTGCGATGACCTACTCTTTTAAAGTCTGACACCGTCACTTGTAAATAAGCAATTTGGTTACTGAGCCGTCACAAAAGTGATGTGACGGCGTCGCAGATAACACCTGACGCCGTCCCCTTCAGTTCCAGCAGTCTGAGTGGCTCGATTCTTGACTTTGGCCATTTTCTTCGTATATTCGCGCCTTTTCATCCGAATAAGTGTCATTCCAGCCTTTTGCCTTCAAGATACCTAAAAAGCGAAAAGGAACGATGTTAAGTAATAACGGATACAAAAGTGATCAAATATAGGCTTAAACGACCCCTAAAAAAGGTACATTTTAAAACCTTATCAACGAAACCAATAAGGGTTTTGTGTGTATATAAAGGGTATCCCAGCCCTCATTAAAGGTACGATATCAAACCCTAACTCTCCACTAAACTCTAAAACCGATTACTTACTCTCACGCCGGAGGATAATCATGGGAGACAATCCCACGATAAGCCTAACGGTGTTTTATGTTTACTTAGTGCGCAGGTCTCAAGCATCAAGATCGAATTGATACGAGAACCGGAGTCCAAACTAGGAACGCCCAACTTTTGTATCAACAAGTGTCGCCATCCGTGGGAGCAATCACTAAGATCTAAGAACTAAAATGACTAAGCAAGGAAACCTAAACCAACGATCGCATAGCGACCTACAAGGGAAGAAGCAGTAAAGCGGATCAGGCTCCAAGCAGGTCGCTGGGACAACCAGTGCGACCAAAAATCAAGGGTCAGATCTGGTCTTCCCGATAGTAGAACCACGCACGGGGACAACCCATGCCACTACAACAACCACCAGCACTCTTCTTACCACTCCCCTCCAAACGGTGCAAGAGACGGACCTCACAAAAACGCCAGGCGCGCCTCTCCGAAATAGAGGTCCAGAGGTGGAAACAGACACTCTCGCGCTAGAAGGAGTCGCGCCTGAACTAGCACCAAGTGACTTTGTATCTCAAAACTACGAAACCTTGGCTGCCCTCATGCAAGAGGAGGCAAAAAAGAGGTCGAGCCAGAGCCTGAAAGCCCGAATCAACTTCGACGCAGAGTATGAGACTTCCCCATCGCGTCATCTGAGGGTTAGGCGTGGGAAGGATAGCCACCGGCCCCCGGTGTTTACCAGGATTGGGAAAAGAGTGGAGAATGATGAAGCAGCTGAACTGCAGCATTTGGAAGAACACGAAGAAGATGGACGACGTACCAATGTCACACTAGGCTTGGTAGCCGCAAGGTCCATGACAGACTGGGACGACGGCACTCCCCGAGTGGAAGCTCTTCAAACTCAGATTCTGAAGACAGTCGGCGCAAGCGCCAAAAGAGGAGAAGCTCATCCTCTAGTGACTCCTCGGACGGTCAGCGCAAGCGCCGACAAAGGGGAAGATCGTTCTCTGGTGATTCCTCGGACAACGAGGACAGCGAAACTAGACACTGGAAGTCCAGGAGAAGATATCGCGACCAGGAAGAGGAAGATATGTCTCTTCCCTGACGCCGCCAAAAGGTGGATGCGTTCACTTGGCGCATCAGCGATTTCTCAGAAAATAAGAGAAGGCGCATGCCCACTAATGTGAAAACCTACGATGGAACAGGTGATCCGGACGATCACCTAAAATTTTTCGAATCGGCTGCTACCATCGAAAATTGGCCACAACCTGTGTGGTGCCACATGTTCAATTCCACATTAGTGGGAAATGCGCGAAACTGGTTCAGTAAGCTTCCACGCAGAAGCATTGATGGCTTTGAAGAGTTGTGAAAGGCGTTTCGCCTGAATTTCACTCAAAGGAAGAAGTGCGCCAAAAACCCTGTCGAACTTGCCAGGGTAAAACAGCGTCAGGGGGAATCTACAAGCGCTTATGTGGAGCGCTTCAAAGATGAGTGCATACATGTTAAGGCATGTCCTGAAGTACTGAAAATCTCAGGGTTCATGAACGGGATCAATAACCCAGAACTCATCAAAAGGCTGAACCACAAGATTCCCCAAACCTTTGATGAACTTATGAAACGCACAAGGTCCTTTATCCAAGGAGAAGCTGCCGCGGCAAACAGCAAGAAGGGCTACTCAAACTATAGACCACAAGAACAACCTCGGAGATAATCCATTGACCAGAGTAGCAACCGCAACAAGAACTATCGCGGCCAGGGGAGCGGACGAGATAATGACAGATATACCCCGCTAACCAAGACTCCGAAGGAGATATTCGCGACGGAAGGCGCGAACTTCCCGAGGCCCCCGCCAATGCGCACCCCTGAAGATCGGCGCGTAAGGAGCGGATACTGCGACTATCATGGACAGAAGGGCCACACCACCAACGAATGTGTCCAATTGCGCCAACTAATTGATAAACTAGTAAAAGAAGGCAGATTGGACCATTTGGTTAAAAACATCAAGGAAGGGAAAGATAAGCAAAAGACTGGAAACAAGAAAGAAGTACCCAAAGATAAGGCTGATACCATCTACATGATACAATCATGGTAGCGAATGACTAGAGAGAAGATCAACCAAAAGTTTTCCCGTGGAAGCGAAATCTCTTTCCCTACCTTGGCTGCGCACAACGCAGTGGTAGAACCGCTCACCATTGAAATCAACGCAGGGGGTCACGATATCCACCGCATGTATGTTGATGGAGGAGCATCCGCAGATATAATGTATGAACATTGTTTCAAATGACTGCGACCTGAGATACGAAATCAGTTAAGCCCGGTCAGGACGTCGTTGACTGGTTTTACAGGAGAAAAGATATGGCCCATGGGGCAAATACGCCTACTAGTCAGTGTTGGCAATAAGGAACACTCCACAACAGCCTGGATGACTTTTATGGTGATCAAATCCCCTTCGCCATACAATGGCATAATTGGAAGACCAGGGATTTCAACACGCGCAGTACCGTCTACAGCACATGGAATGCTCAAATTCCCGGTGGAAGGAGGCATTGTTACTCTCTATAATACCACTGTATCCCCTGGAGAATGTAACATAATTACATGTGAGACGGCACACGTTCCAGAACAGCGCACAACTAAAGTGCCAAACCTGAGGGTTGCAATTCATCCTGAATACCCAGAGCAAGAAGTATCGATCGGGGGATCGCTATCTGATAACGGCATGCAGCTGTGTGCGCACTCTTGCAAAAGAACCTGGATATCTTTGCATGGGAACCAAAGCATATGACCGGTGTACCACGCTCGACTACCGAACACAAGTTGAGAATCCGATAAGGATACTCCCCAGTACGACAGAAGAAGCACAGCCAGGCTCCAGAGCGCGCACAAGCAATTCTGGAAGAAGTACATAAACTTGTGGAAGCAGGTATCATGAGAGATGTCTACTACCATGACTGGCTTTCCAACCCAGTGATGGTCAAGAAGAGCGATGGTAGTTGGAGGATGTGCGTGGACTTCACAGATCTCAACAAGGCATGTCCACAAGACTGCTACCCGCTACCGGAGATAGACTGGAAGGTAGAATCTTTGTGTGGATACCCACTTAAGTTCTTCCTAGACGCATACAAAGGATACCACCAAATCCAGATGGCTAAGGAAGATGAGGAAAAAACGGCCTTCCATACAAGCCATGGCGTTTATTGCTATACCAAGATGCCCTTTGGCTTAAAGAACGCAGGTGCCACCTACCAGCGGTTGGTAGATCACGCATTTGAAGGACAGGTGGGCCGCACCCTAGAGGTTTATGTCGACGACCATGTAATAAAAATCCATACGGAAGATGAATTGGTGCGCGACATTGAGGAAACATTTAAGACACTAAAAAAGATCAACATGAAGCTAAATCCTAAGAAATGCACTTTTGACGCTACAGAAGGCATGTTCCTCGGATATCTGATAGAGCCTGATGGCATCAAACCGTGTCCAGAAAAAACGAAGGTTGTTATCCAACTTCCTTCACCACGCACGTTGAAAGAAGTTCAATCACTAAACGGAAAACTGGCAGGTTTGAATAGATTCTTGTCCAAATCAGCAGACAAGTCACTCCCTCTCTTCAAAACACTCAAGAAGTGCACAAAAAAGGGAGACTTTTGCTAGACTACGGAAGCAGAAGAAGCTTTCATATAACTTAAACAGCACTTAGCAGCACTCCCCACGCTAGTTGCGCCTCGCCCAGGGGAAGAATTAATCATGTATTTATCTGCGACCCATGGGGCAGTCAGCGCGGTGCTACTAACAGACAGGAATTCCGTGCAAACACCGGTGTACTTTGTAAGCAAAGCACTCAAGAAAACGGAGATTAACTACAGCGCAATGGAAAAGTTGGTCCTAGCACTAGTATTCACCGCCAAACGGCTACGCAGGTACTTCCAGGCGCACCCAATAGCGGTGATTACAGACCAACCTATCAAGAAAATCATCTCCAAACCTGACGCATCGGGACATTTACAGAAGTGGAGTGTGTTGCTAGGTGAGTATAACATTTCCTACAGACCACGTACTGCGGTTAAGGGGCAGATACTAGCAGACTTCATCATCGAAAAACCAGACACTGACAACGCACCTTCACAAAGCAAGGTGGAACTACAAGAACCATGGATCTTGTTCATGGATGGATCTTCATGCGTAGATGGGTCAGGCGCAGGCCTTATCCTCACAAGTCCAGAAAGAATGGAATTCACTTACGCACTGCATTTCGAATTCACAGCCACAAACAACGAGGTAGAATATGAAGCCCTGATCGCTGAATTACGCATTGCAGCTCGAATGGGCATACGCAACTTGGAAGCAAATGTGGACTCCCGGCTAGTGGCCAACCACGTGTTGGGTGAGTATGTGGCTAAAGAGGAAAACATGATCCAATACCTCGACAAGACCAAGTCACTAATCCAGAGTTTCGACAGGTTTACCATCAAGCAAGTTCCTAGAGGGGAAAATAGAAAGGCGGATTCACTAAGCAAGATTGCATCCACAAGCTTTGCGCACCTATCAAAACAAGTGTTGGTGGAAATGCTGAAGAGCAAGTCCATCTCAGAGATGGAAATATCCACGGTGATAGAGGAGCAAGGTCCTACATGGATGACCCCAATAGTAGAGTTCATAAGCAAGGGCGTATTGCCCCAAGAGCAGAAGGACGCCCGAAGGGTACGGCGCACAGCACAGAGGTTTGAACTCTGGGACGATATACTATATCGACGATCCTTTCTACAACCATGGCTTCGATGTGTCGGACCACTGCAAGAAAATTACGTACTCCGAGAGATCCACGCCAGTTCATGTAGTATGTACTCAGGACCACGGTCCGTGGTGGCGCACGCTTTACAGTCAGGATAGTACTGGCCTACAATGCACCGTGATGCGCGGGACTTAATAAGAAAGTGTGTCGACTGCCAAGTTCACAGACCCGTTCCACGCCAACCACAATAGGAGCTAACACCTATTACGTCGCCATGGCCATTCTATAAATGGGGTATCGACATTGCAGGTCCCTTCCCTGTTGCAGCAGGAGGATTAAAATTCCTCATAGTAGCTATCGACTATTTCACCAAGTGGATTGAAGCAAAGGCGGTCGTGACAATCACAGGAAATCAGGTAAAACGGTTTGTTTGGGAAAATATTGTGTGCCGTTTCGGATTACCTGGGGAAATCATCTCAGACAACAGAAAACAATTCTGTGACAACCCTTTCAAGGAATGGTGCGAAAAGCTTAATATTACACGGCACTTCACGTCGGTTAAACACCCACAAACCAATAGCTTAGTCGAGCGTGCAAATCAAAGTCTGGGTGAAGGAATTAAGGCACGCTTGGACAAGCACAAAGGGAGGTGGGTGGAGGAATTATCGCATGTTTTGTGGGCGCACCGCACTTCAATCAAAATTAGCACGGGAGACACTCCCTTTTCTCTTGTCTATGGGACAGAAGCCGTCATACCAGCCGAAATTGGGATGCCAACTATTCGCACTGCTGAAGTTAATGTTACAACCAATGACGATGAACGGCGTATTGACTTGGACCTGTTGGAAGAAAGGCGCGAGCGCGCAGCCATATGTGAGGCAAGAGCTAAGTCAAAAATGAAGGGATACTACGATACTAAAGTTTGAAGCGTCTCATTCAGACCAGGTGACTTTGTATATCGCGCCAATGATGCGAGCCACGCAGAAGATACAGGAAAACTTGGACCGAAGTGGGAAGGACCTTATCAGGTCACTGAAGCATTAGGAAAAGGCGCGTACAAGCTGCGAGACAGGGATGGTCGTGAGTTACCACGCACATGGAACATCTGCAACCTCAAACGGTGTTATCTCTAGAAACGTCTACAGATTTTATTTTATTTTTTACTTAGGAAAATATCTTTCTACTTATTATAAACACTTGCAAGTATTAATAAAACGTCGCGGTTTCTAGCTAAATCCGCGACACATTTCAATTAGTCATATTATGTATGTCTTAACATTGTTATCTTTTGCCTACATGGCGTGCATGCACTTACTAAACCCACGATGGTCAAAAAGGATGAGTAAACCTACTAAATAACTCGTTGTGTAAGAGGGTTGCAAACCCATCAACATTGGACAATGCATCCTTGTTAAACACCTTATTTTCAAGACGTTGGAATAAGTTCAATGCGCATTCCACGACGGATGCGCAACAATGCATACTGTGCGTGTTTAACAAAACCAGGAATCAAGACTCTTGGCTCCTTACTATGATATTTACAGTACGCTGCATATCACACCATACATGATTATGTTAAAAATACTTAGACATTATATTTTAAGTATGATAGGTCATACATGATTATGAACTCCACATATTATTCGCGCTTATGTAACAGTTTGATTCTTAGACAACAAGTACGTTTTATTCAAAGACGGATAACTAAGTACAAACATTATAAGTCGCAACCACATCAACAAACATTCAACAAAAGGAATATTTCATTAAGGACCATGAGTTCTTACAAAATGATATTTACAAAAGAAGCTACAATCTATATGCTACTACAACGCCTAAGACAAGAGCTTTCCACATGGCTTGCAGCGTCCCCAGCCTCCTTCAGCCTCTTCAACAAATCAGAGTCCTGGCGTGACACCGTTGCCACACTCACAGGTACCTCGTCGGATCTAGGAAGGTGCACTGCGCCAACACCACAGAGAATGGCCTTTCCCTTCACGCCCTTCTTCTTGGCAAGCCTCATAGCATGGGCCTCTAAGGATTCCTTCAAAGGAATTTCCTTCTCCAGTACAAACGGGTTCGATAGGTCGCGGGGGCGAGCAAAAATGGGCACCTGCAGCTGTGACTCATCAGGATTCAGAAAAAAAGTCCGGCTGTGCCTCCGCACCATCAGCACAGTGGCGAGCCAAAGTTAACCCCTCCATAATCACACTTATGGGGTAATCTTGGTCGCGCTCCATCTGAGCAATATGAGGAAGCTCCAATATTTTCATTTTCTCCATAGCAGCAACGAGCTCCTCATAAGCATGATTATTGTACCCAGGCACCTGAGCAGCATCCACTTTCAGAAGGCCACTCTCATGAAGCTCTTTTATAGCCTCAGCCTTGCCACGCGCAAGCGCGCACTGCACAACCTCCCCAAATTTGTCTACCACCTCTCGGGACTCCAAAGTACCGAGGGCAGCAAGGCGCAAACCATGGCTGATAAGCCATCTGCGCTCAACAACTGTTGAAACCAACTGAGGGTACAACTCTTCACCATATTCGATGCTGAGCTTGCGCAACTTCATCTCCTGCTCTTCCAGCGAGCTCCCCACAGTTGCACCAAATTCCCATAACTGAGAGAAAAACTCTTCCTTTCCCTTTTCCAAATACTTCAAGACCCAGGTGCACGAAGCCTTGTAATCCGCTGACGCAATACGCTTATGATTTATTTGGCTCAGCAGTGACATTTTTCTTCAGCAAGCTTTTGGGAGTGAAAGCTCGTTGCCTCTACCTCAGCCTGGGCACTTGCCAAACGTGCCTCCAGCAACGCAATCTGTTTGTCCTTCTGCGCGCTTTGGCCACTTTCCCCAGAATACTTTGCCTTTAGCTGCGCAGCCAACGTAGCTTGGTGCGCGGCAGCCAACACCAGCTCCTCAACAAGCTGACCCATTGGCGCGTCCCCAGATGCCAATGGCTCAGCGCTTTGGCTCTATGGTCTAGCAGATTCAACTCGAACGGGACTAGCCTGGGGGGCGACTCCCCAGAGTACTTAGTACTGCACGCAGAAAAGAGAATTAGCGATTGTCTCATAACATAAACAGGGAATGAGATAAGGGCTTTGCAAATAAAACTTACTGGGGAGAAGCAATATCAGGTGAAGGGGGGGCGATGCATCATCTGAGGACGACTCCACGTCCAGAATGACAGGTCGTTTTTTCCTGGATGAGCTTGCGCCATCACCACAAAGCGCCCTCTTGTGCTTTAGCCCATGGCTCGCCTCCTCTATCTCTACATCGGCGTCTTCAATGCTCTCCGCCACATCTGTGTGTGCCGGCTCCACCAATGGGAAAGGTACCCTAGGGCTGGGCACACTTTGTAGAGGGATCGCCTCCAGCAAAGAGGGGGAGCCACTCCCCGGGTCCGCCAGAACCATCTCCATGGTGCGCCCCGCGGTAGCCTCCAGAATCGGGACTTCCCCCTCTCTCAACGGGCGCACCCCTACAGTAACTTGTCGTGGCTTCGCCAAATTCACAACGCCGAATAGATCCATCTCTGCGCAACACGAAACAAACAAAAAACAGGTTATATAAAGTACAAAAGTGAAAAGAAAGGCTCACATCAATAAAATAAAGGAGTACGAAGGACGAGCACCCACCCTGGCCATCTGCATCTAAAAACGTTGGCACCTCATCAGGCCTATCGAAATAGTTACGACTGATGCCCATGTGCACCAAAAATTCCTCGGGATAGGAACTGATGGGAATACGATTGGCATTTATCGTTTCCGCATCATCTGCGTTGTATGTTCCAGGGAGGGGGCGCTCATCCTTCGGTAGTGAACCCTAGGTATAGAAGCCAAAGTCCCAGAGAAATAACGCCTTATCAACCCAAAAAAAATTCTCTCTCCAGTTCCTAAGCTCGTCTAATTTTTCGGTATAACATTGCAGCCTCCCTGCACGCTTAGCGAACGACACCCAACCGTTTGACCACGTTGTGTGGTAAAACACGCGAAAGAGGTAGATAGTGGGGTTAATTGCCAATAAGCGACAATTAACCTCGAAGTTTGCTATTTTTGCCGCACCTATACAGTGCAGCTGGGATATGTGCAGACGATAGTAGTTTAATATGTCACACAAGAATAAGGATATGGGCACACGTTGATTCGAAAACTCGAAAAACGTGTGTAAACCCCTACCTTCCCTTCGGGGAAATCCGCTATTGACGCATGCACAGCCGAAACTACCGGATGCAGCGCGAGTGGTATATAATAATCCGAGGTGAACTCACGAAGTTCATCCTCGGTCATGTCGGAGGTAAAGTCAGTTAAACCACGGACCATGGTATAGTTTTTAAATGCGTACGCGCTGTTACCTTTGGAATATTAAGGGTTTCTGGGTTGCAGTTTGAGTTTTTTCAACAATGGTGGAAATGTTTTCTTTTTTACTGTGATAAACACAGTAAATGGGAGGCGGCGGTTTATATAAGGATTTACATCCACGTGATGATCAACACGTGGATCCCACTATCTCTAAATGTGTGGATAGGATATGTTGACATGACACATACTCTAGTTACTTTCCCACGTTTTCCGAGGCATATCTTTGACCTAATTTGACTGCATGCACTGTATATCTCTATTCGGTGGACACCCTTTGACACTTCTACGCTACGCCTAGAAGTATCTGTTGGCTACAGTTGTCAGTCTAGGATCCCCGGGTTTCACCCTGCGCATACTAGACTGGGGGGACATGATGACGTATAGTCCACATTCGGGTCACGAACCCGACCAATGACTGCTACTAGCAAGCCCAGTACGGCTGGGCTAACCCGATAACGGTTTGGGCTCACGAAGGCCCAAACCCAAAGCTATTTATGGCTTACGATATCGGATATCTCTTATCTTGGGAGATAAGTGTTTAATAACCGACTTAGGCGGGATACGCCGAAGTTTGGGGAACACGAAACCAATAAGGGTTTCGTGTGTATATAAAGGGTATCCCAGCCCTCATTAAAGGTACGATCTCAAACCCTAACTCTCTACTAAACTCTAAAACCGATTACTTACTCTCAAGCCGGAGGATAATCGTGGGAGACAATCCCACGATAATCCTAACAGTTTTTTCTGTTTACTTAGTGCGCAGGTCTCAAGCATCAAGATCGAATTGATACGAGAACCGGAGTCCAAACTAGGAACGCCCAAATTTTGTATCAACAATCTTGCTTAAAACAAAACAATCTTAACCTCAATTCCAAATTACTTGTTCTAATCAACAATGTGGCATCTAAAATTCATTAAAAACGCATCATCTACCAACCAGGAATCATCAATTGCAACTTAATTTGATTCAATGACACAACCTAATTAAATCCGAAAATTCAATCATCTAATACTCATTCCATGTTGAATCAATCACTATAATTCTTTATGCAATTCATTCCTATATCAATTACCCACTTAATCCTAAAAGATTACAACTTAATTCGAATTCTAACAAAAACCCCCAAATTAGTGACCTAATTTGTAATTCGAATCAAATGCTCTAATTAAACCTTAATTAAGTTAATTGATTGCAGATGCTTACTTGCTTAGGTGCCATGACGATCTTCTACAACTTTTACAATCTTCAAACAACTTCTAAAGGTCGAATTTTGCAAAACCCAGCAGGAGGATTAGTGTGTGTGTGTTTTTCTGGAAAAATTGAACTTTTTGTATTTATACTTGCATGCAAGCGTTTCAGTCATGGACACAACCGTTTCGATTTGCATTTTTGTAGAATTTTAACTTTTTCACTTTACTTGGGCATTTTACCTTTCAAGCAACAATCGTTTACTCAAAAATTCGATTAAAGATGCACACAACATTCATCCAACCATTTGGAAATTTCAACAACATCTAATCTCAAAAACTAAATCATCATACTCATAACTTAAACTAAAACTCAAAATGCATTAATTAAATAACTTCAAAATAATAAGAGAAAATAAAAATCAAATGAAGAACAAAATCCTAAATGCATAAAATTAAAAGTTCATCACAAAGATGAAAACCAAGCAAACAAGTGCTTGTTATTATGGTGTTTTGCTTTCACTTATCACTCCTCGAAATACTCATGCCTTAAGATGTCCTCACTTAGAAATTTTCCGGTCAATTCACGGTGTGTTTCGTGAGTTTTGAATTTCCTTACAAATCTTATCCCATCCGGGCATAGTATATCAAATTTGACGTGCCATTCACCGTCTCCATCCTCTCTTTTGTAAACACTTGACCCCTCGGCCCCCCATTCCAAATGTTTGAGTTGAACCGGTAGAGAACCTAAGAAATCGGCTAGCTTCTTGTAAACAAGGATGTTTTTGAATGGATTGTAAAATGCCTCCACCACTAATGCGCGTTCCATCTCATCCTCAATATCAAAGTATGGTGGAGCTAGTGGTCCATACATCGGGTTTCCATGGACATCACGTCCAATTTCAAAACAAGTCAAGTCATCGTCCGCTTCTATCAATTCTAAATCCTCCATGAATTCCAAAACCGGTCCCCTCGGTTTAGGATAATAGGTTTGTTTTGAGATCCCGTCATCGATTGTCATAGTACCCCTACCCATATCTATAATTGCACCACATGTGCGTAGGAACGGTCTTCCTAGTAGAAGAGGTAGACTCTTATCAACCGGAATGTCTAGGACTAGAAAATCGGCCAAGTAGGGTTGATAGCCAATTTGAACCCTTACGTTTTTCACTTCCCCCATCGCTTTTGCTTGGGAGTTGTCCCCCATGGTAAGTTTTGAGTGATTTGGTTGTGGTTTACTAAGACCCAACGTCTTAAATAATGGATATGGCATAACATTGACGCTTGAACCTGTATCCGCCAAAGCATACATTGGTGTGGTCCCGTTAACTTTAATCGGCAAAACGAAGTTTCCCGGGTCTTTCTCCTTACGTGGCATACCCCTAAACAAGATCCTATCTCTATCTTCCTCCGATAGATCTTTATCCTCCAATCTCGCTCTCGCTAACATCACCGCGTCTAGTTTCTTGCGGTATAGAACATAATCTTGTAGTACCTCAATTACCGGCTTTTTCTCATTGAGTTCGAGAAATTTTTGTTCAAGATTTTCCAAGATGGCTTCTTTTTGGTCTTGGGTTAAAGGTTTGAAGGTGTTTGGTGTGTTGGGTGGTGAAGGTGTGTAATCATTGTTTTTGTTGGTGGATGTGGTAGGAGTTAATTTGTTGGATGAGGTTTTCTTTCTATTAGCCTTCCCCATCTTTACGACTTACACATTCTCCTTCTCCATGTTAGCACATAACTCCACAAGCATTCCATTCATCCCCATCTCCTCTTCCAAGTCGGTGATGTTGATCCTCATCTCCTCTAAAGCAAAGTCCACTTGACATTTAGTAGTCACAAGAAAATCTCGCTCAAAGCATACATTAGGCTCATCCGCGTTTCCTTCCTCCAAGACAACAAAATCTGCTTCGAAAATATGACCATGAATGTTAACCTTAAGATTCTTATCCATATTTCTCCCATAGGCCTCATAATCCAAGCGAACGTGGCCAATTTGATCAAGAACTTTTTCCACAATATAACTTTCACCATGGGCCTTGTTTAGTTGAGCGTCCCACGCACTCACCCCTTCGACACTACAAGGTGTACCAAACCTCATAAGTGGTGAATCATACTCCGTTAGTGGTGCTTGCGTGAATATCACAACTCTAACCTTCTTAGGAAGTTGAACCTTATTCTCTCCCACTTCTTCAACACAATCCGCATCAATAGCCAATTCCTTCTTACTTTCTTCTAAAATATTCCCAATCTTCTCCAACGAGTTTCCGGTGTCTTTAAACATCTCATCTAAGTTACGAAGGTACTCATAAATTCCGCTTAAACTATCCATAACAACTATCTAATAAGACAAAACAAAACCAAAGACAAAAATCCAAAACATTAGCGTTAGAGTTAGTAAAAAACAAAGCAAACTACAGAAACATATACTAAACAAGTAAAGACACTTAACAAGACTAAAAACACAAGCTAAAACTCAAAATCGAAAAACTAAAATTTTTTTTTATCGAGAGCTCCAACCGGATCGGTTGGCCCTCCAACCGATTCGGTTGGTGGTAAACTTCATAACCAAAAACTTCCAACCGATCCGGTTGCGGGTTGCAACCGAACGGTTGGATGATTTTCCATATATATATATATATATATATATATATATATTAAAAACCTGTTAATTATAAATTAGTTAAAGACCATTAATTGTGCTTAAACACTTAATTAAATGTGTCTACTCATTATCCTTGTTAATTAAAAATATTAATTAAGTTAATTAATCAAAAACTACATTAACTAATCTACTTAACTACTCATAAAAACTACTAACCCATAAAAACTGAAAATTAACCAAGCCAATTACTGCAATTAAGACAAAATTAACTAAAAAGTAAATAAAACAAAAAATGATTAAAAATCAAAAGTCTAAAAATTACTAAGAAAAACATAAACAACCTATAAGACAATCTATAAAAATCAGAAATGACAAGAAATAAACTATAAACTATAACACAAAACAATAGATAAAATAAAACTACAAAAATCAAAAAAATA
The DNA here is from genome assembly GCA_019973895.1 of Chrysanthemum seticuspe. Classification (NCBI taxonomy): domain Eukaryota; kingdom Viridiplantae; phylum Streptophyta; class Magnoliopsida; order Asterales; family Asteraceae; genus Chrysanthemum; species Chrysanthemum seticuspe. Next base: position 245,080,363 of record BPTQ01000007.1, on the reverse strand, counting down.
AAATTTTCCGAGAGCGCTAACCGGTTCGGTTGCTCGCGCAACCGATTCGGTTAGCCTCTAAACCAAAATCTTTTTTTTTCTTTTACTCTTCTTTATGAAATTTAATTTTAATATTACCAATTTTACAGAATCAATACAAAATCAAATTACTTAAAAATCCAAAATTCCCGGCAACGGCGCCAAAAACTTGATGTGCTCACCGTGTGCAAGTTTTAAAAATTTATAAACACAAATTATCCGGCTATTACTATAAACACATACGAGCAAGTATACTCGTTCGCGATAGCAAAGGTGGCTAAGTCGAGATCGTCCCAATGGATTTTGCTTTTGAAATTGTTTTAAAAGATTGGTAACAAGAAAGCTTTGTCAAGGCTCTCTCAAAAAATGATTGTTTTAGTGGAATTCAATATAAAGAAACATATACTTGTGTGTAGTCTATAGGCAATCATAGTAAGTGTTCATGAAGGCTTGGTGTAAACTCTTGATGTGATGCACATATCATAAGCAAATGATTTCCAACCCATGGTTTATGTTTTGTAAAATCATTTTAAGAACAATAACATGTAGGTAATCCTTTCGGTCCTTATCCTAATGATTATCCTTTTAGAAAATCCATTTGTTTGTAAAATGTTCTTATTAAACTCGTTCCTACGAATCTTTCGACCTTGTGTGATGAAAATGTTTCTAGTCTTGTTTCAAAAAGTAAACATGGTGGTTGTCAATCACCATATCCCCATACTAGTTTGTCACTTAACTTTTTGGAATAAAACACAAGAGAAATCCTTTCGGTCCTTTTTCTTAAAACATGTTTTACCAACAAATCAAACAAAACTAGTAGTTTTCCAACAAACTCATTTAAACAAGATCATATATACATGCATCACATATGAGAACACTAGTATGATTTCCTACATCCTTACACACAAGTATATTCAAGAACTACTCCATGATAATTATAACAAAACACAATTAATAACAAAGTAATTCCAATAACTCAAGAGAATAGAAATCCATAACAAGTTTCATAGAATACCTAAACTTTTGGGATTACAAGAACTAGAATTCGTGGATTATAGCAACCACATGCCTCCAATCGCCTAGCTTAACCGTATAACTCCGAATGATCCAAACAATGGATGAGAATGAGTCTCTCCAACCTCCTGGACGTTTTACAATAGTAACCAAACTTTTGGGATGAATAAAATGGTTGGTAATAGCTTTGGTGTAAACTGTTACACTTTGGGTTGTGTCACACCTAGACTACTAAGTCTAGGTTCATTATATAGCTAGAGAACCATAACTATCTGTCTAAAAACGTTCTCTACAAGTAAATAACAGGAAATGATCGGTCTCCAATGATTATGGGGAGTTAAGGCAACATTAATTAACAAAAGCTAGAGAACCAGTTGACCACAAAAACCGTCACGAGTTTGGTACAAAAACTAGTCACAAAAAGATGTTACCCAGAAACTGTTCATGGACATGAAGAGACAAGAAATAGTAAGTTAAAACTGCACATAAAAGTTTGACTATTTTTGACCATTATTGATACAAGCAAATGTCTAAACTGATATCACAAAAGTTGGAAAAAAAATTTCCAAGACAAAAAAGATTGGTGAAAATCAGTTTAAACAAATATTCAAACCACACGAATCTGTAAAAATACACAACCTGGCTCGTTATACCAATTGTAGGACCGATAAAAACATATGATTCATGTGGTTCGGGGGGTCGGGGAAGCTGAAAGAATAAAAAAATCATGGTATTATTTAGATTGAAGAAAAGGGAAGATGTGTGTGTTTCTAGAGAGAAGAAGAAGAAACCACATACACCTTATTTTACAAGTGAACTTCCTACCCTCCTAGTTAGGACTAGGAGGGATATTTATACTTCAACAAGCCTAACTTAGTATAAATGACTAAACTAGTTCTTGTGAATGAGTAAAAGAAGAAACTAATGCAATTCCCATAATGACTTCACTTTAGCGAGGCTAACACTTAGAATCATAACAGTAATTAACTAACTGAAAATAAATGCGTAACGTACCTCTTGCAATTTGGTTAGATCTCTTCAATGGATGTGAAGTGGTTTAAAGAGTTGTCCCTTACCGTTTTACAACTCAAACCAATTGGTGTAAGAATAATGTCTTACTACCATAGTTTTGTACACACAAATTAACCGCAAATCAAAGCGATTGCTAGATCTAACACAAGCCTTTATTTAATGAAAAGCAAAACCAAATCACCTTTTTGGAGGGGGGGGGTTCAGCCGAATGTAAGCAAGAGAGGAGAGGCAAAGATCTAGGGTTAATTCAATGCACAAAGTTATATAAAACATTTAACCCTAGCCTTTGTATATATAGTGAATGAAAAACTTGTAGGAAAAGTTAGGGTTTTGGGCTTGGAATGCCCCCCTTGGCCGGCCACCTATAGAGAAGAAAAGGGGAACCCGAATCTTTTCCATTTTTAAGATATTCACCATATATTCTATTTAACGGTCGTTAGTTATTTTCGTTAAATACTTAACGATCGTTAGACGGAATTTATGTGTAATAATTAATCGTAATCATTAACATTAATTATTAACTTTACAAAACGTGTAATGACATTAGTTAGCGTCTAGCAACACACCAATGCCCCCGGTACAACTCGTGTATGGTTTTCTGGAGAAAAACCTATTTTGATGATTCATCATCATATTCATCCTTTTGTTTCTAATACCATGTTAATAAGAATATGGATCTCACTCATTTCTTAATTAACTATTCTATTTCTCGCTTTATATGATTGATCAAGATTACCAATTCTTCTGAACATATTCCAGAAGACCTTGGGCATGGCCATGCAAACATCTTGACAACCCTATGATGGGCCCACCAGTATTATACTTCAAAATAAATTTTGAAGGAAACAAATCCTGTTTTGACTACGAGCAGAATTCATAAATTTTGCAACACTTCTGAAAACAACCCTTATAACTACTAGTTACGTATAGCGTTAGATTGCTTCACAGAAATGCACTACATCCATGACATATCTCTGGTATCTCAAGTCAGAGGATAAATATTCATGATGTACTTAATGACTAAGATCCATAAAGTACCATCATGTGGGTGGGATAAGTCCTATACTCAATTCATTGAATATCATCTGAAATTAGTCATGCTATGCATCAATATACTTTTAAGTATATTCTAACTAATACTCAGATTTGTCTTAATTCAATATCATTCCCATGTTATTGATTGACAACGAACTATTTAGAATAACTTAAGTTATTCAAGGATTTAAACATGCAAATATAGGATAACATCATAATAAATGAATAATAAACATAAAAAAAATACTTTATTTCATTTCAATAATAATGTTTACAATATCCTTTTATCTAAATACTAAATAGATCAATACATGATAATTCTTAGTTAATGAATTTTGCCTCAAGTCATGATAATCATACTTGTTGACACGGCATAATTTCAACTAACTTTGATCTATAGGAATTTTGAGAATACTTATTTCAACAATTCAATAAGTGAATTTTTTTTGTATGTGTTTACACATATCTTGATATTGTCATAACATTCCATAACGTGCGTGACAACCTGGACCACCTTTTTATGACAATCATCTTTCAAAACTTAAAGTTTAAAGTATTCTTTATTCTTTAATGTATAATGCAACTATGCTCTTAATTGAGCATAACTAGTCAACATGGTCATCATCAAAGATATCATGGCTAGAATTGAGTGTCATTTCAATTATATTAGCATCATTATGTACAACCAAAAATATGATCTTTAAACATCCGTAAACTTTGAACAGTTATAGTGTAATGTTGGTGCCTACCAAAACTCAAGTTTGTTGGCAATGACAATTATGAAACAATTGCCATATTTTTATCCATAGAATCTAGGAGCATCTCCAGACTGTGGAATGTGATTCTAAATCCAAACATATTCATTTTAAAATATTTATTACACTAACAACTTTCAATGTTGTCGAATCATCTTGTAATCAAGCATGACACAACTATCTTACAACATGATGTACATGATGAATCTTTAAGTTAGACTTTAAGATCTCAATATATATCCATCATGTTCTATTAGACTCATTTATTTACCGCATATGTTTATAATGTTAGGAATTGGAAATTTCATAAGGAAGTATCGGTCACCCCAATTATAGTCTAGCATATGTTAGCTCGTAGACATATCGTTATTTACGTTATTAAGTAGTTAATTAGTTAGTTATTAGCTTAGTGCAACACCATGGAGAAAGAACGGGTCTTTACCCACTGTATGCCTGATCCACAGTCCGTCAGGAGGACGTAGTCTTTGTAAGTATAAATACCCCTTCCTCCTTGGAAGGGGTGGTGCTTCTCATTCTAATCTAACCTTTCTTTTGTTTATCTCTCTAGAATCACCCTCTCCTCTCTTCATCTCTCTAAAACCATGGCATACTTGATTCATCACCATCCAAGGCCACCCGAATCATCATAACACAATATATGTAAGTTCCTACAAATGGTACCAGAGCCAAGGTTATTGTGTTGTGTTGATTTATTGTGGTTTTTTTATTCATGTGTTAAAACTGTTTTTTGTACTTTTATTGGTCGGAAAATATTTTTTCCATTTTACTTTGGGTAAACAGTTTTTAACATAAATTTATGTATCCTTTATTGGTTTTTATTCAAAAAACAAAGTCATGGTTTCAACATCTTTACATATATGTCTTTGTGTCACTTGTGTCCAAGTCAGTATTTGTTCTCATCTTTACATGATTTTTTTTACCAATCCAAACTGTGAAATTTTGTGGTCATCATCTGGTCATATTTGCGTAGTCAAAATGTGGTCAAAACGGGTCAAAGAAGCCTTTCTTATGCATTTTTTCTGGGTTTGCTATGAAGATGGTCAGAAAACATGGTCGGAAACATCGCCGGAAAAAGTCAAATGGTCAAAACCCTCGTTTTCTACGCATAACCCATATTCAGAGATATTTACGCATAACTGTGAAGTTATGCGTAAGGACTGTTACGCGTAAGGTTTTTACGCATAAACCTATGCTTACGCGTAACCTTGACCATGTTTACGCCTATGCAGAAGTTTACGCATAAGGAACTTAGTCTACGCATAAGGTTTTGTTTGTTACGCATAAGACTCAAAACCAAAGTTTACGACTAAGACTCTTTGACAGAAATACGAGATGAGAAGATGACCTTGACCATAAACCATATACCAAGACTTACTCATGAAGCTCAGTCTCAATACATCACCGGTCCATTTTTTTAAGAAATGAAAACGAAAAAGAAAAAAAAGACACTCGTTCAATTCTGAACCTTCATCTAACCTAATCTAGTATCAATACTTCCATCACAATCACGACTTCAACTATCCCAGCTCTCATCCACCAATTATCAAGACTCGAAAAAATTAAATAAACTCTAATCTCTGATTGAATTTATTTTTAAAGATTGTTTTACTCGAAACAATTAGGGTCTAAATGATAATATTCGAAGGTTAAAGAAAGACCAAAACCAAACGGTTTTAATCCTTTCTTTGGTTCGATTGACTGAAAAACGAAAACACATCAAATTCAAATACCTACCCGAGACCTATTCAAGATCTTGAACCCATCTTAATCTTTGTTCGGTGTCTCAATCAAACGAGATTGTTTGACTATCGGTTTTACAAGAGCAACAATAAAGGGGTTATTTGTTGTGCTTTCAATTATGATTGATGATGAGATTTGATATCAGTTTGACTGAAGATGTGATATAATATGAGTTGAGATGCATTTTTTTTTGTTTCCAGATGTGAGTTGGGAGTTTGGTGATGAGAAATATTAAGTGGGAGGCGTATACTTCTCTAAGTATGTGTTAGGGTTAGACAAAGTGAAAAATATTAGGGTACTTTCTCTTATAACCGGATTATTAATATCAATATGGGTTGGATCGGGTTGATAACTGAATAGAACCGGGTATACATGATTTGGACTGAACGATTGGGCTTTGGCTTCTCATTTGGAGTTGGGCCGTATATTTGGACCCTAATTTGATGATATCTTGGGCTGGACTGAATTTACGATGTACATTATCAAAAGATATTGTCCAAAATTTATTTTTTTGGATAACATTTTTGGTATAATGAATGGTATTGTTGGTATGGTAAATTTCACGGAGGATACAAAATACACGGCTTGAGCGAAAAAGTGAAAAATGACTACGGAGTTTTTGTATGGTATTACTTACGAGATATTAGCCGTATTGGGTTATCTCCATATGTGGTCACTACTATTAGCCTTTGAATCAATGGAGGTTCAATTTCAGCAATTCCCATGAGATATTTGACGCCACATAATGTCAATGATACTTCACAGTCTAAGCAAAATCTTTCAAGAATCTTCAGCGTCAGTTATGATTTTTCAAGATGTTTACTTATGACAAGAACTTCTCGTGCAAATGGTCATACACGTTATGATGCTTCCGAAAGTTCAAAACCATCATGGGGGAGAAACGTGTACTTTGATGTGTTACGGTCAACCTCCAGGGGAAAGTAGTATATACTACTTGACTTAGTATGGTTTGTGAAGCTGTCTACACTTGGGTATTGAATTGTTCATGGTGGAGAAGAATCGTTGAAGAACCACTGCATGTTCCCCTAAAACAGATATTCACCGAAACCAAAGTTGTCATAACACATTCAAGTTGACATTGTTTACGGTTTAGTCTTGATTTTGTAAAATCCCGCGAAAGAATATATTTCTCGGTTTAAATCATAGACTTGTAAAATCCCGTGACAATGGAAACATCCTGGTAATAGTAAAGTGCATTTCCGGATCAATCTTACAGTTTATTCTTGGTTTTGTAAAATCCCGCGAAAGAAACCATTCCTCGGTTTAAACCATAGAATTGTAAAATCCCGTAATGATGGAACCATCCTGGAGAAAGGAAAGTGTATTTTGGGATCTTATCTTATGCTGGTGCTACGGTTTCTACTTCGAAGAAGGGATAAAAGGGTGTACTTCATGAATTGGATGCGTGTTTGGATATTCGTCATGGCAGTTTGGTTATTACATGGTTTTACGGGGTTATGTGCTTTTGACCATGGTCGGGATGAAAACCATTATCATAGTTCACTTAAAACGTCAAAGGAGGATAGATTTGAGCTTTTAACCAGAAGGTGTGACAACGGCGTTAATTCAGTATTATTTATTTGAGGTTGAAGTGAAATATCACGGGCGAGTGTACTTAGTATCTGAAGGTATCGGGGATGGTTGGATGAAGATTCTTCGAGATCCTTGTTCGAGTTTATTATAAAAAATGAAGACTTGGAAATCTAGTTATTGTTGGGTGACTTTTTCCTTTTCTTTTACCACTTGGGGGAATTGGGCTCTTACCACCACAAAATAACTATCACTTTAAGGAGTTACATTGTAGTGCTCAGTGTCACATTCAATTTTGGATTTTCAAGAGGTATTGTACGTCTTATACTTGATGGTTGGTTGGATGAAGAGTATAGAGTACTTAGAGATTCAATGGAAGATGAAGCCTCGGCACCGCTCTTTGTTACATATGTGCAAGTTTAAGTCACGAGTTCGGGTTAGTTTTCTTCAGGGTCAAATTCATCATATTGGGTTTTCTCCACCAGTTGTCACAACAAAGAGCCTACTGAATGATAATGGGGTTGATTACGAGTTTTGCTAAGAGAGCTGAAAAGAGAGAGATGATGACGTTTGAACACATCAGTTCAAGCCTCGTACTCTAAATAAAAGAAGAGTGTACGCTTCAGTGCGCTTTATCTTTTGAAGAGTAGAAATATTCTCTATTATGACCATTCTCATCAACATGCTTCATGCTTTTTTCCATGCGCTTTCAGTGATCAAGCGAACCGGACTACCGTTGCTAGTACTCTTATTCCACTTGCTCAATATAATGACGATGGCGACATCATGTGCTAAATTTTGCGGGGGAGAAGTGTGAATAGAATACTTTTGGATGATATTCACTTACTTAATCAAGAATGGCATCTCCGTATGCAATTCTTGAGGGGGAGAAGAAGTGTGATAATACTGCATGGTTGATTGGTATATGAGAATAAATGGTCATACGGATCCTAACTGTTGGAAGAACCGAGCTTCTTATTGTCGGGTCATCTTCATCATGTCTTCGATAAAGATGATGGTGTATAAGTTTGTTCCACGTGTCCCTCTTAAAAGTTCCACACCATCTAGTTCTCTATCAAAGCAAGAGTGTTTTCTGAAGGCCACTTCAAGATCAGAGTCACTGAATTGACCAACAGAGAACAGATTATGACTAACATATTAATGAAGCAAGAGTATTCTTCTAAGAGCCGTTGGTTGACATCTTCTCACGGACAGATGAGTTTAACAACAAAGTGCTTCCAGTTGCGAGGCTGATTTCCTTGATGAACATCTTTCTGTTCTTGTTTGATTGGGAGGGATTTGAGTTAAGGGGGTTTGCTATATATAAGTTAACGGAAATGCATTTGGTGAGAAGAAGATATTGACTGTTTGTTCCCCAAACGGACAATCTTGAAGAAGGTCGAGTCTACAGTGTTCTACCTTTTCTGTTGCATGTTAGAAGACTAAAGACGAGTTGCATTTAACGATCTAAAGACTTCTTCCTATCTCGGGTATTTATCAGAAAGATTGTCAAAATTAGGGGAGAGCACTAATTGGGGGAGAGTGTAAAGTCAAGATTCAATCCCCAATTAGACTTGCTCAATTCTTTAGCAAATTGATTCTCACAAAGACTTCAAGCGATCTTCTCAAAAGATTTCAAGTATCTGGGCTTACAATGAGTTGCTGATTCTGATGTATCAAAACCAGAAAGGGGGAAGGAGAAACACGTCTAAATGCGAGTAAACTTGATGAACTTAATACTTCTAAGTGATTGAAGAAATCCCGGGAAGACGAATGTCATTACCGAAGAGAAACTCAAGGTTTGACTCATGGCGTTTAGTGTTCTTATTCCAACTATGTGGGGGAAGAGATGAAAGAGACAGTTTCTAAGGAGAAAAGAGGTACACAAGTGTGTGATGATTTCGATGTTATCGCAATCATCTGGAGAGAGAGATTGTGTACATTGAGGACGCTCAGCTGTTTCACTTGAGAGCTTAATCAGTGATTCAGAGATATAATCACTTATTCCAGAGTTGACATCCGCAGAGATAATCAGTAATTCGGCCTGATTCTTCAATGTTATCGGTTATTCTCTCTTTGGGCATTCGGGTACTTTGGGTTCGTGAGCTTCATACACTTTCTTCAGGGGAGAGAAAAGTATACATCGGGGTTATTCTTTGGCTATCGGACTTAATCTGCTACTTCGATGGTATAATTTTCTCTGTCTTCGGGTATATGTGTATTCGGGTTCGTGAGCTCTAGTCTAAGAGATTGACTGCATCAATTCATCTACTTGGGGGAAGTGGTCTCTTGACAACTTTTTGGTATGGATGGCTTCAGACTTCAGTAGAAAAGAAATATGAGAAGATTGTTTTATGTGTGGGATGATATGTTGCTGTTCTATTGGATGATATAACCTCGAACGGAGAATCTCAATTATCGTTCTTAAAAGGAGCAGCAGGATTTATGATAATGGTGTGCTCCTATGCACACCTGGCTAAGGAAAGCTTGAAATAGAGCTTCGAATCTGCTCATCTAATGGATTTTCGGTTTGGGGGGAAGCTGCCAAAGTCTCACTTTCAGATGGTTCAAGTTCTCTCTTCGATTCAGGAGCCTCGAAAGCTTTGGTGGTGAAAGTTTAAGAGATGATGAGTTCTATCTTCTACAACGGGGCTGCTCGATATTCTTATCTCGGTACTCGTATCATCTTCCTTCTTAAACTATATCATCTACTCTATCTCTGTAAATATTTATCAAAAACAAAATACAAAAATATAAAACCAACTAAATCAAAATAGAAAAATATAAAACCAACAAAAAAACCCATAAAAATCAGAAAATTTGAAAAATACCAAAAATATTGTTATTCTAAAGACATGTCTTCTGGTATCGATAACATCTACGGTCTTATAAATGTCATTCAACAATGGCACGTGACTTTATATGAAGTTCGAGCAGAAGGTGTAAATATTCTTTTCTAAACATGTCTAAAACTATGGCTTGAAGTTATTTCAGACTGTAACCCGTTCTTAAAACATGGTTTGCTATTATTTCTGATAGCAACCCGTTCTTCAAGAAAGGAAAGTGCTGCGCTAAACCAATTTTTCAAATATTCCGTGCACTTATCCTAAAAACAAATTGAGGAAAGTATGTCGAAGGACTGCTGTTCCTACACAAATGTTTTTCCTTCTATAAATTCTTCAGAAAAATATTGGTTGTTTTCAAAAATGGTGGTAAATGAGTTGCTTGTAAATCAATCAGATTAAGAGTTTTCGTAATAATTGAAAACTCAATCAATGACTTCAGCGCTTTTAAACTTTTCAGAAAAATGAGTCATTGATTGAGGGGGAGAATATTTTTCAAATTTATATCATCTATCGGGCTTATCTAATTATCCTATATACTTAAATGTAAAACATGTTAACCTACGTTGAAGGACTAGGTGCCTAGGATATGATTGTTAGGATTAGATGATTAGAGTTTGATAAACACATTATTCCCATGCTTTACATGATCTGATTGATATGTTGAATTGACTTTTATTAGTCGATTGCTGCTTGGGTGATGTCGACCACCATATATTTGTTTGTGTCCACTAACGTATGTAGATATCATGGCATATAAGAATGTTCCCGATCCGGATCCCACAAATGAATATGATTGGATGCCGAAAGGAAAGGGCAACGATTTCTTTGGTTTCGAAAAAAGAAGAAACGGAGCTTAATTAGATCTCTCTATGGATAGTTGGCACGATAGATGCAATTTCAGAGGTCTCACTACATCTGCAGATGGTTTTCTTTAATCCTCTCAGCAACAACAGAAGCAACTTGTTACTCTTAACCACCTAACGTATCTTTGTGCAGGACAAGTAGTGGATGATAATATTTTTAAAATATTCTAAAAATACTGTTTTGAAAATGGAAAGATATTGGTTTTGAAAAATAAATTGGACTTAATTTTGAAAATCACCGGACTTCATTTTATCAAAACTTAAGTCACTCAATCATCGACTACGGTCATCGATTGAGGGGGAGAGTGATTTAAAATAAAATATTTTCAAACGATATTTCTTCATAAAAAGTCCGGTTTGTACAAAATAAGTGGTGATCTAAAGATTTAATGTTATGTCATGGTATGATTCTCTTTAAAACTCAAAGATCTTTTAAAATGAAATTTTTTCTGTTCTTGTTTGATTGTGAAATTGTTTTATTTTACTTAAAGATCTCTTAAAACTATCATACCTGACACTAACAATCTTTAATGTCGAAAATCTATTCCTTATCCATCATTTTTCAAAATTAAATCATGCCACGTCTTTCCCCAAAATTTTCCAAATGATTTAAATCAATCGGGATCCAAAATCTCAATTGGTTTGAAATAGAGATCGTGATTTAAATCTCAAAATGGTTTTAAAGGGTGATTGTTTCAAAAGCACTCCTTCCTTCATGTGCCAAACGATTTTGAAATACATATTGCACATGATTGTGGAGGAGCATTTAACCATAAACCAGAAGAGTATTTAAACCAGGCGCATTTTCTCCCATGTTTTCTAAACCTTATTAAATCACTTGAGATCCAAAATCTCAAAGGGTTTGATATTTTTGATCGGGGGAGAATTTGTGATTTAATATGAAATTTGATAAAAGGTGATCATTTGATTCAATGTGCAAGTTCTCTCTAATATGTGCTAAACTCTTTCGTATATTGATGCACATATTGAGGGGGAGCGAATGGTTTCTATTGGCAATCGTGAAAACTTCTTCAAAGAACTCTTTCCTCTATGTGTTAAATGATTTCAAATAACCAACGCACATTTTGAGGGGGGGAATTTACCAAGAAAATCAAATGGCTTTTTCTATGAAAATTGTGATCAAGAATATATTTCAAAGAACTCTTGCCTCCATGTGCGAAACAATTTCAAAATCATATGCAAATGTTGAGGGGGAGCATTTCTAAATGATCAAAACAATTAAGGTACAAAATGCTTTGATATTATAGCATAAGTACCTTGACTGATTTTCCAAATGATTTTTCAATTGGTTTCGAGAAGGAATAAACTGTACCAAAAGACCGACCATTTTACTTTATGCATGGAGTTATAAGGATGGTGAGGTTAGGTATTAGTTCCCACGATCCACCAGAACCGGAGGGATCTTCCCAGGGACAATCCACTAGATAGTGTAGAGTCCTTAGGAATGTTGAAAAAAAAGGAGAAAAATGAGAATATGGGAAGAGTGCGGACTGAGATAGAGCTAGAACTGGAATAAACCCAACAAGGTTCTAGTAATGAAGTCTTGGTAAGCACTGAAGGGGTTGAAGAATGAAAAAGAAATGAATATGAAAAGGGTGAAAAGAAATAGCCCTCCAACTATTCAACCTTAGGGCAGAAACCGGGTTCAATACATATGCTACTGGTGGTTACTTAGGTAACACTGGTATTGAAGACAAGACATCATGGACCCAGTGATGCACTGCACTAAACTTCCCAAGCTACTCAAGTTCCTCTTAAAAGGACTTGTTTCATTCTCACGGGGAACCTACATAATCTATCGACTTTTTCTTAGAGATTGTTGATATTGAAGAAAGAGACCCTCTCCCTAGTCTCCGGCATAGTATGGTTTGTGAAGCTGTCTACACTTGGGTATTGAATTGTTCATGGTGGAGAAGAATCGTTGAAGAACCACTGCATGTTCCCCTAAAACAGATATTCACCGAAACCAAAGTTGTCATAACACATTCAAGTTGACATTGTTTACGGTTTAGTCTTGATTTTGTAAAATCCCGCGAAAGAATATATTTCTCGGTTTAAATCATAGACTTGTAAAATCCCGTGACAATGGAAACATCCTGGTAATAGTAAAGTGCATTTCCGGATCAATCTTACAGTTTATTCTTGGTTTTGTAAAATCCCGCGAAAGAAACCATTCCTCGGTTTAAACCATAGAATTGTAAAATCCCGTAATGATGGAACCATCCTGGAGAAAGGAAAGTGTATTTTGGGATCTTATCTTATGCTGGTGCTACGGTTTCTACTTCGAAGAAGGGATAAAAGGGTGTACTTCATGAATTGGATGCGTGTTTGGATATTCGTCATGGCAGTTTGGTTATTACATGGTTTTACGGGGTTATGTGCTTTTGACCATGGTTGGGATGAAAACCATTATCATAGTTCACTTAAAACGTCAAAGGAGGATAGATTTGAGCTTTTAACCAGAAGGTGTGACAACGGCGTTAATTCAGTATTATTTATTTGAGGTTGAAGTGAAATATCACGGGCGAGTGTACTTAGTATCTGAAGGTATCGGGGATGGTTGGATGAAGATTCTTCGAGATCCTTGTTCGAGTTTATTATAAAAAATGAAGACTTGGAAATCTAGTTATTGTTGGGTGACTTTTTCCTTTTCTTTTACCACTTGGGGGAATTGGGCTCTTACCACCACAAAATAACTATCACTTTAAGGAGTTACATTGTAGTGCTCAGTGTCACATTCAATTTTGGATTTTCAAGAGGTATTGTACGTCTTATACTTGATGGTTGGTTGGATGAAGAGTATAGAGTACTTAGAGATTCAATGGAAGATGAAGTCTCGGCACCGCTCTTTGTTACATATGTGCAAGTTTAAGTCACGAGTTCGGGTTAGTTTTCTTCAGGGTCAAATTCATCATATTGGGTTTTCTCCACCAGTTGTCACAACAAAGAGCCTACTGAATGATAATGGGGTTGATTACGAGTTTTGCTAAGAGAGCTGAAAAGAGAGAGATGTTGACGTTTGAACACATCAGTTCAAGCCTCGTACTCTAAATAAAAGAAGAGTGTACGCTTCAGTGCGCTTTATCTTTTGAAGAGTAGAAATATTCTCTATTATGACCATTCTCATCAACATGCTTCATGCTTTTTTCCATGCGCTTTCAGTGATCAAGCGAACCGGACTACCGTTGCTAGTACTCTTATTCCACTTGCTCAATATAATGACGATGGCGACATCATGTGCTAAATTTTGCGGGGGAGAAGTGTGAATAGAATACTTTTGGATGATATTCACTTACTTAATCAAGAATGGCATCTCCGTATGCAATTCTTGAGGGGGAGAAGAAGTGTGATAATACTGCATGGTTGATTGGTATATGAGAATAAATGGTCATACGGATCCTAACTGTTGGAAGAACCGAGCTTCTTATTGTCGGGTCATCTTCATCATGTCTTCGATAAAGATGATGGTGTATAAGTTTGTTCCACGTGTCCCTCTTAAAAGTTCCACACCATCTAGTTCTCTATCAAAGCAAGAGTGTTTTCTGAAGGCCACTTCAAGATCAGAGTCACTGAATTGACCAACAGAGAACAGATTATGACTAACATATTAATGAAGCAAGAGTATTCTTCTAAGAGCCGTTGGTTGACATCTTCTCACGGACAGATGAGTTTAACAACAAAGTGCTTCCAGTTGCGAGGCTGATTTCCTTGATGAACATCTTTCTGTTCTTGTTTGATTGGGAGGGATTTGAGTTAAGGGGGTTTGCTATATATAAGTTAACGGAAATGCATTTGGTGAGAAGAAGATATTGACTGTTTGTTCCCCAAACGGACAATCTTGAAGAAGGTCGAGTCTACAGTGTTCTACCTTTTCTGCTGCATGTTAGAAGACTAAAGACGAGTTGCATTTAACGATCTAAAGACTTCTTCCTATCTCGGGTATTTATCAGAAAGATTGTCAAAATTAGGGGAGAGCACTAATTGGGGGAGAGTGTAAAGTCAAGATTCAATCCCCAATTAGACTTGCTCAATTCTTCAGCAAATTGATTCTCACAAAGACTTCAAGCGATCTTCTCAAAAGATTTCAAGTATTTGGGCTTACAATGAGTTGCTGATTCTGATGTATCAAAACCAGAAAGGGGGAAGGAGAAACACGTCTAAACGCGAGTAAACTTGATGAACTTAATACTTCTAAGTGATTGAAGAAATCCCGGGAAGACGAATGTCATTACCGAAGAGAAACTCAAGGTTTGACTCATGGCGTTTAGTGTTCTTATTCCAACTATGTGGGGGAAGAGATGAAAGAGACAGTTTCTAAGGAGAAAAGAGGTACACAAGTGTGTGATGATTTCGATGTTATCGCAATCATCTGGAGAGAGAGATTGTGTACATTGAGGACGCTCAGCTGTTTCACTTGAGAGCTTAATCAGTGATTCAGAGATATAATCACTTATTCCAGAGTTGACATCCGCAGAGATAATCAGTGATTCGGCCTGATTCTTCAATGTTATCGGTTATTCTCTCTTTGGGCATTCGGGTACTTTGGGTTCGTGAGCTTCATACACTTTCTTCAGGGGAGAGAAAAGTATACATCGGGGTTATTATTTGGCTATCGGACTTAATCTGCTACTTCGATGGTATAAGTTTCTCTGTCTTCGGGTATATGTGTATTCGGGTTCGTGAGCTCTAGTCTAAGAGATTGACTGCATCAATTCATCTACTTGGGGGAAGTGGTCTCTTGACAACTTTTTGGTATGGATGGCTTCAGACTTCAGTAGAAAAGAAATTTGAGAAGATTGTTTTATGTGTGGGATGATATGTTGCTATTCTATTGGATGATATAACCTCGAACGGAGAATCTCAATTATCGTTCTTAAAAGGAGCAGCAGGATTTATGATAATGGTGTGCTCCTATGCACACCTGGCTAAGGAAAGCTTGAAATAGAGCTTCGAATCTGCTCATCTAATGGATTTTCGGTTTGGGGGGAAGCTGCCAAAGTCTCACTTTCAGATGGTTCAAGTTCTCTCTTCGATTCAGGAGCCTCGAAAGCTTTGGTGGTGAAAGTTTAAGAGATGATGAGTTCTATCTTCTACAACGGGGCTGCTCGATATTCTTATCTCGGTACTCGTATCATCTTCCTTCTTAAACTATATCATCTACTCTATCTCTGTAAATATTTATCAAAAACAAAATACAAAAATATAAAACCAACTAAATCAAAATAGAAAAATATAAAACCAACAAAAAAACCCATAAAAATCAGAAAATTTGAAAAATACCAAAAATATTGTTATTCTAAAGACATGTCTTCTGGTATTGATAACATCTACGGTCTTATAAATGTCATTCAACAATGGCACGTGACTTTATATGAAGTTCGAGCAGAAGGTGTAAATATTCTTTTCTAAACATGTCTAAAACTATGGCTTGAAGTTATTTCAGACTGTAACCCGTTCTTAAAACATGGTTTGCTATTATTTCTGATAGCAACCCGTTCTTCAAGAAAGGAAAGTGCTGCGCTAAACCAATTTTTCAAATATTCCGTGCACTTATCCTAAAAACAAATTGAGGAAAGTATGTCGAAGGACTGCTGTTCCTACACAAATGTTTTTCCTTCTATAAATTCTTCAGAAAAATATTGGTTGTTTTCAAAAATGGTGGTAAATGAGTTGCTTGTAAATCAATCAGATTAAGAGTTTTCGTAATAATTGAAAACTCAATCAATGACTTCAGCGCTTTTAAACTTTTCAGAAAAATGAGTCATTGATTGAGGGGGAGAATATTTTTCAAATTTATATCATCTATCGGGCTTATCTAATTATCCTATATACTTAAATGTAAAACATGTTAACCTACGTTGAAGGACTAGGTGCCTAGGATATGATTGTTAGGATTAGATGATTAGAGTTTGATAAACACATTATTCCCATGCTTTACATGATCTGATTGATATGTTGAATTGACTTTTATTAGTCGATTGCTGCTTGGGTGATGTCGACCACCATATATTTGTTTGTGTCCACTAACGTATGCAGATATCATGGCATATAAGAATGTTCCCGATCCGGATCCCACAAATGAATATGATTGGATGCCGAAAGGAAAGGGCAACGATTTCTTTGGTTTCAAAAAAAGAAGAAACGGAGCTTAATTAGATCTCTCTATGGATAGTTGGCACGATAGATGCAATTTCAGAGGTCTCACTACATCTGCAGATGGTTTTCTTTAATCCTCTCAGCAACAACATAAGCAACTTGTTACTCTTAACCACCTAACGTATCTTTGTGCAGGACAAGTAGTGGATGATAATATTTTTAAAATATTCTAAAAATACTGTTTTGAAAATGGAAAGATATTGGTTTTGAAAAATAAATTGGACTTAATTTTGAAAATCACCGGACTTCATTTTATCAAAACTTAAGTCACTCAATCATCGACTACGGTCATCGATTGAGGGGGAGAGTGATTTAAAATAAAATATTTTCAAACGATATTTCTTCATAAAAAGTCCGGTTTGTACAAAATAAGTGGTGATCTAAAGATTTAATGTTATGTCATGGTATGATTCTCTTTAAAACTCAAAGATCTTTTAAAATGAAATTTTTTCTGTTCTTGTTTGATTGTGAAATTGTTTTATTTTACTTAAAGATCTCTTAAAACTATCATACCTGACACTAACAATCTTTAATGTCGAAAATCTATTCCTTATCCATCATTTTTCAAAATTAAATCATGCCACGTCTTTCCCCAAAATTTTCCAAATGATTTAAATCAACCGGGATCCAAAATCTCAATTGGTTTGAAATAGAGATCGTGATTTAAATCTCAAAATGGTTTTAAAGGGTGATTGTTTCAAAAGCACTCCTTCCTTCATGTGCCAAACGATTTTGAAATACATATTGCACATGATTGTGGAGGAGCATTTAACCATAAACCAGAAGAGTATTTAAACCAGGCGCATTTTCTCCCATGTTTTCTAAACCTTATTAAATCACTTGAGATCCAAATCTCAAAGGGTTTGATATTTTTGATCGGGGGAGAATTTGTGATTTAATATGAAATTTGATAAAAGGTGATCATTTGATTCAATGTGCAAGTTCTCTCTAATATGTGCTAAACTCTTTCGTATATTGATGCACATATTGAGGGGGAGCGAATGGTTTCTATTGGCAATCGTGAAAACTTCTTCAAAGAACTCTTTCCTCTATGTGTTAAATGATTTCAAATAACCAACGCACATTTTGAGGGGGGGAATTTACCAAGAAAATCAAATGGCTTTTTCTATGAAAATTGTGATCAAGAATATATTTCAAAGAACTCTTGCCTCCATGTGCGAAACAATTTCAAAATCATATGCAAATGTTGAGGGGGAGCATTTCTAAATGATCAAAACAATTAAGGTACAAAATGCTTTGATATTATAGCATAAGTACCTTGACTGATTTTCCAAATGATTTTTCAATTGGTTTCGAGAAGGAATAAACTGTACCAAAAGACCGACCATTTTACTTTATGCATGGAGTTATAAGGATGGTGAGGTTAGGTATTAGTTCCCACGATCCACCAGAACCGGAGGGATCTTCCCAGGGACAATCCACTAGATAGTGTAGAGTCCTTAGGAATGTTGAAAAAAAGGAGAAAAATGAGAATATGGGAAGAGTGCGGACTGAGATAGAGCTAGAACTGGAATAAACCCAACAAGGTTCTAGTAATGAAGTCTTGGTAAGCACTGAAGGGGTTGAAGAATGAAAAAGAAATGAATATGAAAAGGGTGAAAAGAAATAGCCCTCCAACTATTCAACCTTAGGGCAGAAACCGGGTTCAATACATATGCTACTGGTGGTTACTTAGGTAACACTGGTATTGAAGACAAGACATCATGGACCCAGTGATGCACTGCACTAAACTTCCCAAGCTACTCAAGTTCCTCTTAAAAGGACTTGTTTCATTCTCACGGGGAACCTACATAATCTATCGACTTTTTCTTAGAGATTGTTGATATTGAAGAAAGAGACCCTCTCCCTAGTCTCCGGCATAGGAACCAAATGTGCACTATTGAGTTTAGAGCCAAGAGATCATCCACAATATCTCATTAGGACATAGAATTAATGAAGTCTTGCTGTTTCACACAATGTGTAAAGTAAGAATACATTAAGAGTCCTACGCATTATCCTTGTGGTATTGCTAGAACATCCGAGTGATATGTTAAATATTCACGATGAAGATGGAAATCCTTCTAGAGCCAACATCAAACAAGCTCTTGGTGGGTGACATGTGAGATCTTGCAAAAGATCAAGCTTGTGACAACTGGATAGAAACGATGGGGCGATTCAATCTTGAATCAACCTTGGTCCAGAAAATGAATTGACGGATACCTTTGAAAAAACCGGTCGTTGTGCTTAAAAGTTCTTTTCCATAGCACATCGACTGTGTATTAACATTTCAAAATTGAAGGGTATTTATGATTGATAATTGATTTTCCATAAAACCTTCGTTGTATTGCAAAACACTTTCTATTAAGCAATACACGATTGTTTTCAAATCATTTTCATTAATCAGTTAATCTCAATTCGCTGATTCACTCACTCCGTGTTGTCTTCTTTGGGATGCTCCGGTTTGAGAACGGCTTGATCAAGTTGCGAAACCATGTCAAGGAGATTCTTCGGAATTCTACCTGATCACAGGCAGTATTTATATTGATCAACGGGGAACCGTGGTTCTTGCAACTATATTCAACGAAAGTGAACAAAGACACTTTCGTGAGTTTTAGTGTTAACTGTTGTTTGCAGGAACATTGGACGGTTGCAGCTGATCGATATTGAGAAGTCAATTCACAGCCGCATGCTCACAGCATACACGCTTAAATGAAGAACATCATGACAAGTGCATATCTACATAACCTGGCTCTAATAGCTGCAAATATCATGAACCAGTAAAGCTTCCGCTACTCTGATGAAAAGATGTCATGATCCAGAAAGTGTGAGCATGTCGGTCCAAAAGTCACAACATCACATGAAGGCAACACAATAAAGGGTGATCCAGAGATTGACTGTGGCTGATGATCTCAAAGAAGCTCGAAGATCATCAAGATGTGGATCAATTAAAGGCCTCCACTAAAAGTACAAAACTATGCGGACCTTGAAGAATCGCTACTGAAGCACAAAGATTGCGGTAGTGAAGAATTAAAGTCTACCAGCTCAGAACAGAAGATTAAATAGAATGCTAGGATTCAAAATGTAAATCATGGGGTGACCTCCCTTAGGGGGAGAATGTTAGGAATTGGAAATTCCATAAGAAAGTATCGGTCACCCCAATTATAGTCTAGCATATGTTAGCTCGTAGACATATCGTTATTTACGTTATTAAGTAGTTAATTAGTTAGTTATTAGCTTAGTGCAACACCGTGGAGGAAGGACGGGTCTTTACCCACTGTATGCCTGATCCACAGTCCGTCAGGAGGACGTAGTCTTTGTAAGTATAAATACCCCTTCCTCCTTGGAAGGGGTGGTGCTTCTCATTCTAATCTAACCTTTCTTTTGTTTATCTCTCTAGAATCACCCTCTCCTCTCTTCATCTCTCTAAAACCATGGCATACTTGATTCAACACCATCCAAGGCCACCCGAATCATCATAACAAAATATATGTAAGATCCTACATATAATAATAAACATATATTCTAAGGTTATATATCTTATTTCCAAATCTTACAAACGAAGTTCATTCCCAACTAAAACTTAATTTAGGTGGAATGTAGTTGCCCATACAACATACAAGATTTAAGAAAATAAAATAATACTCCCACTCGCTTTCAGGAATACTTATGAGCAATCTTATTTTTATTATTAAATCAAACATGGATTTAATATTAAACATAAGAATCATCTCCTAAATGCTTGCATATATCCATTCATGGATTCTTGCAGTTTGTACATATTCAAAGATTATTTGAATTCATAAAACTCCTTTGCATTACTTATCGTCCTCGCAAAAGTAATTCCAGATGAAAGAGTTTTGAAATTCATTGTCAAAATTTCAAATCAATGAAACTAAGTATGACCATTATAATATTTATACTTCTATTTAATGTATCTAGGAAAGAATATTCAATCATAGTTAATTGCTTAAGTATGTGATGTGCTATTTCATCCTGCTTTTAATATTTATAAAACTTGAATAACTTAGGATAGATACATACTAACGGGCAGAGTACCCGATCAGATGTAGTAAAGCCTTAGGTAAATCCGAGTATCGTCCCAAGAGAGCTGTGACCTTGAAAGAACTAAGATGATTAAATAAAACATAAGTAATATATGGGTAGACAAAACTGATGTAATTCATAGGTGTGCAATTATTCTAATTACACAGACACTAGAAATTTAGGTAAAAGAGAAAGATAAACGAAGCTTAATAAAGAAAACAAATATGAATTGAATCCCTATACTAAGATTCAATATAGTGGTTAATTATCACCAGACTCCTTTGGTCGATTCGTCATGGCCTATGGTTCTTAGGTTCCTCACCAAGATGAGCAGGTCACCCGGGATCATTTGGCAACCTAATAGCAGTCATTAAGTACCATATCTACTAGATCTAGACGGTGGAAACCCGGTCGTTATGAACTTAGATTCCCCCTAACCTCTTAAGTACCTCCACTTGATAAGTGATCCTTTGGTCGATTCGCACACGAAGAGTGGTCGTACTATGGCCAATTCCTCCCATACTTCACTATCTATCAGACTGGGGTCAGTTGGTCATATCTCTCAGCCCTTTAGATACTACCAAGCTTATAACACTACTAAGGCTAGCGTTCTATGAAAAGACTAGCAAAAGTCTATAAAGAATTATAGAGAATAACAATAATATACATGCAAACTTTAATTAATAACATGAATTCATAATAATAGATCTAGAAAAATATAAAAAGAATCCAAACTCGAATACAAAGGAAATCGTAGGCGAGAACTTCGTTATTCATGCTCCTAAACCATGCTTCTTCTTCTGTGTTTTGATCTCCCCAAACCCTAGAAGGTTTGGGAAAGGAGAGATATCTAATACTGATGAAATCATCGATTATTTATAGGCTTCAAAATAGTTACGGCGTAACCTAATTAGGTAGTTACGCCGTAACTTTCTTCAATCTTCAGTGCTTATCCATTTGCTACGGCGTAACTTAGTTCGGTGTTACGCCGTAGCTGCTATATTTCAGTGTAAATCATAGTTACGGCGTAGCTTAAGCTGAGAACTACGCCGTAGTCTTAGTTATCAGTTGTTATGGCGTAACCTGATCAGAGGATTACGCCGTAGTCCAAGAAATCTTTAGTTGCGTTGTAACTGCGTCACTTGGTTACGTCGTAATTAAGAGAATGTGTCTTGAAAACGTCCAAGTGCAGCTTCCTTGCTTCCAATGCGTCCTGAAATGAAATAACAAGGAATAAGGATGTTTTTACTAATAATATATTCAAAATGTGATGATAAAGGGGGAAATTAATGCTTAGAAACTCAGGACTATTTGATGTTATCAAATATCCCCCCACTTAAACTCTACTTGC
The DNA here is from genome assembly GCA_019973895.1 of Chrysanthemum seticuspe. Classification (NCBI taxonomy): domain Eukaryota; kingdom Viridiplantae; phylum Streptophyta; class Magnoliopsida; order Asterales; family Asteraceae; genus Chrysanthemum; species Chrysanthemum seticuspe. The sequence goes on along the minus strand of BPTQ01000007.1, from coordinate 245,057,916 downwards.
CCTCAAGTAGACCAGTTTAGACTGCAAAAGATACATTCATGAAGAATGCGCAATTTCAAATTCCATGCTAGAATATTAATAAGAGCCGAACACCTCACGAAATGGGAATGAAAACACTCTCACTCATCCTATTCTAAGTGTTAATTTCGGGGAGATCACTCAATTGCACGGACATAGTAAGTATTCTATCATAAGCTTAGCAATTACACACAAATCCACCACTAAAGCTAAGGTTAAGCCAAATTTAAAAAGCAATGTTGGGTTGAGTTTCAAAGGCTAAAGGGGTGGTGTCATTACTAACGTGTCACGGTGAAGTGGACAAAATCAATGATACATGACCAAATCCATGGCCAAGACATCAAGGATTGCTCGCTGCATCACCTAGACACGCTTCATGACAAAAAGGGTAAGGATCGGCATGGGATATTTAATGGGTGAAAAGGAAAAAGAAAACAAATAGTTTTAGCTTAAAACCGAGTTGCCATCATCCAACCAATAAATCAAGGTTCGTCTTCACATGGTCAGTGCATGCCTCCGGAATCCTCCAAAATTATTCTTCAATTTATTCTTCCAACCTTTTGAACGTGATCGAGAAGATTATTCTCAATGCCAATTCATGTAGTGCTAATACTTTGTCGCACTTATAAGCAATCATGCTGATTTTTTTTTTTTTTTTTTTTTTTGTGCATATACTAAGATATGCTTGAGATACAATGATATACTTCCCCACTTGAGCTGAGCATAAGGTGATTACTTGGGGTCTTCAGAGATCTTTAAGCGAGATGTTATACGCTTCTTTATTTGAACCTCAAACTAGGGCGAACAATGGCTTCTAGGTAAAAAGGTAAAACTACACTGTAGGCTAAGGTGTAAGGTTGTAACGAAAATAAGGGTTATGAAATGAAAGGATAGGCTCAAAAAGGGTGTAACTAGGGGTGTCTTGCACTACAAGATGAGTACAACAAATAGGGTTAACACGGGGGTCAAAAAGCCAATGCGACTAATCGATAAACACACACAAGTGAACACATATAGGCTATTTGGGGTGAAATCCTAAAACATTTACTTTTTTTCAAATTGCCAAATGCACCAAGCTAACTTGATACACTACTCGTCTATGGTCTCGAAGTGATGTAAAAGCCAAGTTCTAAAGTTTACAATACTATCGGCACACTCAATTTATGGTATATTTGGGTAAAATGGGGGAAACGGAAAGGCTAAATCTCACCAATGGTAATAAGGGTTAAGGTGTGCTCGACTTTTATGCGATTCTAGTTTGGTTAAAAATATGACAAAAATTTTCAAATAAGCTTAAAATTTTTAAAACCAACTAGAAAATTAGGGCAAGTAAGCTAAGTAATCATACACTTCATTTCTATACACATCCCCCCACTTGAAATGTACAAAGTCCCATTTGTACGAAGAAAAAGGACAAATAAGATAGAAATGAAAAATAATCAAGAAAGAAATAAACTCCCCTCTCGAATGGTTGCTCAAGATGTCATACTAAAGGTTGAAGGTGGGTCATGGGGTGGCTAATGTTTGTTGAATCTGGGATTGGTCTTAACTAGTTGTGTTGCTTCCAAAATCCCCTACTCCAGCAGTGGTTACGGCGTAACTAAATCATAAGGTTACGCCGTCACTATGTCACAGAATAAAAACCTGCACAGCATACCAGGAAAATTATGTACCAGACGAGTACAATTAACGATAGAACAAGCAAACATCCAAATAGTTAAGTTATTACAGACTTGAGTTTCAAATAGTTTTAAAATTGTTTCAAATTGTTTCATCCAATGGGGAAATCACTCGTCCCCGGGGAGATCATGATCCATGGAGTGGAATTGAGAAGGATCAAATGGAGTGCTTGCGGTGCTTCCAGGAGTGGCGCCGAGATGCATGAAGGCCACTCCTCCTTGGACTCCGACATCGGGAATATTGGGCTGGTACACGTACTCCGGACCTTCCCACCTAGGGTGGCTCAAATGCATATGCTGAAGCATCTGGCTAGTCCGATCTGCACTCCAATAAAAGAAATCCTGCTGGAGCTGCTGCACCTAATCCAATGCACCTGACAAACCCTCAAACTGGTTACTAAGACCAAAAAGACCCACTCCAAGGCTTTCAATTTCCTCGTTGAAGTGGGATGACATTCCTTCGAGCCTCTCATCAATAATCTGCAACCTCTCCCCAACATTCACATGTGCCCTTCTACGTCCCATGGGCACCTGCTCCTCGGATTCTCCACCGGCTTCACCACCTGCACCACTAGCTTCTCCTTCTTCCCTTCTAGGGGCAGTCCCAGCTAGGTGAATCGCACCATAAACATCCTGGACGCAAATCCCTAACTCCACTAGTTTAGGCAAGCCAATCAAACTAGTATCCCTACCAATGGTTACTCGGGCCAAAGCTTCATCGGTCATAAGATCAAAACTCCTAGCCAATCTCCCGATTAAATGTGCCCCCTGCAAAGGACTCCTACCAGAAAACCCCTTAGCACCTACAGCCATAAACCTAGCCAAATAATAAGGAATATCAATGTTGTTCCCTCCTTCCATTCCCTGCATCAGATAAAGGTCTTCCATAGTCATCTTCTCTTTGGCTGAGTGCCTTGCTCGAATCGAGCAAGCAAGAAGGCGGTGCACAAGTCGACGAATGGGGCTCCTCACCATAGTATACGATGGAGGGCTACTCGGATTATACCCCCATGTGATAGCAATCTGGTCAAAATAAGCAGCAAGGTCTTGATTCTCATCCCTTCTTCTCCAGCATGTGTTATAGAACCGCTTAAAAGCCTCAGTCTCCATTTCCTCCTCAGTGTACAAACCCATACGCATAGTAAACTCCCTAAGAGTCAATCTCCTCCAGATGCCTCCAAGCTGGAAAAACATAGAATCCTCTTCATCATCATCAACCTCAGTTTTAAACTCCACACTAGCAAGGAATTCACGAACGTATTCCGGAATGACCGGCTCCGTGATCCTAAACAACCTCAACCAAGAAGTACATGTGAAATCCCCGTCAGTACATGTGAACTTGATCTTGCAAAACTTCCTCAATCTCCTACTACTTCTTCCATTTGCCAAAGTACCGAATGCCTCAAAGTTAAGAGCCTTGGGTTGACTGATATCCTTCGCCATTAATTTCTCATATTTCTCCACGCACAGTTGCCTAATACCAGCATTGGGGTGTGCTAAAAATCTAGGCCAGTCTGCGGGATTGTTTGCACCTAAAAATAAGATAAGAGACAATAAGTGCAGACCTTACTGATGTCAAGTTACGGCGTAACCAACATAAAAGTTACGCCGTAATTAGAAAATTTCAATGGTTACGGCGTAGCTATGATAAACTGCTACGCCGTAATTGCAGATATAAAGGTTACGGCGTAACTAAACCTTCAGTTACGCCGTAACTTCCCTAGAAACTCAGCACCTCAGATGTTTCAATTACGCAATAGATTACGCCGGAACCATCAATTTTTATCAAGGGTGAAAAGTTTCGATATATTTTTAACCTACTAGTGCTGGGGACCGCTCCTAACCCACCAAGTTTGTGCTTGACCTAAAACCTTATTTTAATAAACCCAAAACACCCAAATCAACCCGTAGTAATAGGACACGGATCAAAATAACATGGGGAAATTATCAAAACTATCAATTAATCATTCCAACATTACCAATTACTTCGAATGGGTAAGATCCCTAAAATATTAAAATAAAACCCTAATTGAAATAATCAAAAGAAATAAATCAAAAAGAGTAAAGATAGGTCTTACCAGCCATGAAGATGGATTAGATGAAGTGATATCAAAGAAAAATTTTTGAGAGAAAATTTTTACTATTTGTGTGGGCGGTGAATTTGTGTGTAAAACCTAATTTTTATTCAGTAAGGTTTTTATACCGCTGCAATAGTTACGGCGTAATTAGATTAATTAGTTACGCCGTAACTAATATTTTTAGAAATTCGATAAGGTGTGAAAGGGTTACGTCGTAATCCCATTACGGGTTACGCCGTAATTAATTTTAGTCAAAGGTCAGATTTTTATTCATAAATCTGATTCTATAGTGGTTACGTCGTAACTTCTGAGGGAGGTTACGTTGTAACTAATAAGTCAAAAAGATTTTTTTTTTAAAATTCTTTGATAAATTGCAGTAAGGCTACGTCGTAACTAGATGAAATAGTTACGGCGCGTCCGAATACTAATTATATAATATTGTAATAGGAGAGATTAAAAACGTACCTTGTGGGAATGCTCAAATCTCTTAATGAGGTCAATATGAAATACCTTAGATTTTTCCATTAACTGCTCCCCGGCAACGGCGCCAAAAAGCTGATGTGCTATTTTATCCTGCTTTTAATATTTATAAAACTTGAATAACTTAAGATAGACACATACTAACGGGCAGAGTACCCGATCAGATGTAGTAAAGCCTTAGGTAAATCCGAGTATCGTCCCAAGAGAGTTGTGACCTTGAAAGAACTAAGATGATTAAATAATACATAGGTAATATATGGGTAGACAAAATTGATGTAATTCATAGGTGTGCAATTATTCTAATTACACAGACACTAGAAATTTAGGTAAAAGGGAAAGATAAACGAAGCTTAATAAAGAAAACAAATATGAATTGAATCCCTATACTAAGATTCAATATAGTGGTTAATTATCACTAGACTCCTTTGGTCGATTCGTCATGGCCTATGGTTCTTAGGTTCCTCACCAAGATGAGCAGGTCACCCGGGATCATTCGGCAACCTAATAGCAGTCATTAAGTACCATATCTACTAGATCTAGACGGTGGAAACCCGGCCGTTAGGAACTTAGATTCCCCCTAACCTCTTAAGTACCGGAGCCCGTTGATACCGTTTCCAAAAGATGTGATTATTGTGGTGGTCCCCATCCTCTTTACGATTGTCAAGCCACCGATGACGACGTCTACAATGCTATAACAACCCAATATCACAAGACTTTCGTTTTCGACGATGATGAGGATTCCATTCAAATGAGAGAATATTATGCGAGTTTGTCGGCTACAACCACTCCTGTTTCTAAGCCTTTCATTTCCGACTCTTCCCCTTCACTCACACCGGTTGAGAGAAGTGACGTCCTTTTGGAAGAGGTCGATGATTCAATTTCTTCAAACATTGTTGAACCCGTTGACTCTCTCATAATGGGGGATGAGCCTCTTAGCACTATTCCGGAAACGGAATCGTTTGGTGTTGAGAACCTTGACCCAATCCCAAGTGAGTCTGAGGATGTATCTGACAGTGACTGTGATTCGATTTTGTGTGATTCTCTTGACGTCTCCGAGGTTACTTCCGGGATTTTCTCAAATCCAATTTTCGAGTTCAAAGACGACTATACCTTTTGTGAAGTTAATCCTCTTTTTGATAAAGATTTTGAGTCCGATTCAGAGACCACAACGGAAGTGGTGGATATTGCTAGCTCTCAGAGCACACCACTCGTCCCATCTCTGTGTTCCGACCTTTCTCTCCCGTCATGTGATGTTATGCAATATGAAGAAAGTATTGAATCCAACACTGAGGATATTATGGAGATTGATTTCGAAATGGAGCCCGAGATGAATGAATATACTAAAGTGGTTGAAAACGATATTCTTGATAAGCCGCCAAGTGACTCTGATAGGGAAGAAATCGACTTATCTATTGATGACTTGATACCACCGGGAATTGAGAGTGACGGGTGCGACTCTGATCAAGATGTCCTTTTTCTTGAAAGCTTGCTTAGTGATGCTTCTCCTTCCTCTGTTGAGTCGACCCTCACTTATCCCGATGAGCCCACATGTGAAGACAAAATTTTTAAACCCGGGATATTCGTCATTGATGAGATTTTTGTTGAAAACAATTTCCGAGATAAGGATCCTCCGATGGATGCCTTTGTTGTTGAGCCCACACATCTTATCCCTTACCATGAGCTCCCGTCTTCTTTGGAGTATTCTCATTTTGATCCATCATCCTTTCGTCCGCCCACAAAACCGTCGGATGATGGATCCGTCTTTCATATGCCTTATGTGATTTCGAGAAGAGTTATCCCGTATGTGCTGGAGCCCGACACTTTCTTCCCCACCCATCCCGCCCAGTCTCATTCCACCGGGAATGAGGACACCGTTTTTGATCCTGGTATCTCTACCATTTTCTTCCCCAAGGACAAATGAATTCGGGGTCGAGTCAAGCTAGCGACTCGGTAATCAAAAACAGTAGTTAAACATGGGTTTTCACCCGTGTGTACCACCCTAGTGTGGGGGAGTTTCCAATGGCCGTAGTATTTCCCTTTTACGTTCTATGTTCGGCATAACAGCCGGTACTTTGAATATTGAGGGCAATATTCATTTCTAGTGTGGGGGGAATTCTCACGAATTTTATCATGTAATTATACCGCCCAATTCCCCCATTTTTGGCCAATTTTTTTTTTATGGTTATCAGTCCGCCATGTCTAACAAACAAAAGGATTGGCTAATCCAGGAGCAAACGGCTCTTGGTAAAGATATCTCAAATCCGTTGACGGCTTGCAATTTGCCCAAAATTGTATGGTGTTCAGCTCACCATATCTTTAATTAGTGAAGAGTTGGCTAGCCCGCAAGTTTATGGCTTGTGGTAAAGGCAGTTGGAAAACCATAATTGGTAATCGACTCACCAAAGATATTTTATCTAAGAGTTGGCTAGTCCAGAAGCAAACGGCTTCTGGTAAAGACAAATCAAATCCGTTGAAAGCTGGTGATTTGCTCAAAATCATATGGTTATCATTGTACCATGGTTCTTACTTGAACTGAAACATTAGGCTACTCCAGAAGTAATGGCTTTTGGTAAAGAGATTCAAATCCATTAAGTTTTCTCAAAGGATTGCTAGGGACTAGCAATTGCCTAGTGTGGGGGAATTTGATGAGTGCTTATTCACTCATCGTTTTTACCCGCCTAAGACCACAAAAATGACCAAAAACACCCAAATAAGATCAAAATATGTTAAAAATATCCTTGGAATGTGTTTTATGTCTTTCAGGTACAAAAGGATTGAAAACAGAGCGAAAACGGGAAAAATCAAGCTGAAACTGGAAAAAGTGCAGTCAAGACATAGCCGGGAAGCAATTTTCTACAGTTCTGAAGCCCGAGACGCGTTTTGAGAGTGATGAAGGGCAATCAACCAAAAACCATATCCAGACCCAAAAAATTCCATTCTACCATTTTTTAAAACCAATTTTTATATTAAAAAAAAAAAAAAAAAAAAAAAAAAAAAAAAAAAAAAAAACCTTTTTACGTTAATACCTTTTAAATAAATCTTACATCTTTTAACTCTTTAAACCCCCACCTGGCCACCCCTCTTCCTTTCTTTCTTTTCCAGAAATAACAAAACAAAACCAGGAACAAATAAAAACATAAAACCCATTCCCCTTTTTATCACTCTCATCTAGGAAGCTGCAAAAGGGAGTAACCCATCCCGTCACGTGATCTAGCCACCTTGGGAAATCCCTTGTCTCCCCATTGGACTGACAAATAGCACACAAGCGTGCCTTTGGCTAGCTTTTGTCTCAGAGAGGAATCACAAGAAACTAAAGAAGCACACCCTTGAAGAATGAAGACCCTAGTATAAATAGGACCGGATTGTAGCCATGAAAGGCACCCTAGTTTTAGTTTTAATTTAGTTTCTTTCTTTTAAATACCCTAGTTTTTATTTTAAAAATCAGTTTTCTTCCTTGTAACATTACCTTTAATTAATGAAAAGTTGTTTTTCTTTTATTTTTTAGATTTCTGTCTCTTTAAAGCTTATTGGTCAATTGTTACTTTGGTAATTTAGTGGTGTTTCTTAGCAGTAAAAGTCTTATCTTGGAAGCTTTTCTAAATCTCAGTTTTTATTGGAAATTAGTTTTAATTAAAGCACAAGGGAGTGTTTGGTTTATTTTATAAAATGGTCAAAACAGATTTTTACCCATTTTGACTTTTGAAGTCAAAGTTCTTTATTGGTTTTTAAGTCAGTAATGTAGGTGTGAAACTGGTGCATTGATTTTTCAAATAGTTTAGTTGGCAACACCATTTCTGTCACAGCAAAGATCAGCAACCTTGAGGGCCATTTGGTTAGTTTTTTTTAGCTTTTTTTTTTTCATCTTACTTATTGCTCATTCAAATTTCCCTTTAGAGTTTTAGATAAGTTAGGTGTTTGCTAACTAGACACAAGCTTATTTGAAGCTTCTTAGAAGCCTCATTTGGTGTTGAAACTCTGTAACCGCACCCCAACAGCAGCCATAGGTACCATTTTTTTAGCATTAGATTTAGGTAGTTTAAGGGTAGATTTAGGATTAGAATTTTTTTTTACTAGGAGTTAGTAGTACTAGGTCGACTTGCGTTAGCTTGCCTTGCACTTTAGAGCTTATTTCCTTGTTTATTTTGGCCCCCCAAAGTGCTCACTCTTTCTGTTTTCCCAATATTACAGCAGCCACTGTTGCAGCAGTTTTCTTTCACTCTTTTTTAGCTTTTTAATGGTTAATTTTTGTTTATTAGATCACCTAGATTGCTTAATAAATGTGTAGGTTAGATTTCATAGTTTCTAGTTTTTTATTCCCTTTGGCTGTCCATAAGCCAAACAGCCTATCCATTCCTTTTTATACTAAGTCTGCTGTCTTAAGCCCATTAACAGCTTATTTGCAAGATTTTAAGTTTAGTCTTTGTTAAAAATTTGTCTTATCTTGTTCCATCTTCAAGTTTGTCAAGAAAAAAAAAATTAAAAAAAAAATGAACAGCCAAAAAGGGGTCTGCTGAGATTCGAACTCAAGACCTGCTGCAACACAGCCACGCCTCAAAACCACCATCTGTAACCATCTGTGCTACCTTGTGTCTTGTGCTATTTTAGTATGCGTTAACTCTTTTAAATACATTTTAGGTAATTAGCTTATTCCATCTATTTAGCTTAATAAGAGCTTTTCCCCTTTAGTTTTTTTTTTCACTCATTTTTATTAAATCCCAATTAGTTCAAGATAGTTTAAAAAAAAAAAAAAAAAAAAAAAAAAAAAAGGTTTGGAAAATTTCTAAATAGTTTTAATATTTTTTATCATTTAATTTCTAGTAAATAGTTTTTAATAAATAATTCAAAAGCCAAAAAAAAATTACCCGGACTTTTTCTAAAATTATTTTTAGTCATGTAGGACGTAGGAAAATTGGTTTCGCATCTGTAGCCCTTAATTTGCAAAATTTTTACGTTTATGGCTCGGTTTGTTTTCCCGTTTTTACGTTTTTACGTTTTAGCACCCTAGGACTTAGTGTAGCTTAGTTTTATCATTCCTTAGGATTAGTAATAGTTTATTTTTAGGTATTTAGGGTTCCCTTGCCTAAATTACTTTCCCGTTAATTAAAATCGTAGAAAACGTAATCAAAAACCCAAACAAATCATTCTCAAAACCAATTCAAGTCCTAATCACGAAACTCAACGACATCGTCAATTTCACACCTCGTTGGGACACGACCCGGGGAAATCACTTTCCCGGTATCACTTTATCACACCCGTAAGGTTTGGCACGTTAACCCTTTTCCTAAAAGGTTGATTTGTCGAGTTTTACGGTTATTTTGATATACGTTGATAATTGTGTTTGTTCACATCGAATCACTGCGTCACTTGGTTACGTCGTAATTAAGAGAATATGTCTTGAAAACGTCCAATTGCAGCTTCCTTGCTTCCAATGCGTTCTGAAATGAAATAACAAGGAAAAAGGATGTTTTTACTAATAATATATTCAAAATGTGATGATAAAGGGGGAAATTAATGCTTAGAAACTCAGGACTAGTTGATGTTATCAGTATGATTAATATTATTATCACTAGACACACATTAAATATGTGTAAAATATTGTCCATATGATTTCTATACAAAATTTTAAACCACTAGGGTTTTCATCCTTTGAAGAAAATCATCTTCATTTAGATAAACCAAGTATCTAAAATTGATTATCTTTATGGACAACATCTCAACATTCATAGTATTATTGATTTACCACAATTCAACATTTGGTAAATTCATCATCATGATTAACAGGCGTACCATGATCCTGTAACTCATAATCCTCGGCATATTAAATATTTGAGATATCCTTACAGATCTATGAATGACAATTCCATCATATTGAGGTCTATCATTTACATGTTTAGCCTCATCATGATATTTTCTAGTGTATTTCAGAAGATTATGTATTTTGTAATTTAATCTTTCAAGATCTAAACAAAACTCCCACTTGCCTTTAACAATTTAAAGATTACCTTTAAATAGTTTAGCAAGTAAAGAAACAATACATTGTTCTTTTTTGGGATATTACAAAAAACATTTACAGTTCCTGACATCAGTTTGTTACAACTCACTTTACAAGTAGTTTAACAAATTCAGAACTTCATTATAAGACTTAATGTGATTCAATACATTCCATAAATAAACGGTGTCTTATCAATCTTCTAGGTTGGAGTCTTATTGAGTATATTCAATCTATACTCATTCTACTAACCTTGATAACTTTTGGAATAAACTATAGTTATCTTGAATCAAACAATGCCAATAGATTTTGATTCTTCCCACTGAACATACCATAAAACTATGGTATTTCCTTATAATTAATATTGTAAGAAAATCTAACAATATTTAAGATAACCATCTACTCTCTGGCTTACCTATTTACCAACAAAGTAAAACTTAATGGTACAATAGAATTACCAAGTCAATTGCATGTATTATAACACAAGTATTCTTGACCAAGTCAAAAGACATATCAGCTATAATCCCACTATACGTTGTAAGTCATTGATTTACCATTGACTTCATGCATATGTCTTAAAACATAGTAAGTTAACGTCTTACTTTATATTGTAAGTCTTGTATTAAAAGACTTCATGTTTGTAAATTTACAAAGTAATCATAAACATGTAAAATTAAAGTAATTATGAACACCACCAAGGGTTTCAATTAATAATTTCAAGTTAATATTTTCTACATATATTTAAGTCATTCAACGAATACATAAATACTTAAAATCAAAGTAGTATTAGATTACTTCATTAATTATGTCATTCCATCAAATGTTCAACGTAAGAAACTGCAAAATTATCCATGCTCGTTCTCACGACACGTGGATATTTTACCTTGGGCTACAATCTAGTTCACGTTCTCACGTAACATAAATTGTAACTACAAGTGTTTCTTAAATATTGAATGACATAAATATTTAAAGTAGGTTTTTGTTATTATCTTGACACATGTTCTTAATGGGGCAATCATACACATTTAAATGTATAATTCCTATTGGAATGTTACTCTCTTACCTTGCGGTCAAGAGAATCCATTTAAATCATATTTATATGTGTTGTACCTTGCACACAATAAAGATTTATCCCACTTGTGCATGGAACAACATCATGTAGCAGATAAACAATACGATACACGTTCGTTTATTTAATTAATATGATTTGTGTCATAGATATAACAAGTAGATGTAGGACTATATTGATTAGTAAGGAAACGCACATGACTCTCCTTAAAAACATAAGTGCCTACAATTGGAAAGTAATTATCTTTGAAGATAATCTGGGTTACTACACAGCAAATAAGGCTTGTAGCTCCCACTGAATTAGAAATCAATAAAACAACTTCTTATTCAGTAATGCAACACAAATGCTCCCACTGAATCTGACAACATTGTGAGTGTTGCATAATCAGTGAAAACAACTTGCTTGCTTTTTACTTTCCTACACCTTTGAAGAACCATACATAATCATTACTTAGGTACTAAAAGGTGTATTCTACTCTGTGAATGATGGGTTATCCATCAATGTTATTAACTTGAAAAATTGGGTATGCAATTTCTTCCTTAACAGGCCTACCATGCCCATACTGGTATGTAGCACCTTTAAAGTCTAAAGCAAAACAACTAGATAAAATATGCTAGTTTGCCTTTTACCAATTTTCGCGGTAATTTGTCTAGCTTCTAATTTTGTAACTCATATACATGTTTTCCAGTTAACCAACATTCATGTTTGTTACAAAAGGATTCATTCACCCAATGAGGGTAATGAAATCTTTATGGAAAATATGATGTGCAATTCATTGCTATGAGTTACATTAGAATTTAGACAATTCAAACGTTTCTATTATACCTTTCTCATTCATGAAAAGGAATAGGATTGAGTCTCATGCTTCTCTTATGGAAAAGAGACTTCGTTTGTATTTTCGGTAAATTATTCTCGATCAAACATTTGTTGAAAGCAGAATGGATCAATTTACTGATCAAATACTAAACCTCATTTACGGTTAAGTGTTGCATTTATACATTCAAAAGAATTGCAAAATTCAATTTTAGTATTTCCGATAATTAACCTTTTCAAGAAAATTAATTACCCATGGTTCATAAGCATATAACCATTTAATTTTCACTGAAAACTAGGATCCAAATTGACATAGTTTCATCACATCAGTTGATCTGCTAGTAATGAAATTATTCAAAATGGTACGAGTCGAACCTCAATTGCCAATTTTCAAATTGCAACTCCTAGATTTATGGGATTTACATCTAGCCAATTTCAATTGCCATGTAAACATGTTTTATCCCCATCTTATGCCTTGAGTTGTCAGTTCTCACTACAAAGCTCAATTAAGTTGTCCAACTTAAGAAACTGCAAAATCATCCATGCTCGTTCTCACGTCACGTGGATATTTTACCCTTTGACTACGATCTAAATCACGTTCTCACGCAAATAAAAGGTAATATCAGGTGTTTCAATTTCGTTGGATGGCATACAACTTAAATTAAAGGGTAATAATTTTGATGTCAAATCAAATATGAAAGATGTCATGCATTCATCTTCATAGCATAGGTTTTATTAAAACATTTATATCCTTGTTTTAATGTTTAAGCTTTTCATCATCAAACTTTAATCGAGGTATTGGATAACCAATTAAAGAATTACCTTTAATTACCACTATATCCTACTGCTGCATGAGTCATAAGACCCAAGTTATTCGGATAATTACCACAAAAGTGGCGCGTAGAATTTAAAGTAAATTCACCCTTAAGATTTTATGCACATATATAGGAATACTTGGTAGCTCCATTAAGACGCACAAACGAGCGGAGAATTAGGTCAGCGCGAAGCATATAATATACCCTCATCTTTAAGGTCACAATTTAATGCGTACCAACCTTGTACTCATCACACAGTTTGTCTTAATGGGTGAGCCGTTCTAACTATTTTGTGCAAAAAATCAATCAATTAAACAATTACGATATGCTTAAAAATACATGTTTCAACATTGTTTAGGTCAGTTTATTTTTCTTATAAAAATACCCTTGTTACACATAACAAACAAGCAATTATTTAAAAATAAACATATAAACAATGAATGCATAACATAATAATAAGTCATGCATATGAAATAGCCACATGCAAACCTTTTGATAAATCCTATTAATAATCAGTTCTAGATCTATCAATATGTACATGTTTAATTAAGACTCTCACCCATTTTCAGCAATGTACAAGGTGAGCCACATGCATCGATTGCGTAAGTCAAAATTAAAGCATATACCACATAGCACATAATTGAATTAATAATAATGATTGAGGTCTTCCCCAATTTTAGATCTATCAAGAATTTAGTGTATATCACTTAACCAAGTAAAACATACAATAAAAGCAAATCCATGATAAAACATGCATGTATTTATCATGGATATAAATCACACTTAACAATTAATGCAATTAATCAAGAGTTACGCAATTTAATTCACATAAAATTGCATGCAACATTGGGTTTCTAATCCAATTAAAACTGAAGTTTACAAAACCCTAATAACGGCACAAAAAATACCCCCCCCCCCCAAAAAAAATTAGGGTTTGAGTTTGCAAACCCTAGATCTACACATACAATTAATAACACAACCAGTTTATTTGTTTTATGTGTTTCAGTAATCAATTACTTGTTATACAAGGCTCGTGATGCCACTGTTGAGTTTAAGATATATGATAACAAATAAAACCATATAGACATCACAGAGTACACAGCGGAAGACTTAGAATCATAACAGTAATTAACTAACTGAAAATAAATGCGTAACGTACCTCTTGCAATTTGGTTAGATCTCTTCAATGGATGTGAAGTGGTTTAAAGAGTTGTCCCTTACCGTTTTACAACTCAAACCAATTGGTGTAAGAATAATGTCTTACTACCACAGTTTTGTACACACGAATTAACCGCGAATCAAAGCGATTGCTAGATCTAACACAAGCCTTTGTTTAATGAAAAACAAAACCAAAACACCTTTTTGGAGGGGGGTTCGGCCGAATGTAAGCAAGAGAGGAGAGGGAAAGATCTAGGAGTAATTCAATGCAAAAAGTTATATAAAACATTGAACCCTAGCCTTTGTATATATAGTGAATGAAAAACCTATAGGAAAAGTTAGGGTTTTGGGCTTGGAATGCCCCCCTTGGCCGGCCACCTATAGAGAAGAAAAGAGGAACCCGAATCTTTTCCATTTTTAAGATATTCACCATATATTCTCTTCTTTTACATTTAACGGTCGTTAGTTATTTCCGTTAAATACTTAACGATCGTTATACGGACTTTATGTGTAATAATTAATCGTAATCATTAACATTAATTATTAACTTTAATTCTCATTCGCTAATGTGTGCAATCCTGTGGTCACGAGTTCGAATCCTGACATTCACGGTTTTATAAATATATACATTTCAAACAATAACTTCTTTGACTCGTATTAAAAAGTTAACAAACTTTGTACAAAAGTTTTCCAGGTCAAATTGACCCGGCACATGCAACAAAATTGTCTCCTTTGACCCTTTTTAATCAATGTACATAGTTTGACACCTGAAATAAATAGAGTACGCTCGAACAGAAAAGGGACCAAACTATTCATTAAATAGTATATTTTAGAGGTTTGTTCAAGTAACAATAATTCATAAAATATACCTTAAATTTCAAACAAACAAATAGTAGTTCAAGTTTTAAGGTAACCAGGTTGTTTCACCCTTTTTTCCTCTACGAAGATGAAAAAGAAAACATGATAAATAAGATGTTTAATAAATATAAATATGTTTCTACAAAGATGAAAAAGAAAACCTGGTGATTTGTTGAGTTTTATTGAATGAGATGCAGATAGTTGTGATGATGAATTCGTTGAAACATGGGCTATCAATTGAGTTTATATAATGCTTTAAGCCGGTTTTAGTTTAGGCTCTATTAGAATTCTAATTGTAATTGTAATACAATAAAAACTGGTATTTAAACCAACGTCAGGTTAAAGATCTGAAACAGAAATCGTAAGTCAAATGGGCGGTGGAGGGAGATGAGAATTCCAAATTTTTTCACGTTGTGTTAAATGCTAAACTAAGAAGTGGAAATATCAACGGAATCAAACATAACGGTATTTGGTTGGAGGATCCTCGTGACATCAAGATGGCTTTCCGGGATTACTTTGCTAATAAATTTCAAAAGTTTAATGGGGCAAGCTTTTCTATCGATCCGGATTTGGTTAGAACTCTGTCGACACAGGAGGCCAATGGCCTTGAAGATGCATTCTCTGTGGATGAAACTAAAAGGGCAATTTGGATTTGTGGTGGGGAAAAAGCGCCTGGTCCGGACGGCTTCTCGTTGCATTTGTTAAAAGGTATTGGGATACTTTAAAAGTCGACATAATCAAGATGGTCTCGGAATTTCACAACAAGGCGCACATCCCTGTAGGTTGTAACTCTTCGTTTATTACCCTTATCCCCAAGGTTAATAATCCTGTTTTCATGTCTGACTTTAGACCTATAAGCCTTATTTGTGTACAATATAAAATCATTGCTAAATTGCTTGCTAACCGACTTTACGAGGTCATCAATTCAATTGTTAGTCCTGTGCAGACAGCTTTCATCAAAGGCAGACAAATTTTGGATGGTCCCTTACTTCTGAACGAGGTGATTGACTGGTATAAAAATAAGAGGAAGAAGCTGATGATGTTCAAAATCGATTTCGCTTAGGCATATGATTCTTTGTCATGGGACTTTCTCTTCTACCTTCTGAGCATCATGGGTTTTGGAAACAAATGGATCAACTGGATTACCGTGTGCCTCACTTCGGCCAGATCTTCTGTTTTAGTGAATGGTAGCCCCACTGAAGAATTCCATATTCAACGTGGCCTTCATCAGGGAGTTCCTATGGCCCCGTTTTTGTTCATCATTGCCATGGAGGGGTTGCACATTGCCATGAATAATATGGTAAGAAGTGGTCTCTTCTCAGGTGCCAAACTTAATAAGGTTACTATTTCCCATTTATTTTATGTCGATGACGTCATGGTTGTTGGAGAATGGTCGGAGTCTAATTTGGAAAATGTTTCTAATGCATTGAGATTTTTTTATGGCATCTCGGGTCTGAAAATTAATTTTGAGAAGTCTTCAATTATTGGGGTGGGAGTTTCTAACGCTGAGGTATCTAATCTCGCTAGTAAGTTTGGTTGCAATAATGAAAACCTTCCGTTCAAGTACTTGGGGATTCCTATTGGTGGCAGCTCCAAGCGGGTTTCCACTTGGGAACCAATTATTAATAAGTTTGCTAAAAGATTGTTAGCCTTAATAATAATTAATAGAAGTGATGGTCGTTCACATTTAGGAACTTTGTAACGTGTGTTAGATATCGTAATAGAATAGTCAACGGGCTCGTGGATTGGCTAAGCTAAATGGTTAGTAGTTAAGTTAAGCTAGCCTTATGTAAGTTATTATCCAATCAAACCCAATCCAAGCCCATGCCTAGCCCATTAGGGTGTTTTGTATGAGAGTATAAATACCCCTCAAATGTGTCATTTGAGGGGTGTGCTTGAGTGTGTAAGTGTGTGTTTTTCATATGAAATATTGTTTCATGTTCTATTCCTTTTCTCTCTAAAAACACATCATTTATCTCAAGTCACCATACCATATTATTGTGTGAAATAGATTGTTAAAGGGTCCTAACAAGTGGTATCAAGAGCCAATAGATGATTTAGAAGTTTTTTTTAGTCAAAAATCTTATCTTTTTTGTCAAAAAAAAATCACGTCTTTGAATTTTTTTGGCATCTTTTCTCGATTCTGCTTATAAAAATCCTTATCTTTATGTTTTTTACAAGTCTTTTTTTCTTATTTTAAGTAAAAAGTATCAACTTTTAAGGTCAAAGAGTGCTTATTTGGTCCAAATATTGCAATAGTTTTTTAGTCCAAAACTTGTTCTTTCCAGCATATTTCTGTCCAAATAGTGCAATATTTTTTGTCCAAATCTGTCCATCTTTTTCTTATCTTTTTGGTTCTTGTGGTCAAAAAGTGGTACAAAAACTGGTCGGTAATCTGTGACGGAAATCGCTGCCGGAAAAACTTGGTCGGAACAACTAAAAAGAGCTCGACTCAGTCGGAACCAATGAATTGACGAGAAATCAAAGTCAGTAAATGTACCATCTCGAGAAACTCGTAATAGACATGAACTTACATGGGTCTAACCTTCTTTTTAAGAAGTGTTTACAACTTCAAGTTAGTTATTAGAGCTAGTTGTCACCTAAAAACTGACAATGGAACTCTCTAACTAAGCAACGTAACCGTGTCTCGTGGGGAATTGTCTATTATGAGCAGATCAATTCAAAAAGTGCGATCTCTACCCTATATGTGCAGATTTAAGTTAAAACAATATAAGCACATGTGAAGGGGGAGTGTTTTCTGAAAATGCAAAACTCTCAAAGTGTTAACAAAATGTGTTTTATAATCATAAACACGTTGAGAGATTTTCAAGAAAAGGTTTTATGGCAACATAGGAACAGTCATGGAGTTATAAGGTGTCTAAGGATAGGAAATCCGTCCTATGATCCGCCAGAGCCGGAGGGATCTACCCAAGGACAATACCCATAGTTAGTATTAGAAGTCCTTAGGTATGATTGAAAAAAGGAGTAATGTGAGAAAGGAGAAAGAAGGGGTTGAAGAATTAAAAAGAAAAGTAAAAGAAATGGTGAAAAAAAATAGCCCTCCATAATCAACCTTAGGGCAGTAACCGGGTTCAATTCATCTGCTACTGGTTGTCACTTAGATGACACTAGTATTGAAGACAAAGACGTCATGGACCCAGTGATGCACTGCACCTAACCTTCTAGCCACTCAATTCCTCTTAAAAGGATTTGTTTCATTCTCACTAGGAACCCTACATAATCTATCAACTTTCTCATAGAGATGGTTGGTATTGAAGAAGGAGACCCTCTCCCTAGTCTCCGCTTAGGAAAACCAAAAATGCACTAATCGAGTCTACGCAGATCTTAGCAATCTGCCAGAACATTTATGAGAGGATTTACAACTGTGATCCTCAGTGATTGAATGGGAACTCCTGCCAGGGTCAACATCAAGCAGCCCTGACAGCAGGTCACTTCGGTAATTCTTTATGGATTACGCTTAGTGTGTCTCAAACGGTCTACAGTCGTGAAGTGATGCTTCGGTGTACTTCAGCGACTCACCTGAATTGTAGATATACTTCGGTATATCGTGTTAGCCTTCTTGAGGGCCTCCAGTTCAGGAACAGCCTTTGTAAGAATTAGAGATGTGTTTTCACACTATGCTGTTAACACCCTCGACATTCGAACCTGTAAGTGCTGGAAATCCCGCTAAGGAGATTCCTTTCACGAATCGAATCCTGAAGACGTGGGTCATTACTTGAATTTATTTTATGTAATGATAACTGTCCCTCAACGGGATTCGGACGGCTGATTCGCTCGACCAAGGTGAATGGAATCAAGACATTCATTAGTAAAACAATCGTAGTGGTCAATTTCTCTAAGAAAAATCCACAATGATCGATTGGTATTTATCACTAACATAAACATGCAGGTACTGATGATTGTTCCTTGGAGGAGAGACCGCACCATCTTCCCATGCTCATACCAACAACAAATGAATGTTCTCATCAAAATCAAAGGCAACACAAAGTTAAAGATGATTCTTCGTCAATGTCAAAGAATCTACAAAGTTTAAAGACTAGAGAACTTCATCATTGGTAATTCAAAGTCAAAAAGAAGTGTGAGCATGGTGGAGAAAGACGTGGAGACACCTATCCCAAAGAAGTTGACCAACGGTAGACAACACCATTAATTGATCACAAAGCATGAAGGAACAAAGAATCAAGACTATTCTATATCGACACGCAAAGTTCAAGCTCAAGAAGAGTAAAGACCTAATCAAGTGGAGCATCTTTTGAATGACCACCCCTTAGGGGGAGATTGTTAGCCTTAATAATAATTAATAGAAGTGATGGTCATTTACGTTTAGGAACTTTGTAACGTGTGTTAGATATCGTAATAGAATAGTCAACGGGCTCGTGGATTGTGTGGAAAACTAGAAGGGGGGGTTGAATAGTTTTACCAATTAAAACTTCCTTTTAAACTATTTAGATCGACTTATGTCAATCTATTTGGTTGTGTGTGTTGGATGTTGATAAACAATCATATAAGGATATGTAATGAAAAGATAAGAGTAAGAAGCACAAAACCACAACGCGAGTATTTATAGTGGTTCGGCTACAAGGACACCTTCCTTGCCCTACTCCACTCCCCGAGTCACCTACTCGAGAGTTTGTAAACACTACACCAATCTCCTTATGGTGGAGAAGCCTTCACAACGTCGCTTAACCTTTTTCCGGTACTAAGCTAAATACCGAGTTCTTTCACACCAAGGCGAACCACACCTACACAACGTCGCCTACCCTTTATACGGTGCTAGGCTAACCACCGAGTTCTTTCACACCTTAGGTGAACTACACCTTCACAACGTCGCCTACCCTTTATTAGGTACTAGGCTAAGCACCTAGTTCCATTGCAATGGAGGAACTACTACCACACTACACCAACGACTAATCCCAAAGGAGATCTACTCCTTTACAACATCATCAAGGACATCAATATCCTTAGATCTAATACTAGTCTATCTAGTACATCGAAAAACACCATATCGAATGTAGATCTAAAGCATCTTTCACTAATGCCTTTGACTAGATCTACAAGACACCTTTCGCTAATGTCTTGTGTCTTCACCTTCAAGCACCTTTCACTAATGCTTCTTGTCTTGACTTCTAAGCACCTACCACAAGTGCTTATCCTATAGACGATAGATACCCTTCACTAATATCTTCGTCTTGACACTTGAGACATCTTTCACTAATGTCTTTAACACTATGCTTCTTTGAAGAAAGAAAGGGATCATCAACAAGAGGACTTCAATAGCCTTGATGATGAGGAAGCTTGGCAACTCATGGACTTGAGCTTGCTCGACTTCAAAGGTGGTGATCTTGCCTTTAAGAGGAACCTAAAAGATCACACAAAAACAAGACTACAAACATAGATCTCTTGGATCTAAGGTTAGTGAGATTTAACTCAGGGGAGAAAGTATGTTAGAAAGGGGGTGAGAAATAATGAAGAAATGACTCACTATTTATAGAGAAAAATCCTACTGTTTCCCCGGATCCCACGGATCCCTTCCACTTGGGATCCGGCTAGCACAAAGCCAGGGATCCGTGGAACGCTCCTCTTTGCCCATGGGTATTTTTGGTTATGGGTCATGGGTCATGGGTTATGGGTTGATCCATGGTTTTCTTTTTAGATACAATGTATCTTAAGGATACAATGAACTTGGTTAAGTGGTATATATAAAACCATGGGTTATGAGTCAAAACCATTTGCTAGTATTTACCCATTTAGTATATACTTGTATTTACCCAATTTAGCATACACTTAGTTTTTACCCATTTTAGTATACTTAGTTTAAGTATATGTTTAACCCAATATGTAAACACTAGTTGTTGTACATATGTATCTAAATCATAAAATCACTTATACTAGTTTTAGTGTTTTATGTGAAAGCGTAAGTGTGTTAGAAAACTATTAGTTCAAACCATTTACGTATTTTATTTGTTTCCTTAAAATGATTTTACTTTTGTTATTGACAAAATATTAGAAGATCGTAAAATATAAATAAATGTTTTTACGGCTTATTTGTATTAACAATCTCCCCCTTTTTGTGATGACAAAACATAAAATTATTTTAAGGAAAAGCTAAAATTCGTAAACGTTTCAATTTGTAGTTTTTACTTTCTTCTCCCCCTTTTTGTCGAAACAAAAAGTGTTTGAAAGAGAGCAACATATCGGTTTTTTTTAGAAAAAACAAGTGAAAGGAAAGAAAAGAAAAAAAATAGAGAGCAAATAACGGGAAAGGATCTCGTCGTTACTCCCCCTTGACGAGTCCATCCCTAAGTAAGGGCGTCAAGAAACTAATTCTAATCTAGTTCATTTGCAACTAACTTATGCAAAAGATTACGTCTATGTGACGGGTGTGCTCCCCCTAGATGATTGCAATATTTGCAATGGGATGTTATGAAATTTAAATTAATGGTTGCAAGTAATTTTTGCAACGTATTGTTTTGACACCAAGCTCCCCCTAGCTTTAGGATGTCAAATTCTTTATGTGTTAATTGAATAACTGCAAACAAGGGTTAGAAAACAAGTATAATTCACAATTTCCTGCAAATGTGATTTAAGTTAGAAAACAAAAACTTTCTGACTTCACGGATCCCGCGGTTCCCTCCTAGTAGGGATCCGTCTAGGCAATACTGAGGGATCCGTCTGACTGATGACTAAAATCAGCAAAGGTGATAAAACAAGTAATGTTATCACATAAATGAGATATGAATACATATTCTCAGAAAAATAACAAGTAGCATGTAATTCCATTTAATAAAACAAGAGTTATGATATACATGACTCTAAAAATAAGAAAATAGACAATACATGACTAGGAATTTCTAGGCTATCTAACGCTTGATGCTAGGATACCACTAAAATCTTCTAGCTCAAGTTTTGTTTAGGTTTGATCTCGTCAAAACGTTCGAGAATATGATAAAACATGAAACGTTGGTCTTCTCGTACTTCATGTATCAAACTTTCAACATGTTGACAATGATAGCAATCTTTGTCATGGCTAGGTAGTGGTGGTGGAGGAAATAACATGGCTTGATGCGAAGGATCAAGTGAGGCGGCTTGCGGAGCTTCAAACGATGGAGGGATTGGTGGAGGTGCATTTGAGAATGCCTCGACCAAGAATGATGGTGGTGGTAAGGAAGTGTCAACTTCCATATGGTCGGGTGATTGACTTTGATGGTTTCTCATAATCCAAATAGGATTATATGATGGAGACGGCGAAAGGGAAGCCGGAGCAAGTGTTGACTCAACACCTTGATTTTGAACCATTATTCCTCCTAATGAGGAGAATGTTATCGGCAGAAGCGGATGAGACGGCCTAGGAGGCAAGTCCTCTAAATTGTAGAGATGTGGTGATGATAGTGGTGAAGTAAATGAAATAGCTCTAGGAACCAATGGTGATGGTTTAGTGGAGATGATATTGTTAGGCCTAGGAGGTATGGTGGTGTTTGGCATTGGTAGTTTTGTGGGTATTATCCTTTTCAGAATTGGTTTGATTGGATGATGAAGAGTCCTATCATTTGTTGGCTTGACCGGAGATGATTCGGTTGAGGAGTTTTCGTGTATAACACGAGCCCTTTTCATGGGTGGTTTTTTGGTGGATAAGTTACTACTTGGGGTTTTCCTCATGATGAGATGATTTTAAGAGGTTGCAAGGGCTGAAAGTTTTAGGATGAGAGTGGTGACTATGGAGGTCCTAACAAGGTGGTTTATAAACTAAGAGATTTGGCAAGTGAATTTAAACCTTAAGCCACTAGGATTCATTGGAAAGTGATGATTGACATGCACAAGAGTCAACTTCAGAGGATGGACTGATCTAGGAACTCATTTAAGATGAGATGGAGTGTTTGAGTTAGGAAGATGAGTTGAAATGATTGTTTTTAGCAAGCTTTGACCTATACTGTCATCCGGATCCCACGGTTCCTTTCTCAGAGGGATCCGTATAGGCTAATCCTAGGGATCCGGCTATCAGCAGCTATGAAAGAGTGGAAATGATTTTTCTAAAATCTAAGACCTATAATATCTTGAGTGTTTCAGTCTTCCTAAATGTCTTAAATAAAGGGGTTCTTAAGTACTTGAAGGTGGTGAGTGATATAGCTAATGATTGTCTTTTATGGAAGGATTTGGAACTTTCATGAGTACCAATGAGTGAGCAAGGATGGCACTAAAGATGAGAGTGTCAATTGAAGCTAAATGATCCTAGAGATCAGGTGGTGACTTAGGATTGTGTTTTTTGAAAATATCCTAATGGTTTGAGATGGGAAAAACTAGGATTTGATCAACTTTGATCCATTTTGAGGTGAGGTTGATTTATGATCAATTTTGTCATAATCGAAGGATTTCTAATCTAGATGTGAGGGATCAAGTAAAGAATGAAGTGTGAGTTTTGAGAGCGGAAGAGTGATGGATTGAAATGGTAGATCTAACAAAGTCTTAGAGTGTGATCTATGTGAGTTGGAATGAGTAGGAAAAGTCAACCTATCTTGATAAAGTCTTAATCTACCTTAAAACACTATTTTTAGCTTAGTGTGAGGTGTTCTAAAGGATGTGTTTGACATACAATGCTTGCAATTGCATTTTCTGTTTTGCCGGATCCCACGGTTCCCTAGATGTAGGGATCCGTTTAGTACAACATTTGGGATCCGTCTATCTGCTAGACAGAACCTTTACTAAAGGTATGCAATGATCTTGACAATGCATTATATTCCAAGTTTTGTTTAAAGGAGTTCTAAAACTAGGATATCAAATGTAAGATGATTTATTTCATGAAAGAGATAGGATTACATTGATAACTAATGAGTAGAGTAGAATTGATCCTATTTGACTATTCTAGGTTCCTTGAGTGTCTTCGCTAGGAGGATCATTATGTGTTTGATGGGTATTGGTGGAATCAAGAATGAAGAAAGTCTTCATGAGAGATATGTTTAGCGGTTCCATCATCTTGTTTACAAGTACGTACAACGGACTTTGAAATTGAGGATGGGAGTGCATAACATTGTGATAGAGGAGTGTCAAGAACATTCCATAAGGGATGAGTTTATCCTTGGAGCCTTGAAGGTTTGCAATTCGCCTTGCGAAGAAGTAGGCGAGATTGTATGGTTGTTGTGTTAGCAAACAGTACAACATGTGAACACAACAAGCGGGAAGAATATCTCGATTTCCCCTAAGACTCCAAACATTTTCACGTAGAATGAGAGCAAGAGGCTTGTACTCTTCTCGGATATCCCGTGTATGGATAATGTTTGGATTGGAGTAATATGGTCGAGGTTTGCTGATCGGTGCTAAACAGTCAAGTCTAAAAGACTAAAAACTGCTCAAACACTAATGCAATTAAGATCAGAGGAGGATAGAGTCTCCCCGGGTCGTTATGTCCCAGCGAGCTATGCAATGGATAAATCAACGTCTAGTGATCGAGAAGTTTGAACAGAAAAAGGATTATGAATGATATTATAACTACGAGAAAAGGCAACAAATTAAAAACGCCTTAAATGCAAATTAAAGAAAATTAAAAAGACAAAACCTATTAAATAAACGCTATCACTATATTTAAAGTGATGAACGGTTAAAACCTAAAACGTACGTTTAAATTAAAATCTACGCGACGTACAAAATAAAAAGTGAAACTAATTCAACATTAACCCTAAAAATATGAAAATGATGTTTCTACAATCCTAATGATATAAGAAAATATTTAGAAAAAGAAAATTATTTTTAAAACTAATTATCTAATTAAAAACTATTTTTAACTATTAATTAATTACCTAAAATACAAGAAAATAGGAAATTAGGCTAGAAAAATAAGATTAACACTTGGAAAAGTCTAAAATATCAAAATAGACTTTTCAAAACTATTTTTGTATTTTTGTGACTATTTTTCTATTTTCTATTAATTTTAAACTATTAAAATCTAATTAAATTACTAAAAATTACCAAATGAACTATGAAAAATATGGAAAATTACTTTTTTCACTATTTCTATTTATCTAAGCCTAAGAAAAATGAAAACTTATTTTTTTGAAGCTTTTTCTAATTTTTTTCTATTAAATGCTATTTAAAAATGCCTAAAAACTACTTAAAATCAAGAAAAATAGCAAAACAGCTTATAAAAATCTGAAATTTTCAGGAAAATTCTAAATTAATGTTAAGAAGCTAGGAAAATTGGAAAAACAGTATGCTATGTGGAGAAAAATGAAACTGCTCAATCAAGTGCTTATTGAAATAAGCACTTGTTAAGCAAATTAACCAAACAAGCTATCTACTGAAAACAGGGACTATGATATACTAGAAATGACCAAATGAAACTCAAATCAACAAGTTATAACTACTGATTAACAAGATTGAACAGATTTGAAGCTTATGAGATTAAGCTAAAAACAGAAAATGGTGTATACTTGCAGACAAGAAATAAGCAACCAAATAAGCACCAAACTAAAATCCAATGATTGAAATCTCAACTAGACCTAAGAAGCTACTTGTAACCAAAAGACCAGCTCTTAGCAAGCCAAATTGAATCCTGCACAAGCTTGGCCAAAACTGAGAAAAGACTCAGCTAATACTGAGTCTTGGTGCAGGGCAGATGGGGTTCACTTTAAGCCCCTGCACAAGCTTATCCACAAAGCTTAAGGCAAAAACAGATATGAGGACTTAGAAACAACCTAGAGGACTACTTGTAGACCAAATTTCAGGACCTAAAACCTTTTAATGAGACCTGTGCATCATCTGTAATTTCTGCATAAACTCACTTTTTTCACTATTTTGACTTTTTGAAAAAGAGACACAGTTGACCTTTTTGAGGTTTGATCCAATTTTTATGATTGATTATGGTGTGTTAAGATGAAATGAACTTAAAACCAGCTTTGTTTAAGATTTTTAATCACAAAATGATGATTTGCTCTTTTAAAAATCACAACAGTGGACTGTTGGGTCCAAATGATGTGGTTTTTGACTTCTTATGATGTTGCAGACCAAACCATGGCTCAAATGAGTCTATTATGGCTAAACAAACTTGCACAAACCAAAGTTATACACTGAATAAGCCTTTAACACCTTTTAAACTATGAATCCAAACACCCTTATAAATACTGTTTTAACACTTTAAATGAGACAAACACTTTGCAGTCTTGCAACAATGATCAAATCACATTCACTTGCCCTAATTACAGCTACTTAAACTGAATTGATGCTTATTATCACACAAATACAGATTTTTGCAAAATAACTTGAATCAACTTACAAGAGGTCCAAGACCACTATGGCCTGCCACACATGAAACAAGGAAACCACTATCCTAATCCAACCCAATAGCTTCCATTTCACCCCATTTCCAGCTTTGAACCACACAATTCCACCTCTGTACCCATTTTGCTCCTTTCTTTGACTTTTGTTGACCAAATTCAAATATTGAGTGAGATGTAAATATAAGCTTAAATAAAGCTTCAACAAGCTTATTGGAGCTTGTTTAAGCTACAAAGTGCACTGCTAACAGATTGGATAAGGTTTTTGAGAGTGACAGATTCAACAGTAACACCAAATTTTGAAATTAAACTTAAAACTGAATTAATGCTTAAATTAAGTTGAGATACACTAAAATGACTAACTTGAGTACAATGGAAGTTGAAAATACAAATACCAAACTAATTTTTTGACTAAAAAATGGAAATACGACATACAAATTTTAAAAACTAAAACTACACACCCTTCATGCTTCCACTTGGTCTCCTTTTATGCCCAAAATCTTTTCTCTCACCTTCTGGCCAAATCCCATCAAAAACCTGGGCCCTTGGATGACTTTTGAGTAATCTTGACCATTGAGAGGATTTTGGCGCCAAATCCTGTGTTTGATATCTGGGACAGGAAAGGTGAAACATTTATTGTAGTGGGTTGGTAGGTGAGGTGGGGGGAACAAGGAGGTGAGATAGCTGGCTAGGTGGGTGGCTGGTGGCTGGATATGGTGGGCAGACAGGGGGAGGGAAAGGTGGGAGAAAGGGGCGGTTTATGTTTATTTTAAACATTGGGTTTGGGTGTTGGGTCGGGTTAAGTGGCCGGGTAATATAATTGGGCTGGGGGTTTAGTTTTTGGGCTTGGGGTAATAATTTGAGTCCGTTTGGTTTGTAGAATTATTAAACATAGGGACCATTTGTGTAACATTTGGAAATCCAAGGACCAAACATGCACATTATGAAAAGTAGCCAAAGGGGTGTTGTTGCCAACTTAAAATAGTCCAAGGGTTGATTTTTGACTTTTTTGAAAATCCCAAGGACTAATTTTGAACAATTTGGATTTTTAAGGACTAAAATGTAACTTTCTCAAAACTTTTAGATTTCCCACCAAAGGACTAAAAATGACAATTTATGATTTTAAAAAGACCTTTGGTGACTTTTCTTTTGAATTTTTGGCTCAGGGACTATTTTTGACAATTTTATAAACTTGGGGGACTGAAACTGCAATTTTTGTAAATTTGATATGTTTTTCATCTGATTTTGATATTTTTGCATTTGAAACACATAAAACACTGATTTGTGATATTTTGATCATTTTGATGTGTTTCTGAGTGTTTTCAGATGATTTTGCAGTTTATTTTGTATGAAAATGATGAGTATTTACACACTCATCACCAATCAAGTGCTT
>BPTQ01000007.1:244990987-245030184 GCA_019973895.1 Chrysanthemum seticuspe | reverse complement strand
GTTTTAAATGTAAAAATATCAAAATCTGGTGAAAAACGTATCAAGTTTGCATAATTGGCAGTTTTAGTCCCCCAAGTTTCAAAAGTTGTCAAAAACAGTCCCTGGTAAAACAAAATAAAGAAAAATGTTATTCAAGGTCCCTGAAATATTCTAAGTTGTCAAAAATGGTCCTTGAATAAATCTTTTGTCAAATGGCAGAAAAGGTCCCTCAAGTTTTGAAATTGTCACAAATAGTCCTTGGAAAATTGAAAATGTCAAAATTGGTCCTTGTACTATTGAAGTTTGTCAGTTTTAGTCCTTATATTAACTTTGGGAAATTGGCAGGATTGGTCCTTCAAAAAAATTAGAATTACAAGTTTAGTCCTTGTATTATAAACCTAAACCAAGCCTTGTCAAAACATTTTGGACCCCTGCCACTTAACCCATTTGACCCCCCTGTCATTTACCTATTTTGGACCCCAAGTCAAACACCAGTCAAACTCAGCCCTTTCCCTCCCCACCTGTCCTGTTTATCTTCCCCACTAGACTGCAACACACAGGCCCTCTCCCATCACCTTCTCTCCTTTCCCACCACCCCCCTCATCATCACAACCCACCACAATAAATGCCACCCCCCCTAGTTGCTAAAACACAGAGCCACAGGTCAAACTGTTTTTCCCGCCATTTTGATCAAATAGCCAAAATCCACCAAACTCATCCATTGGCCAAGCTGAGAGGTGGGATTTGCTCAGAAGGACACGTGGAAGTCAATTGGAGTATAAAAGAGAGGAAGAGAAGCAAAGAGAAACTAGTACTTAGTTTTTTTAATTTTATGTATGTCGTTTTTTAATTCTTAAGTTTTAAATAGAATCTTAGTTGTAATTTCAAGCTTAATTATATCAAACTAAAGTGTTTCAGTGTATTTCAACTATTATCAAGCATCAATTCAAGTTTTAATTCACATTTCATATTTTATGCTTACTGTTGGAAATTTCCATTTCAAAATCTTGTTCCCAAGCTTCAAATAGCTTAATCATCAGTCAAACAAGCTTACTTAAGCTTAATATAGCTTTTGGTAAGTTTCAAATTCAGTTTCAAGCAAATTTGTCACAAAGTCAACAAAAGTCAACTGTGTAGCAATTTTGGTCAAACAGGCATGGAAATGGTTACAGGTTGATGCAGAGCTGGTTTTTGGATTGGTTTGGTATAGAATAGTGAAATTTGGGTTAGTATATGCTGCACAATAAAGCTGGACCCTTGTGAGTTTACATCTCATTTTCCATTCCTAAGTCAATTTGCAGTTTGTGTTTGTGTTTGAATTTGTGGTCATCAAATAGTTTAAACATGTTTAATTAATGGTAATTAGGATGTTAGATTTAGTTTAATTAGTGGAATGAGTTAAATCAATATCTGGCTTAGTTTAAAAATTGCAACAGTTAAAATAAAGGTGTTTGGATCAGATGTGTACACTGAGCTTGAGCTCTTGTTTGCACTTGACATGTGCATACTCACTCTCAAATAGGCTCACTTAACTCATATATGTCTTTACATTGCATCTGCTAATCACAAAAGTCAAATCCATCTTAAAATCTGTCTCAACTTCATAACTGTTGGAATTTTGGAAATACAAAAACTTGTTTTGAGGTTAGATATCATAGAAATAGATTGCAGTAGTATCATTTCATCATAACTCATCAATATCATTCCACAAATTAGTTGCAAAGTTCACTTAAGTCAAAGTTTTAAATCTGTCAAAAAAGTCAAAAATAAGTGAAAACTCAGTTTTAGCCAAACTGAGTTGATTTTTCTTGGACTCATTTTTGAGCCAAATCAAGTGAAACTTAGTGTTTAAAAACTTCAACTGGTCTAGTTTATTTTTATCATTTTTGTGGATTTTTGCCAATTTTCTATAAGCTCCAAAAAAGCTTGTCAAACAGGGGTCATTTGCCCTGCTCATAAAACTCAGTAAGCACTGAGTTTTCACAGTACCTTGCAGAGCTTGTCAAAAGCTCAGCAGAGCTTTTCTAGGTCTGCTTTTTGGTTTGAAAGTAGCTAACCAGGTATACTTTAGTCCCCAAGATCTGTTTCTCAATTTCCAGCTTATTTAAGTGCTTATCTTCCAGCTTAAAAGTGGCACTCAGAAACTGTTTTAGCATCTTAAATCAAAACAATCAAATCTGTGTAGCTGGTGATGCAGTAGTTTAGGATAGTTGTTTTTAGTTCATATTGAGTTCTCTTATCATATTATAGCTTCTGTAATTTATTAATCTTGACTTTAATATATTTTAACTTTTGTAATTTGTAAAAATAGTGATAGCGTTTATTTAATATATTTTAACTTTTTAATTTCCTTTAATTTGCATTTAAGTCGCTGTAATTTATTAATCTTTTCTTTAGGTATAAATAACTCAACATCCTTACTGATCACTATCCTTAGTGATTATTCGACATCTGATTGTGTTAAACACCAGTCATCCTCCGTGGGACTTAACGACCCGGGAATCCACTGTATTCTCCTGATCTAAATTGCATTTGGTGTTTGAACTGTTTTAAGTTCCTTACAGTTGGTCATTCACAAGTGACTAGCTTGCGTGAGAAAACTTGACGGTTTTGCACCAATCAGTAACCAACGTACATATTATACATATGTAACACATAAGAAATTTTCATTATATGGTCACTGATATTCTTCCACTATACTTATCCAACAGTTTGAAAATATAAACGCCTGATATACTATGTTGAATGTCAAACGTAGGCAGCAATG
This sequence comes from Chrysanthemum seticuspe, assembly GCA_019973895.1. Lineage (NCBI taxonomy): Eukaryota > Viridiplantae > Streptophyta > Magnoliopsida > Asterales > Asteraceae > Chrysanthemum > Chrysanthemum seticuspe. The sequence continues at coordinate 245,027,438 of BPTQ01000007.1, read as the reverse complement.
GTCACAATAGATGCAACGTGTCGCCTTACAATATTCTCTCAACTCCTTTACAGCATGGTAAACTATAAATAGAATATTTAGTTTTTGTTATTTTATGTTTAAAAGTAGTTTCTTTGGTTAATGAGTGTTTTGTATGCGAAAACTGTTACAGCTACATCTCACGTTGCGCAAAACACTCAAATAACACCACAACGTATCACTAATTCAGTTGATACTCTGCAAAGAAACACTTCACCATTGTCAACGCATAAACAAGGTACATATTATACGATTCACAGCCAACCGTAGAGAATCTTATTTGTTTTTTTTCTTCTTTGTTTCAGTTTTTTACTTTGTTTTTCCGTTATGTTTTGAGGAAACTGTTATAATAAATTTCTATATAAATAGGCACCAATTCTGTGAACAAAAACACTCCTCAATTAACTCCTGTTGGCACACTACGCAAACGACAGACTCCACTTACTAACGTTTCAACGGGTACGTTTCAAAATTAGAGATACTGTTTTCATGCATTTGTTTGACCCATATAATTTAACCATGGTTGTACTATTTTTGTTTTCACAGTTACTTTTCAAACACCTGTCATCCGTCAACGTACTGCACGTCCAAGAGGTGCTGAATCTTCTGGGGTTTCAAATGGCATTCGTGGTTTAGCAACAAAAAAATCAACATTCGAACAAGGAGAATCTTCAAGAAGACAAAAAAGGTCTACCAGACCAACGTTACAGTCTCACACTCCGATTGTTTTCAATCTTGATGAAGAAGGACCTGTCAGGAAAGTTTACGACAAATACGTCGGTATATCTGAAGGTATAAGTCAGTAATATTCTTCTATAATTGCACAATTTTCATGGTGTTTCTTAGAGTAAAATTAATTAAAATATATTATTTTACGTGAGTGCAGAGTACTATGACATTGGCGATCCTACGTTCGAGTGTAAAGAATGTCGTGCCCTGTTATGGGAAGCAGAAGCAAAACAAGGGAATGCTAATCCGGAGGGAAAAGCTTATTCCATATGCTGTTCCAAGGGAAAAATATCTATTCCACAAGCACCTCCTGCTCCAAAACAGTTAGTTGATTTATTCTGCAATGACGACATCAAAAGTGAAAATTTCAGAAAGAACATTAGAACGTACAACGGCATGTTCGCGTTTACTTCAATGGGTGGCAAGGTTGATGACACAATCAACAGGAAAGGACGAGGTCCCTATGTTTTTCGTTTACATGGTCAAACGTACCATAGTATTGGTAGCTTACTTCCGAAAACTGAGACTCCTCCAAAGTTCGCACAGTTGTATATATATGACACGCAAAACGAAACCGACAATAGAGCGGCTGCCTTAAGGTAAGTGACTGATTGACGTTTTATTATTGTCACTGCATTTTTAACAAAAAAGGATTGATAAACATTATCTCTTACCTAATGTTTGTCCCGTTACTCTATTAACAGTGGTTCAAAATCTGCTTCGTCTGGCACTTCCAATTCAAAGACACCTATTGATCGAAACATTATCAATGAAGTGAAAGATATTTTTGATACATCAAGTGATTTGGTTAAAACATTTAGAAGGGCACGTGACCGCTACACAGAAGACACCGAGCAGAATATTAGAATAAAGCTCATGGCAAAGCGAGGCAAGAGTGGACGACAATACAATCTTCCAACTGCCGACGAGGTTGCTGGACTTATCGTAGGCGACTTGCCTTCCCTTGCAATACCCTTTGTTGATGCCTTCTGCGCAAGATGGGTATTATTTAGGAATACCACAGAAAAATAAATCAGGACAACCAGCAACTGAAAAGAATGAAAGAACAGTTACTATGCGTGAGTGGTTTGCCTATCAAATACAGGACCGCCGGAATACAGAGAATTTATTCATACGTGGAGGTCGTTTGTTCCAGCAATTTCTTATATTATCTACCCAATTTCATATATTATCTACCCATCATATCTGATTCTGATATTCATCTGCTGAAGCTTACACACCATTCTTTTCATTTGTAGTTTCTTTAGAATGCGTATTTCTTCAGAACTTTGAGGAAGACTACACTCCTCGTAATCATTGAAATGATGTGAAGGCTCGGAAGTCTGATGACTGATGGAATACTGTGGGGGTTGGAAATTGTCAAAACCGGGAGAATTGGAATTTTGAAAATTTTGATTCATCGGTTGACATTCAAAAGTCGCATGAGGACCCCCACAATTCTCACAACAGAGATAATTGGGAGAATAACTTTCACCAAAGTTCTGATTGTAACATGGTTCCGGCTCATAGACAAGCGGAACCTGTGGTGGACAATCAAAACCGTAATGAGAATCATTCCCACAATACTCGCATGAGTAGGATTCGTATTGGGGCTGTGGAGGTAGGTAGGAAAAATCGGGTGTTTCATTTGAAATGGGGTCGGGATTACCGACAAATTTGTCTCCGAAACCCACATTGGTACATCGCCGACAATTTCCACCGTTAAATGGACCTCCACACCAGGAACATGTCAAATACCATGACATAGAGAATTAAACGGATAAGAGGGATAAGAGATGAAGAATTAAACTGTTATAGAGGATAAGGAATGGGGAATTAAACAGGTTTGAGGATAAAGAAATGTAGAATTAAACAGATTGGAGGATAAATGATGGATATTTTTGGATTTTTTGAAAAATATGATATAAAAACAAAGAATGAAAATATTTTTGGATTTTCTGATAACTTTACAAAAAACTTTTTACAAAAGATGGGGTATGCACAAGAACGGATCAAAATTTTGGCGCCGCTGCCGGGGAGGCTTTAGCGTGTGTTTAGCCTTTTTCAGATCCATTCTTGTGCATACCCCATCTTTTGTAAAAAGTTTTTTGTAAAGTTATCAGAAAATCCAAAAATATTTTCATTCTTTGTTTTTATATCATATTTTTCAAAAAATCCAAAAATATCCATCATTTATCCTCCAATCTGTTTAATTCTACATTTCTTTATCCTCAAACCTGTTTAATTCCCCATTCCTTATCCTCTATAACAGTTTAATTCTTCATCTCTTATCCCTCTTATCCGTTTAATTCTCTATGTCATGGTATTTGACATGTTCCTGGTGTGGAGGTCCATTTAACGGTGGAAATTGTCGGCGATGTACCAATGTGGGTTTCGGAGACAAATTTGTCGGTAATCCCGACCCCATTTCAAATGAAACACCCGATTTTTCCTACCTACCTCCACAGCCCCAATACGAATCCTACTCATGCGAGTATTGTGGGAATGATTCTCATTACGGTTTTGATTGTCCACCACAGGTTCCGCTTGTCTATGAGCCGGAACCATGTTACAATCAGAACTTTGGTGAAAGTTATTCTCCCAATTATCTCTGTTGTGAGAATTGTGGGGGTCCTCATGCGACTTTTGAATGTCAACCGATGAATCAAAATTTTCAAAATTCCAATTCTCCCGGTTTTGACAATTTCCAACCCCCACAGTATTCCATCAGTCATCAGACTTCCGAGCCTTCACATCATTTCAATGATTACGAGGAGTGTAGTCTTCCTCAAAGTTCTGAAGAAATACGCATTCTAAAGAAACTACAAATGAAAAGAATGGTGTGTAAGCTTCAGCAGATGAATATCAGAATCAGATATGATGACGATGATGATGAGGATAGTATTCAAATGAGGGAATACTATGATTGTGACGAGGAGAGTGTTACTCAATTGAACGATATCATTTCTCAACTCCCTCAGTCTATTGCTATCACACCTATCTTACCTATTATTGCTTCCAAAGACTCTCTCATAATGGGGGACGAGCCTCTTAGCACTATTCCAGAAATGGAATCGTCTAGTGTTGAGGACCTTATCCCGATCCCAAGTGAGTCTGAGGGAATTCTTGACAAAGAGTGTGATGTGTTTTCTCCTCTTACAAATGATCTTGTTGAGACTTTCTCAGATTTTGACAGTGATTATAGTGATGCCGATTCTTTGTATTCTAAAGACATAGAATTTATTGATGCATCACTTCCACTTTCCGAGATCGTCAACTTAGAAGAGGATGTTGACCATGTTGTTTCCACAACAATTCATACGACTATCACTAATCCCTTATTCGAATTCGATTCTGAATTTACTCTAAATTCAGTTAATCCAATCTTTGATAGTGATGAGTCTGACACGGAGACTATAATGGACGAGGTGCATATTTATAGCCCACGAAGTACCGCACATGTCCCACCTCCGTATATGCTTCATGAGGAGTTCGCCGGTGAACTTTCTCATATCATATCTCCGCTGGAGTATGATTGCGTGGATGGCAAAAATCATGATCGGGGGGAGAGAATCTCAATTTGCATAGTTATGACAAATCTTCCCACCCTCCCAACCGAGATGCCTTCCAACCCAAAGAGCTCTACCAATAAAATCCAAATAAGTGCAACTGCACTTGATCCTGAGGAAGAAGATCTTATCATGATCGTCATCATGATTTTCCTTCTTTTCTTCACCTATCTGGTGACTTCCTCTCTTCTTCACTCCTTCGGGAATGAAGACACTATCTTTGACCCCGGCATTTTCATGTACCATCTGTGAGCCGGATCTGTCTCTGTCTTTCTATATCTCATCGGTGTGGAACTTTCACGTGCTTCAATGTTTATCCAAACATCTTGAATGAAAGTCCGATGGAGATTGTATCTTCCACTTGCTTCCCCATGAACCAATGAATTCGGGGTCGAGTCAAGCTAGCGACTCGGAAATCAAAAACAGTAGCACACACAATATGGGTTTTCACCCATATTTCTGTCTTCTTACCCCTTTCTACCACCTAAGTGTGGGGGTGATGCCCCACAAGGTTATATATATATATATATCTTCTAAAAAAAAAAAAAAAAAAAAAATCTTTCTGAATAATGGCCGTAGTATTTCCCTTTTACGTTCTTCGTTTCGGCATAACCGCCGGTACTTTGAATATTGAGGGCAATATTCATTTCTAAGTGTGGGGGGGAATTCTCACGAATTTCATATATTATCTACCCAATTCCCCCGTTTTTGGCCAAAATTTTGATCTGCGCAAAACCGTCAAGTCTAAACAGACTTAAGACAGCTCAAACACAGATGCAATGAAGATCAGAGAATACAGGGGATTCTCGGGTCGTTAAGTCCCACGGAGACTCAATGGTGTGTTAAACACTTGATCAGACGATAGAATGATCACTAATGATAGCGATCAGAAAGGATAGGATTGAATATTACACTACTGAAAAATTTTATAAATTAAAGCGACTTAAATGCAAATTAAGAAAATTAAAAAGATAAAAGATATTAAATAAACGCTATCACTATTTTTAAAGTGATGAACGTTTAAAACCTAAAACTTAAAACTTACGTTTAAATTAATATTACGTAAACGTATAAATAAAAACGTGAAACTTATACAATATAAATCCTAAAAATATGAAAAATACATTTTTACAATCCTAATGATAAAAGAAAATTTATAGAAAAGGAAAATTATTTTTAACACGATTTATTTAATTATTATTAATTAAAAACTATTTTAAACTATTTAATAATACTCAAAAATAAAAGAAAATATGAAATAAGACTAGAAAAATAAAGTTAAGACTTAGAAAAATCTAAAATATGATAAAACTAATTTTAAAACAGAAAATATATTTTTTAGACTTTTTATATATTTATTATTAATTTAAAACTATTTAAAACTAATTAAAATTATTAAAAATACCAAATAAAAGGAGAAAAATAGGGAAAAATACTTTTTAAGCTTTTTACATTTATTTAAACTTAAGAAAAATGAAAAATTATTTTTTGGAACTTTTTCTTGATTTTTTTGTATTAAAAGCTATTTAAAAATACTTAAAAACTAGATAAAATGCAGAAAAATACCAAACAAGCTAGGAAAAATCTGAAAAATTCAGGAAATGCTTAAAATAATATAAGGAAGCTAGGAAAAATGGAAAAACATGGGCTTGTGTACAAGAATAAGGAACTGATGAACAAAGTGCTTATAAATAAGCACTTTAATAAGCCAAATGGAGCACAACAAGCACCAAACTGATATGGAAGCTACTATAGGCTAAAATGACCAAAATGAAGTGAGAAACAACAAGCTAAACCACTGATTTGCAAGGTTGCTAAGATTTGATGATTTTGAGACCAAGTGCAAAAACAGTTTATAAGGCCTACTTTAAGCTTAAAAATAAGACACCTAAATAAGCTGGAAATGAGAAACAGATATTGGAACTTACACTAGACCTGGTCAAGAGCTTGTAAACCAAAATACAGACCTTGGGGAGCTAAACTAAGCCCTGTGCAAGGTTGCCAAGAACTGAGAAAAACTCAGCATAAGCTGAGTTTTGCACAGGGCAGTTTGAACCTAAAAGCTAAGCTCTTTTGAAGCTTGTAGAAAAATCACAAAAATATGATCAAATGACCATAAGAAAATAGAGCAGTAGGGCTTTTAAAAACAACAAGTTTCATTAAAAATGATTAAGAAATGAGCTCATTAAAAATCTTTCTATTCTGGCTCAAAACTGAATTTTACAACTTTTGACTTTCTAAGAAAAAGTGGAAAGTTGACTTAACTGGATTTTGATCATGATTTGTGGACTGAAAATGATATTATTTGATGAGATAACACTAATGCAAGCTTTATTTATGACTTTTAAACACAAAATAAGACTTTTGCTTTTATAGAAACTCAACAGTAAGCTGTTAGGATAGGTTCTATGGAATGTTGACTTGTGAGCTTTGCAAACTTAAGTTAAGACAGATATGAGCTCTTATGAGCTAACCAATCTTGAACCAACAAACCTAAACCACTGGACTAACCTTAAAGACAGGTTTAGAAGTAATTCCAAACACCCCTTATCAAACTGATTTGCAAATTTTAACTATGCTAACTAGTAATCCAGCTTAAACCAATGACTAAATTGAGCTTAATCATGTCTAATATAACTAAATAAACATATTAAAAGCAATAGTTACCACAGATACATGTGCAAGCTAAAACTGCAATATAGGCTTGAAATTGAAAATGAGTAACCTTACTCAAATGTGTCCAGCTAGTTGCAGGATAGAACCAAACACATAACTACTCTATGCTACCCTAATCCAACCATTATCCACCTCTGCAACACCCACTATCAGCTTCCATGCCCATTTGCACCAACAGTTGACCATTATTGACCATGAATGGAAATTACTTGAAAATGAAGTAAAAGCTTATCAAAAGCTTATAAAGGATTTAAATAGACTTATTTAAGCTTAAAGTAAGCTTCTAACAACTTGGACAATGTAATTTGAAACTGAGAAATTTCAACAGTGAACCTTAAAACATGAACTTATTCAAAACCTTGATATTGATGCTCAGAAGTGATTACAATGATAAAGTGACTAGAATTAAACACATTTAAAGCTTAAGATTACATTCTAGATTACTAATTAAGTTTTACTAAAAAAAACGACATACATGAAAAAAATAAAAACTAACTAACTCCCCTCTAGCCATCCTCTTGCCTCTTTTTATATTCCAAGCTTCTCTCACATGCACTCTGAATGAATCCCACTTGAATTTGCAGCCATAGGATCACTAGATGAAATTTTAGCCGTAGATTAGTTTTGGCGGGAAAAGCTTTTTGACAGTTGTAGGGGTTGAGTGAAATGGGAGAGTGATCATTTAATGGTTTTTGGAGTTGTGATGAGGTGGGGGGACAAGGAGGGTGATGTGGAGAGGAGGGGGGATGGATATGTGGAGCTAGTTGCAGAGCAGGTGAAGGTGAAGAGAGGAAATGGCGGGTTTGTGTTTGTTTGACCAATGGGTTTGACTGGTCTTTGGGTGGGTTGACCGGGTATGGATTTGGGCTTTTGTTTATTTTGGGCCAAGGGATAATACAAGGGTCCATTTGGTATAAGTAATAATCACAAGGACCATAAGTGTAAATTCTGCATGACCAAGGACCAATTCTGCCATATTACAAAGTTATTTCAAGGGACCACAAGTGACAAGTTTTAATATTATAAGGACCAAACTTGCAATTTCCAAATTTCCAAGGGCCATTTTTGCCATTTTCTCAAAACTTTTTATATTTTTCACCAAAGGACTAAATTTGACAAGTTATGATTTTAAAAGGACCTTTGATGACTTTTCTTTTGAAATTTTGACTCAGGGACTATTTTTGACAATTTTAGAAACTTGGGGGACTGAAACTGCAATTTTTGCAAATTTGATATGTTTTTCATCTGATTTTGATATTTTTGCATATAAAACACATAAAACACTGATTTGTGATATTTTGATCATTTAGATGTGTTTTTGAGTGTTTTCAGATGAATTTGCAGTTTATTTGGTATAAAAATGATGAGTATTTAGACACTCATCAATCCCCCACACTGAGATATTGCTAGTCCCTAGCAATGATTTGAGAAAACATAATGGATTTTAAACTCTTTACCAAAAGCCATTACTTCTGGAGTAGCCAAATGTTTCAGTTCAAGTAAGAACCATGGTACACCGATAACCAAGTGATTTTGAGCAAACCACCAGCTTTCAACGGATTTGATTTTGTCTTTACCAGAAGCCGTACCCTTCTGGACTAGCCAACTCTTAGATAAATTATCAAGATTATCTTTGGTGAGCTGAATACCAATTATGGATTTTCCACTGCCTTTACCACAAGCCATAACCTTGCGGGCTAGCCAACTCATTATCTTTTGAGGATGATGGGGAGCTGAGGAACCATACAATTTTGGGCAAATTGCAAGCCATATAAACGGATTTGAGAAATCTTTACCAAGAGCCGTTTGCTCCTGGATTAGCCAATCCTTTTGCCTTACAGACATGGCGGACTGATAACCTGATGAGAAAGTGTAGAACACTTACTCCAAAAAAAAAATTTTGGCCAAAAACGGGGGAATTGGGTAGATAATATATGAAATTCGTGAGAATTCCCCCCCACACTTAGAAATGAATATTGCCCTCAATATTCAAAGTACCGGCGGTTATGCCGAAACGAAGAACGTAAAAGGGAAATACTACGGCCATTATTCAGAAAGATTTTTTTTTTTTTTTTTTTTTTTTTTTTTTTTTTTAGAAGATATATATATATATATAACCTTGTGGGGCATCACCCCCACACTTAGGTGGTAGAAAGGGGTAAGAAGACAGAAATATGGGTGAAAACCCATATTGTGTGTGCTACTGTTTTTGATTTCCGAGTCGCTAGCTTGACTCGACCCCGAATTCATTGGTTCATGGGGAAGCAAGTGGAAGATACAATCTCCATCGGACTTTCATTCAAGATGTTTGGATAAACATTGAAGCACGTGAAAGTTCCACACCGATGAGATATAGAAAGACAGAGACAGATCCGGCTCACAGATGGTACATGAAAATGCCGGGGTCAAAGATAGTGTCTTCATTCCCGAAGGAGTGAAGAAGAGAGGAAGTCACCAGATAGGTGAAGAAAAGAAGGAAAATCATGATGACGATCATGATAAGATCTTCTTCCTCAGGATCAAGTGCAGTTGCACTTATTTGGATTTTATTGGTAGAGCTCTTTGGGTTGGAAGGCATCTCGGTTGGGAGGGTGGGAAGATTTGTCATAACTATGCAAATTGAGATTCTCTCCCCCCGATCATGATTTTTGCCATCCACGCAATCATACTCCAGCGGAGATATGATATGAGAAAGTTCACCGGCGAACTCCTCATGAAGCATATACGGAGGTGGGACATGTGCGGTACTTCGTGGGCTATAAATATGCACCTCGTCCATTATAGTCTCCGTGTCAGACTCATCACTATCAAAGATTGGATTAACTGAATTTAGAGTAAATTCATAATCGAATTCGAATAAGGGATTAGTGATAGTCGTATGAATTGTTGTGGAAACAACATGGTCAACATCCTCTTCTAAGTTGACGATCTCGGAAAGTGGAAGTGATGCATCAATAAATTCTATGTCTTTAGAATACAAAGAATCGGCATCACTATAATCACTGTCAAAATCTGAGAAAGTCTCAACAAGATCATTTGTAAGAGGAGAAAACACATCACACTCTTTGTCAAGAATTCCCTCAGACTCACTTGGGATCGGGATAAGGTCCTCAACACTAGACGATTCCATTTCTGGAATAGTGCTAAGAGGCTCGTCCCCCATTATGAGAGAGTCTTTGGAAGCAATAATAGGTAAGATAGGTGTGATAGCAATAGACTGAGGGAGTTGAGAAATGATATCGTTCAATTGAGTAACACTCTCCTCGTCACAATCATAGTATTCCCTCATTTGAATACTATCCTCATCATCATCGTCATCATATCTGATTCTGATATTCATCTGCTGAAGCTTACACACCATTCTTTTCATTTGTAGTTTCTTTAGAATGCGTATTTCTTCAGAACTTTGAGGAAGACTACACTCCTCGTAATCATTGAAATGATGTGAAGGCTCGGAAGTCTGATGACTGATGGAATACTGTGGGGGTTGGAAATTGTCAAAACCGGGAGAATTGGAATTTTGAAAATTTTGATTCATCGGTTGACATTCAAAAGTCGCATGAGGACCCCCACAATTCTCACAACAGAGATAATTGGGAGAATAACTTTCACCAAAGTTCTGATTGTAACATGGTTCCGGCTCATAGACAAGCGGAACCTGTGGTGGACAATCAAAACCGTAATGAGAATCATTCCCACAATACTCGCATGAGTAGGATTCGTATTGGGGCTGTGGAGGTAGGTAGGAAAAATCGGGTGTTTCATTTGAAATGGGGTCGGGATTACCGACAAATTTGTCTCCGAAACCCACATTGGTACATCGCCGACAATTTCCACCGTTAAATGGACCTCCACACCAGGAACATGTCAAATACCATGACATAGAGAATTAAACGGATAAGAGGGATAAGAGATGAAGAATTAAACTGTTATAGAGGATAAGGAATGGGGAATTAAACAGGTTTGAGGATAAAGAAATGTAGAATTAAACAGATTGGAGGATAAATGATGGATATTTTTGGATTTTTTGAAAAATATGATATAAAAACAAAGAATGAAAATATTTTTGGATTTTCTGATAACTTTACAAAAAACTTTTTACAAAAGATGGGGTATGCACAAGAATGGATCTGAAAAAGGCTAAACACACGCTAAAGCCTCCCCGGCAGCGGCGCCAAAATTTTGATCTGCGCAAAACCGTCAAGTCTAAACAGACTTAAGACAGCTCAAACACAGATGCAATGAAGATCAGAGAATACAGGGGATTCTCGGGTCGTTAAGTCCCACGGAGACTCAATGGTGTGTTAAACACTTGATCAGACGATAGAATGATCACTAATGATAGCGATCAGAAAGGATAGGATTGAATATTACACTACTGAAAAATTTTATAAATTAAAGCGACTTAAATGCAAATTAAGAAAATTAAAAAGATAAAAGATATTAAATAAACGCTATCACTATTTTTAAAGTGATGAACGTTTAAAACCTAAAACTTAAAACTTACGTTTAAATTAATATTACGTAAACGTATAAATAAAAACGTGAAACTTATACAATATAAATCCTAAAAATATGAAAAATACATTTTTACAATCCTAATGATAAAAGAAAATTTATAGAAAAGGAAAATTATTTTTAACACTATTTATTTAATTATTATTAATTAAAAACTATTTTAAACTATTTAATAATACTCAAAAATAAAAGAAAATATGAAATAAGACTAGAAAAATAAAGTTAAGACTTAGAAAAATCTAAAATATGATAAAACTAATTTTAAAACAGAAAATATATTTTTTAGACTTTTTATATATTTATTATTAATTTAAAACTATTTAAAACTAATTAAAATTATTAAAAATACCAAATAAAAGGAGAAAAATAGGGAAAAATACTTTTTAAGCTTTTTACATTTATTTAAACTTAAGAAAAATGAAAAATTATTTTTTGGAACTTTTTCTTGATTTTTTTGTATTAAAAGCTATTTAAAAATACTTAAAAACTAGATAAAATGCAGAAAAATACCAAACAAGCTAGGAAAAATCTGAAAAATTCAGGAAATGCTTAAAATAATATAAGGAAGCTAGGAAAAATGGAAAAACATGGGCTTGTGTACAAGAATAAGGAACTGATGAACAAAGTGCTTATAAATAAGCACTTTAATAAGCCAAATGGAGCACAACAAGCACCAAACTGATATGGAAGCTACTATAGGCTAAAATGACCAAAATGAAGTGAGAAACAACAAGCTAAACCACTGATTTGCAAGGTTGCTAAGATTTGATGATTTTGAGACCAAGTGCAAAAACAGTTTATAAGGCCTACTTTAAGCTTAAAAATAAGACACCTAAATAAGCTGGAAATGAGAAACAGATATTGGAACTTACACTAGACCTGGTCAAGAGCTTGTAAACCAAAATACAGACCTTGGGGAGCTAAACTAAGCCCTGTGCAAGGTTGCCAAGAACTGAGAAAAACTCAGCATAAGCTGAGTTTTGCACAGGGCAGTTTGAACCTAAAAGCTAAGCTCTTTTGAAGCTTGTAGAAAAATCACAAAAATATGATAAAATGACCATAAGAAAATAGAGCAGTAGGGCTTTTAAAAAAAACAAGTTTCATTAAAAATGATTAAGAAATGAGCTCATTAAAAATCTTTCTATTCTGGCTCAAAACTGAATTTTACAACTTTTGACTTTCTAAGAAAAAGTGGAAAGTTGACTTAACTGGATTTTGATCATGATTTGTGGACTGAAAATGATATTATTTGATGAGATAACACTAATGAAAGCTTTATTTATGACTTTTAAACACAAAATAAGACTTTTGCTTTTATAGAAACTCAACAGTAAGCTGTTAGGATAGGTTCTATGGAATGTTGACTTGTGAGCTTTGCAAACTTAAGTTAAGACAGATATGAGCTCTTATGAGCTAACCAATCTTGAACCAACAAACCTAAACCACTGGACTAACCTTAAAGACAGGTTTAGAAGTAATTCCAAACACCCCTTATCAAACTGATTTGCAAATTTTAACTATGCTAACTAGTAATCCAGCTTAAACCAATGACTAAATTGAGCTTAATCATGTCTAATATAACTAAATAAACATATTAAAAGCAATAGTTACCACAGATACATGTGCAAGCTAAAACTGCAATATAGGCTTGAAATTGAAAATGAGTAACCTTACTCAAATGTGTCCAGCTAGTTGCAGGATAGAACCAAACACATAACTACTCTATGCTACCCTAATCCAACCATTATCCACCTCTGCAACACCCACTATCAGCTTCCATGCCCATTTGCACCAACAGTTGACCATTATTGACCATGAATGGAAATTACTTGAAAATGAAGTAAAAGCTTATCAAAAGCTTATAAAGGATTTAAATAGACTTATTTAAGCTTAAAGTAAGCTTCTAACAACTTGGACAATGTAATTTGAAACTGAGAAATTTCAACAGTGAACCTTAAAACATGAACTTATTCAAAACCTTGATATTGATGCTCAGAAGTGATTACAATGATAAAGTGACTAGAATTAAACACATTTAAAGCTTAAGATTACATTCTAGATTACTAATTAAGTTTTACTAAAAAAAACGACATACATGAAAAAAAATAAAAACTAACTAACTCCCCTCTAGCCATCCTCTTGCCTCTTTTTATATTCCAAGCTTCTCTCACATGCACTCTGAATGAATCCCACTTGAATTTGCAGCCATAGGATCACTAGATGAAATTTTAGCCGTAGATTAGTTTTGGCGGGAAAAGCTTTTTGACAGTTGTAGGGGTTGAGTGAAATGGGAGAGTGATCATTTAATGGTTTTTGGAGTTGTGATGAGGTGGGGGGACAAGGAGGGTGATGTGGAGAGGAGGGGGGATGGATATGTGGAGCTAGTTGCAGAGCAGGTGAAGGTGAAGAGAGGAAATGGCGGGTTTGTGTTTGTTTGACCAATGGGTTTGACTGGTCTTTGGGTGGGTTGACCGGGTATGGATTTGGGCTTTTGTTTATTTTGGGCCAAGGGATAATACAAGGGTCCATTTGGTATAAGTAATAATCACAAGGACCATAAGTGTAAATTCTGCATGACCAAGGACCAATTCTGCCATATTACAAAGTTATTTCAAGGGACCACAAGTGACAAGTTTTAATATTATAAGGACCAAACTTGCAATTTCCAAATTTCCAAGGGCCATTTTTGCCATTTTCTCAAAACTTTTTATATTTTTCACCAAAGGACTAAATTTGACAAGTTATGATTTTAAAAGGACCTTTGATGACTTTTCTTTTGAAATTTTGACTCAGGGACTATTTTTGACAATTTTAGAAACTTGGGGGACTGAAACTGCAATTTTTGCAAATTTGATATGTTTTTCATCTGATTTTGATATTTTTGCATATAAAACACATAAAACACTGATTTGTGATATTTTGATCATTTAGATGTGTTTTTGAGTGTTTTCAGATGAATTTGCAGTTTATTTGGTATAAAAATGATGAGTATTTAGACACTCATCAATGGGTTCGCCATGGTTGAGAGAGAGCGTATGTTTTTTCATCGTTCCAAACAGTCTAAACTAAGGTGTGATACGTATTCAAATGTGTGTCAAAGCGTCGCATCAGGAAATACCGACCCGTCCACGGTTGGAAAGCCTATCATTTTGCCTTCTTCTTTCACTGGCGGACCAAGGTACATGCAGCAATGTTATATGGATGCCATGGCATTGTGTAGGTGGTATGGTTGTCCAGATTTGTTTATAACGATAACATGCAACCCTAAATGGCCAGAGATTGAAAGATATATGCGGGAGCATAAGATTTCATCTGCAGATCGACCTGATGTGGTATCTCGAGTTTTTAAAATAAAACTCGATCAGCTGATGAAGGATATCAAAGAGTTGCGTTTGTTCGGACGTGTTCAAGCAGGTATGTTCTTTACTTATAGGCCACACCACATTCATCAACATTATAGTGTTATACGAAATGTGTATAATTAGAATTACAACTGATATTATGTTTATTTCAACAATATTGTGCAGTTGTATACACCGTTGAATTTCAAAAAAGAGGGCTTCCACACGCACATGTTTGTTTGTTTCTACATAAGGATGACAAACTGCCAAACGCCGAACATATTGACAAACACATATCCGCTGAGATACCAGACCAAAATGAGGATCCCGATTTGCACAAGTTAGTTTCCGACTTTATGATGCATGGCCCATGTGGTGTTGACGACCCAAATCAGGTTTGCATGGATGATGGTAGGTGTACGAAACACTTCCCTAAAAGGTTTATGCAACACAGCTCTGTTGACTCCGAAGGCTACCCTGTATATAGAAGACGTGATAACGGGATCCATGTTGTTAAGAGTGGACATAAGCTGCACAACGGTTTTGTTATTCCGTATAACGCTGTGTTATTGAAACGTTACCAATGCCACATCAATGTTGAATGGTGCAATCAGGCGGGATCAATAAAATATTTGTTTAAATACATAAACAAAGGTCCTGATAGAGTATCAGCACAGTTGTATGAACCAGCAACAACGGAAGACGGTCAACAGATTGATAAACCTGTTGACGAGATCAAGGCGTTCTATGATTGTAGGTACCTGTCTGCTTGTGAAGCCGCATGGAGAATATTTGGATTCGAGATAAATTATAGAACACCAAATGTCGAACGTCTCTCATTTCATCTCGAAGGCGACCAGCCAGTTGTATTTGGTGAGAACTCTGACCTTGAAACCGTTATTCACAAACCAACGGTTGGTGCTTTTATGTTCGAATCATGGATGCATATGAACGAAATGTATCCATCAGCAAGGGAGTTAACATATGCTGAGTTTCCTACAAAATTTGTATGGAATGTTCCAAAAAGAACGTGGACACATAGGAAGAAACAATATGCAATTGGCAGAATTCATAATGTGCCAGTCTCAGCAGGTGAAGGTTACTATTGTCGGATGCTACTAAACAGTCAAAAAGGTTGTCGAAATCAATGTGAGATAAGGAAAATCCACGGTGTAGTTTATCCTACTTACAAAGATGCCTGCTACGCAGCGGGACTTTTAGATGACGACAAGGAACATATTGAGGGTATTAAAGAGGCAGCCCATTGGTCCTCTGCTGAGCATTTGCGCGACCTTTTTGTTACATTATTGTCACAAAAAGAGCTTGACACACCATTGACAGTTTGGTTGCAAACTTGGCATTTGCTATCAGAAGACGTCGAGTACAAGAGAAGAATTCTTTTAGGCATTCCAGGTATAACCACCAACTTAGCTTTGTTACTAACTTTTTATATAAATTTATACATGAATGGAAATGGTTACTTATTACAAATTAGTGATTTATCATCCCTGTTAAAAGACCATCTTTTTGCAAGTCACCTCAACAAAAAAATGATCTACTGATTCTTACGATATGTGTGTTAGTCTATAAATATCGTACAATGCTCACTATTTTTTACAACTGTTATTTGCATACATAAGCTACGCCTCATGTATGGCTATTTTGATACAGGTTTACGACTAAGCGACGACGAGAAAAAGAATATTTGTTTGTTCTTTATCGAATAACTTATGCGCTCAAGAGGCACCAGTTTGAAAGCTTTTCCAGAACTCCCTTATCCAGATGAGAGTTACATGGCCGACTTTGGTAACAGGCTAATCTTTGCTGAGAGAGATTATAATCCATCAGAGTTACAGGCTGAATACGAGACTCTATATGCCGCGTTAACCACGGAACAGAGAAATGTATATGACACCATCATGACGTCCGTTACAAATGGTAGAGGAGGAAATTATTTTGTATACGGATACGGAGGGACTGGTAAGACGTATTTATGGAAAACCCTTGCTGCGGGGATTAGAAGAAATGGTGACATAGTCATAAACGTTGCATCAAGTGGCATTGCATCTTTATTGATGTCAGGTGGACGGACTGCTCATTCGAGGTTTCATATTCCGATAAATATTGATGAGACTTCTACGTGCTCAATAACTCCGCAAAGTGACTTGGGGAAGTTGTTAAAGAAATGCAAGCTTATTATTTGGGATGAGGCTCCCATGACAAATAAGTTGTTTTTGAGGCATTAGATAGGTCCTTGAGAGATATCTTGCGTAAGAACAGGTACGACACTTTTGATGCGCCCTTTGGTAATATGACTGTAGTATTTGGCGGTGATTTTAGGCAGGTGCTGCCCGTTATTCCAAAAGGTTCCCGGCAAGACATTGTTAATGCATCTTTAAAACAATCGTACTTGTGGGATCATTGCAAAGTGTTAAAATTAACCGCTAATATGGGCCTTACGGTTGGATCACGGCCTGAGGATGTGGCTGAGATAAAGGAATTTGCCGAATGGATATTAAAAGTAGGAGATGGAGATGTTGGAGGACAACACGACGGAGAGGTTTTGATAGATATACCTGAAGATATTCTAATACATGAAACTAATGATCCCGTACAATCTATTATAGATTTCACTTACCCAAACATTTTGGATAACATAGGTGATCCGTCTTACTTCCAGGAAAAGGCCATTCTTGCTCCAACCAATGAAGTGGTTGACAGTATTAACGATCATTTGCTTCAAACCTTTCCTGGTGAAGAAATAGTTTATCTTAGTTGTGACAACATAGATAAAACTGACCGTGGTGGTGCTATAGACCAAGCCGTCTTTTCACCTGAATTTATCAACGGTTTAAAATTTTCGGGTGTCCCAAACCATAGGCTCGCATTGAAGGTCGGTGTTCCAATAATGTTGTTGAGAAACATTAATCAATCACAAGGTTTGTGTAATGGGACAAGGCTTTAAGTGACTAAATTAACGCGTGCCTCTATTCAAGCCAAAATAATTAACGGAACACATTTTGGCAATACGGTTATACTTCCAAGGTTGAAAATTACTCCATCGGATAAACGTTTACCACTCAAGATCGTGCGCAAACAATTTCCTGTGTCAGTTTCTTTTGCCATGACGATAAACAAGAGCCAAGGACAATCACTTTCGAAAGTTGGTTTGTACCTACCACGTCCTGTTTTCACACACGGACAATTATATGTCGCACTTTCACGTGTAAAAAGCAAAAAGGGTTTGAAGGTTGTTATTTGTGATGCCGATCGTAATTTATTAAAGACTACTACAAATGTAGTCTATAAAGAGGTTCTTCACGGTCTTTGATCAGTTATCAACAGGTATGTTCGGATACTCACTTAATGTCATACGAATTTGTTTTTTACATGTTTATTGTAATTCACACAAAAGTTTTACTTACACATTGTTTTCATGGTTTGTTAGGTTCTCGACGAATTTGTATTGCCTTACCAATTCATCTACTTCTCACTACATACGTTTTCTTTTTCAAGCCTGTCAAGATTGAAGACCACCTGAATGTATGTAGGAGACATTATTACTTACAATAATTGTACTCTATATTGTACTTGACTTATCACTTCATATTAATAAATAACAGATTCAATATTTGTTTTCTTTCATTATTTTTCTTATTTTGTTTACATACTAATTTTTTTCTTTTTGCAACATCTTTTTTCCTCTTATTACTTTTATTATCATCTCATTTATATTTTTTTTTAAACATAACCCGGTGTCAACGAGTCTTATAAGCTAGTACCAAATAGATGAAAACACCAAGGAAGTAAACACACAACTTAAGAAATAAATAACCAATTATTGCTTACGACGTGACTTTGATGGCTTTTGTAGCGAGGACACAAGATTAAGCCATTGAGGGCAATTGTTACGCCATTAAAAGGAAAGTGACAAGGTTAGCTATATCTATTTATACAAACTTTGAAAATTATCAGACGAGATGATGTAGTGGTTATGCCATTAAAAGGAAGGTGGCTTCTTTTTTCTTTTTTTTTTTAGCAAAAGATTGTTTGTATTGAAAATAAATAACAAATGATCCAAAAAAATGATACACGATAAATAGATGTAAGATTACATCCTGAAATACAATTGTTGTCGACATAACATGAAATACCACTAAAAGTGATCTCTTGAGCGATTTTTGAAGTCCTGAGCAGCATATATGAACTTTGGAAGTAACAAAATTTCTTGAAACAACGTGAGTCGGAATTGATGAAACAACTAGATTACACAAATGTGCACCTTGCCACCTTGATTGCTGAAAAGGAGAAAAACTTGCCACCTTGATTGCTGAAAAAGAAAAAAACTTGCAACCTTGTTCAAAACCAATAAATACTTTGTTCATGATACCACCATTGTCGTTCAATCTTCTAAAAGGAAGGTGGCTAATAGGCTATTTATATCAGGACGTAATTCCTCAAATGCAGGAAAAGTACAAGTGGGTTACCCTATTAATATATGCCACAAAAAAATTGCATTTCTCAAACGCCTCAGGGCGAAAGTCGCCCTGGGTAGGTGGGGGCGACTCTTATAAAATTGCGACACGTGTAAAAAATAAGTACATGAGTGGAACATGTGTCACAATTTTTTAAAAGTCGCCCCCACCTATCCGGAGCGACTTTCGCCTGAGGCATTTTGAGAAAGAGAAATTTTTTGGACCATATAAGGTAAGTCAGGTTGTACTTTTGGGGTAGTTGTAGAATTAGCTCTTATATCAATCTTCTATACCAATAAACTTTTACTTTTTAAAGGGATTGGTTATTCATACTCTTTTTAAAATGATTGTGATACTCTTTCTAAAAATTTTAATTTTTTTTTAATAAATTTTTTTATTATAAATATGAGAATAAATAATATAAAACATAAAATATAAAGTTTGATAAGTTAAAAGTAGTAAAACATGAAAAATGCTAAACAAAAAATCATTAAATTGTCTTGTAGTACTAATAAAGTGGGTAAAAATGCTAAAAAAAGATACAAAATATAAAATATAAAAATTAACAAGTAAAAAATAATAAAAAACAAAAAATGCAAAACAAAAATTATAAAAAAAAATTGTTTTGTTCAATAAATACAATGAGTAAAAAAGATGGTAGAAATGGTAAAAGAAGGGTGGAATGTGTACTCATACTAATACCCCCTTTTAAAACTACGGTAAGATATTGAAATGAGAAAAGAAAAAACAATTGTGCATATCTTTAAGATTTAAGTATACAAATAGACCTAACTCATTTACACATTCAATTTTTAAAATACATAATTTATCTCTCTTCATATTCACCAATCATTTTTAAAATACACAATCACATTTGTAGGTCTCTTTTTAAGTCCACTACTTAGGCCTACAAATCATTTTTCTTAAGTAAAAGCTTCAAGATTCCGATATTTTATACTAAGAAATTTTATGAAACGATACGCAAACAAAAACACATTTTATTTCGATCCACCTTTTCCTTATTGATGCATACATGGTTCCATACAATTAAAAAGACACCAGAAAAAGTTAAGCAAATATTATTGTCTTCTAAACATATCATCAAATTATCATTAAATAACAACAAAGCAATTGTAACATCATATCGTCTATTTATATACGGAGTAGTTTAGAGCTTGAGAGGACTGTAAAAAAACGCACCGTTGGATACTTGGATTGGTGCAAGTTTTATAGCCATGTGATATTTTTGACCATAGGGAAGGTGTCGGTGGAAATGTGTCGGTCCCTTAACCGTTGTGCATAAGAAAGTCATTTAAATGGGCCTATGACAGCAAGTAATGCTCTGTTCTCTCCAACTTTATTATCGTCTTATTATTTATTTCTTGTTTTTTAATCTTGTTTCATAGTTGTTTCTTTCTTATGATCTAAACGATCGTAATAAATTACTTTTTAAAGTATGTTTGATTAGATATCGATCAATAAAAAACGTTTTTGTGTAGTGATATATAGAAATCAACAAAATAATGGTTGATAATAATACTAATAAGTGGACCATTTTGTGACCCAAAGTCACTATCAGACTTATTAATAACAATGATTCCTTTGATAAATAACATTATTAACTAGAAATATATGTAGACTCTCATATGTTATAAAGTTGTAATGTTTCATTTGACATGCAATCTTTTTATACCGGTAAAATAGGTAAACTATTTTAGTAACAGTGTGTATTAGAATAAAAGGGAGATTCACATTTATATCCTTCTCTAAATGAATAATTACATATATGTCGATAATGGAACAACTATGTTGATACTAGAACATGACACACAAATGAAAAAGGTTGGTATATGTATAGGTTTGCGATCGCGACCATCAGAGCCGTATTCGAGAGTGTGCGATGTGTGCAGTCGTACAAAGCCTCTAAATTATTAGGGTCTCAAATTTTATATATAATATGTATATATATCCATACGTGTTCTAGAAAATGACTACAAATGTTTGATTTAAGATGTTGCATTGGAAAATGCTAATGAGAGTGGTTTTATAATGATTATTTATCATTTTATCTCTTTAAAATATTATCTAATTTCTTTTATTAAGCCTCATTTTCATAATTAAATTAAATTTTGCACGGCCTTCACAAATTTAAAGACGGCACTGGTGACCATGAGTCCATGATGGAAAAATCTTTCATGAATAAAATTTGTATGAGTATAGGAATTGAAACATTAAGACATTGAAAAAGCATGTGTCAAACCTTACACATCATCAAGTAATTCAAGAACAAGTCCACAACATTTTCAAAATGGTTCTTATTATATTTTGGTATCTCGTGCTATTATATAGTCGACCAAAAGCATGTTATGCATCCTCATTTTGAGTTATTTCTGTTTCTAAACTCTTATCATATTTATGGCATATTGTATTAGTATGAACCGCTAATTCAGTAATGAAATCAAGTGCTCTTTCACCTAAAGATTCTATTTGTCTCTTTTTCAATTTAATTAATTATTCTTGAGCATATTTTATTAATTACAGCAAGTCCTTTAATCAGAAAGAATTCAGCCCATGTCTTCAATTACAAAAGCATGCCAAATTTTAAAGATGAAAATATTTGTATGCTACTAAAATGAAGTGGAATTGAATTGATTGATAGTCGTAAAGCGTAGGGCAAGCTGATAGTTATTATACTACTAACTTATTATGTTGTCGTCTTGGAGATATGCTAAGGACAAGTAGCACTCTTATCTACTACTACTTATTTGCCATAATTTTCAATAGAATACAGAGTATGTAATTAATAATTAAGATGGTGCCTACGCGTCGTGCGGTAAGTACCCTGTAATAAAATTTTCAGCGAGTAATATCTTCTGTTTATATGTTTTCTGTGACGATTGATAATAATATCATGGTATTAAAAGTTACTCATCTATTATTTCTTATGATGATAAATGTAACAAGGGGAGTTTGATGAAAAAAACATGAATATGAAAAAAATAACATATACGATTATAAAAAGAAAACTTAAGATAAACCCAAATTCGTAACTAAATAGTGTAATACAATAAGTTAATTAGAGGGTTGTTATTAGGGCTGAGCAAAATCACCCGAAAACCAACCCTAACTGACAAATCGACCGAAATCGGGCCGAACTTAACCGAACCGACCTTATCCTGCTTCGTTTTCAGTTTTGTATAAACTTTTCAATTCGGTTCGGTTCGGTTACGGTTTGGTTCGTGTCAAAATATGTTTTTTTTTGTTCGAAATAGCTTTTTCTCGGTTTCGGTTCGGTTTCATTGTGATCGTTTTTTTTCGGTTCGGTTCTCGGTTCATATTTTGCCCTCATTCAGTTTTCGGGTCAGGTCAGTTTTGGTTGGGTCGAGTCGTGTTCGACCCGCTACTCAGCCCTAGTTGTTACCATTTGGTTAAAATAAATGATTAAAAGATTATAAAGTATATGGTTAGGTTTATATTAGGTCAAATAAAGAATAGCTTTTATCGTTTGTATCAAATATTATATTAATTGTATGAAGCATTTGTGTTTGATTAGTAATGTATTTTTTATTAAGAAATTTTTTTTTATTATTTATTTTTTAACATTAACGAAAAAATTGAAAAATGAATAGTTAAATATGTTATTGTATCAGATGATTGTACACGATGCTTAGATAGTAATATTTGTTTAAATTCCATAAAAATCTTAAATTTTTTCGAAGAAAGATGTAGAATGCTTTATAGGTAGGTAAGTGTAGATTTATTGCTATTTTACCTCAAAACTTAGATAAAATGTTTTAGAAACACAATGAGAAACAACTAATTTTACTTGACCATTTGGTTGTTGGCACAGAATGCAATGCAGTGCACTCGAAGTAAGAGTCGGTGCAACGAATCAATCACTTGTACCTGCCCACCATACACTACAAATATGGATCAATTTATATTAATCACCCTCAACTATTTATAAAATGTAACTTTGGTCCAATACTTTTTTTTTTTGTTTATTTTGTTTTTTCTTTAACAAACCAAAATTTTTGTTTGATCCACTTAGGGCTGAGCGTCGGTCATAAACCGACCCGAATCGAACCGAACCGAGAAAACCGAAGACCGAAAATCGTGAAAAACGCGAACCAAAACCGAACCGAATGTTGTCGATTTGGTTCGGTTCTATTTTGTCGGTCTAGGTGTATTTTGGCATGTTTTTGTCGGTTTTGGGCCGAACCGGACCGAACCGAACAGGCCCAAAACCGAAAGCATGTAAAACCTGAAACCGAACTGACGGGCTGTCAGTCCAGTTCGATCGGTTTCGTCGGTCTGGTTCAGTTTTGAACCTTCGGTGCTCAGCCCTAGATCCACTATATATTTTAGTGTCCACTATATATTTTAGTGTCTAATTCATGGAATAGTCATCCAAAATTGTTAGATACTAGATACAAGTTTGGTGACAATCCTTTGCTAATATTCTTGTTAAGGTTGCACAAAATCAGTATGAGCATAGGATTGGGATCCTCTCAAGTTGAGAGGATAACTTGACTCAAGTTAGGAATATATGAGCCATTGGATTTGATCCAATGACTCAAATCAAAAGAAGTTCTTTTGATTTGAGCCATTGGATCAAATCCAATGGCTCACAATCATCCAACTTGAGTCAAGTTGATCTTCTCAACTTGAGAGGATCCCATTCCATGGGCATAACATTGGTGCCATGTCATAACTTTAAAAAACACATTAGTTGGCTAAAATTAGGAAGCAAACATTTATTTTCAAAACAAATTATAAAAGAAAAGTGAGTATTTAACTTAGGATGGGAGAAGTATACTATAGCCACAAAAATCTATGCACATAGATAATTATTGTCACTTTGGTAGGTAGAGAAATGATAGAACTACAAAATAACTTTCACAAAAAATCTTACAAAATGATGTGTCATTTCGTGATTGATTTAATTATAGAGAAGAGAGAGAAAATATATAAAAATACACCAATCATGAAATGACAACTCATTTTGTAAGAGTTTTTGTGGATACTATTTTGTGGTTCTATCATTTCTCTGGTAGGTATTGATGATGTTATACTAACAATTGTAGATCGACATGGAATATTTGACAGGTAAAAACAGAGTAAAATCAATTAGTAGGTTAGCATAAAATGCATCATCTAGGTCTGAGAAATTAGTTCATTCTAGTCAGTATAGAGATAACTCAAAAAAATATTACTATGTCAGACTCTAGGCCAAAAGATCAAATAAGTTTGTTAGAGTGGTAATCATTAAAAACTTTGCCATTAATATGTGGCTCAAATTAGTTTAACTTACGTATGCATGTATTTTGCACCACTTAACTATAATGGAGATTAACTTGGTACCCCAGGTCTCATGTAATGGTCTTATATAAGATGTTTGATTTTTCTAATAACATAAAAATATATAAAATATTTTACGAATTTGTTATGTACAATTCTACAATTTTATTGTTCTAGCACTTTTTATCCCCTTTAACTAGCTACTTAGATTCTTGAAAATACATGTACAATCTAATTTAAGAAATTCATATAGAATCAACTTTAGAGCATAAATACATGTTAAGTTTAATTTGAATAACAGAACACATCACGTTAGATCAATATTATACTACGATGTTTGATGTCCAGACCTTTTGGATCTGATAGCCTTGATAATCTTCTATGAACTATGATAAAGTATGATGCGACATTTTTCGCCTTGCCACTGGTGCTGAGTACGTAATCAAGTTCTGATTTGAAGTTTATGGTTGGTATAAAAATAGAAAGCGTTTTAAATGCCTTACTACAAAAAGTCGGTGGTCCTATTTATAGTGGTCGAGCTATTGCGCATGACGTCCGATTAGTAGTTATGCCGTATACGCATGAATTTGACAATTAATGCTCAATCGAGGTTTGATCAACTGATGTGTGTAGTCTTAATAGTTGGGCACACAAATGTGGCATTTCACTTCTAGCGGTTCATGAAAAGTCATCTTCGAAACTGGGTAAACCTTTGTTCGGACTCAGATGATCTGAAAGAACTATTATGCCATATCTGAAGGATCCGAGACGCCGTCAGAAAACATCAACTATCCTGATAAAATAAAAGTTATAGTTAAAGGACCTTTTGAGCCACTCATGAATAACACAAGGGTGGCAAATAAACACACGTTATTAGATAAAATGTCACAATTGAAGTTTCTGACAGACTGTCTTTGTCGCTTAGTAGAGTAGACAGTCATTCACCACCCAATTTTATAAGTATATATTTTCCATGATTTAATAATTATTAATTTCTGAGTAGCTAATACTATAACACAACAGCATTACAACATTACTATTATTATCAACCACCCTCCTTTCCTTATTACTCCACTCACAACACTCTCATCTCTTCTTCACATTTGAAACCTTCAAGATTCATACATTGATTTGATCTGGGCTATAGAAAAATGTATGGAAGAGATCCATGGGGAGGGCCATTAGAAATAAACAACGCGGATTCCGCAACAGACGACGACAGGAGTCGAAACTTAAATGATTTCGACAGGGCCGCATTATCGCGGCCCTTGGACGAAACCCAACAAAGCTGGCTGCTAGGACCAGGTGAAGAGAAAAAGAAAAAATATGTGGACTTGGGTTGTATTATTGTGAGCAGGAAGATATTTGTATGGACGGTTGGGATAATATTAGCAGCTGGGTTTCTTGCTGGATTTGTTACTTTGATTGTTAAAACTGTTCCTAGACATCACAAACATCCTCCTCCTCCTGATAATTATACTCTTGCTCTTGAAAAAGCTCTCATGTTCTTCAATGCTCAAAAATGTAAGTTCTTTTTCATTGCTTCTTGTTACTTTTTATGTTAATGTTTCTGCTATATGACTTTCATAGTCCAAGGGTCATTTGTTGATGAATTGTGTTTGCATAATTTGGAGGTGTTTTTTATATATACAATAGATCTAAGGTGTCGGTGGATCAGATCTGATCTTGCTAATTAATCATGGTTGAATATTAATGATTATACTTTAGACATATGGTCAATTATTTGATTAAAGATTTATTAAATAGGTAAACACTTTGACTTATAAGTCAAAGAATCTCATCTTCACTTTACAAATGATCTGAATTCGTGAAATTTCTACAGAAAAGAAATGTGATAAATGCATTATGGATATCTAAACGATACTAAAAGATTGAATCTTGATTAAGGAATTAGTTGCTTTCTGGCACAAACGGATGATTTTTGTGTGTTATCTTATTGTTTGTGTTTTGATCCATGTAGCCGGAAGACTTCCTAAGCATAATAATGTATCATGGAGGGGTAACTCATGTTTAAATGACGGAAAGGCTGATAAATCCGGGGCTGTTATTAAGGATCTCGTTGGAGGGTATTATGATGCCGGGGATGCAATTAAGTTCCATTTCCCAAAAGCTTTTGCCATGACCATGCTGAGTTGGAGTGTGATTGAATACAGTGCTAAATATGAAGCTGCAGGAGAGCTTAATCATGTTAAAGAGATCATTAAATGGGGAACGGATTACTTTCTTAAAACGTTTAACTCTTCGGCTGATACTATTAGCCAAATCGTAGCTCAGGTGAATTCTCGTACCTTTAGGTTATTTTAATTCCATAGAGTGTTTGGATTTGCGTTTTGAGACTGATTATCTGATAATTGTGACTCCAAGTCACACTAATCAGTTTATGATTTTGGGTAAACGAACTTTGATTTAGCTTGCAAAAATAATCGTAATTATCTAAAAGTAAAATAAATCTACTAATTATCCTTTTCAAAATAATTATAAAGTATTTTATGTTCATTTCACAAGCCATGTCAACCTTTTATATTCACAAAAATGTATGTTGTAAAAAAAAATCTAAGTAACCATTTCACAATGTGATCCTAACTTGTTTTGCGGATTTTATATGGTAGGTTGGTAAAGGTGATACGTCAGGAGGGCCAGATGATCCCAATGATCATAGTTGTTGGATGAGACCAGAAGATATTGACTACGAACGACCTGTGACTGAATGCTCTAGTTGCTCTGATCTTGCTGCCGAGATGGCAGCTGCTCTAGCTTCTGCATCTATTGTCTTTAAAGACAACAAGGCGTACTCAAAGAAACTTGTTCATGGTGCTGCAACCCTTTGGAAGTTTGCTAGAGATCAGCGTGGTATGTACACTACTGGTGGAGCCGATGCTGCAACTTTCTACAATTCAAGTATGTATTGGGATGAGTTTGTTTGGGGAGGAACTTGGATGTATTATGCAACTGGAAACCAGTCGTATCTTTACCTTGCTAGTCACCCTAAACTTGCAAAGCATGCTGGCGCCTTCTGGGGTGGACCCGACTATGGTGTTCTTAGCTGGGACAACAAGCTTACCGGAGCTCAAGTAAGCTATCAAACATCATTTGAATGAAATGCAACACATTTGAATCGGTTGATTGCTTATTAATTATGCATATTTTCATGTTCTTAGGTGTTGCTGACTCGATTGAGACTGTTTTTGAGCCCTGGTTATCCATATGAAGAAACATTGCAAACGTTTCACAACCAAACGAGTATAATCATGTGCTCATACCTGCCATATTTTTCAAGTTTTAACAGAACAAAAGGTTAGTTAGTGAGTATAAATCCTTGTTGCTAAAGTACCCCACCCTTTTTTGGCAGTCATAGATGAATGATTATCGTCTTGTTTTGCAGGTGGATTGATTCAATTAAACCATGGAAGACCTCAGCCCCTTCAGTACGTTGTGAATGCAGCCTTCTTAGCTACCCTGTACAGTGATTATCTTGATGCTGCAGATACCCCCGGGTGGTATTGTGGTCCTAATTTCTATTCCACTAACGAGCTACGGAAGTTTGCTCAGACACAGGTACGCATTATAGCTAGAAATGGCAAATGAGCGGGCTAGATAGTGCAAAGGCTAAGTCGGTTTATTCTATAATAATGTGGTTGACATCACCAATCGGATTAGACCTATATTTAGTGTTAGTTGTGTCAAAGTACAGTGCTTTTGTTACCTTCAATCAAACCCGACCCGACTTGTTTCAAATTACGCTAAAAGGTGACATCTCCTGAAATGTTATTTAACCCCAATTAGTGCTCGATTGCCCCCTGCAATCACATTTCCTGGCTCCGCCACTGATAGTGTACCAATACGGGTCGGGTAAAAATGGGTCATTTTAGTACTAGTCTGGCAGGGCTGATCCCGAAACACATTGTTCATCCACAAAATCTGTATAATAGTTAACAGATTAACTACAAATATAGAAACAATATTCTTACAGTTATAATATAATACTTTTCAATAAAATGATTTAAGCCATATGCCTAGAAAATACAGTTTTAACTACTTTCGACACTTTTAAACCATTTAATCTGTTTGATCTATAGTTAGATTTAATCTTCGTTTTACTTATTTCACCGTTAGAGATTATACATAACCCAACATGTAAATATAATGGGTAAAAGTTTCCACCTTTATTAATAGCCATATCATGCTTTTCTATCAGCATTACTATGTATAAACACGTTGTTTTCTTTCTTTTATAGATTGACTATATCCTTGGGAAGAATCCGAAAAAGATGAGCTATCTTGTGGGTTTCGGCAGTCACTATCCAAAACATGTCCATCACAGGGGTGCATCCATTCCCAAAAACAGAATTAAGTATAGCTGCACAGGAGGAATCAAGTGGAGAGATTCTAAAAAACCAAATCCCAACACTATAGTTGGTGCCATGGTTGCTGGGCCGGATAGACACGATGGTTACCATGATGTACGTACAAACTACAATTACTCAGAGCCTACTCTTGCTGGAAATGCTGGTTTAGTTGCAGCTCTAGTAGCCCTTTCGGGTGACAGAACCTCAAAGATTGATAAAAACACCATCTTTTCTGCTGTCCCACCTATGTTTCCGACTCCCCCACCACCACCAGCCCCATGGAAGCCTTGAAGTGAGAACACTGACCAACTTCTTTTTATGATGTCTGTGTGACTTATAGTGAACAAGATTTTGCTATACTCTAGTGGTTTTATAGGATGGTCTGCACAAGACTGGTAAGCGAAAGCATATGGATCGGGGCTGATACTCTAGTGGGAGTACTTGAGGATTTACTTTTGAGAATGGAACTTGTGATTATACATATATAGTATGTATTTGTTTTTTCTTTTTTTTTTTTTTTTTTCTTTTGATGTCACAAAAACAATCACATGTATGTAGAATTTGAAACACTGGGAACTTTGTAACACTCTTGATTATTTTCTAAATGAAATCTTTTTGTTTCCCTTTGAAATCAAATTTGTAAACTTGACTTGTCAGTGTCTCCATTGCATGAAATACTCTAGACTTCTAGAGCATAAGCCTTGGTTTTGCTCTCCTTGTAGATGCAAGCCACACCAGGGGGAATGGAGGATATCAGATGATTTGCACAAAAATCAACCTCACAAAAGGGGTTTACCATACGTAAACGAAGCAACCATATTCGATAAGCAAATAAAAATGTAGCGAAAGCTCATACTAGCTAGGTGTAGACTGGACCGCAACCTGATACAAACCGTCTATTATTGTATCACTGCATCAAGATTTGTTTCCTGGTACTAGCCAACACGACCATACATCGTACGAAACGCCTATACAAATTGAAGGTTAAGTTCAATTCTTGCACTGTAAAAACACATCTTTAACCTGAAATTAAACAATTTGGGACAATGCGTGTGTAGCATAATTTCAAGTTTGTAAAACATATTGCATGAAGTAAGTCGTTCTATAGTTTTGTTGATCAGGACATTCTGCTACAACATACTTGATAAGTAAGAAGGCTTGAGTTCGAAGAAACTTATACTAAAAGCTGTCAAAGTGTCAAGTATCTTAACGGTTTTTTATTACTTTTGCCCACTAATTTTTTTATATAATAAAACAAAACCTGTGGTGACTTTTGCATTTCCAAAAAATCCAACCATTCCTTATTAAACCATTCCTTATTAAGTAACTAGCAGGGTACCCGCGCGTTGCAACGGCAGATACCCTAAAATAAAAAATTTCGATGAATAATATATTTTAGTTTATTATGTTCTTTTTAACAATAAATTTACCGATATCAAGAATTTCGTATAGCCCGTGCTCGTTCGGGCTCGAACCCGTTGGCCCGTGTCTGCTCGGGCTCGAGCCCGTTTGGTCCGCGCCCGTTCGGGCTCAAGCCCATTTGGCCCGTTGCCCGTTTGGGCTTGAATATTTGTATAATGTGCTTTATTATTTGTAGTAGTGAAATTTAATGCAGAAATTGTGTTTAATTTGGTTGTACAATATGCTTGATAATTTGTATTTCTTATGTAAAGGGTGTTTTAATAACTGTATTAGATGTATTTATTGACCAGTTAAATAATTGACTACATTAAATAGCATTAATGTGGTGTTTTGTTGTACACTATGCTTCCTGTCTTGTACGTCTGAAAATTATGTGCATTAAAGTGTTGTACATTATGTTTCTTTTCTTGTAAGTAGTAGTCATTATAGTCATTAATTACATTGACCACTTTAATAACATTAATGTTGTAAGTCTGAAAATTACATCATGCTTATTTTGTTGTACACGATGTTTATTTTGTTGTAAATCTGAAAATTGGTTGCAACTATTGTACATTGTGCTTAAATGATTGTAATTTTTGATGAAGGGGTGTTTTTAATAGCATTAATGTTGTTTGATAGAATTTTGGTCTTAAAATGACACCATGCTTTATTTTGTTGTACAATATGCTTAATTTTTGTAATTCTGAAAATTGGGTGCATTAAAGTGTTGTAAACCATGCTTTATTTCTTGTAAGTCTTAAAAGAGTGAGGTGACTTAGTATATTATAAGTAGTATATATAATTAAATTATTATTGTTATTTTTCTCAAGAATATTTAATTAAAAAGACCAAAATATTTCCAATCTGTCTAATCTTTATCAAAGTTAGTTTTTCTCATAACAGGGTAAAAAAGGTGAAAGATACAGATGTCCTTACCGGGTATTTTTAATAGATTTGAACGAATGTGTAAAATTTGTTAAAAAACAGGACCTTAGCTAAAACCGATTTTGTTTTAGCTAAGATACACATGTCCTTACCGGGTATTTTTTAATCGATTTTGTTTTAGGTAAAAAAGGAAGAAAGACAAAGATTAAAGGAAGCGCAAATACAATGTCAAGTGGGATGATTAGGTTACAACGGATTTTGTTTTGTTTTGATTTGTTGCTTAAAGAGAAACGTTCAGAAACTACTTTTTAATAAGTTTATGTTCTTTAAGAAACTTATTACATATTTTTGGACCGAACTGTTAATTTTTTTAAAAAAAAACTCCCGACTTCTTAGTTTTTTTTAACAGCGTAAATAGAATATATATAAAATGAAGCAGCTAGCAAGATGCTAGATGCAAAAAGAGTACAATTACAAGAAAGCAACAGCAACGAAAAAAATCGTAACAACAGATACACCCTAGAGAGACACCAAAAGAGAAACACAAACTCTAGAGCAAACCGAGACTTTAACTGCTAAGGCAAACAAAAGGGATGAAAAAACTTACGCCAATTACAGACGAGACATAAGAAAAATCCCCGTCGACAGAGGCCGCGCCCGGTTTTCACTCTGTGACGTTTTTGTTGTTGTCCCAAACAAGTCCCGGTTTGAGAAGCTAAAAAGGAACCAACCAGACTTGCGCCCCCTTGCCTCGACTGAGAACTGCAACCCACGAAAAAATCATCCAGCAGCAAGGGGACTTGTTAACCATTCGGTCCAAGAGAAATGCCACTTCCTATCTCGGTTAGATATCCATAGAAACGCCAACGAGATAATGGACTGAATGGTAACAAGACTAGTGACCTGAATGCGATTATGAAGAACATTGTTCCTTTCTTTCCAAATGTGCCACCACTAAAAAAATAAAATAGCTTCCAGAATGTCTAGTTGCAATGCCGTGAAATGAGAATTTTTATACCAATCGACCAATCCCCTCGGCTCCATACTGGGGATCGCGATGTTAAGCCCCTTGCTAAGCTTATCACGGCAATCATCATAGTAAATACACGTGTGGAAGATATGGCTGGAATCGTCGAACCCATTTGAACAAAGGTTACACCTGAACGTGTCAATGTCAATGCCGTGGCCAAACAGGTTCACTTGGGTAGGAAAATTATTGTGTAGAAGCCGCCAAATGAAAATGTTAACTTTCTTGGGTACTCTAGTATTCCATAACGTATGCGAGTTGCTTGTAGGAAGAGAAAGATGACCAATGTACCTGCGTATAGTAGCAACAGAAAAGTAAGACTTACCTTCAAAACTCCATGTCCAAGAGTCGTCTCCTTCCTCAAACGAATAAGGCAAGCTTTGAGACAAATCATTGTATTGATCGGTTTCAACTCCTGACCTCAGCTCCCGTCGCCATCTCCATCTCCAATTCGTCCCCGTAAACCTTTCTTGAACCGCGCAACCCTTCTCCAACTCGATAGGAAAAAGGCGGGGATATCTAGTCTTGAATAGGACATCGCCACACCAAACATCTTCCCAAAATCTCGTAGAATCACCATTGCGAACTCTTCTACTAATCACATTATTAGGCATATTGAAATCATCGTGAATGTTTTTTGCCACATCAGTGATATTTTTCCAAAGCCCCTTAGAATTTGCCGACATGTTGACAAAACAATCTCTTCCATGAATATCGATCACAACACGAGCCCAAAGACTCTCATTACAAATGAGTCCACACCACGTCCATTTATAAAGGAGAGCCTTGTTCATGGCATTGAGGCTACCAAAACCCAAACCCCCGTCACCTTTGGCAGCCATATCCAACCCCCATTTTTCCCAATGCATTTTTCGGTTACTGTCCGATCCCCCCCCCCCCCCCCCCCCCCGCAGAAAAATGTAGCACGCATAGCTTCCAGCTTCTTAACCACCAGTTTAGGAACCCGATAAACAGAAAAGAAATAAAATCCGAGACCCCCAAGCACCAAAGAAATAAGAGAAGAACGGCCTCCAATGGATAAAAAATTTACTTTCCAACCCGGCAATTTCTGTTAGGACCCTTTAACAATCCATTTCACACAATAATATGGTATGGTGACTTGAGATAAATGATGTGTTTTTAGAGAGAAAAGGAATAGAACATGAAACAATATTTCATATGAAAAACACACACTTACACACTCAAGCACACCCCTCAAATGACACATTTGAGGGGTATTTATGCTCTCATACAAAACACCCTAATGGGCTAGGCATGGGCTTGGATTGGGTTGGATTGGATAATAACTTACATAAGGATAGCTTAACTTAACTACTAACCATTTAGCTTAGCCCAATCTGTTAATACAAATAAGCCGTAAAAACGTTTATTTATATTTTACGATCTTCTAATGTTTTGTCGATAACAAAAGTAAAATCATTTTAAGGAAACAAATAAAATACGTAAATGGTTTGAACTAATAGTTTTCTAACACACTTACGCTTTCACATAAAACACTAAAACTAGTATAAGTGATTTTATGATTTAGATACATATGTACAACAACTAGTGTTTACATATTGGGTTAAACATATACTTAAACTAAGTATACTAAAATGGGTAAAAACTAAGTGTATGCTAAATTGGGTAAATACAAGTATATACTAAATGGGTAAATACTAGCAAATGGTTTTGACTCATAACCCATGGTTTTATATATACCACTTAACCGAGTTCATTGTATCCTTAAGATACATTGTATCTAAAAAGAAAACCATGGATCAACCCATGACCCATGACCCATAACCAAAAATACCCATGGGCAAAGAGGAGCGTTCCACGGATCCCTGGCTTTGTGCTAGCCGGATCCCAAGTGGAAGGGATCCGTGGGATCCGGGGAAACAGTAGGATTTTTCTCTATAAATAGTGAGCCATTTCTTCATTATTTCTCACCCCCTTTCTAACATACTTTCTCCCCTGAGTTAAATCTCACTAACCTTAGATCCAAGAGATCTATGTTTGTAGTCTTGTTTTTGTGTGATCTTTTAGGTTCCTCTTAAAGGCAAGATCACCACCTTTGAAGTCGAGCAAGCTCAATTCCATGAGTTGCCAAGCTTCCTCATCATCAAGGCTATTGAAGTCCTCTTGTTGATGATCCCTTTCTTTCTTCAAAGAAGCGTAGTGTTAAAGACATTAGTGAAAGATGTCTCAAGTGTCAAGACGAAGATATTAGTGAAGGGTATCTATCGTCTATACGATAAGCACTTGTGGTAGGTGCTTAGAAGTCAAGACAAGAAGCATTAGTGAAAGGTGCTTGAAAGTGAAGACACAAGACATTGGCGAAAGGTGTCTTGTAGATCTAGTCAAAGGCATTAGTGAAAGATGCTTTAGATGTACATTTGATATGGTGTGTTTCGATGTACTAGATAGACTAGTATTAGATCCAAGGATATTGATGTCCTTGATGATGTTGTAAAGGAGTAGATCTCCTTTGGGATTAGTTGTTGGTGTAGTGTGGTAGTAGTTCCTCCATTGCAATGGAACTAGGTGCTTAGCCTAGTACCTAATAAAGGGTAGGCGACGTTGTGAAGGTGTAGTTCACCTAAGGTGTGAAAGAACTCGGTGGTTAGCCTAGCACCGTATAAAGGGTAGGCGATGTTGTGTAGGTGTGGTTCGCCTTGGTGTGAAAGAACTCGGTATTTAGCTTAGTACCGGAAAAAGGTTAAGCGACGTTGTGAAGGCTTCTCCGCCATAAGGAGATTGGTGTAGTGTTTACAAACTCTCGAGTAGTTGACTCGGGGAGTGGAGTAGGGCAAGGAAGGTGTCCTTGTAGCCGAACCACTATAAATACTCGCGTTGTGGTTCTGTGCTTCTTACTCTTATCTTTTCATTACATATCCTTATATGATTGTTTATCAACATCCAACACACACAACCAAATAGATTGACATAAGTCGATCTAAATAGTTTAAAAGGAAGTTTTAATTGGTAAAACTATTCAACCCCCCCTTCTAGTTTTCCACAATTGGTATCAGAGCTTCGTTACCAAGTCTCTTGAAGTATATTGTACTTTAAAAACTTGATACGATTCATAGTTAATTGAAAACTACAAAGAAGGCTTTTCATAAAAACAAACACCATGTTTTTTAAAAACTATATGTTTGGATGTTGAGTTGATAACAACATTTTTTTTTATATATATCTTTTCATTAAATTGCACTAATATTCTTTATGATATTGATTAGTCAAAGCTCATACCCACCAAGCTTTAGGAGACGCTTGGTAACAAGAATACCTTCCTTAAGAAGGTATCTTAAACGCAAAGGAGCGGGAATCGTCTAAGTGACATTTGTCATTTGTAAAGATATTCCTAAGTGCATTCGAGGTATGACTTTCCACTTATATCTAAATGATATTAGTTTAGTTAATATGTGTTATTTGTTAGGCATTTATTTGAGTAGATTTTTGTGTTTACACATGATTTACATGAAGCTTCATTAGCAAGCCTTTTTTCTCTCATACGTGTTATATTTCTCGTCTATAGTCATAGTATATATAGCTTATGTTTTATTTCTTTTAATCCTATAATAAAACAAAAACACGAATTTCAAAAATTCTTCCTTCCCTATTTATAATCCCACTCGACGCCCACTTTATTCAATCCTCACTTTTTCAAATTTTCCAATTTCAAAAATTCCCTCTCATTTAAAAAACTTCATCTTCCTCCTCATTTCATTTCATCCGAAACCAAGAAGATCCGTCATCAACATGGTTTACATCGCACTCGTGCTCATCGCCCTAACACTCATCGCACTTGTGTTCCCTATGATGAAGTTCACATACGGAGACATTTACTTTGTGTTGTTAATCTATATTGGGATCATATACCCAATCCTTTGTATCATCCTTAGTATTGAAATGCAATATTATTGATCTAGTTTTTCTAGGTTACTATTATGTGTTTATCATTCCTTTTGATTTATATGTTTTATATTTTTTGTGATACATTAGAGGTCATGTATGCATGCTAAAAAAAATGTAGGATAAAACATATCTCGTGGTATAAAAACTGTAAAAACCTTTTATCAAATCTGTTTCTGTTACTACTCACAATCCCGCTACTCGTGCTCACGCTACATTT
>BPTQ01000007.1:244754985-244983213 GCA_019973895.1 Chrysanthemum seticuspe | reverse complement strand
TTAGAATGTAAAAGTAAACGATTAGATATGATGTACATTACGACAATGTTGGGAAATAAACAGAAAAACTTACGTGTAAGCTCTAATCCTACGATTACCATTGTTGAATCGTAGAGGCATTGTAGTGTGTAATGTGGCGAGAATGTAATGTTGAACATCTTTTATAGCGTATTTGACTATACTAATTTTAGAAACGATTTATGGCCATTAAAGTGTCAGTTTTTAGACAATGTTTTGATTGTTTAAAAGTAAAAAAATGATTCAGCATAATTTGTATCATAATCATAATCATAAATAGATTTCAAAAGATAAAGACAATTATTCTCATTTGAAAAATTGAACAGAAATTATGGCGTTGGAGGCGAGCAATATGAGCATTCGCATTTTCCAGGAGGGCATTTGCAAGTTCCTGAACAAACAGGGCAATGACAGTTCTCCTCAATTATACTTTTAAGTATATATGGATCACCGTTATCATATGGATCTACGGAATCATAGTATGTACTATATCCAGGTTCAAATGGTTGTGGTATTTGATCTTCGTTT
Source organism: Chrysanthemum seticuspe (assembly GCA_019973895.1). Taxonomy (NCBI): domain Eukaryota; kingdom Viridiplantae; phylum Streptophyta; class Magnoliopsida; order Asterales; family Asteraceae; genus Chrysanthemum; species Chrysanthemum seticuspe. Next base: position 244,982,667 of record BPTQ01000007.1, on the reverse strand, counting down.
CCCACCTTAGGATCGCATACAAAATCGTTCTCCAAGATGGTTGATGTTTCATTTTTCTTGTCATGAACGACTGATGCTTCAAAAAAACCAATAATATCCGTTTTGTCTGCACCATGTTCGTTGGCAGATGATGTGTTTGTTGGTGCAACACTTTCTTTAACATATGCAAATTTTTGTCCTATAATACATTCAAAGGAATAGACTGTATTATTGTTTAGGCAAATAAATGTTTCGTAAACTAAATTTATACAAATTCGGAAAAATAATTCAGAAAAATATCGATTATGATTGTAACATACCTTCGTCGTGATGGTTTGAGTTTGACATTTTTTTTCCTCCTTTACTCCGTAATATGTTAACAATTATGGTTTAAAGAATTTCTCATACATACATTTATAGAATATGAAGGTGACAATATATTAGGAAATGATTTGTTGTATAATTTATTTATTTGTAGACAACTTATTTGAAAGTTGATTACACGAAATATTTGTTTCTATACATATTGTTAATTAAAATATAGTTACTTTAGAATGTATTTGTGGCGGATATACATGGAGGATATACGTAAAACAATTATACAATAACGATGAAACGCAATTAGTTCCATAAGTATTGTGAAAGAAAATTGACGTGCTTGTGTAAATGTATAAGTACTAATTACAATTTAAGTGCGAAAGCGGCAATGTCGGATTACTTGTTGGTTGAATGTGTGTAAAAGAGACATAGGAAGCTATCATTTAAAAGAATAAAGCATAATGTATCTTTTACCATGGGATGAATGTAAAAAATAAATTATTCGTTTACATAAAGATGAATATACGAACATCGGTTCCGGAACATTCTCTAAACAAACAAAAGGATCTTTGTGAAAGGATATTTAATTGTAACTAAATGTGTTAGTTACTACAAATTTTGTATACATATTGTTATTAAGTAAACTATAGTTACTTAAAAATGTATTTGAGATCCTATAGATGGAGGATATATGCAAAACAATTATACAATAGCATAGTGTAGATGAAACGCAAATAGTTGCTTAAGTATTATGAAAAAACATCTACATGGTTGTGTAAATGTATAAGTACTAATTACAATATGTGTTCGAAAGCGGCAATGTTGGATTAGTTGTTGGTTGAATGTGTGTAAAAGAGACAGATGCACCTATCATTTAAAATAATAAATTATAATTTTTGATTTACCATGGAACGAATGTAAAAAATAAATTATTCGTTTAGATAAAGATGAATATACGAACATGGTGCCGGAACATTGTCTAAAAGAAACAAAAGAATATGGGTCAAACGAACTTTAATTGTAACTAAAGGTCTTAGTTACTACAAATTTTGTATACATATTGTTGTATACAAAATTTGTAGTATCATGTTTTTCTTGCATTGACTTTAAAGTAAACCGACTAATGTATGTGAGTTGCTTTGGTTGGATTATACTTTAGTAAATAATATGACTCATCCGTAGAATATGAAATATTACATCAAAAATATTGTAAAGTAATGGCATATTCGTGATCAGTAACTTGCTAAAAGCTATTGCTAATATAAGTCACAAATTCTAAATAACATTATGAGGTCATCATGTGTGTGTTGGTGACCGGACGTTCATTTTATCAGGATCTCATTAGATTTTTGTTGGCAAGAGCAAAAACAACGTACGCATAATATGTCACAGATGCTTCCTATCGTGAATGTCATGATTGTTGACATTGCTTAGTAAATGTATATAATTAACCGGGAGATATAGACAATTAAATTGTTTAGCAGTTCATCTTCATTGATTGGCTACACTAACAAAACCTTTTAAAAAATTGGGTTACCTTGTTTTTTTTAATTGTATATTACAAAAAGCAATGTTTGCATGTCAAATGTATTAAGTCCAAATGTGAGTACAAATTACTTATACACATCACTTTGTGCAAATGTATGTATTACACACATCACTTGGTCGTCAAACATGTAACTGATAAAATGTTACTAAACAAACCTTGTGTGCTTTTGTGAAAATATAATTTAATTACTTATACAAACTTATACAAAAAGTGGTAATTAAATCTACAATATAACGCTTCACGGCTTGAGTGATGATGCATCGGAAAAATTCAACAAAAACCATCATGACTATGACTAACGTGTATAGATAGGTGTGATGTTAACGGCGGTGCTATAATTAACGTTTAACTACCCCAATAATTTCAAAACACACATTCAACCTGATCTCCTCCATCTCTCTCTTGAAGAATACAGGTTCTTCAAATAATTTTATTTTATTTTTTTTCTTGAATGATTTTGTGTTAATAATGCAGAAATTAAGCACCGATCAAACTATTTTTAATGTTTGTGATTATTGTTAGATTGCAAAACAAAGGAAAAACACGGTTCTATTAAAGTGAAATACCGATTGACACTGCATGTGAGGTTAGATGATATGAAACATATAAAAAATAGAAGATACTACTTTTAAAGATATGTATGAGTTATGTTAGAATCATTTTAGTAGGACTTTGTTAGATAGTTAAGCAAGATCTTCCTAAGAATCTTAATATAGGTATTAACATTGTATGCAATTATGGGGATAAGTTTGGCTAAGATTAGTATAGTATAGATTAGTTGTTGCATATGAAAAAGGGTGTGATGCTGTATCAAAGGTGCAAGAGCTAAACAAACATATACTGTAACATGGAGATAGGATTACACAATATGAGGAACAATTTCAGAATGGATGTGTAGTTAAATTGTATGAACATATGTGCGCAGTTGAAGTTAGTACTTTTAAATAATTATATGGGTTAAGATATTATCGATTTACTAAGACTTTGTTTTATACTTACTGAATATGTAATTATGCACTGAGTATCGGTATGAACATTGTTTGCAACTATGGCGGGAAGGTAGTTTGGGTAGATTGTCGTTTAAGTTTTCCATATGAAAAAGCACGTGATATGATATAATATGGTGAACGGACAAAAATAGGTATTCGTACGGTCAAATGGTTAAATGATTATAGATGTGTGCAACAGTTTAGTATGTAGTAACATATACGAATGTGCATATATTTGTTGATGTGAACACTTGTTGACCCTTTGAACGTATGTTGTTTTATGAAACAGAATGATGATGCAGTTTCTGGTTGAGGCAAACCAAATTAACATTCGAACATTACAGGTATTTTGTGGTACGATCAAGTTATTTAATTGAGTTGTTTATTCGAAACTCTTGATATTAATACATGCAGCATGTATTTCAATTACAGCTTCTTCCTACTCTGTTTACGGGACCACTGAAACCCAAGAACAATTGGATTTACTTAATTCATAATGGCGGAACGAAACATAAAGTTTACATAAAGATGGCTGGTGGGAAGCGTTTTAAGCTGTTTGAACGTGAGTGGCGAATATTTTTAGATGACAGCAAGTACACGAATGTCGGGACATTTCATTTTATTAGGCAAGAAGAGGACTGTTACTACGTTACAGCGTATACCAATGATGGATCTGAGTGCAATGGATACTGTCTGGATGTCGTAGGTTACAGAAAGCGAAGATGCTTGCTAACTTTGCAACACCTTGAACAATCACCGGTAATTACTAAACTGTAATCATTAAATTGAATAACTTGATTACAAATCTCATGAAAATCCATTTAGTAAATAACATTTTATTTTGTATAAACTCTGTTACGCAGGACATTCCTAGCGGTTTCTTTACTTCATTTGATAATGATCGCTTTCGCGTTCTTGTGGGTGGAGTGGTTGTAGCAACTGTAGCTCATCGTAGGATTGTGCCGCTGGATGAAGATAGGCATGTCCATCTATTCGGTGGTCAGGGATGGGATATTTTAGTTCACGTAGAAAAACTGACTGTTGGCAGAAGATTTGTCTTGACAAACTTGCTAAACAATGCTGTTTCATTGATGCCATTTGACGCAGCTGGTGTCGAGATGCGTCATGATGTTGTAGAACGTATGTACCTGAACTGCAGAAACCCTTTCATGAGAAATCCGATTGACAATGGTATGTTACTGGAACTGTTGGAATAATATATGTACTTATTTCTCAAGATAAAAACATTTCAATATGATAATTATTTAACGTAATTTTGTTTTTGTATATTTGAAATTTAGATAAGAGGATGAAACATATGTGTGCATGGGAAGGACACACCGCTGAACATGACAATGAGAGAGACTGTTTTTACGCACCGATATTGGCGTACGTTACGGACAGAAGGCGGTTGGTAAGTGACTGATTGATATTAATATATAATTTATTGGAACTTGTAAATCTAAGGTTATTCCTTACATTAAGTCTCGTATTAATGCAGAACATTCCTCATGACTTTGTGAAGGCGCATGCAATGTGGCAGTACCACAATGCGTTGCTGCAATACGAAGAAGAGGAGTTCTATGTTGACGTTGATTTGGAACGCCACAATGACAGACCAAAAAGCAAAAATCATGTTACAATCAATTGCAACTGGACAGAGATTGTTAGAGATTGTTATTGGGAAGATAACAAAATGGTCCGGTTCAAGCTTGTTAAAAAAGTTCCAGACGTCGGCGTCTCTTTGCCTTCAGGTAACAAAGTTGAAATTCCAGTATTCCACATGTGTTAAGACATCCGCAATCGTGCGTCAAGAAACTTTGTGTGTGTGTTAATGACTGAACTTGTTATGTCTAACTGAAGCATCATAAATTACGTTTGGATTGCTTATGTCGTATGTTTTGTGTTTTGGAGTGGTTATGAAGGCTGGCCGTATATGGCATGAACACTTATTTTCTATAATGATATGCTATGTATGTAATGGTAAATAGATCAATGTTATGAACTTATGTGTAAGCGTTTGTAATATATTTCATCGTATGTTCTATTTTATTGTCAACGTTTATTTTTAACTTGTATGAAAATAAGTGTGCATAGCTTAAGATGTTCGATTTGTTTCATCAAACTTAATAGCGTAACAACTGTATTGGGCTAATATAAGAGAATAAGAGCTTTTACATGGGCCTTGTTTTGTTCCAGTTTTTACTTCTACTGCATTGATTACTTTTTAAAGGATATGATATGTTGGTTAAATGGCGATTTGAAATTTGATTTGTCATTTGGAAACGCTATTAGAATATGACATTAATTGACACACCTATCATCTTCCCCTTCATAAACAGATCTGATTATATTAATTGACGTATTCAATGACATTAAGACATGATTATCATCCAGTTAATTTTGATACTATTGATGATAAATATGTAGACAAATAGTTATTTGAACCTCAAACACTTTTATAACAATAGACATAATATTCATCACAGAAATGGTGTTATATGAAGATAAATTGTAAGGCCTTGAACTTCAAATAATTTTATTAATAAAAATGACATAACATAAACATGAGAAGAAAACTTTGATGATGAGAGTTCAATCCTCGTCGAATAAGTTTAAATCGACAACGTAGTCATCAGTCAAATCGTGACCCATTGCCCGTAATTCATTGATCATAGCTTCTGTTTTTAGCACCTTCGACTTAACGGCATTTAGAATCTTGGCTTGTTCTTCAGGATCCCCACCATTTACTTTAAGCCAATCAAGAAAAACAGATGTGTCTAACTCACCTGCATATAGAAAATTAAATTAGCCACTATAAAGGAAATATATATGATGATTTTATTTATAAGATGGTAACGCTAGTTATACGACATACCTTTATCATGTTGAGAAGACGATCCTTCTTCAAAAAGCGATGCAAGAAATCTCATTGCATCATCAACTTTGTTATTTGATGGTTTCCTCTGCCCATCATGCAGTGCAGGTTCAACAGTAGGTTGCGTTGCAGGATCAACATCAGCAACGGTTGGAGGATTAACCTTTGCACTTGTTTTAGCCGTATTTGAGTTTTCATGATCTCTGTTTTTAGGGTTTGATGATGCCATGTGTAAACTCGTATTGGAAGATGTATGTGAATTAGGAGTATTTATAGATATTTTGTGAGTATAATAATGTATTTTACCCATGTGATCCTTCATGATTGAGTAATATTCTAAATAAGCTTTAAAAATCAGTGACATATATAAAGTTGCTAAAAAACTATAAATAGAAATTGTATCATCAGAAAATATATGTGATCTCATTTATAATCCTTCCTAGTTACCCCAAATGACAATGACAACGTTTACTAAGAATATGAATGCATATTTTCTCATTAAAATGCATGTACTTTTAAAACTTAACATAGTGAATAAGAATATCAATAATGAAACATGTCTTATTGATAAAAGAACATTTTTTGGCAATTACATTTCTTATTCAATCAAACATCGTCGTCATAACTGTCATCATCCGTAGGAAACGGAGTTGCATCATCATCCTCAATAAAATCGGCCAAATCATCATCAATATCATCGAGAGATTCATCAATATCGGTATCAAGATCGCCTAAACTAATTCCATCATCATCTTCATTATCAGTACCATTAGTAATCGTATCGTTAATGGGAATGGAATTATCTTCAAAGGTAACGTTATCAAAATCATCATCCATTTCTACGTCCATGAGCCTTGATGGAAGTACATTTGATGAGAAAGTCCTTTGTCTTTTTTGTGATCGACTAAACGTTACAGGTCCATCGTCATCATCTTCCTATGTAAAAGGTAGTGGAACATGATATTAGTCATATCTTGTATATGTGTAAACTGAACAATTGTAATAGCAAAACAAATCTATTATAGATGATCAATTCGTACCACATTATAATTGTGTACAGTGTCATGAACGGTTTCTTTTTTTTGTGTTATTGGCTAAACATTTTCATCATCAGACGAAACAATGTGAACAACATTGTTATTCACAGAAACATCTTTTTTCAACAATCTTCCACGTTTGCGAGATACGGGGCACTCCTTGAGAATGTAATAATCGGTTAAAAATTGTACAAATTGTTTGTTGAATTTGTTTGTAAAAATAGAATATTCATCTTTATTAACGATGACATATGCACGTTCAAATTCTTACCTCATTGTCATCTGATATGTCGATAAAAGATACAGGTTTATCGGATGGATCGAATGTATTTAACACTTTACTGGCTTCCTCTTTTTTGAGAGCCTACATAGAAACAAAGATGTAAGATAAAAGTAAAATGAACAAATTTGACTATTTCAAATGTATCGAAAAGTTTATTTAAGTTTAATCACTTGGTTTGTCTATGAATATCATAAAATACATACGAACCTTGGGTGAGTCGTTATTCACCATAATGTGATTGTAGGAGATTAGTTGTGTGTTTATGTCCTACATTGGTGGCACCTTTTATACACAATGTATACAAAGTTAAGTTAAGAATTGATCTCTAACATACTCTAATTTACTTTTGAAATTACATAGAATTTGTGAGTTGATTACATGAAATAATTTAATTGTATAAACAAATCTTATGCGTATATAGAGTTGACTAACTTGATGGGTCATTTGTTATTTAGGACGAATACAAATTTACAAATATACTTTTAAAAATAGCATTTATATTAAACGTGTATTTACAAAAGGTAATGATTGTTCTTGGTTAAAAATATCAAACTTACCTTGATAAATGACCCGGTGGTAGATGAATTCTCACACACACCTCATTCATTAATCAAGCAACACTGTAGCGATTTCTAACCAAGAACAGGTAATCATCTTGAACAAAATATAAATCTAGTAAATTTATTGTTAGTTTTATGATGATCTGCATGTAAGTAAGAATGACAACTATAATATATTAAACACCAACTGTGTATGGTTTAGGTTGATTCTTAACCCTTAAGATGGTAGTGATTTATAGTATGTTGATACATAGATACTTGCTTGGGGTATGCGGTTTCATATTTGACGAAATAGGTTTAACTTGAAAGACTATTTGTTTTGTAGTTTCTATAAACAGTAATAGATATGAAGATTAGTCTTCAAGTATATAGGTTAGTTAATTTTATATGGTGTATGTTTTGTTTAAAAGTTAGTTAACAGAACAACATATTATGTGGTCCATTATTTTGTTACATGGTATGTATGATATGATTATAGAGTGAAATCATATAATCGAAAGGTTACGCAAAGGACAAAGTGTAGTAATACTGTATAAGTTTTATAAAGGTGTTGTGTTTTTAGTGTATTCGAAATAAGTAGTATGTATAAAGTATCCACGTAAGACATACAATGTGTCGATTAAAACGATTTGCGCTTTTGCAATATATATGACATGTGAATGTATACTTATGATATTCATTATTAGTTTGTTTCTAAAGGAAACATAAATTACTATTAGTTATAACGTAATCACTTATGACTGTCGTGAATAAACGTAAACCATTTGTTTATTTATCATATAGGATATGCGAATTTATATTTGTAAAGTGATTCATATGTTTTAAAATGAATACTTGTTTTGATAATTGTGTACAAATACAGTCTGATTGCTTATATTTGTTTCCAAGGTTGTTGCAAAACGAATCATTTAGCTTATCTATATGTTACTCATAATTTGACAGGATGAGTGTTCAATTTGTGTTTGCTGTAAACAAAGCAAAGTTTGCGAAAAGTCAGGTATGCGCGTAAGGTGATAATTTAAACATTAATACTCATGTTTATAATTGAATATTTGTTTTATTTTGTTTGTGTTGTCAGCGTTTACCATCTCTGTTCACAAAAAGCTTCTACGATGGAACACCATGGCTGTACTTAATACATAATCGGGGAACAAAACACAAATTCTGGATAAAACAAAGCTCAGAAAACCATTACAAATTGTACGGCGATGAGTGGGTCAAGTTTCTGGAGAAGAGTAGGTATACAGACGTCGAATTGTTGCACTTTATAAAGGAGGAGGACGACACGTATTACGTAACTGCCTACAATCGTGCTGGCGCTGAATGCGGTGGATATGACAGCAGCCTGATAGGCAGTAGGCAGATGAGATGCTTAGTGTTTCAGGGCGAGAATCTTGGACATTCTCCGGTAAGCACACACGAACTATTATCTATTTTGTAACGTCTTTTTTTAAGTTCAAATATGAAGTTTATAAATCTGTGAGTATGTTGATTATTTTCAATTGTATGCAGTTGCTTCCCGGAGATTTCCTGCAAGATATAGTGACAAACGAATTTGATATTCGGATGGGAGGAATGAATTTAGCAACTGTGAATCATCGTCGTGTTCATATTCGAGGAACATCAAATCCAAAAGTTTATGCAAACTTGTTTTACGGAGATGGATGGAATACTGTTGTTGACAGTCAACACCTGGTACCCGGGAAACCAATGGTTTTCACAAATCTTGGTGGTGCAGTGCTTAATATGATTACTTTCGGAAGGGATGGACTTGGTTTAGGCTTTGAGGACATCCCGAGAACAGAATTGGATTTAGCGTTTCCTATCTGTCGAGGTCCCCTGGACAAAGGTATCATACGATATTTATGTTACACATCTATACTATATGATTGCATAACTCTAATATTTTGTGTTCACAAATTGCAATATAGATCCAAGAATGTTTCACATATGCGACTGGGCAGGGCATGATCAGCATAGAAATGAAGATGCATGTTTTTACACACTAATGCTGGCCTATGTCCTTGATAGGAACCGTTTGGTAAGTAGATACTACGTATAATTGTTAGTGCATGTCAGTTTCTGTGTATTTAATTTTGGTTATGTCTACTTAAAAATGAGAGCTTATTGAGGTTTTATATTTCATATACAGACTGTACCTGCCAAGTTTGTTGATAAGAGTGAACTGCACACATTTGACAACGCAATTGTTAGACACGGTGGGATGCAGTTTGCGGTTGACCTGGTGACTGTAAGGCACAAACAGACACGGAAGAGGAAGCCGAGAAAGAACCATCTAACAATGATTGCAAAGGACAAATGGAAACATGTCAAAAGGCAACGCCGTTTCAGGAAGGACAAAATGATTCGATTTCAGCTTGTTGACGTGATGACTGATTTGGCGGAGACAGTTGATCCGGAGTTTCCTGTGCTTGTTCCAATATTTGATATGTGCTGAATGAAGGTGTTCAAGTGGATTTGACTTTTGTTATCGGGATTGTCAGTGGGTGTGTGTCTTTTGAAACAATGTTTAGGTGGCAAGACTTTAGTAGTTTAGTTATATGTTAAGTTGAATAATGGCTGGATACATGACTTGTTCATCCAGTCTATTATCCTAGTACGTTTAAGGTGTTATCCTACTACGTTTCGTATGTTGACAGTCAGTTCTTATTTATATATTGTTGAATCAACTACTTTAGACTAATGCAGTCATCTGTTAATTACCTTACCTCCCTTTAGGAGTGTGTGTTATTGTTTAAAGTATGCTTGCTTGTCTATGTAGTAAGAATTTTAGTTGGGTTACAATCTGCAATAAAACTGAATGATAGTATGTGGGTTAGTACCTTTTTATAATGTTTGTTATACTGACATTTTATATAGCAGATTGGTAGACTTGGTTGAATGCTTCAATTAATAAGTTACACATAATTAGGCTTATAAATAAGCCCATTAAATCCAAACAGCCCAATAGATTAATATCTCATGTTCCGGTCAACTGCAAAAGTCCAAAAGCTCAAGAGATTTTTTGCGTGTTTAGATATAGAAAGATTACGTTTTCCAAGCATAAAACATTTTGAATCTTAGTTCAAACACTATCAAGTCGTTAGGTTCATGCATTATCAAAACAGTGCATGATGATAGTGGTTAGATTATCCAACTTCATGTAACATAGTGTACACAAAATACGTTAACGATGATAATTGATCACTGCAAAAAATGCATGATATTTGTCTACTTGATGATCTATGTTACTGTTAAACATGTATAATACCCTAATAATGTTGAATCTGTAGATGTACGATAAAATGGTTTGTTGATGCTTATATGAATCTATCTGTAATTACATTTGTTGATGGTGGTAGCATGATAACTTGGTGATGACTTGAATGGCAGTGTTCTATCAGATATATAAGTGTTGTCCAATATGTGATATGATGGGAGTATGCATCTTGTTTTCAGATATAACAGATATGTGACAATGAGTATATATCATATAACAAACTGGTTGTCCCAAAAAGGGTAATTACACATCATTATCAAAAAGTGAATATTTGTATTATGCTTCAGAGAGAAAAAGAACTGAATTGATAGTTAGCCAAAAATACAAATGCTCAATACAACTGCGTTGATAGTTAGGAAAAAATACAAATGTCACTAAATAAAAATGGGATAGTATCATAAATTTTTCATTACAACATATAAATAATACACTCAATGTGCAAGTATACATTTGTTTTGTATGAATACAGAATTTGAAGTATAAAAAAAGGTCTTAACAGCCAAAGTGCCAGGTGATTAGGACTGTAGGTAATACATAAACTTGATCAAGCGACTGACTTGGTTCCATAGAATATAGCACACCGTTACCTGCAAAATGAACAAAACAGCCAAAAACAGGTATATAATGGTAGCTGTCAAAACGTACAAACAACTTTAAGCCCAGAGGTTAATTTCAAATAATTAACCAAAGTACTGATTGGTTATTCTTAATAAGACATTGTCCACAACGTAAAATCAGATCAAACAGTATCGCATAAGTGAGGAAAATAAAATGAAAGACCAAGATAATGGTATGGACAAAGTATTGTTTACGTGGATATCCATCCACAGCTTCCGCTTATTTCAAAATTAAAAACTCCAATAAACACTACATTCACGGCTTCTCAACTTTAATCTCCTTGTCAAGAACCAACTTTGTCCTTTTGGTAGCACTATTCTCTTCGCCTTGGAGCAAGTCAGTCTTATCCAATGGATCAACCTTCCTTTTTTCATGAGACGTAGTATCAGAAGACGACTGCTCGGCATTCACAACATCATTCTTTAGGGCGGCGATCGGCGTTGTGTTCTCATCGGTCTGTGACTCTAAATCCTGCGTAAAATCACCCAAAGGGTAGGTTAACCATTGTAAAAAGGTATAAAACGTCGCAACTGACAGTAGAAGATGTGCCATAAAAATGTGTACAGTAGCATAAATGAAAAATACTTACAAATGGCGTCACATCAGCAACCTTTAAGCTGGTGGCTTCGTTTTCAGGCTGAGATCCAAATGAAATAAAGAAATTATATGGCTAAATTTTTGTTGGTAATGTCTTAGTACATGAAGTTTGGTTAAAACCGTTTAACAATTTAAATTCATTCGTCACCTTTCCCGGTGTAGCGGTAGCACAAACAGATATAATGATATCGGGATCATTAGACAAACGCAATACATTGAAGACAGGCATCAGCTTTTCTTTTGTTTTTTGGCATCAACAGCCACCTTAAAAACAAATTTCTTATCAACAATTTCCATAATCTCCATCGGGAAGACAGCATCAGACTACATAAAGACATGTAAATGAGTGGACAGTTTGGAATGTACAAAGTGTTTAAAACAATTAGCACTGTTGATGAACAATTTATACCTTGCCATACTTATCCACCAACTGATAAGCAGTTAAGTTATTCAGAATAGCCTGCACCTCATCATTAAATAGACAAACTGATACAGTGCCAGTTTCATCTTGAACCCTCACCTGTAAGCGGAACCTAAATGCAAAAAAGTACACAGGCACTGAGGCACTAAGAGATTCAAACAAATGCCATATCAAAGCCAGTTTAAGGGAAAGCATATACTCACTGGGTTTTGATTGACGTAGCAGCAGCATTGCGTTTTGAGCACCACCATTCATTAGGACCAGCAGCCGGTTTTGGTGTGGTATCGGATTCAAGGTCAACAATATCAGAAGACTTAACCAACTTCTTTCTACACACCCTGCATCCGAGGTACCACCAACCTTCCTCCTCTTGGATAGCACAAATTGTAGCGACGATAACGGATGGAACACCCTGCATATATGTCCGGATAAGTAGGTGTTATTTCTGTACAATCGTTTTAAACATGAAACAATGAATTGGTATGCTACATTTCATTACATAACCCAACAAAAATGTATTGTTTGGAACAGTTTCATTGTACATTTATGTATTGCCGAGTATACTATATGTAAATGCTGGGATTGTGAATGAATTTACCTGTTCAACATCAAAAATTTCCACAATGTTTCTATACATGTATTTGGTGACGAAATCATCTTTTGTAGAATTCTTTGAAGCAGTTGAGATACGTGATGCAGTTTGTTGAGAATCCTCCGTACCTTGAGCAGCCACCAAACTACGTATGGTTAAAAAGACAGAAGTTAGTATGGACCATATCAACGCTAATATATTAATCAATTTAAAAAACATATACAAATATTGGTTTAAGATACCTTTTCCTAAAAGATTCTACATCTTTAAATTCATTGCCAGGTATACAGTCTTTGCCGTTGAAGAGGAACAACCTTGTTCCATTGAAACCATTTTGGATGGCCATTTTTCCTGTTTATTCAAAAACATGTACAAAATATTTAAATGATTTCGGATACCCATTGTCAAAAGTGCACAGATAAATAGACTGAATGTAAACAGAATATAAACGTACCATCCCAGACTTTCATCATGGCCAGCTGGAGGACAGCAATGATCTTACCATGTTCATCGAGTTTATTCAAAAAATCAGCGAATTGTTGAGCAAAACTACCCCACAACGTACACGGCAACTCATTGCCCCTGTATATATGATTGTTATCAATTCAGTAAATACGTTGTAAATGTAAATGCAACTGTAAAAAGTTTGTTAGAATGACCTACTCAGCATCAATGATTGTGATGGGTTTCTTCTTTCCAGACCTGCCGTTTTTGTCATAAGTATCCAGGTCATCACAAGCAACAACCTGGCCTATCACATCTGCATAATGTTGAAACACAAACAGTTTCAATTCATTGCCATATCATATCATGTACTAAAGAAAAGACAAATGTATAGAAATAACTAAAACGATTCTACATACCAAACTGGCCAACTTCCTCATTCTTAAGAGATGTAATGTTTCCATATGGACGAAAGTCAAATCCATATCGAGAACCGGTGAAATCTGTGCACTTTTCTATGACAGTGTTCGAAATAAAGCTTAGGCGGAGTGGTTTATTAACTATGCGGAACTTTGGTTGAATCTCCCCAAGACTATATCGTTGAAGGATGACAGCATTGCCCTCTTCTAATTGATGTTTGAAACCACTGACCAACGCCATCCGGACAGTTGCTTGCATCCTAGTGTTCTGGAAGAAAAAATGTGAATATTTTAAAGATTAGTACATAAAGCAAAAATTCTATACAAAATAACAATTCATATATAAAATGCCAAAAATCAACAAACAATGCTACTTAAAAAGACACAAATAAAAAGTATAATTTGAAGCATAACATAAGTAGATGCTTGCCTGTTCATCAAAAACGATCATCTCCATATTAACAATATTTGGCTTGCTAAACATAGGTTGCATCCAAGTGCGAAGAATACGCACTCGTAACTTGATGTTGTCCTTAACAGGTGATAAATCGTTGATATACCTAGAAACAAAGGTTGCCATTGCTTGATTTGATATTCAACGCTTAGGTAAGAAAATGAGGTGTGCATCCTTATCAACACGGAGATCCTTAATTTATACAATGTGTGTCGCCTTGAAAATTAGGGATCATATGAATCAGAAAACTTATTTTGCATACTCATATTCCCAAAATTAAGATCATTACCAAAAAGAATAAAAAAGGCCCAAATTTTTTTTAGGGTTCTTGTTGGACATTATATAAAATCATTAAAATCACTACAAAAATTAACATAAACCAAATAACAATTAAAACGCCAAACGTATTAAACCAAAATAACAATTAAACCAAATAACAATTAAACCAAAATAAAGATACTTACCAAATAAAAATGATGCCAGCGATTCAACTATTTTGAGAGGTGATATATGCATTGAAACGCCAAACGTATTGCGCAAGAAAATTTGACAGATTCAAATTTTGATTGAATGGATGAAACGCATAATTAAAAGTATTAATTAGTTGCCAGATTTGTGAGGAACAAAACTCGGTGGATATGAATGTGGATATGAATGTGTGTTGACCGGTTATAATGAAAATTGAGAAAGAAGGTTGGGAAAAATAAGTCACATGATCAGCACATGTTTTTTTTAGGATGCATTTGGGTGTTGTACATTTGTGCTAAATATGGAAGTGTTTTTAATAATAAAATTTAATGCTATGCTTTATGGAGGTGGTACAGTATTTTAGTATATTAGATAGTATAGATTGGGCTAAAGTTTAGCCCAATATAAAATGTCAAAAATGGAAATGTAAATTCAATAAATACCTCTAGCTAAAAATTTGACAAAAGTATCCAAATTTGGCAAACGTTTTAGAGGAGAGTTATTTTACATATCAAACATTTCTCACATATTAAGGGACTCATCATCACCCTTCATCTAAGAAGGAATCAATGATTAAGTTTAAAAACATTTTATTATTTCACATTTTTTTATAATTTAAATACATCTTAAACCGTTAATCGTTAAGTGAAAATAATTACACTATCGCGACGAGTATTTAATTATCTTTCTATAGACATGAACTTTGATATACTTTCGAAATAAGAAAAAAATGATTTTTTTTCACGTTTTTTTGTCTTTTTCGGTTTTTTTTCGAATCTGATATTTGCATTAAAGAATCAAATGTGATTAGATACTAATTTGAATATCACATGTGATACTAGTGTTAAATCACATATGATATGTAATATCACATGTGATACTAGTGTTAAATCACGTATGATATGTAATATCATATGTGATACTAGTGTTAAATCACGTATGATATGTAATATCACATGTGATATTAGTGTTAAATCACATATGATATTAGTGTTAAATCACATATGATATATATATATATATATATATATATATATATATATATATATATATATATATATATATATATATATATATATATATATATATATATATATATATAATATCATATCATATGTGATTTAACACTAATATCACATATGATATTCAAATTAGTGTTTAACCACATATGATTTCTTTTTCATGCAAATTTCAGTAACGAAAAAAAATTTGAAAAAATGTAAAAAAAAAAAGTGAAAAACATGAAATTTTTTTTGGCGAAAGTATATCAAAGTGTCTATCTATAGAAAGATAATTAAATGCTTGTCGTAATGATATATTTTTTTTTCTCTTAACGATTAATGGTTTGAAAGATAATAATATTTGAAAAAAAAGATGAAAGTGAGTTTTTTAAATTGTTGGGATTAATCTCATCTATTAGATTAAATAAAAATTGAGGGAAGATGGAGGGTGAAGATTGATCCCTTAGTATATAAAAAATGTTTTAAACTAAAATGATCTTAAATCAACGTTTCATATTTTCCTTTTTTGGTTGATTAAGTATCATATTTTAAGGCCCGTTTGGTTTGTAGGTGGGTTTGGGATTAAGATTTGAATTTGGATTTAGATTTGGATTTGGATTTGGATTTGAATTTGGTATAGTTTGAATTAAATGAGTAGAAGAAAAATATATTAAAATAATATATATATATATATATATATATATATATATATATATATATATATATATATATGTGTGTGTGTGTGTGTGTGTGTGTGTGTGTGTGTGTGTGTGTGTGTGGTATCAAGTGATACCACTTACGTTTGTCTACTATCATTCTATGATTATCATTTAATTATTTGATACCTAATTATCAAATTATGAAACCCACATTCAACCAAACAACCAAATGGTGGAATGATTTCAATGATTCATTCTAAGACCCTCAAACAAACGGGCCCTTAGTCTTTTTACTTGTAAATTGAATTTATGTTGTCTTTTGATGATTCGAAAATCACTGGACATTCGACATTTTCTGCATTTGATGTTTTATGTTATTTCTGTTGTATACCTGCATATGTTTAAGAGTATATCTCAACACCGTCTTGTGTTGTAGATACATAATTGTTAATACAAATATCGTCTTTAAAACGTTATTTATATTTTATGATCTTTTCCTCGTGTTTTTAACGACAAAAGTACATTTCATTTTTGCAAAGTATAAAGCTTGCCAAGATAATTAGACATTAATACAAGCTTTTCTTAAATAAAGTATTCATCACTTAAGCATTTACATCTTATCACATTTTGATTAGCTACATATCAATTAACATTGATAACCTTCTAAACTATAATGTGCATCAACATTTTTAGTTCATGTATGTTTAGTTTATTAAACATAACATCATATAAGTATTTACTTATTATTTTTAAAAATAGAAAACTACATATTACATCATGGCTTGCATCACATTGGAAATCTTTAGAAGATTTTATGGAATATTTTGTTTAGATATTCACTCATCATATCTTACATAATCTTGGAGAGATTTTTTCTGATCTTTAAAAGATTTTTTCTGATCTTTAATGTCCGACTGGAGGAACCAAATTTTATAAAGGGCGAACCCCTTTTTTTGGTTTCGTCCAGTCCGTGGTCCTACTGATCACTTGGCGTATAAATAGCAAGCCAACCCAAGTTGTTTTATCATCCTTCATTAGCATAAAACACATAAATTCTCTCATTCTATTACATCTAACACAGTTTCATTTCATTATAGTGATCATCTTTTGTAGCAAAGAAGATCAAGGCATAATCAAGCTTTAACAAATAGATGGAAGGCTTGTTTGTTTTATTGTTGTGTGATTCATTATTTTTCATATATCATTGTTGTACCAAACCATCTTAAACCTTTGAGTGTGAGTGGTTAGTATTTTAGTCCTCAAAATACATAGTGTGTTGGGAGTGGTTGTACCCTTGTAAAAGAACATGACATCTAGCTTTGTGTCGGAAATATTGTGTAAGCGACGTGTAAAGGTTTTCTCCGCCGGTTAAAGGAGCTTGTTGATTAGTGAAGATAACTCTCGAGTTGGAGACTCGGGGAGTGGAGTAGGACAAGGAAAAAAAGTCCTTGTAGACCGAACCACTATAAACAACTTTGTCATAGTTTGATTGTTTCTTTCCTTACTTACTATCTATTGCTTACATATTATTCATTCTTCACTAGCACATCATTTATCTATATTGATTGATCTCACAATAAGTTTTCAAATAAGATTTTAAAATGGTAAAACTATTCAACCCCCTTCTAGTTTTTCACAATTAGTACCAGAGACTTGTTGCTCAAGATTTTCTAAAATATATTGTATTTTATAAACTTGAAACGATCCATGGATTCCGAAAACTTTAAAGAAGGGAAATCTATGCAAAGACCACCACTTTTTGAAATCAATGGATTTATCTATTGAAAAAACCGTTTTGAAACATATGTGAAATCAAAAGATATAAATATTTTGTTTGTTATCATTAAAGGTGAATTTAATCCTACAACAAAATATATTTCAAATGATGACCAAACAAAATTAATAGCTAAAAATAATGAAGCTAAAATGATGCTCTATAATACTTTGCCTAGAAAAGAGTATGAAAGAATTTTTATGTGTGAAACCGCCAAAGATATTTAGGAATCTTTAATAATTACACATAAAGAGAATTCACAAGTCAAGGATAACAAAATTGATCTTCTTGTTCAACAATATGAACAATTTGTTATCCCTGAAGATAAAACCATTGACTGTGGATTTGCTCGCTTTAATACTATTGTTACTTCTCTTAAAGCACTTGATGAATCTTTTCGTAGCAAGAACTTTGTCAGGAAATTTCTTAGACCACTCCATCCGAAGTGGAGAGCAAAAGTAACGGCTATTGAGGAATCAAATGATCTCTCAATAATGTCACTTGAAGAGTTAATTGAAAATCTCAAAGTACATGAAATGGTGATGGAGAAAGATTTGGAAATCATCAAAAGCAAAAGAGAGAAAGTTAAATCCGTTACTCTAAAGGCAATAACGGAATCTAGTGATGATGAAGAATCTTGCTCGGATAGTGAAGACGAGGAGTATGCCATGGCCGTAAGAGATTTCAAAAAGTTCTTTAGAAGAAGAAGAAAATTTGTAAGGCAAACCCGAGATGAAAAGAAGTCATTCCGGAAAGACCGAGATGACAAAAAAGTAAAAAGTGAAAGGAAGTGCTTTAGATGCGGTGATACAAGTCATCTAATAGGAGATTGCCCCAAGCCACCTAAAAGCAAAACTCAACGAGCTTTTGTAAGCGGTGCTTGGAGTGAAAGTGATGATGACGAAGAACCAAGTAAGGATGAGATCGCTCTCATGGCACATGAATCAAACAAAGTACATTCCGACCCATCTTACTCCTCTATTGATCATGACACTTTGCAAAAACAATATAATCAATTATGTGAGCTTAGCTTAAAAATCATAACTAAAAACAAGTTTTTAAAAACTAAAAAGGAATATTTAGAAAACGAAGTTTATGAGCTAAAAGAAAATGTAAAATGTTTAGAAAAAGGCAAGGCTAATGACGATTGTTGCAAATCATGTCAAAAGCTTGGTATTGAAATAGAAAAGCTAAAACTCACACAGGAAGTTCTCATCGAACATAACTCTAAGTTTAAAAGATTTAACAAAAACATTTCTTGTGCCGATGAAATAGTAAGAATTCAAAAAGCACCAGGAAATACAAAGTGGATTAGGTTTTAATGAAGTAATGATTCCAAGTAGTCAAACCAAAACGGCCGGAAAAGACAAACAAACTGTCCCAACTGCAACTGTTCACCACGAACCAGACGGAACCAAAAATTTGGGTCCGTCCATTGTAAAATTTGGTTCCGTGGTGTTTGCAGAAGGACAACAAGTTTGCAAAACGGACCGTAGTGAATTTGTCAAAGTAACCAAGAAATCTAAAGATGCTGTTAAACTAAAACCTGCTGTTACAATAGGAGTAGGACTTGCTAAAAATGAATTTAGATCTAAAACTACTCAACAACTGCTTAAAACACCCATTGCCAAACGCCCCTTTCCCAAAAGCAACTACAACATATAACCCAACTATCAACATACCAGTTGGAATCAAAACTACCCTAGACCATATAAAACTCCTAATTACATGCCATGGAACCCATATCCATCATTTCCATACATGAACCAAGTAAATGGTATGTTTAACCCAAACAGACCCATGAGATATTGGGGACCAAATGATTGAGTTATATGTGTCATAGGTATGCTTGAAAGTCTGCTTGGAACCTGATGAATGGATAAAAGATAACGGATGCTCAAGATACATGACGGGAAACAAAAACCTCTTCTCAACATACCAAGAGTATGACGAAGGTAATGTTACTTTTGGTAGCAATCTCAAAAGCAAAATCATTGGCAAATGTACGATTGCTCATAACTATTTAACTATTGAAAATGTTAGTCATGTTGATAAACTATGATTTAATCTACTTAGTATTAGCCAACTATGTGATAAAAAGTATAAAGTACTATTTGAAGAAAATGGTATTAAAATACTAAAAGACGGTATCACCATAGCAAAAGAAGTTAGGAAAAATAACATATACTTCACGAAAATAGATAGAACATCTAAAAACAAACTTTGCCTAACAACCTTAGATGATAACTCTATCATTTGGCATAAACGTTTAGGTGACACTAATATGAGACTCATTCAATCCTTATCCTCAAAAGAGCTAGTTAGAAACTTACCCAAATTGAAATATGACCAACACTTTTGTGATGCTTGCAAAATTGGGAAACAAGTTCATAGTAGCCATAAGGCTAAAAACATGGTTTCAACATCTAGGTGTCTAGAGCTTTTGCATATGGACTTGTTTGGTCCATCCGCTATACAAAGTTATGGAGGAAACTTTTACACTTTGGTTATAGTATATGATTACTCAAGGTTCACTTGGACAATGTTTTTGAAAACTAAAAACGAAGCTTTTGATAAATTTGAAATACTTAGTAAGAAAATTCAAAATCAACTAGGTGTTAACATTGTGTCTATCCGAACGGATCATGGTCGCGAATTCGATAATGAAACACAATTTTGAAACTTTTGTGATACAAATGGTATAACACATAACTTTTCGGCTTCTCGAACACCCCAATCTAATGGTGTTGTAGAACGTAAGAATAGAACTATTCAAGAAATGAGTAGAACAATGCTTAATGAACAAAACATACCTCAAAAGTTTTGGTGTAACGCCGTTGACACTTCCACTTACATTTTAAATAGAGCCTTAATACATCCTTTCTTGAACAAAACACCTTATGAGATCTATAAAGGCAAAAAGCATACTTTAGGATACTTTAGAGTGTTTGAATGTAAATGTTTCATTTTAAATACCAAAGACCATCTCACCAAATTTGACCCAAAGTCTTATGAAGGTGTGTTTCTTGGTTACTCACAAACTAGCAAAGCATACATAGTTTTAAACAAAGAAACAATGAAAGTCGAGGAATCGTTGAACATAACATTTGACGAAAGTACACCTCCCTCTAAGACATCACCTTTGGTAGATGATGACTTAGATGAAAGTCAACTTATTGAAAGTCAAGAAAACAATGATAATAACAAGGAAGATGAACCATTAAATAAAGAAATTATAAATATCAAATAATCCAAAAGTCATCCTTTATAAAAAGTCATAGGACAATTAAATCAAAGAACATTAAGATCACAAGCTCAAAATCAAAGTAACTACTTTTGTTTTGTGTCATCCATTGAACCGAAAAACATAAACGAAGCAATAAAAGACGAATCTTGGGTAATTGCTATGCAAGAGGAGCTAAACCAATTTATTAGAAATGATGTATGGAAATTAGTTCCAAAACCTAAAATTCAAACTATAATTGGAACGAAATGGGTTTTTCGAAATAAAATGGACGAAAACGGTGTAGTGTCTAGAAACAAGGCTAGGCTTGTGGCACAAGACTATAATAAACAAGAAGGAATTTGTAGCTAGGCTCGAGTCTATTAGAATCTTACTTGCGTATGCATGTGCTCATGACTTCAAACTATTTCAAATGGATGTTAAAAGTGTATTTTTGAACGGGTTCATTAATGAAGAAGTATATGTTGCACAACCTCCTGAATTCACCGACTTTGAAAAACCTAATCATGTTTTCAAACTTAAAAAGGAATTATACGGACTTAAGCAAGCACCAAAAGCTTGGTATGATCGGTTTAAGACTTTCTTAGTTGAACACAAATACACCATGGGATTAGTAGATAATACTCTCTTTACCAAGAAAAAGGAATCACACATTATCATAGTTCAAATATACGTTGATGACATCATATTTGGATCAACTTGTCAAGAGATGTGTGATGATTTCTCTAAAATCATGCACGACGAGTTTGAAATGAGTATGATGGGTGAGTTAAACTTCTTTTTAGGAATTCAAATAAAACAACTAGAAGATGACATATTCTTTAACCAATCTAAATACATTAAGGATATGCTTAAGAAATTTGGTCTTGAAAACTCAAAACCCACTAAAACACCCATGTCCTCGGAAACAAAACTCACCAAAGATGAGGAAGGTGAATCCGTAGATAACACTAAATATAGAGGAATGATTGGTAGCCTACTTTATCCCACGACTAGTAGACCCGACATTATGTTTAGTGTTTGTCTATGTGCTCGCTTTCAAGAAGATCCAAAAACATCACACCTAGAAGCCTTAAAACGAATATTTAGATACATTAAAGGCACCACATGTTTAGGATTATGGTATCCCAAAGGAATGGGTGTAGAAACCATAGTGTATGCCGACTCGGACCATGCCGGTGACTATGTCGATAGAAAGAGTACAAGTGGTATTTGTACTTTTGTTGGACAATGTCTCACCTCATGGTTCGCAAAGAAGCAAACGGCCCTCGCTATCTCAACTACCGAAGCCGAGTACGTCTCAGTCAGAAAGGCATGTCAACAATTTCTTTGGTTGAAGCAAGCTCTCGTGGACTACATAATTCAACTCAACGACATCTATACTTTGTGACAACAAAGGAGCCATTGATCTCAGCAAAAATCCTGTCCAACATGCCCAGACGAAACATATTGAAATTCGCCATCACTTCCTTCGTGACAATGTTCAAAAAGGAAACATCTCAATCGAGAAAGTCTCATCCGAGGATAACATTGCCGACATCCTAACTAAACCTCTTAAACGAGAACCATTTAATCTTCTTAGACTTGGTTTAGGATTAATGGAACCAAACACATAATCAAAAACATAGATTAAAACTTAGAATGACCAAACACAACAAATTAGCAAATTACTGCTACTGTTCCCATGGAACCAAACGACTACAAAGACGGAACCATTTATTCGGGTCCGTCTGGTCCGTGGCTTCTTCAGTAGCAAAATTTTGAAACTAAAAAACACTTCCTTCTTCACACCCCACATAACCAAACAACCTACAAACACACCTAACTCATAATTAAGGTTTCTTCTTCAACTAATCAAAGCTAAAATCATCATTGTAAGTATCCTAACTACATTACTTCTCTTAATTCTGAGTCTAGGGTTCTAATTTATGCACAAAACCAAAACATGGGGATTATGCATATTCTTGCACAAATCATGAACTACATTTGTTAAATTACATAACTAATCATGTTTTCCTTAGTTAGGAGTTACATATCATAAGGCATTATCATAATTAACCAAAAACCCCATGTCAAAATTTCGAAAAATTTCTCACTTGTAGGAAAAAAAATTTCTCATTGTTCATACAAATAAAAACGTTATTTTCATCACTTGCATAATGTCTCTTGTATACTAAAGGTAATGCATAACTGATATGCATTCCCGGGTATATATTCAAACGAAGCCACATTGAATTAGGAGCGTTTGAGTTATCTCTTGCATTTTGCCAAACACTACTAATAAAAACTATTTTGTGAATAAAAATGAGTCGAGATAACCACAACTCCACATTGTTTGCATATAGGCACACACTAGAATAAAATGTTAATTTAGTTGTCATTTTTACTAAAACATGACACTTTTTGCTCCTAGGAACAAACATGCCTCCCGCTAAGTACTACGATCACAAAGACACCCTTGGCTACATCCCACAACACTACAAAACTAAGGGTCTTAGCAAAGACCAAGTTGAGGTTTTCAAAGGTCTAGAGAAACGCTATTTTCATGAGGGTAGGACAATTCACCCATCCTTTTTCGAGGGAACAAACCTTCGTCAAGAACTAGCCACCATTCACTTTGATGGTCTCCTAGACATTGACGAACCCATTTGCCCTAGATTTGTCCTTGAGTTCTATTGTGACAAATGATGATGGTCTTATGTCTCTAAGCTTCAAAATCAATCAAGTTGATTTCAACATTCCCCTCACTAATTTCGCCCAAGTTCTAGGATTTCCTTATGTTGGAATTTCTCTTTACTCGGATAAATAGTCACTCACAATTCTTGACTCAATTCATGACTGTTCCCCTCCTTACCAAACTCCCTTGGTCGACAAAGATGTCATCCGTGAGCACCTCTTCTTTGATAGGGTAGCACCAACACGTGTCACTAGAGCCGGAAAGGAAATCAACCGAGATCCATATGGAATGGAACTCAATGAGAGTAAGCCTCAATTTAAGAAATGGGAAGAACTTCTTGGAGCCAATGTCATAAGCACCATAGGAAACCGTGACCATATCAATGCTTGCCTTTGCTACATGCTCTATAGATTGTCCACCGTCAACCATTCAACTTGGCATACTACATTGCTAGGAGGATGGCCGACATTCCTACTCAAGGAACCGTTGCTCTTCCCTATGGGATGCTCCTTACCCGTCTCTTTAGAGCCTTTGCAGCCATTCCGCCAAGTCCTAGAGGGGTAAAACTTGACTATCCTCTTATCCCTCACATCTTTGTGCCATTAAGTGATGAAAGGGTATCCAAGACTAAGACCAAAGGAAAACGGCCACAACCTCCTACTCCTTCAACTTCATCGTCAAATAGCTCGGAAGACGGACTCCCCAACTCTAGGCTTCAACCTTACGAGTATTACGCCTCACTTCTAGAGATTGAGAACTCCTTGGAGGAATTCAAGCAAACGAAGGGTATGTTCAAGTGTCTTGGAAGAATGCTTTCCAAGATTAACAAGAAGTTGGACAAGTGAGGGAGGTTTTAAGGAGTGTTTGGTACAAGGATAAAAACAATGATGTATGATGTAATTTATGTGTTTTCGCTTTCTAGGATGATAACTAAACTTAAAACAATGATGTGAACTAACTTTGTCATGCAGGGGGATAACATTCGGATGTTATCAAATTGTCACCGTTTTCACTTTTTAGTGAAAATCACTAGCCCCTATTGGAAATACATGCTCCCATGTGTTTATATGTGTGTTATTGCTTGTTCCTAACCAGAAATAATGACCTCCATATGTTTTAAGAAAAATTTCAGGATTTGGAAAAGTTCCCGAGGGTTAAAAAACGCCTCTGTGAACATTTCTGCACAGCACGGATTTGACGGACCCAAAAATTTGGTTCCATTCGTTATAAAATTTGGTGCCGCCAAATTCTTACTGCCGGACCAGACGAACCCAAAATTTGGGTTCTTTTCTGTGTAAAGTTTTGGTGTCGTGGACCACTGCAGGTATTTTGCTGAATTTTACTAAATCCCGCACTCTAAATTACCAAATTTTGTTTCTAGGATAGTTTTTCCTGCTTTTCATTTATATTAGGACTAGTTTAACTAACTTAGACCAATAGGATATCCATTTCCCACCAAAATTCAAAAATTCTCAAAATCCACCCAAGAAACCCTTTTCTATAAAGGAAGGAACCATTCTTTTTGTTCTTTGAAATCCGTGGATGATCTGATCTTCAAGATTTTGCAATGATCGAAGCCTATTTTTTGCATATCTTGCTCATTTTACTCAACACTTCTTGTATGGATTGACTTAGGGAGATTTGACATGCATTTAAACTCTTCCAAATCATTAGGAACCACTTCACTTGTATGGCTTAACATCAAATCAAAACACAAATTTTCATAATCTCATGATCCTATAAATTAAGACATCAAGGATGATCGTTTTCACACCTCAAAAATTTCTTCCTTTTTCTCTTAACATAAGCTTAATCACAAATGACTAAGTCATCTACATCATCACCATCAACCAAACCTCTCAAGAAAACCGCAAGAATAAGTGTAAGACCTTGTTGCTTCGTCAACCTTAGTTCCTCCCCCGAATCATCACCACTTAACATTTCATCTCCAATAAGAGATGAAAACTTCCTCACTTTGAGTACTCCAACTCCACCACCAAAATCACCCATTATCATCACCACTCCACCACCTACTAAAACACCAATTGTCACCTCTCCTCCACCGGCTCCAATACAATCATCAAAAACACCATCACCACCAAAATCTCCAAAGCTTGTACCTATAGAACTCTTCTCAACTCCACCAACATCTCCAAATCCATTCTTGGATGACTTGTAAGACCTACCTCCTAGGCCCACAAATCCACCACCTCTTCTATCCTTCGGAACCATTGAGCAAATCGCTCATGAACCACCAAGAGTATCATTTTGAACCAAATGCCCCTTTGGAACCTAGACCTCGTCTCTTCCACCCAATCCACAATGAAATCCATGGGCCATTATATGGAGACCATGCTCTGCCACCTACATCCTTTTTCTCCTCATATTGATGACATTGATGAGTCAATGTGGGAAGACCACCCACAATATCAAGTAGAGATACAAACTCATCTAGAAAACTTCCATGCCTTTTCAAATATGGTGGATTCTCACCTAAATGAGGCTTTGCAAATGCAAAATCCTTTGCTTTCCTCCCTCATTGCTCCATCAAATGCCAACAATACTTCCACCAATGTTTCACCACCAAACAATGATCCTACTTTCCTACCTCGACATGGTTGCTCCTATTGTGAGCGTACCGCCCATCTTAGTGAAAGGACCCGAATCAAGTTCCATGAGTTACAAGATGAAATGAGGTTCATCCTCAATCATATCCTAGAGCGTATTAACGCTCTTTCTCATCCTCCTCCTCCTCAACAGAATGGTTCTTGCTTTACTTGTTAGGACTTTTTATTTTTCTAGACTTTTTTTTAGTTATTTTTCTATTTGTTTTGGATTTCTTTTATGTATCAACATCTCTATTATGTTTCATTTTATGACTTTTAAGTCATAAAAATTTTAACTAATGAATGATGTTTATTATATTGGTGTTGGTGATTACTTGTTGGTAGGAATTATTTGTATACTTGTGATGATGAATGTTACTAACCTTTCTTTCGTAGCTTTCACAATCCATGTATCTTTCTCTTAGCACCCAATTAAGGGGGAGCATTGGCCAAGGGGGAAAATTTGGCTCGGGCTCATTACATTTTCCGCATCGCCTCTTCTTTTTGTTTCGACAAAAAGGGAGAGAATATTATTGAACTTGACCATTGACTTTCAAAAAGTCAACATCATTCTTTGACTTTGAAAAGTCAAAATTATAGAAGAACTATTATTGGACAAACAAAAGTCCAACTAGTCATAAGATAAAATAATCTCTTTAACTAGTTCTTCCAAGTTCAATTTAATCTCATATTTTTATAATTGTTGTACATCTTTACATCTTTGATAAAAATAAAATTTATGTTTTGTCCTCAACAAAAAGGGGGACACTGTTAATACAAATATCGTCCTAAAAACGTTATTTATATTTTATGATCTTTACCTCGTTTTGTTAAAGAAAAAAGTAAATTTCATTTTTGCAAAGTATAAAGCTTGCCAAGATAATTAGACATTAATACAAGCTTTTCTTAAACTAGGCGATTACCCACGCCTGGCGGCAGCATTTCCTAGCGGCAGACAATTAACGATATGCGATATTGTGGCAAGTGTTTCGTTTAACGTTCAAAATAGAACATGAAAAGATCAAAATGTACTTGCATTTTGTATGTGTTTTTGAGTGAGTTGTGATAACAGAGTATTAAATACGTCTTTAAATATGTCTCTCTCTCTCTCTCATTTGACCATTCCACTTTTTTCACTTTTCCACTTTGACTGTTTTTCCATTTTATGTAGTATAGATAAAGTCTTCATCACTTAAGAATTTACATCTTATCACATTTTGATTAGCTACATATCAATTAACATTGATAACCTTCTAAACTATAATGTGCATCAACATTTTTAGTTCATGTATGTTTAGTTTCTTAAACATAACATCACATAAGTATTTTCTTATTATTTCTAAAAATGGAAAACTACATATTACATAATGGCTTGCATCACATTAGAAATCTTTAGAAGATTTCATGGAATATTTTGTTAAGATATTCACTCATCATATCTTACATAATCTTGGAGAGATTTGGATGATCTTTCAAAGATTTTTTGTGATCTTTAGTGTCAGACTGGCGAAACCAAATTTTATAAAGGGCAGACCCCTTTTTTTTGTTCCGTCCAGTCCGTGGTCCTGTTGATCACTTGGCCTATAAATAGCAAGCCAACCCAAGTTGTTTTATCATCCCTCATTAGCATAAAACACATACATTCTATCATTCTATTACATCTAACATAGTTTCATTTCATTCTAGTGATCATCTTTTGTAGCAAAGAAGATCAAGGCATAATCAAGCTTCGACAAATAGTTGGAAGGATTGTTTTTTTTGTTGTTGTGTGATTCATTATTGTTCATACATCATTGTTGTGCCACACCGTCTTAAACCTCTGAGTGTAAGTGGCTAGTATTTTAGTCCTCAAAATACATAGTGTGTTGGGAGTGGTTGCACCCTTGTAAAAGAACTCGACATCTAGCTTTGTGTCGGAAATATTGTGTAAGCGACGTGTAAAGGTTTTCTCCGCCGGTTAAAGGAGCTTGTTGATTAGTGAAGATAACTCTCGAGTTGGAGACTCGGGGAGTGGAGTAGGACAAGGAAAAAGAGTCCTTGTAGACTGAACCACTATAAACAACTTTGTCGTGGTTTGATTGTTTCTTTCCTTACTTACTATCTATTGCTTACATATTATTCATTATTCACTAACACATCATTTATCTATATTGATTGATCTCACAATAAGTTTTCAAATACGATTTTAAAATGGTAAAACTATTCAACCCCCTTTTAGTTTTCCACAAGAATAAAAGAGATAACTTCTGTAACCCTTAATTTAAGGACTACAGTACGATTAAAATAACACACTAGTAAGTGACGGTGAAAACTGCAAGTGACTGTAATGTATATTGTTTGTTCACAAGTAACACCAACATAACCTTTAGCCCTTTAGTGACAACATCAGCTTCATATCATCTCAACCGACATCAACACGAACGAGAGTCAAATATTCTAGCACGGGAAGAGGTTACGTGCCCTTAAAATATTTTGCGTGCTCTATACGTTGTGAGCCTCAATATGTAAATGCCTAGGATTAATGCAGACCCGTGTTGTATGTCGCCAGCGAATGAGCATAACGCAATGTTAATGGTGATAACAAGAAAACTCGAAATGGCAGAAACAAAATGCAGAAGAACCATAGTAATTTTAGAGAAGATGTATGTGTGTGTTATATGTGGTTCTGATGTATTTCTCCCACCACAAAGCAACAACAGAATATACACTTGCATAGGGCTCACTACTTAAAAATGATAACCATGATTTCAATCATGGCTAAAAGAGTTGAGATCATGGGCTGATGGTTAAAGTTGAGAATGCCCTCCAAATCAGCCCACTTACCCTTGTTTCTCTCATTATCTAATCAATATCACACACATAATATACATGCTATGTTGGTAGTTTTTGCACTAACAACTTGTATCACGAGCTACTACTATTGTACAGTGTGTCACCGCATAGACCATTTGTACATTATGCTTCAATATATTAAAACTTGCCAAGCTCATCATAAGTTCCAAAAATCCCCCACCAGGTTGGAAAAATTATCTACTACTCTAATGGGTTGTGTCACAAAAGTGTCATTATGATTAAACCTCCATTTACTCGAAGCATGTAAAGTGAAATCGATTCAATGGTGTCCTAAGGAATTAAACCACTGAACCTTAATGATCTCGCCCAACACACTTCTACACACTTCTAGCGGTGGAAACGAGCTAAGCCGAGCCCGAGCCTGCCAGAGCTCGAGCTTGACTCGTTTATATATATAAAACTAGAGCTCGGGCTCGAGCTCATTTCGAGCCTCATATTTTGAGCTCGAGCTCGGCTCGTGAAAATTTCACAAGTTTGAGCTCGGCTCGGGCTCGACTAATTATTATGATGTTGTTAATACAAATAAGCCGTAAAAACGTTTATTTATATTTTACGATCTTCTAATATTTTGTCGATAACAAACGTAAAATCATTTTTACGAAACAAATAAAATACGTAAATGGTTTGAGCCAATAGTTTTTCTAACACACTTACGTTTTCACATAAAACACTAAAACAAGTATAAGTAATTTTATGATTTAGTAATACATATGTACAACAACTAGTGTTTACATATTGGGCAAATATATACATAACTAGTATGTATTATAATGGGTAGAAACTTAAGTATTTGACCCATTGACCAAATACATTGAATGTAGTTGGGTATAACCCAAAGTCCATGACCCATACCCATGGAACTTGATCCATAACCCATTGCATGACATCATGCTTAAGTCATACATGGTTTTAATCCATGGCCCATAGTTTTAGTCCATATACCATGGACTAGATGCATTGCATCTTTTAGATACATTGTATCTACTTGATATCCATGATCCATAACCCATGACCCATGACCTAAAACCCATGGGCAAAGGGGAGCGTCCCACGGATCCCCAGTTTTGCATTGGACGGATCCCTCAAGTGAGGGATCAGTGGGATTCGTAGAACAGTAGATGTTTTCTCTCTATAAATAGTGAGCCATTTCTTCATTGTTCCTCACCCCTTTCTCACATATTTTCTCTTTGAGTTATAAACTCTCTAACCTCAGATCCAAGTGATCTATGTATGTAGTTTTGTTTTTGATCTTCTTTGCTACAAAAGAGATCACTAATATGATATGAAACTGAGTTAGAAATGTTAGAGAGAAGGAATGTATATGAATATGATAGAAAGGGATGAAAAACAACTTGGTTTGACTTTGCTATTTATAGCCAAAATACTCAGCAGGCACCACGGACCACGGATCCCTCAAAAGGGTTCCGTCCATGTTAAGTTTTGGTGCCGCCGGGGTCTGACAGCAAGATCACCAAAATCATACCAAAGTCAACCATATCTATCCAATATTGTGTAAGATATGTAGAGTCTAAATCTACACAAAGTATCTAGTGAAATCTTCTAAGGATTTCAATGATGCACTACATGATGTCATGTGTTTGTTTTTCTATTTTTAGAAATATGTTTAAAATGTAAATACATATGTAATATTTTGTTTTTAGAACCAAAACATTCTTGATCTAAAAATACTAACATACATTATGGTTTAGAGTCATATCAAAATATGATTGATCAAAATGTAAATGCTTGAGTGATGAAGATATTTTTTGAAAAGCTTGTTTTAATATCTATTAAACTTGACAAGCTTTAAGCTTTATAAAAATTAAATTTACTTTTGTCGTTAACAAAACTTATGTAAAGATCATAAAATATAAATAACGTTTAATGACGATATTTGTATTAACAATCTCCCTGTTTTGTTGAGGACAAAACATAAATTTTATTTTTATAAAAGATGTAAAGATTGTACAATAGTTATAAAAATATTAGTTTTAGAATTTGAAAGATAAAGATGATAATGCGAGTATGTCCAATTTAGACATGATGTTGACTTTTCAGAAAGTCAAAGTGTGCAGTTGACTTTTTATAGAAGTCAAAGTCTTCATAAGTTGAAGTATGATGTTGACTTTTCAGAAAGTTAAAGTATGCAGTTGACTTTTTATAAAGTCAAATCTAACCAAACTCTATATATTTCTCCCCCTTTTTGTCTCAACAAAAAGAAGATGCGAGGCGGAATATGTCATGAGCCCGAGCCATTATCTCCCCCTTGACCAATGCTCCTCCTAAATTGGGTGTCAAGAGAAAGATACATGGATTGTGAAAAAGCTACAAAAAAATGTTAGTAATAAGCATCATCACAAGCATTTCCAAACACCATGTAACAATCAACAACAATATAAGAAACACCATTCATTTGTTAAAATTTTTCATGATATATGAATCATGAAAAGGGAACACAATGAAGTGTTAGTACAATAATAAAAGCCTAGAAAATTAAAAAATGCTTAAAGAAGATAAACTAGGACCCTCCTATTGAGGTGGTGGATGAGCAAGAGCATTGATGCGCTCTAAGATATGATTGAGGATGAACCTCATTTCGTCTTGAAGCTCATGAACCATCACTCGGGTCCTTTCGGTAATTTGGCGGTCCACTCACAATTGGAGCAACCGTGTCTAGGAGGGTAGTATGGTTCATGATTTTGTGGTGGTGGAATGGTGGAGTTGTTGGTGTTGGTGGTTGGAGTGGTGATTATGGAGGTTAGCAAAGCACTTTGCATTTGCATAGCATCACTAAGGTGAGAATCCACCATATTGGAAAACTGGTGGAGATGATTGAGCTCGGCTCCAATCTCTTCTTTAGTGGGGTGATCATCCCACATTGATTCCTCAATGTCCTTTATATGAGAGGGCATTGATGTTGTAGGAAGTGGTTGATCCCCATACAAAGGACCATGGATTTCTTTGTGGATGGGATGGAAAAGAAGAGGTCTTGGCCCTAACGGGGCGTTTGGGTCAAATGATGGACGTGGAGACTCATGAGCTATTCGCTCAATAGTACCAAAAGATGGTAGTGGTGGTGGATGATTAGGCTTAGGAGGCAAGTCCTCCAAGTCTTCCAAAAATGGATTTGGAGATGTAGGTGGTGTTGAGAATAACTCTAATGGAATGAGTGTTGGATATTTTGGAGGTGATGGTGATTTTGATGTTTGGATAGGAGCCGATGGTGGTGAGCTAGGAGTCTTTGTTGGTGGTGGACTAGTGATAATGATAGGTGATTGTAGAGGTGGTGTAGGAGTAGCCAAAGAGAGAGTTGTCTCATCTCTTATGGGAGATGAGATGGTTAATGGAGAGAACTCGGAAGAGGAGCTTATGTTGACAAAGCAACAAGGTCTTACGCTCATTCTAGCGGTTCTTTTGTAAGCCTTGGTTGATGGTGAAGACTTAGTCATTTCGACTCAAGTTTTTGCTAGTAGATGATAAGAATTGAGAAGTGTGAAGATGATCATGGTAAAAGCTCTTAATTTGTAGGATTGGAAAATTATGGAGAAATGTGTTTGATTTGATGTTAAACCATAGAAGAGACGAGGTTCCTAATGATTTTGAAGCGGGTTTAATGCTAGTCATATCACCCAAGTCAATCCATACAAGAAGGGTGGAGTGAAGTGACAAAGATTTGCAATAAATGTGTTCTAATGATTGTGGGATCTTTAAAATCAGATCATTCACAGATTGCAAGGAACCAAATTTTTGGTTTCTTCCTTTATGAAAAAGGGCTCATTGGGTGGATTTTTCAAATTTTTGAAATTTGGTGGGAAATGGATATCCTATATGTCTAAGTGTGTTACACTAGTTCTAATATGGGTAAGAACTAGTTAAGACTAACCTAGAAGCAATGTATGATAATTTGGAATATTGAAATAAGCGAATTTAGAAAATTACCTGTAGGATCCACGGCACCAAAAGTTTACACAGGCGGAACCCTTAATTGGTGCCGCCTGGTCCGCCTGTACAGGTATGGCGGTACCAAAATCCATAATAGACGGAACCAAAATTATGGTGCCGTCTTGTCCATGGAGACCAGAAATCAACACAGACCATGTTTTTAGGTGTCGGGGACTTTTTCGAAACCTGAAATTTTGCTTAAAACACGTGACATTAATTATTTCTAGTTAGGAAAAGTTGATAACACATATACAAACATAGTGGAGCATAGACTTTGACCAAGGGCTAACGATTTTCACATAAAAGTGAAAATGGGTAAAATTTGATAACACACTTGTGCTACCCCCATGCATAAACCGGTTAGCATACAACATTGTTTTAAGTCATATTATCATCCTACAAAGTAAAAACAACCAAATTGTATCATACACCATAGTTGTTGTCTTGTTCCAAACACTCCTTCAAATAAACCTCACTTATCCAACTTCTTGTAGATCTTTGTCATCATCCTACCAAGGCACTTGAACATCCCCTTGGTTTGCTTGAACTCCGCTGATTCATTCTCAATCTCGGGGAGAGATGCATAGTACTCTTGAGGTGGAAGGCGAGAATTTGGGAGACCGTCCTCAGAGCTATTTGATGATGATGATGAAGGAGTTGGAGGTTTTGCCCTTTTGCCTTTAGTCTTAGCCACTCGCTCGTCACTCAAGGGCACAAATATGTGAGGGATGAGAGCATAGTCAAGCTTCAACCCTTTTGGTCTTGGTGGAATGGGTGCAAATGCTCTATAGAGACGGGTGAGGAGCATCCCATAAGGAAGAGCGACCGATCCTTGAGTTGGAATGTCTATCATTCTCCTAGCAATGTAGTAGGCTAAATTGAATGGTTGTCGGGTGGACAAGTTGTAGAGCATGTGACAAAGGCAAGCATTGATATGGTCCCTATTTCCTATAGTGCTAATGACATTGGCTCTTAGGAGTTCCTCCCACTTCTTAAATTCAGGATTAAGCTCATTAAGCTCCATACCATATGGATCTCGGTTCACTTCCTTTCCCTTTCGGGTGACACGGGTTGGAGCGACCCTTTCGTTAAAAAGGTGCTCACGGATGACGTCCTTATCCGCTAAAGGAGTTTGGTAGGGAAGAGAGCGGTCATTGATAACATCAAGGATAGTGAGTGACCACTTATTCGAGTAGACACATGTACCTTGGTTGGGAATTCCTAGTACTTGAGCAAATTGGCTTAAGGAGATGGAGTAGTCATTTTGATTGATCCTAAACCTAAGAGCAAATTCATCGTCCTCATCAGAGAATGCGGTAACACTAGCATAGAATTCTAAAACAAACCTAGGACAAATGGGTTCATCGATGTCAAGGAGACAATCGAAGTTAATGGTGGCAAGTTCTTGACGGAGATTGGTTCCGTCGACAAAGGATGAGTGAATGGTTCTACCCTCATGGAAGTACCTTTGCTCTAGACTCTTAAAGATTTCGACTTGTTCTTTGGAGAGGCCCTTGGTTTTGTGGTGTTTAGGGATGTAGTTAAGAGTATCCTTGTGATCATAGAATCTTGCGGCTACCATGGTTATTCCTATGAGCGAGAATTTACATGTTAAAAATAAGAACAAACTTAGCATTTTGGTTCTATTGTGTGCCTATATGAAAACGATTTGGAGTTGCGGTTATCTTGACTCATTTTATGCACAATATGGTTTTAGTGGGGGTGTTTGGCAAAAGGCATGAGATAAACCAAACGCTCCTAATTCAATGTGGCTTCATTTGAATATACCCGGGAATGCATAATAGTTATGCATAACTTTAGTATTCAAGAGCATTATGCAAGTGATGAAAAATTGTTTTCCTACAAGTGAGAAGCTTTTCAAATTTTTTGACATGGGGTGTTTGCTTATTTAGAATAAGGCCTTATAGTCATTATCTTTTGATTAGTGGGAAACATGATTTGTTTATGCAATGCGACAATGTAATACCTAATTTCAATAACTAGTTATGCAATTTGCCAATTGAATCCATGTTTTTGTACATAATCCCCATGTTATGATTTTGTGCACAAATTAGAATCCTAGACTCAGAATTAGAAGATGTAATGTAGTTAGGATACTTACAATGATGTTATCTTCAGTGATTAATGGGTGAGAAGGTGTCAACAATCAGCTAGGTATGATGTTGAAACGTTTTGGTAAAGTGGGTTGTGAGGAAGAAGATGTTTTGTAGGTAGTATTTTTGCTACTGTTGTTACCACGGACCGGACGACAACAAAAAATTGGTTCCGTCTTTGTTGTCGTTTGGTGCCGTGGGAACAGTAGCAGAATTAAAATAATTTGTTTTGTTTTGTTTGTTCTAAGGTGTAGACTATGTTTTAGCTACATGTTTGGTTCCATTAGCCCTAAACCAAGTCTAAGAAGATTAAATGGTTCTTGTTTGAGAGGCTTAGTTAGAATGTCGGCAATGTTGTCTTCGGAGGATACTTTCTCAAATGAGATGTTTCCTTTCTGAACATTGTCGCGAAGAAAGTGATGGCGGATTTCAATATGCTTCGTACGAGCATGTTGGACGCGATTTTTGCTGAGATCAATAGCTCCTTTGTTGTCGCAAAATATAACGATATCGTTGAGATGAATTCCGTAATCCACGAGAGCTTGCGTCATCCAAAGAGCTTGTTGACATGCTTTTCCGGCTGAGACGTATTCGGCTTAAGTAGTTGAGATAGCTAGAGCCGTTTGTTTCTTTGCAAACCATGAGGTGAGACAATGTTCGACAAAAGTGCAAATACCACTTGTACTTTTTCTATCGACATAGTCACCGGGATGGTCCGAGTCGGCATACACTATAGTTTCTACACCCGTTCCTTTGGGATACCATAATCCTAAACATGTCATTCCCTTAATGTATCTAAATATCCTTTTCAATGCTTCTAAGTGTGATACCTTGGGATGTTCTTGAAAGCGAGCACATAGACAAACACTAAACATGATTTCGGGTCTACTAGCTATGAGATAGATTAGGCTACCGATCATTCCCTTATATTTAGTGTTATCTACCGATTCACCTTCCTCATCCTTTTTAAGTTTAGTGTCCGAAGACATGGGTGTCTTTGTTGGTTTTGAGTCTTCAAGACCAAATTTCTTAAGCATATCTTTTATGTATTTAGATTGGTTAAAGAATATGCCATCTTCTAGTTGTTTAATTTGAAGTCCTAGAAAGAAGTTTAGCTCACCCATCATACTCATCTAAAACTCATCGTGCATGATTTTAGAGAAATCATCACATAGCTCTTGACAAGTTGATCCGAATATGATGTCATCAACGTATATTTGAATAATGATAATGTGTGATTCCTTTTTCTGTAACGACACTTCTCAATCATCGATAACCGTAACGACACTTCTCCATGTCTTTTCTCCTCGTTATTCATCACAAACTCAAAAATTCGATAGACTAACAACGATTGAATTCAGGGACTGAATTCCTTTTTGGATGGGCGAATGTGACAACCCGTACTTTCAGGTCTTTTCTCGAAACAATTTATGCCTCACTATTTCAACATTTATCGTAAACTTGGTTTACTTGTTTCAAATTCGCGTAACCTTTATGGTTTAGCGGCGAATTCATGATCATAACATCACGAACATTTCATATGGACTAAGTTTAGTCTACATTTCATTGACATCATTTGCATCATGATAGTTCATTCATGACATTTCATTTCACATTTAACGCGTAATTTTTATATTAAATAAACGTTATCGCGTGAGTTATTATTTTGAATATTTAATCCGTCACTTTCAAAAATGATCCCGATATATTTTTATATTTACATTTAGTTTATAAAAACTATATTTTGAGTTTACCTAGTGTTTTAAATTTATTTGGTACATAAATCGTTAAAGTTATATTATTACGACGTTTTTCTTAAAAATTACTCGATAATTATTTTATCACTCAAATTTCACAAGGAATGTATTTTTACAATTTTTATTATCTCATTACATTCTATTTTGATCTATTAAAAACTTACTTGTACCAAAAATCTACCATTTACCTTTTACTTATACATTTTATCAATAATTACACAAGTATTTTATACAAGTTTATATAAAAAAAAAAAAAAAAAAATATCCTCAAATTCCTCCCCCCTTGGCCGACCAAGGGGGAGGGGTGACATTAAATGATGCATGGTCTTTGATTGTTATTAATTTCACTCTACATAAAGTCTCACTTGTATAATTCTCATTCATGTATCTCATTTTCACATAGTTAGCAAGTAGTAAAAAAAAAATCATTTTCTCTCTTTTGCTCCTTCTTCAAACCGGCCACATCAAGAGCTCACAAGGGATCACAAAATTTTTATCAAGTTCAAGTAATAACAATCTAGATAACATTCTTTATAAGGTTTTGAAATAAAAACCAAGAGTGTTTAGGTTTAACCTTGTTCTTTGCACCTCATCATATTAACTAGTAAGCATGTTTCTTTCATTTTTCATGTTTCCTTATCATCTCATATTTATCTTTTCATTTTTGGAGCAAGCATGCATGATTTGTGTTGTTTATACCATTTTTACATGATTTTTTAGATATATATATATATATATATATATATATATGGTCATCCTATAATTATCCCCTTGGTATACTTTGGTCTTGATGATGATTAGGAACCCATGACACTCTAAGAAGGTGTATGGTAGGATTGGATTAGTTTTGGAGTTGATTTGAAGGGATTAGAATAGGTTTGGTACGAGAAAAACTATTTTCGATACGTATAAAATATGTTCTGTCCTTGTTTCGATTTTCTGGAAAATCCGACTGTAGGCACGACTTTTTGGCCTTGATATTTAGAAAATATACTTTAAAACGAATCCGTGGCCGCTTGAACGGAATAAAACGGAGTTATAACGAAGAAGTTATGGATTTTACAAGTTTGACGACGAAATATATATTTTTCAGAAATTTCAGCATACTATTTTTCTTTTGTACGAGTCAAAAACGAGCCTTAAGCTTTGCAAATTATTTCGACTTATCAAAAATCTATTAGTATACTTTGATACGAAGCTAAGGACGTATTATACGTAGAAAACGGATTTGAAACGACAAAGATATGCACGTTTTCATGAAATTGCCGTAACTATTATTTTCTGAAAAACTATATTATTTTTACGATACAAGTGTTATGGTAGCTGAAACGACCATGTTGGTGGCTGTTTTTAACCATGATGTGGAACTTTTTGGAACGAATTGTCTTCTAGTAAAATCAAGATCACCGAGCATATTTTTCAAAACGACAAGCCGTTTGTATAGCGGAGTTGTAATAAATTAATTACGGATGTTTAAACTTGGCCGAAACTCACTTTTTACATAACAATTAGCCAAAATCACTATCTTTAACCCTTATTATCTTTATGTTCGAGACCTTTATGACGAAAACTCCTGAACTGAAACTTCTAGATTTCGATACAAACTTTCCAAAACCGTCGAGTTCGTTTCCTAACGATCGACGCACACCATTTTACGACTAGTTTTCCAAAGCCATTTTTGTTACTTTTATAAAAATTCCATCGACATTGTTTTACGACGAAAAGTGAAAATTTCACCATAAATCATTACAAAACCATTGTAGGATGACATTTTGACGTAAATACTTGTAAAGTGATTTTAGAATGGTCAAGACGTCAAAAGAGTATTTTTCGACGATAAGTATAATTTTTTTTCAAAACTCGCAAATGGTATAAATAACATACGTAATGCATGCATATCATAACATTACATTGCAACTCATTACATATCATATCATTCGTAATAGGTCCCGGTTAAAGCATCACATTATACCTCAGTGTACTCACTCTTGTCATCACACCAGTTTACCAAGTGAGTTTTCATAGCCCCGTTTTACAAGTTTTTACATTATTTCAAACCTACGGGGGAGAATACATTGCACAACATTTTATTACGATACCAAGTATGTTAAATTCATTTACATTGCTTAAGTTACCGCATTGCCAATTGAAAGTCCCCTTTACCTGAACATGAACCGTTAATCTTAGAAGCGAGGGTGAGTGGATAGATCTATCGAGGGTGACGCCTCCATCCGGGTTGGTGAATCCCAACTAGTCATACGGATGCATCTCATTTAATAACATTATTGAGTTGTCTGGCAAACACTCTATTGGGGCCTACATTATGAACAGTCTTGTTTCGGTGTCATGGGCTTAAGCAATTGTAACATTTTTACGTGACATAATTGTCATGCCTGTAACATTTTTACGTGACATAATTGTCATGCCTGTAACATTTTTACGTGACATGATTGTCATGCCTGATCTATACTTGCGTAGTCGTATAAAACATTTACATAAACCTATGATTTCTCACCAACATTATTGTTGACCGTTTTAGCAATGTATTTTCAGGTAACTGAGGCATTATCATCATGACATGGTTTAGGGACCTACCTTTTGAGTCGCGGCGTCGACTTATATCATTGTATATTATGGCACTTTATTTCAAAACCATCGTTTGGACTTGTAATATATTTATATTTCCGCAAACTTTGTAAACTTTGGGACCTATGTTGTAACTCTGAACGCTTTTGTTAAATATCAAACGATGTGTTTTTCCAAACGACACTTTAGGTCGTTCAATATAACTGTGATTGTGATGCTATGACAGTCAATCCCCAGGAATTCCATTCCGCTGCAAAACAGGTAATTTGGGGGTGTGACATTTTCTTGGTAAAAAGAGTATTATCTACTAATCCCATGGTATATTTGTTTTCAACAAGAAAAGTCTTAAGTCTATCGTACCAAGATTTTGGTGCTTGCTTAAGACCGTATAATGCCTTCTTGAGTTTGAAGACATGATGTGGTTTCTCAAAGTCGGTAAAACTGGGAGGTTGAGCAACATATACTTCTTCGTTAATAAACCCATTAAGAAATGCACTCTTAACATCCATTTGAAATAATTTAAAGTCATACGCACATGCATATGCAAGTAAGATTCTAATAGACTCGAGCCTAGCTACCGGTGCATAAGTTTCATCATAATCAATCCCCTCTTGTTGATTATAACCTTGTGCGACAAGCTTAGCTTTGTTTCTAGACACTACACCATTTTCATCCATTTTATTTCGAAAAACCCATTTCGTTCCAATTATAGTTTGATCTTTAGGTTTTGGAACTAACTTCCAAATATCATTTCTAACGAATTGGTTTAACTCTTGTTGCATAACAATTACCCAAGATTAATCTTTTATTGCTTCATTTATGTTTTTCGGTTCAATGGTAGATACAAAGCAAAAATGATTACTTTGATTTTGGGCTTGTGATCTTAACGTTCTTTGATTTAGTTGTCCTATGACCTTTTCTAAAGGATGAATTTTAGATTCTTTGATGTTTATAATGTCATTATTTAATGGTTCATCTTCCTTGTCATTTTCAATTATTTCTTGACTTTCTACAAGTTGACTTTCAACTAAGTCATCATCTACCAAAGGTGATGTCTTAGAAGGAGGTGGACTTTCGTCGAATGTTATGTTCAACGATTCCTCGACTCTCATTGTTTCTTTGTTTAAGACAATGTAAGCTTTACTAGTTTGTGAGTAACCAAGAAATACACCTTCATAAGACTTTGGGTTAAACTTGGTGAGATAGTCTTTAGTATTAAGAATGAAACATTTACATCCAAACACTCTAAAATATCCTAAAGTTAGCTTTTTACCTTTATATAGTTCATATGGTGTTTTGTTTAAGAAAGGAAGTATTAAGACTCTATTTAAAATATATGTAGAAGTGTCAACGGCGTTACACCAAAACTTTTGAGGAATATTTTGTTCATTAAGCATTGTTCTACTCGTTTCTTGAATGGTTCTATTTTTACGTTCTACAACTCCATTTGATTGAGGTGTTCGAGGAGCCGAGAAGTTGTGTGTTATACCATTTGTATCACAAAAGTTTCCAAATTGTGTTTCATTGTCAAATTCACGACCATGTTAACACCTAGTTGATTTTGAATTTTCTTGCTAAGAATTTTAAATTTATCAAAAGCTTCATTTTTAATTTTCAAGAATAATGTCCAAGTAAACCTTGAGTAATCATCTACTATGACCAAAGTGTATAAGTTGCCTCCATAGCTTCTTATAGCGGATGGACCAAACAAGTCCATATGCAAAAGTTCTAGACACTTAGATGTGGACACCATGTTTTTAGCCTTATGACTACTATGAGTTTGTTTACCAATTTTGCAAGCGTCGCAAAAATGTTGGTCATATTTAAGTTTTGGTAAATTCCTAATTAGCTCTTTCGAAGATAGGTTTTGGATAAGTCTCAAATTAGCGTGACCTAAGCGTCTATGCCAAAGAGTTGAGCTATCATCTAATGTTGTTAGACAAAGTTTGTAATTAGATGTTTTATCTATTTTCATGACGTATATGTTATTTTTTCTAACTCCTTTAGCTATGGTGATACCATCTTTTAGTATTTTACTACCATTTTCTTCAAATAGTACTTTATACTTTTTATCACATAATTGGCTAAGACTAAGTAGATTAAATCCTAGCCTATCGACATGAGCAACATTTTCAGTAGTTAGGGAGTTATGAGCGATCGTACCTTTGACAATGATTTTGCTTTTAAGATTGCTACCAAAAGTGACATTACCTCCGTCATACTCTTGGTATGTTGAGAAGAGGCTTTTGTT
Organism: Chrysanthemum seticuspe; assembly: GCA_019973895.1. NCBI lineage: Eukaryota > Viridiplantae > Streptophyta > Magnoliopsida > Asterales > Asteraceae > Chrysanthemum > Chrysanthemum seticuspe. The sequence goes on along the minus strand of BPTQ01000007.1, from coordinate 244,940,317 downwards.
GCCCGTCATGTGTCGTGAGCATCCACTATCTTTTATCCACTCATCGGTTTCCAATCCAACTTTCAAGCATACCTAAGACACAAATAACTCAAGCGTTTGGTCCCCAATATCTCAGGGGTCCGTTTGGGTTAAACATACCATTTACTTGGTTCATGTATGGAAATGATGGGTAAGGGTTCCATGGCATGTAATCTGGAGTTTGATATGGTCTAGGGAAGTATTGATTCCAACCGTTATGTTGATAGTTGGGTTGTATGTTGTGGTTGCTCTTAGGAAAGGGGCGTTTGGCAATAGGTGTTTTATGTCGTTGTTGAGTAGTTTTAGATCTAAATTCATTTCTAGCAAGTCCTACTCCTGATGTAACAGCAGGTTTTAGTTTAACATTATCCTTGGTTTTCTTTGTTACTTTGACAAATTCACTACGGTCCGTATTACAAACATTCTGTCCTGCTGCAGTCCCCACGACACCAATCTTTACAAAGGACAGAACCCTATTTTTGGGTCCGTCTGGTCCGTGCTGTACTGCAGCAGTTTTGACAGTTTGTTTGTCTTTTTCGGCTGTTATGGTTTGACTCTTTGGAATTAATATATCGTTAAATCCTAGTCCATTCATGTTTCCTGGTGTTTTTCTAATTCTAACTATTTCATCGGCACAAGCAATGTTTTTGTTAAACCTTTTAAATTTAGAATTATGTTCGATTAGAACATCTTGTGTGAGCTTTAGTTTTTCTATTTCAAGATTAAGCTCTTGACATGATTTGCAATCATCGTCATTTGCTTTTCCCTTTTCTAATCGTTTTGCCTTTTCTTTTAACTCATAGACTTCATTTTCTAAAAATTCCTTATTAGTCTTTAAAAACTTATTTTTAGTTATGATTTTTAGACTAAGCTCACACAATTGATTATATTGTTTTTGCAAAGTATCATCATCAATACAGGAATAAGATAAGTCGGAATGTACCTCGTTTGATTCATGTGCCATTAGAGCGATCTCCTCCTTGCTTGATTCTTCATCATCCTCACTATCACTCCAAGCACCACTTACAAAAGCTCGTTGAGTTTTGCTTTTAGGTGGCTTGGGACAATCTCCTATTAGATGACTTGCATCACTGCATCTAAGACACTTTCTTTCACCTTTACCCTTTTTGTCATCCCGATCTTTTCAGAATGGCTTTTTCTCTTCTCGAGGTTGTCTTACAAACTTTTCTCTTCTTCTAAAGAACTTTTTGAAATCTCTAACGGCCATGGCATACTCCTCATCTTCACTACCGGAGCAAGATTCGTCATCATCACTTGATTCCGTTGTTGCTTTTAGAGCAACGGATTTGATTCTCTCTCTTTTTCCTTTGATGATTTCCGAATCTTTCTCCATCACCATTTCGTGTACTTTGAGGTTTCCGATTAGCTCGTCTAGTGTCACTTTTGAGAGATATTTTGATTCCTCAATAGCCGTCACTTTAGCTCTCCACTTCGGATGGAGTGCTCTAAGAAATTTCCTGACAAAGTTCTTTCTACGAAAAGATTCATCAAGTGCTTTAAGAGATGTAATAATAGTATTAAAGCGAGTAAAGCCACAATCAATGGTTTCATCTTCAGGGATAACAAATTGTTCATATTGTTGAACAAGAAGATCAATTTTGTTATCCTTGACTTGTGAATTTCCTTGATGTGTAATAATCAAATATTCCCAAATGTCTTTAGCTGTTTCACACATAAAAATTCTTTCATATTCTTTTCTAGGCAAAGCGTTATAAAGCATCATTTTAGCTTCATTATTTTTAGCTATTAATTTCTTTTGATCATCAACAGAAATATCTTTTGTTGTAGAAGTAAAGTCTCCTTTAACTATAACAAACCAAAGATCTATATCATTTGATTTTACATATGTTCCAAAACGGTTTTTCCAATAGATAAATCCATTGGTTACAAAGAGTGGTGGTCTTTGCATAGATTGCCCTTCTTTAAAGTTTTCGGAATCCATGGATCATTTCAAGTTTATAAAATACAATATATTTTAGAAATTCTTGAGCAACGAGGCTCTGGTACCAATTGTGGAAAACTAGAAGGGGGGTTGAATAGTTTACCGATTAAAAACTTTTTTTCAAAACTTATTGAAAGATCAATTGATATTGATCTTAGATATGTTAGTGAATGATAATCAATATGCAAACAATATATAAGAGTAGATACGGAAAGAAACAATCAAACCACGACAAGTTGTTTATAGTGGTTCGGTCTACAAGGACTGTTTTTCCTTGCCTTACTCCACTCCTCGAGTCTCACACTCGAGAGTTTAACTTCACTAGTCAACAAGCTCTTTTCACCGGCGGAGAAACCTTTACACTTCGCTTACACACTATTTCCGACACTAAGCTATATGTCGAGTTCTTTTCAAGGGTACAACCACTCCCACACACAATGTATTTTAAGGACTAAAATACTAACCACTCACACTCACAAGATTATGATGGTTTGTTACAACAATGATGTATGAATCAACACAAGATCATACAACAACAAACAAACAAGACTCCCAACAACTTGTTGAAGCTTGAATATGCCTTGATCTTCTTTGCTACAAAAGAGATCACTAATATGATATGAAACTGAGTTAGAAATGTTAGAGAGAAGGAATGTATGTGAATATGATAGAAAGGGATGAAAAACAACTTGGTTTGGCTTTGCTATTTATAGCCAAAATACTCAGCAGGCACCACGGACCACGGATCCCTCAAAAGGGTTCCGTCCGTGTTAAGTTTTGGTGCCGCCGGGGTCTGACAACAAGATCACCAAAATCTTACCAAAGTCAACCATATCTATCCAAGATTGTGTAAGATATGTAGAGTCTAAATCTACACAAAGTATCTAGTGAAATCTTCTAAGGATTTCAATGATGCACTACATGATGTCATGTGTTTGTTTTTCTATGTTTAGAAATATGTTTAAAATGTAAATACATATGTAATGTTTTGTTTTAAGAACCAAAACATTCTTGATCTAAAAATACTAACATACATTATGGTTTAGCGTCATATCAAAATATGATTAATCAAAATGTAAATGCTTGAGTGATGAAGATATGATTTGAAAAGCTTGTTTTAATATCTATTAAACTTGACAAGCTTTAAGCTTTATAAAAAATAAATTTACTTTTGTCGTTAACAAAACTTAGGTAAAGATCATAAAATATAAATAACGTTTAATGAGGATATTTGTATTAACAAAAATTTTCGACGAACTTTCAAACAAATACTCAATTCTTGAAAAACATTTCATTTCTCTGGAAATTGCAATACAACGAAAAGAAGAAAGTTTTCATGCTACAAAATCTTGCACAAATCCGGAATTCCCAGAATTTCGAGAATTTTTTGAAATTAACCAGTTAAAAACTCAGCTTCAAGACAAAGCCTCAACCATATATAATCTGAAAAAACAAATTTCAGACCTGCATAAGGAAATTAATATGGGTGTGGACAATCTTAATATAGAGGTTAGTGATACTGTTAAAGCTAGGAATGATGAATTAGCACTATGTGTGGCCAAATTATTAAGGGAAAATGAGTCTCTGAGGAAGAATCAATTAGAAGATAAGACCAAGTCTTTAGATCAAACAAGCTCTTTATTAGTAGACATTGATGACCTCAAAACTCAACTTCAGAACAAGAGCTTCGCCATAGTCGCTTTAAAAAATGAGCTTAGAAAGATCATTGGGAATGGTGAGAACACTAAGTTTGCAAAACCATCAACCTTGGGGAAGCCAATCTCACAAATTGCTAAAGAACGATCTGTAGTTAGGCAGCCCAATGCATTTAAGTCAGAAAGATTTAAACCATTAAAGTCAAGGTTTGCCTCCCAAGTTGATGAGAACAATGTTTTGTCAAAACCAGTCACTTCACTAATTCATTCCGATAAAATGATAGACAATGCTCAGACTTATGCTCAAGGCTCTAGGATCAGGAATGTGAGAAGATCATCTAAATCATTTAAGAAGCATCAAAATACTGACCACTCCCCTAAGAATCAAGTTAACTGCAAAATATCTAAAATTCAAAATAAGGAAATGGTTACATCTTCTACTCTGACTAAGGGATCCAACTCTCCTAGATCTTGTCTTAAGTGGATGCCTACTGGTAGATCGTTTAAGAACATTGAATCCAAATGGAATCACACTCCTAGCTCCTGTCTTAAGTGGATGCCCACTTGAAAAATCTTTAAGAATGTTGGATTTAAGTGGATTCCCATCAGAACACTGGCCACTAATGACATTCCAAGGCCTGACTGTAAAACATCCAAAGAACAAGATACAACTGCCACTAATCCATCTAAATGCAATGCTACATGTGCTATTAGTGCAAATTTTCCTCAGTCTTTTTCAGGTACAATGCTTAATTCAATCATGAACATCATGACCTGGTTTCCAACTGAATTGAAGACTAATCATCCGGGAATTTTAGCTTGTCAGAATTGATTTGCAGGTACTGTGACTTCTGATCGTTTTTGCTCAGGACTCGTACCTCATCGGTTGACAGATAATTAAAAAATAATAATAATAATAATAATAAATTTTCAAATATAATTTCTTTATATTCTTTTATACACATATACATGATAGTTAAAAAAAAGACGTGTCTTCTGGTATCGATAATATCTACGGTCCTAGAAATGTCACTCAATAATGGCACGGGTCTTTAGATGAAGTTCAAACAAAAGTTCTACTTTTCTTTTAAAACATGTCTATCAACACTCACATTAACTTCAATCAATGTTCACTCATTCATATTCGTGTCATTGATGGAGGGGGAGAATTAATCACTCTGCCATTTCTGACTATCAATTCGTCGTCTCTGCATGATTACAATCATATGATTTCTTGAGATATGCATGTGCTTCTAAGTATCTAATTGGTGCAACAACCCTTACTCTATTCATGATATTATGCCTTATGCTTTATGTGGATTGAGTATCTCTTGAATGCATGTTTCATGTGCCATTTGTCTTGCTTGGTTAGTGTGATCTATGTACTCTGGATAACCGTTGCATGTTACTTAGAGTGATTTGATCTGCCATATTATGTTCTGATATGTGGTATGTGGTATGCGGTTTGTATAAGTTATGTTTAGGATGCGACTTGTCTATAGGATTAGGGTATGCGGTTTGTCTATGTTATGCTTTCCATGCGGTTTGTCACTTTTAGTCAAACCATTAAACTTCTTGGTCAAACTTTGCACGCCTTTTCTCTCTATAACATTCTAAGAAGCGATTTGGCTATCTTGAGATCTTTTGGTAGGTTAATTGGTCATGCTACACATGTATTTGTCAAAAATCTTCTTTGTATCATCCTTCTAACTAAATTTCACCTGCAGATTCCCTCACTCATAATTTTTTCTCTCTTTCGACTTGAATCTGCAACTAGGTTTGTTTCTCGTTACTATGCTAATCTTGTAGGTTTTAAATGGAAATGTGTAGGGAGACCATGGTTATGTACTGATGATTTCAACAAGTGCTTATAATGGATCTAGGTGATTTGGGGATGTAGTGATTTAGAGGATTTAAGTGATTTAGTGATTTGGTGTGTAGTGGATTTAAGATTTAGTTGCGAAAATGTTTTATCTAGGTTGTCGTGACTCATCTATGTGGAAATTGTATGCCTGAATTATCTATGGAGTTTATGATAATTGTGTTCATGGTCTATCGTTGTATATTCTTGAATGCGATTTGTTGTTTGTTTCTTGAATGCGATTTGTCTTCATAAATTCTTGTATGCGATTTTAGTGGTGCTGCTTGGATGCGACTTGTCCGTTATTACTCTTGTACGCGTTTTGTGTATCATGATAAGCAAGTTGTTGATGCGATTTGTCGTATCAAGTTCTTATATGCGTTTTGACACTTGCATATTGATAAATGCGATTTGACAAGTGCGATTTGTCCCATACGTTTTGATGTATGCGGTTTGTCCATAATGATTTGATAAGTGCGATTTGTCCCATGCGTTTTGACGTATGCGGTTTGTCCATAATGATTTGATAAGTGCGATTTGTCCCATACGTTGTGACGTATGCGGTTTGTCCATAATAATTTGATAAGTGCGATTTGTCCCATGCGTTTTGACCTATGCGGTTTGTTGAATGTACTTTGACCTATGCGACTTGTGTCTTGATCTATGCGCTTTGACAATATGCGATTTGTTCATAATGCGATTTGTATTAACTATATGCGAATTGTCCATATAATGATTGACTCTATGCGATTTGACCTACATGTTGTATCCTTCATTATACCACCTTGGTCATTGTGTGTTGATCGTATACTTGCTATGTCTGTGTGCATTTAACCATCGTTCATTGTCAATTCTCTGTGATTTTTGTGAGTGTCCTAATATGTGTATGCTACTTCATAAGTTTTAATCACTTACTTAGTATCTAAGATATGTTGTTGCATTGAAGTTGATCTGCTGACCTTGTCTAACCTAAAAAATTTCTGAATATTGTTGTTGTATGTGTGCTCTACAGTATTACAATGGCAGGCACAACATCTTCTGAGAATCTTTCAACCACCGCTCCACCCACTGTACCTACCGATGAGGAAATTCTTCCGTTTGAAGAATGGGTGGATATAGCAAAAAGTAACTGCTTTGTGGATGTGGATAGAAACCAACCTAATCGAATCTACCGTATTGCTATTGATATTTTGAGGAACACCAACTTTTTTGGTGCTTTAACCATGCGGTGCACGATTCCTTCCATTTACCTGCAACGATTTCTGGAACACTGTAACATGGGACAAGATCACAGCTACATACACTTGTAAACTTGAAGACAAGTGGTATGACATCACCTCAAATACTATCAGGGAGGCTCTTCAAATCACTCCAAGAGACCCCGCAAATCCATTCGTCACTCCACCCACAGCTGAAGAGCTAATTGACTTTGTTGATGAATTGGGATATCCCGAGAAGATTACAAAGGTCTCGGCGGTCATCAAAAATGAAGTGTATCAACCATGGAGAGCCATTGTCACTATTCTCAACCTGTGTTTGACTGGGAATACTTTGTGGTTTGAGAGAGTGAGGGCTCCAATTCTACAAATTATGTGGGGGATAGTTAAAAGGGTAAACATTAACTTCGCGGAACGCATTTGGGAAGAATTCACTTTGGCTATGGACACATTCATCACTGACAGACAAAACTTTCTAAATCAAGTCAAAGGAAAGAAATCAAAAGACAAGAGGGTGATTCCCAGCGTAAGATTCTCAACGATCATTATCCAGCACTTGCAACAGATACATCAGTTTACTCCAAGAAGTGAGTCAGTTCTTCATGAAGCCGGTGATGAATTTGTGCTTGGAAACTTAAAATTTGTTGCCAATGGAGTGAACAAAGAGGTTTTTGGAATGCCAATACCTGAAGCACTTCTCACCGAAAGAATTAAGAAGGCTGATTACTTCAAGAAATACATGAAAAAGGCCTCTAGCATTACTGTTGATGACATACCCAATCCCACTCCCACACAACCCAAATCTACAAAATTTGTGCCACAAACCAAATCATCCTCGAAGTCTACTTATTCAAGTATCCCTAAGAAGAGGCAAAATAGATCAGAGACTGCTGATTCACCATCCCAAAAGCAAAAAAGGAGAAGAAGAGATGCTGGAATAGGGAAAGGTAAAGGGTCCGAGGTACCCGAGAAAGAGATGACTTTAATGGATGAAGACGATGCTGCGCTCCAACAAGGCATTCAAGAGAGCCTGCAAAGTCTTGATGTGTCTCAAAGATAACCATTGAAGGGGGTTAGGATACAGGAACCAGAAACTGTACCACGCCAAACCACTCCCATCTCTTAAGGAAAAGGTAAAGGGATAGCTGGAGAAGAAGCGGAGCAAGCGGCTCAGATGTTGTTAACAATTTCCGCTCCCACTCCAAAGACTACAACCAAATTTGTGCTCAAGAAACGAAGTGCTGAATCATCATCTACACAGGAGCAATTTGAAGTAGAAGAGGAGGACACTTCTACACAAGAAGAGTCTTATGACACCATTGACTCACTGTTAGAGAGTCATGGACATGATGGTGGAGATGTTAACATGAGCGAATCAGATCTTCAAGCAAAGGTGCAGACTTAAACTACAACATGAACTATACCAGGGGCAGAAACTGAGCCAACGAATACTGAAGGTCAAGACACACTGATAGGAGGAAATGAACCGTTGCAAGAATCACATTCCAATCTTCAAGATGTTCAAAAACCAAGATCTGAAGAACAAATACAACTTGAAGAAGTGAACGTATCAACAGGCTCACTATCTTCTCTAAAGAACCTTGATACAGATATTTCGTTTGGTGACCAATTCCTTGTTGACAGATCATCAGATGCTGAATTAGAAAAATAGAATTATGAAAAGGAAGAGGTTGAGTCCATGTATTCTATCACTATTCAGCAGGATACTTCCACTGTTTCTCCAATGGCTGCACCAACAGTCCCTGCTACAACACCTCCACCAACTGAACCCTCCCTGGCAACCGCGCTCCCACCACCTGTATCATCCTTGTCAACCGTACTTCCACAACCTGTGACTTCAGATGCTACAACAATCGTTATTACACCTACTGTCATCACTGTCACTGACACTGCCACACCACCAGCATCTCCACCTCCCTGCAAGACGACTGAACAATTGTTAGAAGAGGCTATGAAACGGATCGAAGTTTTAGAGAAGCACAACCTGCCAGAATCCGTCAAGTAACTGGATCATCGTCTGTCTAAGCTGGAACTCCTCAACTTTGATAACGAAGTGATGATTGCTATTGAAGATTAAGTCAAAGAGGTTGTTGAATGGGCTATGAGAGCTCCTCTGCATACAAGATTCAAGGATCTACCTACATCTGATATGAAAGAAATCCTTGAAAGGCGCATGTTTGAGTCAGAGGAATATTTAGGGCATGAAGTACATAATCTACTTTATGAAGCTCTCCATAAGTCCATGCAATAAGACGACCATGATCAATTTGCAAAAGATGTCAAAGAACAAAAGGAAAAGAAAAGAAGGAGATATGACTTGTCGAAACCATCATCGGATACATCGAGACCTCCACCTCCTCCTCCTCCAACTGGTGGTTCAGGATCTTCTGGTGCCGGTGGATCATCAGGTGCTGCAGATACTCAAAAGGCAGATCCACCTTCTCCACCTCCTAAAACCTCAACCCAACCTGGTTCCTCAGCAGGACAATGTCTCAGAAGTCCTCAATGACCTCATCGCATGCAGCATGGACCATTGTTGATTCCCGATTTACACCCACCTTCACCTCAATCCCAGAAGAGCAGATGTTAAATGAAGAATCTTACGTCGCACAAGAGTCAGATTCAGAAGATGATGATGCTTCCACCAAACATATCCCTAAACTCTCTGAAGATGAAGATTGGTGGGATGCATATATTGGGGGAAAACGCATTAAACCATCTAGAGCTGCACAATCTAAAGATATGACTTAAAGCTGGTGGACCGAGGAAAGACCTGAAACTCCTGAACCTTCATGGGCCATTCCGGAGTCTGACTTGATTGTTCCTGACAATAACTGGGCAACCACCATTGCAGCCAACCATGAAGCCCCTTCGGAAAAATCACTCTTACATATTACTAGTGACATGGGAAGTTTCATTAAATGGTTTTGTGAAAAGCAGGGAATCACGTCAATCACTCCAAAGGATCTTGAAGGCCCAGCCTTTGAAATTGTCAAAGTCTTCCACTCTGATGCCGGTCATCTTCAATACCAAATGGAAGAATGCCACAAGATGTTAACTGATCAAGTAGATGAGAATATCAGTTGTTTCAACGTCAACAATCCTCTTCCTCTTGGTGGTGAACCCGGACAGAAGACTATTCAATCAAAATTCTTCTTCAACAGAGATCTAGATTACCTACATGCTGGAACATAAGGAAGAAGACCGGCCTTATCTATTTCCAAGATGAAGGCTACAACTTATTCAGATCCAGGTCTTGAGCAGATGGTATCTGATCAATTCTGGACTGACAAGGAACATGTGTATGACATTGCTGCCTCATACGGCATCTCTCATTGGTGGTTCAAAAAGAAGAAATTATACATTGAAAGACATGGTGCAGAAAAGAAGCGCAGAGCTGTTCGCTCCAAACTACGAATTCTTAGTGTGGTCAGTGTGGAAATCTTTCCAATTTATGGTTATGATTATCTGAAGAAGATCGTCCTCAGAAGAGCTGATATGAAAGACCATGTAATTGAAGAAAATGACTTCAAGCATTTGTTTCCAAGTGATTTTGAAGACATGTACTTATTGAACCTCCAAGGGCACCTTGATCACCTGCCCATTCGCGAAAAGAAGTCTCTTGCTGCAGCAGTCAATCTATGGATTAGAGGGTTAGTGATTCGACAAAGAGTGGGTAACTTTCAGCTTGGCATGGAAAGCTACCAGACTCAAGTCAATCTCACAAGACCTCAATGGGGAGCTACAGGGTATGAATTCAAACACGAATACTTAGTGATTGACACTCCAAGAGCAGTTGTCTTTACAGACAAATATGGATCAAGGATGCTACTAAGACTGTACGAGCTATATAAGTTCAGTGATGGTACGCTAAAGATTGTTGAAGAAGAAGTGGATTCAAGGGTCAAAGAGTTTAAGCTTAAGATGAGGCCGGGGAACAACACGAGGTTTTGGACGGAACATGATGTGAAGAGGTGTGAAGATTTCATTGCTGCTATCGGACGAACACTTAAGACAAGAAAGATTTTCTGCAGCCTTGAAAGTTATGTGGGAGGAAGAGTACGTGAAGGATACTACAAACTACTGCAAAGAATAGAATGATGATATCTTATTTTAGTAGCTATTTTGTTTAAACTCTAATGTGTAATGTGGTGGTTGTACTATGAACAACAATAACTATAATGTATATAGTAGTGATAGGTTGTGGCTTGTAGTTTCCCTCTTGTTCTGAAGAGGGAACATAGTTGTGTTTCGTTTCAGATCAAATAAAACCGGACACATTTTTCTCCAACAAGGTTTTTATATATTTAAATCACTTGAGATCCAAAATCTCAAAGGATTTGAAATTTTTGATCAGGGGAGAAAATGTGATACATATATATATATGCAATCTGATAAAATGTGATCTTCAAGTCTCAATAAATTGGCATCTCTCCCCATATGTGCTAAATCTTTTCGAATATCGAAGCACATATTGAGGGGGAGCATTTCAAAAAGTTAACAAAACTATCAAGGTACTAAAATATAATATTCTTTTCATAAAGTACCTTGATTGTAATTTTAAATGGTTTCATTGGTTACTATGATCGTGAATTTTGCTTCATATCCCCTTGTAAGCTCTAAATTGTATTAAAAATTCTTCACATCAAGGGGGAGCAATCCTTAGAAAACCACGTCCTTTCCCAAAATATCTTCAACAAAGTATTTAAAATACTAATTTTGATCGGGAAAGTGATGTTGATAATTTTAGAAAATGATACTCAAAGATTGAATCTTTCATTCTTAATCCAAAGATGTCTAAGTCCTCTTGCCTTCATGCGCTAAAACAACTTCAAATATTTGATGCACATGTTGAGGGGGAGCGTTTCTAAAATATCAAAAACAATCAAGGTACAAAATACTTTGATCTTGTATCACAAGTACCTTGATTGATTTTCAAATGGTTTTCAATTGGTTTCAATGGCAGAAGAACAATACCAAAAAGACCAACCAAATTTACTTTATGCATGGAGATATAAGGATGGTTAGGTTAGGTATTCGTTCCCATGATCCAGCCAGAGCCGGAGGGATCTACCCAGGGACAATCCACTAGATAGTGTAGAAGTCCTTAGGTTTGATGGAAAAAGGAGAAAAGGTGATAAATGGGAAGAGTGCGGACTGAGATAGAGCTAGAACTGGAATAAACCCACCAAGGTTCTAGCTATGAAATCTCGATAAGCACTGAAGGGGTTGAAGAAATAAAAGGAAATGAATGAGAAAAGGGTGAAAAGAAATAGCCCTCCATTATTTCAACCTTAGGGCATAAACCGGGTTCAATTCACATGCTACTGGTGGTGACCAAGGTAACACCGGTATTGAAGGCAAGACGTCATGGACCCAGTGACGCACTGCACTACAACTTCCCAAGCTACTCAAGTTTCTCTTAAAAGGACTTGTTTCATTCTCACGGGGAACCTACATAATCTATCGACTTTCTCTTAGAGATTGTTGGTATTGAAGAAGGAGACCCTCTCTCTAGTCTCCGGCATAGGAACCAAATATGCACTATTGGAAAGTGAGAATATATCTTAAGAGTCCTAAGCATTATCCTTGTAGTATTTCCAGAACATCTGAGTGATATGCAATCATATTCACAATGAAGATGGAAAGCCTTCTAGAGCCAACATCAAACAAGCTCTTGGTGGGTGGCATGTGAGATCTATTCAATAGATCAACCATGTGACAACTGGATAGAAACGATGGAGCGATTCACATTATGAATCAATCCTGGTTCAGGAAATGGATTGACGGATTCCTTTGAAAAACCAGTCGTTGTGCTTAAAAATTCTTTTCTGTAGCACATCGACTATGTATTACACTTTCAAAATCAAAAGGTACTTTTGATTGAAAATTGATTTTTCCTAATAAAACCTTCGTTGTATTACAAAAATTCTTTCTGTTAAGCAATACACGATTGTTTTTCAAATCATTTTTAATCAATCAGTAAATCTCAATTTGCTGGTTCACTCACTCCGTGTTATCTTCTTTGAGACGTTCCAGTTTGAGAACGGCTAGATCAGCTGCGAAACCCTGTCAAGGAGTTTCTTCGGAATTCTACCTGGTCACAGGCAGTACTTGTACTAATCAACAGGGAACCGTGGGCCGTGTACCTCAATTCAATGAAAGTGATCAAAGACACTTTCATGCATTTTTATTGCTAACTGTTGTTTGCAGGTACACCCGACGGTTGCAGCTGATCATAATTGAGGCGTCAATCCATAGCCGCATGCTCACACATCACGTTCATATAAAAAAAATCATGATAAGAGCATATCTTCAGCAAGTGACTCTGATATTTTCACTTCATACGTTTGCTACGCTGCTGCAAATGTCATGAATTAACAAAAACTTTCACAACTTTGATGAGAAAGATATCATGATCCAGAATGTGAGCATGTCGGTCCAAAAGTCACAACTTCACATGTTGGCAATCCTACAGCGGATAATCTAGAGATTATGTATTGCTGATGATCTCAAAGAAAGCTCCTGATCACATATCAAAGAATCTCTCAAAGCCAAGGAATCACTAATATTACACAATGTTAAAGTTTGTGAAGTTACAAAGTCTACGAGCTCGAGCATCAAAGATTATAGATTAATTGCTAGGACTTTTTCAATGTAATTATTGGGGTGACCTCCCTTAGGGGGAGATTGTTAGGATTTAGAAAATCCATGCAGAGGTGTCGGTCACCCCAAAGTATGTTTTGCATATTATAGCTCGTAGACGTAACAATATATTAGTTAGATAATTAGTAGTATCAGTAACACCGTGGAAGAAGGACGGGTCTTTACCCACTGTATGCCTGATCTACAGCCCGAAGGAGGGCGTAGTCATTTGTATAAATAGCCCTCTTCCCACAAGGGAGAGGGTTGGATGTTCATTTGGTAATCTAACCTTTCCTTTGTTTAACTTCTCTAGAACATCTCACTTTTTCTCTCTAGAACTCTAAATCATTCGAAACATTATTGTGCTTAATTGTGTGTTTATGAAAACCAATATCTAACAGAAAAATAAATAAAGGTTGTGAACAATGGAGATAAAATGTGCTAAACTAATTATTCATCCTATCATGTTATGTCTATGTTTTCTAATTACTTCCTATTGCTTCAAGTGGGGGTTTAATTCGCTAGACATCCTTTGGTCAATTCGTCATAGCCTATCAACAAAGTTCCTACCCGACGTCAAAGGCCTACCCTTTGGGGAGTCGATGGTTTCAAGCAACCTAAGCCAAGTCATTAAGTACCCTACATGCAAGATTTGAAACAATGTGTGCCCGGGCGCTTGCATCTTAGACACACATCCCTAACTTCTTAAGTTCCTCCTTCTGAACGGTGATCCTTTGGTCAATTCGCACAAGAGGGATTGGTAGTCCTTTGATCAATTCTTACCAACCCTCTCTACCTACTACCCTAGGGTCCTTTGATCAATTCTCTTAAGCAAATAAGTACGACACCGAAGCTAGGGTGACTACATACGAACTATGCATGCATACACTAGAAACAATTATAGAAGAATGAAAACATAAACAACACAATCAAGGAATCATAACTAGGCTAGCACCAAAGGTACTTAGCCGATCATATTAAAAGACACAATCAATTCAATGTTTAACATAATTGATGAAGACATGAATTAAAGTGTATAGAAATAGAAATCGCTAAACCTTATCGTTGATATGATTTAATTTCTCCCTTGGAAATAGCTCCGTATGCTGAATATGATCTGCCTTAGGAAGCCTCTTCACGTTCTCTGCTTTTGTGTGGTGAGTAAATGGTGATAAATGCATATTTTAGGGCTTGTATTTATAGGCCCGATCATAGTTACGGCGTAACCTAATAATGTGATTACGCCGTAACTTAATTATTGATGCGCGTATAACGCGTTCGGGGTCAAGAGAACTTCTTTTTCGTCGAGCAAGTTTTTCAATACCCTAGGCAGTGAACCTAATCGTTGTAGTGTAGTATTGGGTAAGCCTCGGGTATTGATATCGTTCTATAGGGGAATAGGAATGCTAGTGAGAAGTGTACTACGCTAAGGTTGAAGTTGAAGAAGATTATTTTTTTATCTTTTTATATTTTTTTAGAAAGCTAAGGGTAAAATCTCGGGGTTTGGATTTGGGGGTTTGGTACTTCTAACGATTACTCTACTATTCTAATTATCTAAACTAATGGGTAGTCTATGTCTATTGATGTGTGCTCGTATGATGATTAAAAATGTGTCTACCTAGATACTATTACTCCCTAGTTATCTTTTATTGGAGGTTGAATTGTCATGTCCTTATTCTTAACGCGTTGTGTTTTCTAAGGTCGTAGGGTATGCTTTTATCCCTAACTCTTTGAGACTACCTTAAGGTTATTGCCTACGAAATCTCTAGGATTCATAAACTAACTCTAAGGTTATCTTTGGATGTTTAATCTACAATTCCACTAAGAGATTTATAAACTAAGGTTCACAAAGATTACTCAAGCATTAAAACACAACGATGGCCTAATGCACTCCTAAGCCAATTACAATTAAGATAAGAGACAACCAATCAATAATTAATAAATAGGTTTCATAAATTTAAGCAAACACACAAGAAATTTAGCCGGACATGTTAAACATGCAACCATACACACATACAATCGAAGACATAATGAAATCAATGAAGTAAAACACTTATCTTGATGTAAAATAGGGTATGAGAACCCTAAGATACTGTCCAAACCGGACCAAAGTTGTTTTAGGTTTTTACTCCACAAGTCTCATCTTAAAATTCTGAAAATTTGATTTCTATATATAATTTTACATTTGCGACGACGTCACCTTATAGTTGGGACGCCGTTAGATCGCCTTCATTAGGGTTTCGTCTTGGCCAAGTCATCATTGGGACGGCGTCACGTTGTGGTTGTGACGCCGTTAGTCTTCAGCAGTGACGTCATCTGAATCTGGATCTAGGCCGTCTGAGAAGAAAAGTCTTCGTGACGCCCTTACTCTTCAAAGCCTGACACCGTCAGGTGTAAATTAGCAAAAAGTATACTGATTCATCGCAAATTTAATTACGTAGAGAGGAACAACGTCGCCCTTGGATTGTGACGCCGTTAGGTGTAATTCCAGCATCTTGAGTGTCTTGATCTTGACTTAGCCATTTTCTTCATATATTTACCCCCTTTCGTCCAAATATGCATCATTCCAGCATTTTGCTTCCAAGAGACCTAAAAAGAGAAAAGGAACGAAATTAAGCAGTAACAGATACAAAAGTGGGCGATTAAGGGCTTAAATGACCCCTTAAAAGTGTACGTTTTAAATCCTTATCAAATATCTATACACTTGGTATTTGCTTGTCCTCAAGTAAATGTGCTTTTGGCCAATCAATTTATAAGTTAGGGGGCATAAAGCATTGGTCTAACAAACATAATTCACAACAAGTAAAAGCACCGCAATAGTCATAACAAGCATGGAAATTATATACTATCACCTCACAAGTGATGTTTGGATTCTCTCATCTCTCGGGTGTATAAGAAATATAGTAAATGGAAATGGAAGATAAACACTCATAAACCGGTCATAGTACATAGATTACCATAGGCTTGAGACTAGATCAAACCTCCACCGCTTTGGCGTAAGCACCTAGGAACAACTATCTAAGAGGTCTTTTGAAGGGTTGTCACGTTAGGCTCACGGTTAGGGAAACAAAGGGTTTGGTTGGATAGGCGATTTAGTAGTGGCAAGTCAAAAATCTTATGTTACAAGCATGAAAAGAATGGCGTTGCTAAGCCAAGACTCGACTCACTAAACTCTAGATACTTGAAACAAACAATCATAAATATAAAGATAGATGAAGAATGGTAGCCCGTTTTTTTTTTTTTTTTTTTTTTTTTTTTTTTTTTTTTTTGTTTTTTTGTTTTTTTTGCATACATTTTTACTCTACCATCCTCTACGATAACATCAAACTATAAAGGATTTATAGGAGCATCCCTACACTTGAGTTTTTATTACTCTAACACTAATTTGACCCGAATTGAAAAGATCAAAACACTTGGAGTACCTTATTACGTAAATAAAAGGAATTTGAATTTAACGTTCTTTCCCGTCACTCCATAAAATTTAACTTTACCCATGAGTCCCAATCGTCCCAAAACTGTGTACAAAAGATATGAATCGACTTAGCAACCATGCAAGTAACTAGATAATTGAACTAAGGGTTTAGTATGATAACAATAATGCACTAAAAGTGAGTGCATACAAGGTAGGCTAAGGCGATTTGGGTGTACATTTGGGGGTGGATTGTAAAAAATGCTCTTCATTGATATTCCGGAAAACCAAAACATCACGAGAACCGCGAAAAGGATAGGCTCTGAGGGGTTAACTAGGGGAATCATGTACTAAAGATGAGTACATCGCAAGGGTGTGGGGGAATTACTCGACCTATGTGGAAGAAGTAATTATAATACGAGTATCAAACAAGGGTTATCCTAATGCATCTTATCATTTAGTTATTCCTAACTATACAAGTGTAGTCTCACTAGCGATCTCAGAATGCATCACAAAACAAGTTCTAGAATCTATTATACTACCGGTACACTCTCGAAGCATTAAAGGTGAATGCTTTAATTCCTATAGATCTAGGGGCGAACCTCACATTTTTGGGGTGGAATTTGAGTGGTAAAAGGTTTTTGTGCTAGTCATATAACTCCTATCCATGAGACGCTTTATTAAGACTAAAGTCCCACCCATACAACTCATGAAATTTTTTAAATTTGGTACTAAAATTGCCCTAACAAATATTTCTCATGGTTTATTACACAAATGAAATAGGACAAGACAAATGATCAATGATAAGCATAGTTTCAAAGTTCCCGTTTTATTCTCCCTCCCAACAATTAATCTGAACATTGTCCCCAATGTTCCCCTAAAGTATCAAAGTTATGATAATGGAAGGTAATTAAAAGAGAAAGAAACTATTACTCCCCTGATTAGCTCGGTAGGATCCGTGTGAAGTAGTGGTTAAATTCTTTTCCAAGAAGAATGTATGCGTGAAAAGCTTCATCCAATCTTATGTTTCTTCTTCTTGATAAATAAAACCTGCACACTTGAAGAAAATAGATGAAACCTTCACGTAAAATCGGTGGTAAAACTATATATGACTCTACTACACTAGGATATAATGCTTGTGGAATGGATGTTTGCAGATTTTCTAGAAAATTAAGACCTGAGAATTTCCAAAAATTTATAATTAGCACAGAAAATGAGAGAAAGTAATAAGCTGTTTCTGCTCCTCATGACGTCGTCAGGTTATGATCCTGACGCCATCAGGTTATCCTGACAGAAACTGGTCTGCTGCGTTTTTCTGGAAAAATTCTAGAAAAATTACACCTTTAAATTATGGAAAAATTCCTGCAAAACATCCATTATGACTCGATACAAGCATTTGACTCTAACAAACACACATATATATCTATTTCAATAATCGTAGTTCTCATGTTCACGTTCTTTTAAAAACGTGTGTAATCTTCCCTACACTTATCCTTTTTGTAAAATGTCTTTATATGTAATTAAGACGAGGTTAAAGACAAAATAAAACATTTTCAAAAATTCAAACATGAGAACATATAATAATAAAAAGATATATGACACACAAACAAGCAAACAATTATGCATGGGTTGCCTCCCACAAAGCGCTTTTCTTTATTTATGAGTCTTGTAGCTAGACTCGAAGTCGTGCTCCTACGTGGTCTCGTTTTTCATCCTCAATGAAAACTCTATCATATTGACAAAATTCTCATCTACTCTATACCTAGGTCCTAGGGTCAAACAATCCTTATATTAAAGTCTCCTTTTCTCCCACATGAAGTTCAAACCTTTTTCAACATCGTCTTCGCTCTTTTCCTCAAAAGATCTAATGTTATCTCGCTCATAAAGGGATAAAGGGCCATATCCATTCATCTTCCAAGGCATCTTATAAGTGATCTCATCGTCCCCTTCCATAAACCTAACCGTTCCTTCGGATTTGTTATAGCTCATTTTAGACTTTTCAACAAACGATTTTCCTAGCATAACTTGGGACAAGCTATAGTCAATGACACATCTTATGTCTTCTAGGACCATAAAATCAACTAAGTAGGTGAAGTTTCCTATAAAGACCTGTACATCCTTGACTCTTCCCACAAATTTGCAAACTCCACCAGGATATTTAAGGTCTCTCCTAATCTTAAGCCGCTCATTCATTATATCATTGTAAACTGCTGATGACATCACATTAATAGGATATTAACGTATCTATATAGGCGTGCTCGAAATTCCTCTATCCAAGGGATTTTTATGTTCCAAGGATTTCCTCTCCTAATCTTTGGGCATATCCTAATGATGGGTGATCGAGGATTGTCGATTATGTATTGGTGGTAAGCAACTTCTTCCTTAGTGGGGTAAATATTGAAGTAAGCACTATTCTCCTCATCCACATTTTCATTCACTGAACCATTACCCGAACTACTGCTAATCATGGAGCCAACAACTGAGGCGCTAACAACTTTTTCAACAACATCCCTAATTGTACTCTCAAAAACCCTATGTAAATCTTGAAGATCGTTGTTTCTACTAACTTATCGGTTGCGGTGATTGTTAGAGGGGTGTTGGTCAACGGGTTGTGGTTTGAGAGGAAGTGGTTTATTTGGTGGTGGGTTGTTGTTTGATGGGTTATCACCTTCCATGATGAAAAGTGATGGGATTACTAACAAAGTCACAAAGAAGGGGGATAGAATACGAGGAAGCTAAAAATGAGAAAAAATCTTACTTGATAGGAATCAAGCAAGGGAACCTAAATGAGATAGAAATATAACTAGCTATTCTATTCCCCGGCAGCGGCGCCAAAAACTTGATGCGCATATAACGCGTTCGGGGTCAAAGGAACTTCCTTTTCGTCGAGCAAGTTTTTCAACACCCTAGGCAGTGAACCTAATCATTGTAGTGTAGTATTGGGTAAGCCTCGGGTATTGATATCATTCTCTAGGGGAATAGGAATGCTAGTGAGAAGTGTACGACGCTAAGGTTGACGTTGAGGAAGATTATATTTTTTATCTTTTTATATTTTTTTAGAAAGCTAAGGGTAAAATCTCGGGGTTTGGATTTGGGGGTTTGGTACTTCTACCGATTACTCTACTATTCTAATTATCTAAACTAATGGGTAGTCTATGTCTATTGATGTGTGCTCGTATGATGATTAAAAATGTGTCTACCTAGATACTATTACTCCCTAGTTATCTTTTATTGGTGGTTCAATTGTCACATCCTTATTCTTAACGCGTTGTGTTTTCTAAGGTCGTAGGGTATGCTTTTATCCCTAACTCTTTGAGACTACCTTAAGGTTATTGCCTACGAAATCTCTAAGATTCATAAACTAACTCTAAGGTTATCTTTGGATGTTTAATCTACAATTCCATTAAGAGATTTATAAACTAAGATTCACAAAGATTACTCAAGCATTAAAAACACAACGATGGCCTAATGCACTCCTAAGCCAATTACAATTAAGATAAGAGACAACCAATCAATAATTAATAAATAGGTTTCATAGATCTAAGCAAAACACACAAGAAATTTAGCCGGACATGTTAAACATGCAAGCATACACACATACAATCGAAGATATAATGAAATCAATGAAGTAAAACACTTATCTTGATGTAAAATTGGGTATGAGAACCCTAAGATACTGTCCAAACCGGACCAAAGTCATTTTAGGTTTTTACTCCACAAGTCTCCTCTTAAAATTCTGAAAATTCGATTTCTATATATAATTTTACATTTGCGACGGTGTCACCTTATAGTTGGGACGCCTTCAGATCGCCGTCATTAGGGTTTCGTCTTGGCCAATTCATCATTGGGACGGCGTCACGTTGTGGTTGTGAAGCCGTCAGTCTTCAGCAGTGACGTCGTCTGAATCTGGATCTAGGCCGTCTGAGAAGAAAAGTCTTCGTGACGCCCTTACTCTTCAAAGCCTGACGCCGTCAGGTGTAAATTAGCAAAAAGTCTACTAAGTGGTCGCAAATTTAATTACGTAGAGAGGGACGGCATCGCCCTTGGATTGTGACGCCGTCAGGTGTAATTCCAGCAGCTTGATTTTCTTGATCTTGACTTAGCCATTTTCTTCATATATTCACTCCTTTTCGTCCAAATATGCATCATTCCAGCATTTTGCTTCCAAGAGACCTAAAAGGTGAAAAGGAACGAAATTAAGAAGTAACGGATATAAAAGTGGGAGATTAAGGGCTTAAATGACCCTTTAAAAGTGTACGTTTTAAATCCTTATCAATTATCCTCCAAACTCAACTCTCGTAGTGGTGATTACGGCGTAACTTAAGGAATAGTTACGCCGTAATTATAAGCTCCGCCGTAAATTAATAGAGGATTACACCGTAACTTAATTATCCTCCAAACTCAAGTCTCGTAGTGCTGGTTACGTCGTAATGCATTTTTGGAGGTTACGACGTAGTTGATGGAGGCGCAAAATTCCACATGACCTAGATGGTTACGGCGTAACTTAAGTTGAGTGTTACGCCGTAACTGCTGTTGACTTGGTCTTCATAACGTAATCCTAGCTACGACGTAACTGAGAGTAGGAGTTATGCCGTAGCTTCTTCAATAAGAGCATACTAAGGTGAAAACTATTAAGAATATCTCCAAATCCGCGTCTCTAAGCTCCAATGCTCATATATTACCTGGAAACGAAATATAAAGGAATAAGAGTATAAATCCAAATAAAAAACATAAAATATGAGCATAAACGGGGGAAATTGACACTTAAAAATCAGGATTATTTGATGTTATCACTAGGCCTTTATTTTACCATGCTTCTAGAGCATGCACATGATTGTCAAGCTTCGGTTGCATGAACTTAGTGCTAGCGTAATAGTCACACTATATAACATTATATTAGTTGTAATGTGCATATACCCCATACACGATCCACAAATGAACTTTTATATTAAGGTAAACATGATTTTTATGACATTGTGCGAGACACAATGGTCACAAAAACTGAAGGGTTACTTCACCGCTCTTGAACTCATAAGTGTTATTTGAATAGACCTATGAACTCACCAACCTCGTGTTGATACTTTTTAACATGCATTTTAAGGTTTAAAGTCGATAGCTTAACTTTGGAGGCGCAAGGCAAAGGTGTTGGGATTTTATAATCTAGTTAGCCAATTAACGCAAATGAGTACGCAACGGAATTGGATATAGTTTATGCAATTAGGTAAACATGTAAATAATAAACAATAATGAATAAAAGGTAAATAGAAAACTAACCTTTAATGTCAACTGCACGCTATCAAACGAACAAGAAAACCAAAGAAACCATGTATCTAAAATAGATACCTCTACGAGTATCACACACAAACACTTAAACCAAGTACATTCGAATAAACGCTAGTCGAGAACGTTTAAATAATCAACCCCTTGAATTACTTGAATACAACGAACAAGAAAAACCCAAGAACACTTCTATAACTTCCTGTCCGAGATCACAAAGTACTGTCCAAGAACTTTTACTTCACCCGATATCGGACAAGCTTGTCCGATATCCTTCCCTTTGCTGTCCGAGATCCACGAAGACAGAAAACCCACGAATCTTGTTGCTGCTACTGTTCGACCAGGAACACAAACAAGAAACACCAAACTGTGGAACACTAAACAGACTTGGATCGAATGATTTGCAAGGTTTAGGTTTTCGAACCTAGCAACAAAAACCCTAATCGGATAAGTAGAATCCGATTGAGTTTTAATGGAAGGTTGATTGGTATGATTTAGGTTTAGGGATATTATGTGAAATCGTTTTTATGATGCATGGGTGTCTTTGTTTATATAGCTTCATGAACCGACTACAAGCTTGGGCTCAAGACTTGAGCTCCAAGCAATCGATCCAAACACCCCCATACCCGATCGTGCATGTCAAGGCCCAAGGCAAACATTAACCGACCCAATTTGTAAGTGGAGAAAGTCCATGGGTCGTTTATAGGATCGGGTCGCATGTAAATTAAACGGGTCAAGTATATTCAAGTATTAAACGATCGTCACGTACTCTTTTTTAACGTGTGTGCCCCCATAGGCTCACACACTTCTAGTAATTTACGTGTGGTTTTAACTCCCACAAACAAACAAAAGGCTTGAAATGGTCATAGAATTCTCTGATAAACTTAAATGGGGACCGCTTTATAATGGGTCTGTTTTTCGCACTAAACAATGATGTATTCAAGAATGAATAAAATTTTCTTTATGAAAATCAGTTATCCTATACTTGTGTTGTATTATCAATTTAGTAGCACCCGTGGCATTTATGCTTCCGCTGTACCATTTTTGGAGGTGTTACATGTGACTACTAAGAACTTTCAAGAATTGATGAAAAAAAAACCAAAACATTTGATCATTGTCACAATTCAAGTGTAGAACTTCATAAATTGCTACTCATGTTGCAACTTCTGAAAGGGATAATCACATTTAATTTTGACCATATGAGATCACCAAAACATCTACATATTTCAAAACCTCCCTACAAAATCTTACACCAAAACCTCTACACAATAATCTTCTCACCAAAATCTCCACAAACAAAAAAACCCTCTCACTAAAACAAACAAAAAACTTTTCACCAAAACCTCTAAAAAAATAAATATAATGAAAAATAAAAATCCTTTCACCAAATCCTTCAAAGTAAAATAAAAAACTGACTTCTACAACAAGTCTTTAGGGACTTTGCAAGACTTTAGGGACTGCGTTAGCAAATTTTCCAGGACTGCATTTGCAAAAAATTTAGGGTCTAAAATTGCAACATCAAATTTCCATCATGGAATAGATAAAAAAATGCAGATTTTCAGCAACAAAGGATCAAACTTAAGTGTTTTTATTTAATTCCTTGTTGTTAATCATAAAGTAAAAAGAAGTTGGTATGCTTACTTACTACTCGTTAACTTAATCTGTTTGTATATTCAAATAATGGGAGTTTGTAGGCCAAAAATTTGTCCAATTGTCTCCCACAATATTTAAACATAAAATAGCCTAAGTTAAGTTTACTCTCTTATATGAAATCAGAGAGTATTGTATAAAGCGCACTCAACAACTAGCTTCAGGAACATCGAAGACTATCTAAAGATACACTTTACCTCACTGATGCAGCGAGTAAAGTACCCGGGTGCTGAAAACAACATTCGAGTCAGTGAGATCCGACAAATTCTCATTGATAGATTATACACTCTCTTAGTCAAGACATAGAGTATTGGGATGAAACTTCGCAAAAGCAAAAGGAAAACACTTTTGCATAGAAGTCAAACAAGTACAAAAAAAGTTGATAAAAGAGCGAATACTTGAAGTAAGTATTCAATAAAATAAATTGAAAAGTGAAGTTACATATGAAAACATTAAATGAAAGATGTACTCTTCCACCAAATGTTTTAAACCTAAATCATTACAACATGTGACTTTACTTTCTCATCTCATATATATGAATGTTACTCAATAGAGAGAGATAGAGATTATTTACACATAAATAATACAATTTATTATAGTGAAAGTATCATCCTCTTATGAAAACACACTAAGCTAAGCTAGCATACTTGTGTTCTTCATCTATAAACTTTAACTTATGTGTTAGTTTAGGTTTAGGATAGTTTCATTTATCATTCAATTGAGATAGTATTTTGTAACTATCTCTTGTAATTCTTTGATTTATTTATAATAAGAGTTTAATGCATTGAAAAGTATAGATGATGTTATTAGTTGTCAAATAGGGTTTGTACATGTTTTACCCAAATCTCAAGACCCAAAAGATTTCATTATACATATAGAGTGTATCATCTCCTTTATCCAAAAAGTAAAAACATACTCTATATAAAAGAACAGTTCAACAATAGAAGGGAAATATCATATTCATATGTTTGCATCAACATTTACATTATAATAATACAATAGGAAGCATTTAACATGATACATACTATACCGTTCACGAGTCGTGGTCTTCTAATTTCTTGGTTTCTCACTTAGCTTACATACATAGAGAAGAGATCCGCCGAAAAGAAAAACTAAAATGAGAATAATAAGAAGAATTTCTATCCACATAATTTAAATAAGAGATAGAATTTCAAAGGGAGATGCATCTATTTTTGTAGATGCATCTGAAATATGTGTAGTTGTGGCTTCTTCTCACCCTTCTCATTAAAAATTTTCTTCTCATTTGATCATAACTATGCATGTATAGATAAAACGGCCAAACATAGAGCAACAACCTTACAAATTCTTGTTTCTCGTTCTAGTGGCAGCTGTACATTGCTCTAAGATTTGGTTATTTCTGCTTAGCCTTACCCAAATTACGCCATATATACATTACATATGTACTATAACAAGCATTTTGTTGTACCTAAAGATCGAAACTGTGGCTGTTGAAATGGAAAATAGGCTCACCACTCATCCTCCCAAAATTCTTTGATTTGCACTCTTTGGCAACGCTTGTTTGAAGTGCTGTAGGCCCACAAACCATCACACCAATATCCACATTCCCCCATCGCTCAGCCATGCTTCCAAATAATTCTACATTGAGGAAAGAAATATAACAATATAGATTAAACAAGAGAAACACAAATCTAGTGTCAGTAACCAAGGTCCTATCTAGAGGTAGCAAGATGAATGGGTCCACCGGGGCTGTTCAAAAATAAAAATAAAATAAAAATGGGTCCATCGGGGTTGGTTAACAGGTCAAAACGGGTTAGTCATGAAACCAGCTGGGTTAAGTCACAAATACTTTCTCAATATAAAGATTGAATGCAGTAATTATAATTACAATAACAATGCCATTTATCTAATAATCTAAATCGTTGAATAAACCCATTCCCCTTTTAGGTAAAAAATTATTTGACGCGTTTCTGATAAATCACAGCCCAGATAGACCCATTCATGATTAAATGGGTCAAAATTATGACCTCGAGTGCCATCTCATATGCTAAAGACAGGTACCTTTGAAGTTTGGTCTTTCACCATATTTCAAGATATTCACATGATCTTCCTGTGAAGGATTCTTGAATGCATTAGAATCCTCATGCTGCAAGCTACTATTACTATTTTCGTCTTTGGCGCTCTTCCCAGTTTTAATATCCCAAAGATGCCATAAAGCAATCACAAAACCTCCAAAGAGAATAACACTTGCAGCCATGCATATGGTAAATAGAAGCCCCTTGTACCACCAATGCGTTATGTTGTAAGGGTTAATGTAAAATACATCCAACATAGCAACTAAAACTACCAAACCAACTGTAGACACCACCAAGTAAGCTCCAGACCACATGATATTTCCTGTCCCAACCAAACTGGACATGCCACCCCCGCTGGGACCATGATAGACTGACGAGCTGACATTCTTTGGTATTTTTCCCTCTTCCTGTGGTTTAAGGTGACACGTTCGAACTTGGAATATTAACAAGAGGTGGGTCGATAGGGTAACAACAGGTTTGGTTTAAAATGGATCATATTTTAGTTCGGGACAAAACAGGTGAGGGCAGGTTGGGTTGACCCGCAAACACTATTGTGTGATTTGTGTCCAATTTTTATTCTATTTAGAACTAACAAATGTGATATTTATGATCCCAAAGACATTATTATTACATAAAAAAAGACGATATAAGCGGGTGTATGGATTATATAGACTCTGGTCGAATTTAAATCCATTCAACCGATTCCCTTTTAGCTAATGTTATATCTGATCCATTTGAGTTCAAACACAACCCAAACAAGTAAATGATCAGAAATTTCCACCTCCAGTGTTAACTGATAAAATGAATAGGAAGTAGAATACATACCAGTGGGGGTTCTGATTCTCGAGTGACATACGTTTGAATCTCTAGATTCAGAGTGTTGCTGAAATACGGGCAGAGGGAGTTCAAGTCAAGTGAGTGGAGAAGTGGAAGCTCATCTGAGTTTTTGACAGCCCAAACTATTAATACATTTTTAGGCAGACATGGTTTAAAGTCCCTGATACGCTGAAGAATATCACTCAAGATAGCGATGAACGGTGATATCCCAATGCCACCAGCAACCAAAATAAGATTTTCATACCTAAATAGCAAGAATGTATACTGATCAATTAAGTAACCAATCTTTTTTTTACCAGTGAGCGACTTAGATAACAAGTTGTATACATTTTGTAAGGAACATCGCCCGTAAATGGTCATACTTTTAGTTAAATTAAAGGCCTATTTTAAAAGTTTACAATAAAATAAGGGACCTGCTTAAATGTTTGTGGGTTATACCCAAAACTGTGTCCCTTATTTGATTATAAAGTTATAACATAGTACTTAGACCTTAAATTAATATATGAAATAAAAGAGTAGAGTATGTACGTCAAGTGGTATGGTGACTCGTGCCCATAAGGTCCCTCCACGGATGCCTTTAGTGTGACATTTGGCTGCAGTAGACCCTCTGTTTCACCAGGAACACTCGAGATACGTCCCCTTAGTTTCTCAGTCCAATCTCCAAGTACTTTTATGAGAATAGCAAGATGGTGTTTGCCATCTAATGGACTAGATGAAACACTAAAAGGATGCCACTGCAACCATGATAATTCTCTAATTTGTATGAAAACCCAACCAAGGGCATTGTATTGTAAACCTACAATTTAAAAGAGAAAATGAATTAAACACAACGCCAGAAAAGTCTACAAGGGAAAGTTTCCGAAAGAAGAAAATTAGTTTCAGTCAATCTCTTTGTTATGATATGTACTTTCATATTCCAAATCTAAACAGCTATGTTATAACTTAAAAATTTATAATAAAATACATGCGGTTCCTGTAGCAGATTATAACTTATTAAGCAGAATTTTTAACCTTGATGTAAGTTACTTAAAGTATGTTATTTTCAGTATGTATCAAACTATCAATACCTTCTGGTTTGGAAATAACTAGTTCCACAGTCCCAGATGGAAGGCATTTGGCTGAGAGTATGTCAACAGTCTTTCGTGACTGAAAGAATCTTAGAAACCGATCAAGCATGAAAAGGAATATTCCAGCAGCAACTATGCTGAAAACGAAATCACCAACGTGCATTGCCAAGAAGACAACAAAAACGATATATAGTTGATGAGTGTAGAAGAATAGCTCAAAGTTTAGCCTCCTAACGGGCGGAAGCGATGTAACCCACATCAGTAGACCTGCTAGCAGACTGATTACTCCAGGAAGATTGGCAATTCCAATACTTTTCCATGCTGTAAGCTAATAAAAAATCATAACATGTCAACACTCTTCTATGTTTGTATCATGTACTTAATGTATTAATCATGATTAAAAGACACTATTTTGTAATGTGAATATAAGTATTTTTTTTTTAAATGAGATGTGTTAGCACACCAACACAATCTGATCTGACCCATTTTGGTCCATAAAATTTTAAGCACCTTTTTAGTTTTAGCCCGTTTGAACATGTTGTTTGATCTAAACAAAACAATCAAAAGAAGACAGTTAATTAGGGTGCGTTTAGTTGGAAGGAAACCCTATTGTTTTCCATAAAATATTTTGTAAAAACAAGAAAAATGGAGAATGCGCTCAAATCATTGTTTCCCATCAAGAGAGAGAGACCCGCAAAGGGAAACCTTTAGAACTCATGGCTTCGCACTAAGAGGAAAATCCGGATTTTCTTTATCACTTGCGAGACTTGAACCCGGTTAAAACCCCTCCCTAAGCTCCAGAGCTAAGTCGGTTGGTTGTTTTGTGGAAAATTAAATTTCCCCTTTAACTAAACGCACCTTAAGTTTTGTCAATTTGGAACACTATGTCCCTACTTAACTAAACGCACCTTAACTAAACGCACCTTAAGTTTTGTCAATTTGGAACACTATGCATAGAATAATTAAAAGCCACTGTATTGTATCATTATGTTTATTTATGTTGAGGTAACACATGTGAGTATAAGTGACAGGTCGTTAGAGTACTCACTTCTTCTATCAAACGGCCTTGGATTTCCCATGCAATCACATAAAATAGACCATGTAGAGTGAAGAGCATCATTGTGAGATGACCCAACCAGACATGGTAACGAGTTGCATGTTCAAAAGGGATATCGATCAGCCGTAGAAGAATCGATCCCCTTGCAACTGGAAGAAACAGAAATGCCATGCATACTAATCCAATAAACCCGAAGCGCAGTCCTGTTAATTCTAGTAAGAGAAGTTTCCTGACAATTTTTGACAACGAAAGGAAAATGTCAGAGAACAACAATAGATATGACTAGATGAGGCAAGATGGATAAGTCATGGGTTAGGGTTACCGTCAAACACTTTTTCCATTATTAATTATAACAATACGATTACAAGAATTATCTAAAACGATTTATGTGGTTGTACGCATTATAACATTGACAATGGTCAGACTCTCAACCTCTTTTGACCACAATTAGACCCGTTCATCTTTTAGCTTAACATTTTGATTTGACTCATTTGGTGTCTTTGAGATAAAACACAGCCCAATTGTTGACCCTCCATAGTAGTAACAAATAGTTTAAGATCTTAAAAAAAATCTTAAAATATAAACATACATATAATTCATGTTCTATTAAAAGAAAGGTGATTACATCCACAGATGACAAGATCCATTAAATATAAAATTTTGAGGGTCAAAAATGTTTAAGAAAAATCATTTACCCCATCTGAATAAATTTAGTAACAAAATTAATTTGCATCACATACTAATTTGTGAAAGTATAGATTAAGTGATAGTAAAGTATTCAAGATACTATAACAATAAAAGTATTTGGAGTCCAAAATAATAAATTCTTGAATTAAACAAAGAACACAAATATAAAAAAGCATAGTGTCCACCTTGTGCCAATATCAGTGATCTCAAACAAGGGCAACAGACTGATGTTCTTAATGGTATAAGCTATAACAGCCCAGATGACATACAAACCAAACAACAGAATTCCAATCAGCTCGGCCGCGGTAACAACTCCGAAAGGTCCATCTACAATAACTGGAAACGTCCATAATCGGAAACTTGCAGTTTTGTTTATTTTCCTACATATATACAAATTTATAAGTTGTTGTGAACACAATATATGTACTACCATAAATATATACAGTAACATATAACTTACTCTTGAATCTCTTCTTGCCCACATATCCTAAGGTAAATTATGGCAAGAAACGCGATAACAAGTACTGGACCACTATATATCAGAAAGATGCTTCCTGCAATATATTTATAAGAAATAAAAGAAAAAATGATTAGTTTACTCAGAATAATGGTAAAGTGGATTTAAGATAACTGATTCATGAAGGAAGCATGATCGGTTACCTGTGATACCAAATAGAGTTCCATTAGTAGCGTATACGACTTTTGAATAAACATTGTTCACCGAGTCTAATGGAGCAAAAAACAAGAAACTAGCCCATGATATGAAGATCAACCACATTGCAAATTTAAGAACCCATTTGGTAGATTTTAGTAAAAAATATGGTTTGTTTATGTAAGTGAAATTCTCATGATCATCTGGTTTACTAGAAACAAGAAGAGGTACATTAGGTCCTTCTGTGCCCATTTTTTCCAAACAAACAAGCAAACAGATTGCTTGCAATTATGTATGAATGAAAGGCTAAGGTTTTTGCTTTGAGTATATGGGTTATTTTTGCTTGATTTCTGTTGTTTGGTAGAAAGTGGTTTATTTATACACTTTCAGTTTCATTTCATGTGGACCACTTATTTTCATCCTAAGGTATTTTCTGTTTGTTGTAAAAACTACGTATTTAAAAAGAGTTTCAATTATTTTAAGGAAGAAGTTTGTGATAATGAGTTTCAGAAAGGGGGACATCTACAAAGTCATTTTTTAATAATTTCTGTTTAAAAAACTCATACACAAACATTCTTTCTTTCATAATGTTACATGTAAAGTGTAAACCACAAAATTTGTAAAACAATTTTGGCATGTACGAATACATGTAATTACTTAAATATTTCAACCAATCAAAAAGTTAGACATTTTATTTTTTATTTTATTTTATTTATTATTATTATTATTATTATTATTATTATTATTATTATTTTTTTTTTTTTATTATTATTATTTTTTTATTTATAAAACATCACTTCATTAGAAAATCATAGGAAATTACAAGAAATTAGTGGGGAGCCAAGAGACTAACTGGGCCCCCACTCCTCTAGCAATAGCAAAACAAATC
The DNA here is from genome assembly GCA_019973895.1 of Chrysanthemum seticuspe. Taxonomy (NCBI): domain Eukaryota; kingdom Viridiplantae; phylum Streptophyta; class Magnoliopsida; order Asterales; family Asteraceae; genus Chrysanthemum; species Chrysanthemum seticuspe. The sequence goes on along the minus strand of BPTQ01000007.1, from coordinate 244,909,358 downwards.
ATACTAAAAATATAGTTAGCACCACGCGCGCCAATATCTTGAGTGACCGAGAACTTTCGGATTCGCTTCAGCAGGGTCACCGCTTCCTTCTCGAGTTCACCAAAAGAAGAGAAAGAGAAGGGGATGAACCTATATCCAATATCAGCGCATTTGGTTTCGTACTTGACACGTTTGCGCTGTGCAACTTCATTAGAAAACCAAAAGGATTTACAAAAAGTTGGTGGGGAGCCGAGACACTAGTTGGGCTCCCACTCCTTTCTGAATACATAAACTTAGTCTATGAAAAATAAAATCCCCACTCTTAACATTATTCGAGCGACTAACAGCAACAGTCTTGATACGCGTGGATTTACAAGAAATTCAAAGGATTTACAAGAAATTAGTGGGGAGCCGCGATACAAGCTGAGCCCCCACTCATCTAGCTATAGCAAAGCTAATCCTACTAAAGATATGAATAGCAGCACGTGGACCAATGTCTTGAGTCACGGAGAACTTTCGGATTCTCTTCAGCAATGTCACCGCATCCTTCTCAAGTTCACCAAAAGAAGAGAATGAGAAACGGAGAAACCCAGATCCAATATTCGCACACTTAGCTTATTATTATTATTATTATTATTATTATTATTATTATTATTATTATTATTATTATTATTATTATCACCATGTTACAATCAAATTTATTTAAAATTTAAAATCATTTGAGGACAGAAGATCTTTTACATACTAAGAGATCAATTTTCACCATCTATCTTTCATTCATTTTTATTTGATCTAATGATGAGATTAATTCTAACAATTTAAAAAATCACTTTCATCATTTTTTTCCAAATATTAATATCTTTCAAACCGTTAAGCGAAAAAAAATATACCATTACGACAAGAATTTAATTATCTTTCTATATATATGCACTTTGATATACTTTCAACAACAAAAAACTTTCATATTTTTCACGTATTTTTTAACATTTTTTTTGTTTTTTTTTTGTTACTGAAATTTGAATGAAAAAAATCACATGTGATTAAATACTAATTTGAATATCACATGTGATATTAGTGTTAAATCACATATGATAAATTTGAATATCACGTGTGATATTAGTGTTAAATCACATATGATAATACTAGCTTCATAGCCCGCCCGATTGGGCGGGCTAGCTTCAAAATATTACTTGACGAATTTTAACGGGACATAAATAAATAATGAATAACGCCAAATATCTTAAACACAAAAATTAACAAAAGGAAAGTGTTCATGTAACTTTATGTAAAAGAACGATGAAAAGTGCGAGAACAATTAAAGTAGATGGTCCTTATTCATATACGAAATACAACTTCTTTGTACACAATGTTGGATGTGGAATTTGTGTATTCTTCGTCTTTAATGTTGGATGTGGAGTTTGTGTATTCGTCGTCTTTGTTTCGTAAAAAAGAACCTTCAAACATTTTCTCATCTTGACTCTTGAAATAGCATATAAAGTTGTCTGTGTGAAAAATACCGGCCTTTGTAGAAACAATTCAACTTATAATACCAAATAGTTAAATGACTAAAAAATTGGTGTTGAGCGGTACGTTTCAGACTCTTCCGTAGGCAACACAACGCCCAGAATTACGGTGAAGAAGCTATAAGCAGACAAAGAAAAGAGAAGCTAAGCAAATTAAGGTAACTTAAATGCAATGAAATAAAATAATCATACACGATGTGATTCAAGGTGCTAGTAAATAGTATATCTTCGAAACCTTGTAAAGCCCGATCGCGTTAGAATCAAAGTGGCCTAGAGCAACCTACATGACTTTGTTTGACCCAAGAACAAATCTGAAACACCAAACACAAAAAAGAAAATAAAAAGACATTATTAGTCATTTGTCATTGAAAACTTGAGATTAAGTTAATAATAATATGTAAAATTATGATTAGACTTAAGTTAGTAGGAAGGATATATATGTGGTAATCATCAGTCAACTACCGGCTACACATGCATAAATAAGTACTTAAGTAGTAGAGAAATATATGGACAGGGACTACTTTTAGCATAGTATTATTAGCGTAGGCAAGTGAAGCATTTTAACACATGATAGTTTCTAATATATGTGTCAAACTTTACACATGATTAGTAACTATCAGGTTACGTTTTGTAGCATGCACTGCTCTACATTATAGTGAAAATCCAAGTTGCTAGATCATATCAAGTACATCCATCTTCCTAAATTGCAAAATGCTATATTGGTTCTTCCTAAATTGAAAAATGCTATATTAGTTCTTGTTTCATTTGTGTTACTCGCAACTTATTTAGTGTCCGGTTCCCGAATATCATAAAAAGGTAAGCTCTTATACAATGAGTACATAGTGCCCTTTAATATAAATTGATGTAATGATGCTCATTAAAAAAAGTCGCATGTTCACCAACTATTTCACCATTCTTAAAAAACATATGTATGTAAATGTGTTAAGAGTTGAAAGTCGACAAAACTTTTTAGTTTGACTTGAGGTTGATCTTAAATTTAAGGACAGTTTGACATCTTCTAAAATTTATCAGGTTTTTGCAATTTCGTTAAAACATTGGCTCATGGAGTCATTTAATTCATATTAGTATTAGAAGAATTTAAGGTAGAGAAAAAAGTCAACATATAGTTACTAACCTCGTCGCTGCTCCACACATAAAAAGCACATTTATTTTTCCTTGTAGGATTTTCAGGTTCAATGCTCCTATCAGCATCCTCAGCACAAAAGATCTCACCAATGGATTCCGATAATGTATTTTCTTAGAATATCTTGAGCAACATTCTAGTAAAAAAAACATCTTTTTTTATATAGAGAAAACATCTAGATACACATTGGCAAGTTGAATCTGATTGTATAACATCTTTTCAAAGTGTGGAACTGCCAAAAATTGTCATAATTAAAACCTTGAAAAAAAATCGAATACAGAGTGAGGTCGTAATTTTTACTATTTATTTTAAATGGGTCGATTTGGGTTTTGTTTCATCTATAACAGGTATAAATATGCTAAAAGGTAACTGATAATACGGGTATATTGGTTAGCTACAGAAGGCAACGGGTCAAGTAAGTATATTTTATCCCCTATTCTTCAGCTATAACGGGTCAATTATATTTTATCCCCTATTCTTCAGCTGTAGTTGTTTTTCCTGATTCTTCCAGTTTCTTTGACTGATATATCGTGAAGCAAGTTTCAGACGGGTGAGGAAAGTTAGGGGCAGAACCAAAACTCACTGTATTTTGGATCATAACTTTCTGAAAGTTGTGCATAGAAAGATAAAGAATGAATAAAACATGGCTTCCTGAGCATTTATGTAGCCTATGTGCAATTTCCCCTTTTTTTCTTATTAATGGGTTTTTCAAACTTTGTATAGATAACCAGTCAAGCGCATCAAAAGTTTATTTGAAGTCATGGTTAGGCAGCAACATGCATTAATTGTTGATTAAGCTACATGCAAACACTCACATAATATCACAAGATCATTTCAGAACACACATCCAAACATGAGCAAATACTAACCTCCAAACGCCGCAAAACAGGTTTTTGCCAAATGTATCACAATTCATATGATTCTGTTAACTCTAGAAGTTTGGTTGATCAACCTTTGGATGTAATGGCGAGTAATTCCAAAGCACCAGTAAAAGTATATTGAAGCATGTCAAACAATATCGAAAATGTTACGCAGGAGCTTAAATGGCAATTGATTCGACAAAAAAACTTATTTTGAATGTACCTTATACCATGGATGATCAGTCATGATGATTGTAACATAGACAAAAAAGGTAAAAACATGCAAATGAAAAGTAGTTTAGCGATCTGTACGAATGTGTAATTATGTTTTAATGTAACATTGTCGTCTCGATAGAGGGCGATTGTTAAATGGTTCCTTTGATGGTACAATATTTACTTTAATCTATGGCGAGAATACATCTATGCAGATACGATCTTAAAGACAAATAGAGTTATGAAAACCTTTTTCGAATATAAAATATCACCTGAATATAAGACAGGTAGAAGATGTCTATATTCTTACTCCACGGCTCTACCCATGATATGGTAGTGCCCAAACCATTGCTGACCAGGCGCATATAGAGCTCCTGAGCTTAGTCATCCTAATCATTACTATCCTTTGAGAGGGAAGAATTGTCATAGAAGAACTTTTAACTTTAAGTGAGAAACAAATTGTATAAAAAGTAGTCATTCCTTTGTGAATGCAGTCTTTAACTACACACATAGTTTCTTATTAGTCAAATATCAAAAATTCATGAAAATATAAAGAAATATGAAAAACCAAAATCAATATTACTAATCTCAATAATCATTAATGGCATAGGGGTAACTTTGAAATGAAGATTCGAAAAAACAAATAAACTTCGAATTTACCAGCACAATGTTATCATGTAATGTAGCAACCATTATTCATTACATATTTAAACCGACAAATTATTAATATCTGACGTCATGTTAAACCATCTCCAATGTGACTCTATGATTCGAATGTTTCTTTTTTTCTTTCTTTAAGACAACCCTTAATATAAGAGACATAAAATCTAGTAAGTATACTTATTAAAATTCAAGACTACAAAGAAATAGACATACCCTCCGTTAAACACAACCATCCTTTTAAGCATGTTTTCGTGTGGGTCCGTGGCACCGCAGAGGGCTTTTTCTAAGTATGTATCGCGTTGCATACATATCCCTGAACCTCAGTAATAAATAAAACTTGATAAATATGCATACAGATTAAATAGCTAAAGCCATAATCAACAAATTAAATAAAGAAGAAGCTACTTATGATGAACTCTCGTCACGATATCTGAACTGTCATTAGTTGGTTCAACTACAAAAAAAGCTTTCAATCCCAGCCAATCCGAATACGCCCACATAATGATCCGGATAAGACTTTAACAAAAAATTAACCATGGTCAACGTATTCAATATTGTCTTTTGAGGTAATATAACTTGGAGTAGTAGCACGTTATTCACATGATTTTGGTGGCTAATTAGTGACTACGTTTCAAAGGATCACTATCAGTCTCCATACTTTTGGCTTAACTAATATAATCCTTTTAGGCATGTCGTCAAACAATTGGCAGACTATTTTCTCATATGTATATTTTATCATATTTGGAATGAGATAGGTGAAGATCCATACCTTTACAAATAAAATTATCACTTTGTTGGGAACTTAAAGGTGAAATCATCAGATACTAATAACCATATACGCTGCCCTGAAACATATATTAACGTAAAAATAAGACTATTAGCAACTTTTAATCGGTTTTAAGACAAATATTTATATCAAAACATCAAGATAATAAAATCAAAACATCAAGATAATAAAATCCAATCTAATTCAAAATTCATTTAGAGTTTAAAAGATCGGCTAACCTACCTTTATAAACACAACCATATGAAATATCATCGTAACATTATAAGAAGATTAAAAACAATGATTACCTTCTGTGATGATCAATTGCAGAGATGATGGATTGACCAAAGACTGATCCCATTTATAAATTTTTTATTATTAGATTGAAGATGATGAGATCGTTGTGTAGCATATGATTGTTTTCGGATTAAAAGTGGGTTTTGATTGTGTGTTATTGATTGAGAGTACAAAAGTTTGAAAAACTGCGAATGTGTAAGGGTTAGGCATTGAAGAAGAAATTAAGTGTAATCCGAATGTGTAAGGGTTCTGTTATGTTTATTTGATAAGATTGAATATGGTAATGTTTTAAAATGAATACCAGATTGGAAGGAAGATTTTGAACAACGAAATGTGGATTGCTTCACTGGTTGGGGCGCTTATGTGTGTACCTCCAAACCCGAGTTCGAATCTAGCAAGTTAAATTTTTTTTACTTATATAAACGGGGATAGTGCCATGTAAGCATTTCCATGTCATCATTATAATGCCTAATCAGCATTAGTGACGTGTCGTAGTTAGTCTCATATATATGTATAGATATCATATGTGACTTAACACTAATATCACATGTGATATTTCATATCATATGTGATTTAACACTAAATATCACATGTGATATTCAAATTAGTGTTTAATCACATGTGATTTTTTCATGCAAATCTCAGATTCGAAAAAAAAACGAAAAAAATATATAATAGTTATATGCAAGCATAGAATAGTGATATCCCTGTCATTCCCTCTTTATCCACAACTCCACTACCATATTCCCCAGACTTTTATGTTCCCGAAGTAGTTTCCCCTCCCTGTAAGAAAATCCGTATTATACCCCCTAGGCCAACTATATTTGAAATTGGAAGTAGTACTTATAGGACACCCTTAGAAAGACACGAGGAACGAATAGAAGATATTCTAAATCACTTAGATAAGTTATCCCTAGAACGTATCGAGGAAGTAGAAAATAAGATTTGTAGTCTTGGAAAAGGGCGAGTCATCGTTCAAAGGGACTTTGATAGGTTAGATATGGAAATAAGAAAAACCCGTACCCATATCTTAAACTTACAAAATAAACATAGGGGATATAATGATGAAGTAGTTTTAGCTCGTGTTAGGCTTTCCACACTAGAAATGATAATTGAGGACATCCGAGAGAATCATAGGTCAGATATAAAGAGTCTTTTAGATGCTATCCAGGAACTTAAGAACAATAAATGAGCAAGGTACTTGTCAAATTTTAACCCCGTAAGATAAATAGGCAAGTCGTTAATGAAGTCGTAGTTTGCCCATACCTAGTTTTATAAGTTATATATCTCGTATTAAGACCCCTTAAGCTTTGGTATAATCTTAGGAATTACTAGAATCCCAAGCCTACCCTAAGTCTTATACACCTAGACCTGGAACTTAGGATCTTTAGTTATGAACTAGAAACTTAGCAAATGACCTTACTTAGGAACACAGAAACTTATAACGATTTTTCCGTCATCATTCGTAGGATCTTCCATACCAATTAAATACACTATATGACCTGACTACTCCTTTTAGTAAATTATCTAGTTCGGCGAACCTTAATTCCGTATAGGTCATACCAATGCCTTTAGATGGGGAAACAACCTTCTGAGGAACCTAATAAATCTCATTCCTATTAGAATAACTGCCTCTATAGTCTTAGGTTTCCTATTCCTTTCTCACTCTACCGTTACGTCCTACAATGTTCTAAGTGTTAGAACTTGTATTTCCAGTCATTCTCTAATCCTCCGTCATTCCGCAAGATTATGTTAGTTAGAACTTGTAAGAATATCTACGTCGAATCTCATAATCCTCATTATGTTCGACTTATGATATTATTCTCGATCCTCTGTCTTACTACAATGTTCTATTAGTTAGAACTTGTAAAGAATATCTACGTCGAATTATAATCCTCATTATGTTCGACTTACGATATTATTATTATTATCTTATCCTATCTTACGAACGTTTATAGAATGCCTCCCAGGCGATCATCAACGTCTGCTATTCCCGCCATGACTCAGGATACCATCCGGAAACTAGTCGCCGACAGTGTGACTGCGGTACTAGAATCCCGAGCTGCTAACATGGCTAACGCTGATAACACTAATCGAAACCCCGAGCCGAGATAAGTTCCTGTAGCGAAGAAGAGTAGCTACAAGGAATTCATGAGGTGTCAACCTTTCAATTACAAAGGTACAGAAGGGGCCATAGGATTAATCCGCTTGTTTAAATGGAGCGAATCAGTATTCTCCTGTAGTAACTGTACTGAGGACTGTAAGGTTAAGTTTGATACCGGTACTCTTACCGAAGAAGCTTTATCTTGGTGGAACTCATATGCCCAACCAATAGGAATTGAGGAGGCATATAAGATCACCTGGATTGATTTTAAAAAGCTTATGATTAAGAACTATTGTCCTTGAACGAAAGTCAAGAAAATGGAAGATGAGTTTTATAACTTGATTGTGAAGGGGAACGATATTAAAACTTACATTAGGAGATTTCAGGAATTAGCAACCTTGTGTCCCACAATGGTGCTAACTACTAAAAAGACAATGGAAGTTTTCATTGGGGGTTTGCCTCGAAGTATCGAAGGGAATGTTACTGCCTCTAAACCTCAAACGTTAAAGGAAGCCATTACCATCACTCAAAGGTTAATGGGTCAAGTAACAAAGCACAATCCTGTGCCAGCGCCCAACGATAACAAAAGAAAGTTCGACGATAAAAGAGTTTTCAACAACAACTATAACCCCAATAATCGTACTAACCCCTATCCCCAATCAAACCCAAGGCAAGAAGCTACTAGAGCTTATGCCGCCACTCCAACTGAGGGAAGTGGTTATGCTGGGAAAGCCCCTCTATGTAAAAGATGTGATTTACATCACACAGGGCCATGTTTTGTTAAGTGTAGCACTTGCAACAAGGTGGGCCATGAGACTAAGGATTGCAAGCACAAGGGACCAGCCACTAGAAACAATCAGCTACCAGTATCGGTCACTTGTCATGCTTGTGAAGAAAAAGGACATTTTGCCAATAAATGTCAAAAGAAGAATACTGATGGTGGCCAGGGAAGAGCTTACATGTTAAGAGATAGAAATGCTCAGCAAGATCCGAACGTAGTCACGGGTACGTTCCTTTTAAACTGTCATTTAGCTAGAGTATTATTTGAAGCCGATAAAAGCTTCATATCCCTATCTCTTGCCTCTAGACTTAGGATCCCACCCCTTGCCTTAGATACCTATTACGATATAGAAATGGCCGACGAAAACCTAGTTAGTACTAACACCATCATCCATGGTTGTACCCTATCCTTACTTAATCACCCTTTCAAAATCGACCTCATTCCGATCAAACTCGGTAGTTTTGACTTTTTTGTTGGAATGGATTGGTTGTCCAAGAATCATGCTAAGATTCTTTGTGACAAGAAAACCGTTCATATTTCAACAAAACAACGGTGAGACTTTAATCGTCCGAGGAGATCAAAGTAAAACTCGACTAAATCTCGTCTCCTGTATCAAAACCGAGTGATATATATCCTGAGGTTGTGAAGTATTCATAATCCAAGTAACAGAGAGAACGCCAGATGAAAAATGGCTGGATGAGATCCCTGTAGTCAGGGAATACCCAGAAGTTTTTCCCAAGGATTTACCTGGCCTTCCTCCCGTGCGTCAAATAGAACTCAGAATCAAGTTAATTCCCGGAGCGGCACCTGTAGCCCAAGCACCCTATAGGTTAGCCCCTTCAGAGATGAAGGAACTCTCTGAAAAAATCCAAGAATTAGCCGATCGAGGTTTCATTCGCCCGAGTACGTCACCCTAGGGAGCTCATGTCCTATTCATTAAGAAAAAGGATAGATATTTCAGGATGTGTATTGATTATCGTGTGTTGAACAAACTTACCATTAGGAATCGTTACCCATTACCCAGGATTGATGACTTATTCGATAAAGTTCAAGGTTCGAGAGTTTACTCGAAAAATCGACTTACGGTCTGGCTATCATCAACTGAGAGTGAGGGATGAAGATATCCTTAAGACCGCTTTCAAAATGAGATATGGACACTACGAATTTCAAGTAATGCCGTTTGGTTTGACAAACGTACATGCGGTTTTCATGGATCTCATGAACTGAGTGTGTAAACCATACCTGGATAAATTCGTAATTGTGTTCATTGATGATATCCTTAAGTATTCTCGTAATGAGGAAGAGCACACCAAACACCTGAGAATAATCCTTGAATTACTTAAGACGGAGAAACTTTATGCAAAGTTCTCTAAGTGCGATTTTTGGATTAACATCGTGCAATTTCTCGGACACCTAATAGATAAACAAGGAATCCATGTCAATCCTGCAAAAATAGAAGCCGTTAAGAATTGGACATCTCCCATGACTCCCACTTAAATAAGCCAATTCTTAGGACTCGCTGGTTACTATCGAAGGTTTATCGAGGGATTTTCAAAGATTGCAAAACCTTTGACTGAGTTAACCCAGAAAAACAGGAAGTTTATCTAGGGAAAGGACCAGGAGTCAGCTTTCTAGCTTCTGAAGAGGAAGTTGTGTGAAGCTCCGATCTTAGCATTACCAGAAATAAACGATGATTTCGTTGTTTACTGTGATGCTTTGCATCGAGGTCTTGGAGCTATATTGATGCAATGAGAGAAGGTTATCGCCTATGCATCACGACAACTCAAGACACATGAGGAAAACTATACCACACACGATCTAGAATTAGGAGCAGTCGTGTTCACTCTAAGAATATGTAGACACTATCTGTATGGCATGAAATGCATAGTTTTCACCGATCAAAAAATCCTACAGCATATTCTTAACCAGAAAGAGTTGAACATGAGACAACGAAGTTGGATAGAACTTCTTGTTGATTACGATTGTGAGATTCGTTACCTCCCAGGCATGGCTAACGTAGTAGCGGATGCCTTGAGCCATAAGGAACGAATCAAACCTCTTAGAGTTAGGTCATTAGTAATGACTCTATATCCTAACCTACCTTCCCAAATACTCAAAGCCCAAAACAAAGCCCTCAAAGAAGAGAATCTCAAATTTGAGAATTTACGAGGGATGGATAAGGCTTTTGAAGTACGTGGAACTCGTTGTATCAAGAATCATAGTTGGTTACCATATTATGGTAACTTAAGATACTTGATTACGCACGAGTCCCATAAATCTAAATACTCTATTCACCCGGGGTTCTTATAAGACGTATTAGGATCTGAAGAAACACTATTGGTGGCCTAACATGAAAGCAATTATTGCTCGATATATTGGTAAGTGTTTAACGTGCTCCAGAGTGAAGGTTGAATGTCAAAAGCCATCCGGCTTGCTGATACAGCCAGAAATTCCCATGTGGAAATGGGAAAAAATCACTATGGACTTCGTCATGAAACTCCCAAAATCATCTAGTTGACACGATACAATTTGGGTAATTGTGGATCGTCTCACAAAATCCGCTCATTTCATTCCCATTCGAGAAAATGATGGCTTGGAAACCCTTACTAGGTTGTACCTAAAGGAGATAGTTTCACGGCATGGAGTGCCAATATCTATCATATCGGATCGTGATTCTCATTTCACGTCTAGAGTTTGGAAATCCTTGAAAAATACCCTAGGTACTTAGATAGACATGAGTACGGCATATCATCCTCAGACCGACGGTCAAAGTGAAAGAACTACCCAAACACTCGAAGATATGCTTCGAGCGTGTGTGATAGATTTTGGAAAAGGATGGGAGAAACGCTTACCGTTGATCGAGTTCTCGTATAATAATAGTTATCATGATAGTATTAAGGCTTCTCCTTTTGAAGCACTTTATGGAAGAAAGTGCAGATCCCCTGTCTGCTGGGATGAAGTTGAAAAAGTTAAACTTACAGGACCAAAGATAATCCATGAGACCACTGAAAAAATCATTCAAATCCGACACCGTTTGCAAGTTGCAAGTGATCGGCAGTAAAGTTATGCCGATATAAGAGGTAAGCCCCTAGAATTCCAAGTCGGAGAACGGGTTATGTTTAAATTATCACCTAGGAAAGGTGTCTTTCATTTCGTAAAGCAAGGAAAGCTTAATCTGAGATACATTGGACCATTTAGGATCTTAGAGCGTATTGGTCCAGTGGCGTACATAACTGAGCTTCTGGAAGAGCTCAATAATGTACATAACGTCTTCCACGTCTCTAACCTTAAGAAATGTCTATCCGACGAGTCACTCTTCATCCCTTTGAAAGAGCTTCATCTGGATGATAAACTCAATTTCATTGAAGAACCCGTCGAAATCATGGACCGTGAGGTCAAACGACTGAAGCATAGTCGTATTCCTATCATTAAGGTCTGCAGGAACTCTAAAAGAGGACCAGAATTCACGTGGGAATGTGAGGACCAAATTCATGCTAAATACCCTCACCTTTTCTCACCCTCTCCTCCTACCCCTAGTTAAATCTTGGGATGAGATTTCTTTTAGGATGAGAGACTGTAATACCCAACCCAGTTTCATGTAGGTTACCTATATTTATGCTTTACATAGTATCATTTTTACGGGTAAAATTTTTGCGTGATCTCATCCCCACAACTTACATAACCCCCTAGACCTGCTTACGTATCCACCCATGCCAAATATCCTTACGTTTACATCATGTAAACCCCTGATATGTCAAGTCTAAGTTCTAAACATCATTTATATTAAGTAATATATCAATCTAGTATACTATATCTATCATAACACAAAAACAAGACCTATCCGGTTACGGTTATTTCTAAAACCCTAATTTCAAAACGAAACTAGTTTTATTGTGTTCAAGGCTTATATATAAGTTAAATTAGAAACTTTAGAGTATCTTAGCCTCCCCTAAACCCTAGTACAACCCCTTAGAGCTTAGGTACAAGTCCCTTAAGGACAAAACACTAAATAGGTCATTTAGGCCCCTAAACTAGGTCTAAACTTTCCCGTTTCTTTAGCAAAAGTTACCACCACTTAGTACATGACTCCTAAACCTAAATATTAGTCACTAATTATGATAGGAACACTAACGTAAGTGCTAATCCCTATTCTAGAACCCTAAACCTAATTCAACCCTAAACTAACCCTAAGCTAGATTAAACCCTAAACTAAGCACCTTAAGCACCACCACCACCTCTAGCAGCCTAACAACCACCTCCATAACCACCTTGTCACCACCAAGCAACCAACCAACCACCACCATCACCAACTTGTCACCACCTTGTGGTCATTTGACCACCGCGACCTCCCACCACCACAAGCCCCCTAGCTAGTGATCTAGGCTTATACCATAGTTTCCATTAGTCACTACTAGCTCACCTTAGTCACCTCCCCCTCTTGCCACGTAGACCCGTCTTTCTTAGCTTACAATCCATACGCACCTTATAAATACCTCACTACCCCATTTCTTTCAAACCATCCCATCTCAATTCACCACCTCAGATATCTAAGACCTAGAAGTAGTATAAGGACCCATAGAAGCCAAGAAGTCGAGAAAACTAAGCTAGAAGCCCTCCCCTAGTTGCTACCTTGTCGAGAAAACCCTAACTCCCCTAACGACCCATATCTTGGTCACGTAAGTTCTAAACTAGTTCTATAAGCTATGTTTCAGTAATAGGATTGTTATTAGGTGCATTAGATCACAATAGAACCCTTGCCCAAGACTTGATCACAAAACATTACTCGTTTTCCTTTTAAAACGAATTCATGTTTCTAGGTAATAAGCCCTTATCATAAGCCATAGCTAGTTTAAGTAACTTATATAAGCTTCTACTAATAATAAATAAGCTATTAAATACTTTCATGTCATAAAAATACACTTTGCGTGATTTTAGGACTAGTTTCGTAACGCTTTCCACGCATAGGGGTATATATTGTAACTTTTTGAAAATATTAAGTACAAGGGATGTTTTTGTCATTTCTTAGAAGTTATAAGTCTAAGGACCTAATTTGGAAAGTTTTAAAGTATAAGGATAAGTATATATATATAGTTATTTTCATAAAGGACTAATTTCGTAAAAGTTTATAAGGGTAATTTGTGTCAATTTATAAACTTAAGGGTCTTAAAAAGTTATTTTCTATAAATAAAAACCTTATCTTTTTATGTAAAACAATACTAGGGAGCTTCAAGTGAGGGGTTCATTTGGGTATTCATTTTGACAAGTATGTTGGGTTTACGACTTAAAGTTCCCTGGCTCCTCAAACATTTACTACATGACCTCTGGATTATGATGGCCCGAACGGTGTTACATTACATATAAATCTAGTACTTAACAACATAACACAATACTTGGGAGCTTCATGTGAGGAGTTTCATACATCTGGATTATGATGGCCCGAACGGTGTTACGTTATATCTAAATCTTGTATACTTAGGAACACTTAATTAAGAAACATAGACAAACCAATTAGGACTTGACATACCTACGCACACACTACCTCAAGATACGTGAGTAAGCCATCTATATCCCTATCACACTTCCCTGAACCCAGGTAAGTTCATAGCCTGACTTTTTAAATGCTTTCTAAACCCGTGAAGGGGATACATGCTTTAAACCGAATACAAGTCTTTTCTTTAATTATTGCACGAGTACCTCCTATGCCACCATTACATAACAAATTTCATGAACTATAATCACTTGCGAGTGAACGCGAGTATAGGGAGTAGATTTATTTAGAGTTTGACAACTCTCGTTGGTTTACCCCGGCCGGGTACCAATTAGCACTATACTTGAGAACTAAAAGGTTAACCTTGGCATGTTAACCTTATCTCCGGTCATGATTGGTATGAAGTGCCATCATTGACTCAGACTGTTAACGTGGGATGTCATGAGCTTAGTGCAATAATACTATCTCCTTTACAACTACTTTCTCACTGTCCTTAGTGGAGCTTGTATTCAAACCTATTACTACCTAAAACCTATGACCTCGCTCAACCCTAGTGTTGACCTTTAAGCATGTTATCCCAGGTAATTAAGCCCCCCTCCCTTTAGGACTTATGGCATGGTGTGATATTGGACATAAGGACGTCCATAAGTGTTATCATTCATCTGTTTTTGCTTTAAAACGTATCTTTGGGACCTCTCTTTTGGTAAAAGTACATCTTTTACTGTAAAACTCTGATAAATAAATGAATGATAACTCATCTTTTTTAAAAACATCTCCTTTCGAGTCGTTTTCTATTATCACGACTTTGTATCCATGAAGTAATACCCCAGATCAAATTCCGTTGTGATCTATAAAAATGGGGGTGTTACAAAGACCTTGAAGAAAAACTTTAAAAAAGAGGTCAAACTGATCAAACAGTTTTTCTTAACAAACCAAAAAACCCGGTGTGTTTCAACTCTAAAGAAGGGTTAGAGGAAAAAAATCAGAACAATTGAATAAGGCACAATATCAAGTTCCATTTGTTTATGAAGCTAGACCTTTTGTTAGAATTTCTAAGGATATTGCTTGTCAAAAGTTTGAGAAATGTTTAAACAATGATAAGACACAAATCTAGTGTAATTATGACAGTATAAATAGAAGCTATGAGACTATGAATTTTAGTCCCCATCAGAAACCTCTAGTAATTATGCTAGTGAAGAAATTGACAAAAAACGGTTTTTCTCAAAGAGATCTAGAAAATGGCATTGTACTAGAACATACCGATCCTCCTAAACTAAGAACTTATGTTCCATATCAAAAGTTAGAGGAACAAATTGTCTCTCTAAAAGGAGAATTGGAAGACAAGTACAAGTTTTATGAGAAAGAACGATTAAAGCTATCAGGAATCATTAATTCTCTAGAGAAACATGCATCTGAACTAGAATCCAAGTTAAGCATGACTGATACGTCTTTAGGTAAAAGGATAATTGAATTTGATATTAAGATGAAAGAAAAAGATAGTGTAATTAGAAGAATGAAAAATGATCTTTCTAATAACGCTTCTTTGCAAAAAGAATATAGTGATCTAAGGACTTCCTACAACTCGCTTAAATTGGAATTTGATTCAATCAATAGGAAAAAGGAAGTTCCTAAGACTTCAAGAGCTATTTCCAAAAATCTCAAACATAAATCCCATGAGAATATTGCCTTTAAAAATCCTGTAAGATTTTCTAAAGATGTTGAAAAAGAGAGAACAACCCTATTTAGTTTTGATAACGAAAACTCTACAAGACCCTCACATAACAGAACACCTTTCACTAAACCAATTGTGCTTGCTCCAAGAATGTACTTCCTAGGAAAAGAACCTAAAATTGAGAAATAAAATATTTCAAAAATATTTTCGCAGTTTACCAACTATTCTCTTCAAAAGAAAATTCAGTTTTTAAAAAAAGTTGGAAACACGAAACAACCCTTTTCTGAAAAAGTCACTAACTCAAACAATTAAAAAATCACAGATGTGAAAGGTGGTTATTTTTTAGAATAAATGAAGTTAAAAGCATCAAGAGGAATAATGTGAAGAATCAAGAGTATGGAGTTTACAATTCTATTTCAAATCTTAAAAATAAATGTAATCCTAATGCTAAGAATGCATGTGATTCTTGGATTAAGTACTCAATTCAAAAAGATGATGGATTTTAAAACTCTTATTATGATGTAAATGTTGTTATTGGTTCCATATAACTGTTTTTTGAACAAATGGGTACCAAAGGATTAGAGAAACAAACCCGTGTTTGCATCGATCCCAAAAGGATCAAAGCCCAACATAGAGACAGAATCTAGGACTACTAACAATTTAGGACCTATTCCAAAATGAGTTCCTAAAGCTTGTTGAGTCTTGTGATTTGTTTGTGTGCATGTTATCTAGGTATGCTTATGGTATTTAGACTTCGGTTGTTCAAGACACATGACGGGTAATCGTGCACTGCTAAGGAGCTTTGTTGAGAAGTTCTTGGGTACTGTAAAGTTTGGGAATGATGAATATGCTGCAAACTTGGGTTATGGTGATATTGTGAATGGGAATAAAAAAATCAGGAAGGTTTATTAGGTTGAAGGGTTAAACTGCAACTTATTCATTATTGGTCGGTTTTGTGATAGAGATCTGGAAGTCGCCTTCAGGAAAACTTGTTGCGTTATCATAACTAAAGATGGCATACCACTCTTAATTGGATTACGAACATCAAACCTCTACATGATCAACTTTTAACAAATAGATCCCAATGAAGATCTTTGTTTGATATCTCAAGCATCAGTGCAACAATCTTGGTTATGGCAGTGCCGTCTATCTCAACCAAACTTCAAAACAAATAACTTCCTTGTGCGAAATGGTTTAGTTTATGGTTTGCCAAACTTAAAATATGACAAATATCATATATGTATTTCATGGAAAAAAGGAAAGATAAAAAGAGGTTAACACAAATCCAAGGTCCTCTACAACAAAATAGCTGTTCTTGAATTACTTCATATGGAATTATGTGGATCAGTGAGGATTCAGAGTATTAGTGGAAAGATGTATGTTCTTGTGATTATTGATGAATTCTCTCAGTATGCATGGGTATTCTTCTTATAACCAAAAGATGAGGTTCCTAAGGTGATCATCTCTTTCTTAAAAAGGACACGAGTGAATCTGCAACTTCAAGTCCAGAAGCTTCATTCAACTAATGAGACTAGATTAAAAAAAATAAGGATTTATGATCTTATTTAGAAGAAGTTGGCATCTCACATCAATTCCATACATCACGAACTCCTCAGCAAAACGGAATAGCTAAAATAAGAAATCAAACGCTGGTGGAAGCTATAAGAACTATGTTGACTTAGTCTAAATTACCTCTCCACTTATGGGCTGAAGCTATAGCAACTGCTTGCTTTATTTAGAACTGATCAATCATTAATATCCATCACAAGAAGACTCCTTATGAGATCGTCAACAAACGGACACCAAACATCACTTTCTTTCATGTATTTGGATGCAAGTGCTATGTTCTTAACGATAAAGACGATCTTGGAAATCTTAGTGCTAAAGGAGAGGAAGCTATTTTCGTATGATACTCAAAGGATTCAGCTGCATTTAGAGTCAACATAAATAAAAACGAAATGGTAACTGAAAACACAAATGTGAATTTCGCTAAACTGGCTAATATATATTTGCGCTACACTAGTCCGAGACTCAAAATTTCTAATGCTAAACTGATCGAAATTGTGACACCGCTAAATATCGCAGCGGAAGATAGTGTGACTTTGGTATTATTTCATAGTACAAAGTACAAGTAGAGAAAACGACTCTAAGTGAGAAATTTTTAAAATAAATTATCATTTGATTTATAATAGTATTAGAGTTTACAAACAAGGTCACATATGTTTCAGAAGGTTTAAAACTTTATGGAATGATAATCATATGCAAAGTCTTCAAAATTTTCCATGTGCCTTCACTGCGTGTCAGCTTAAACCTTAAGGAACTGAGATAAAACATGCTAAAAATATCAACACAATGGTTGAGTGAGTTCATATGTTTATACTTGTAGAAATGGACAAACAGTTTCACAGTTATAATAATAATTGCAATGAATACATTCATTATCGAAAATCATTTATTATTGTCCTAAGCTCATGACTAATACCTATTGAATCTCAAATTTAGTGCGTTTGGTTGAACTATCTAAACAACACAAACAAGGTTCATCAATCCCGATAGGTCTATCCACAATATTCACGCTCACACACAAGTGATTAATAGTTCATGATGGAAGGAATTTCTGGGAATAGGCTACTTAGGAAAATAATAATGCATTCAGATAGCATACAGTTTGTAAATAATTTTCTATGGTAAAACTAGTTTAGCATGTATCTCGCCCAAGGAGTTTATAAAAACGTTAAGTAAAAAATAGGGCTATGAACTCACCTTAGTGATCAGCAATAGTGTAGAATGATATAAGATGTATCGAGAAGTCATGAGCTTTATTGATGACCTAAAGATATAATACGCATCTTAGGTTATTATATACGATAAGAACTTATGAAATAAGCTTTATATAAGTATTTATATAATTTAGATATTGTACACATTTATAAATTTTAAATATGTGTCAAAGTTTGAGTTTTTCAAAATATTAACAAGCCCTTATTTGAAATTAGTCTAAGGTTCGATTTTATGTCACTTTTATAATCACATACGTTCCGTTTCGTGAATAATCGTTTGTAAGTCTACTTATTCTATAGATAAGAAAACTGGTCTATTTTCCGATACTGAGTCCTAACACTCCGGTTTTCAAGTAAACGTGGTCAAGTGGTTTTAATTTATACTTACTCGCTAACTTTAAGTTTTTATTTATTAAGTTATTTTGGTGATGAAAATTTATATCATTTTGGTCGTAAAGAGTCGGGTTTTGGTTAATATACCCTCGGAATGCTATTGAACTATTTGTAAACATTTTACAAGTCTAATTGTTTCAAACATTTCATAACATATGTAAGATTTCTAATATAAACTTATATGTCAAAACTATATTTTTTGGTTTTTATAAATATAGTTATTCTAACTTTGTGTCTACGTTATTCCTAACACGTAAATGTTCATGAATTGGTTTTTTTTGTCTTTTGAGTTGTATTTAAAGGTATATATAGATTTTAGTGATCTTATATCCTTAATTATATCAAAACATAAGTCAATTTACAAAATTAAACTTGCATTTCAATGTAGAAAGTTGGACAACTTTGTGTAGTCCTGCGGAAATGGCCATATGTTAAGTTCTAAAACACTTTAGGATGCAGGGCTTTTTGATACGGTTAATTTTATGTCTTAGCTACATTTAATAAAACTACGACGAGTCCCAGAAATGACCAGAACTATCTCGTTGGCCCAATGAAATGTGTTAGTCAGTTTTTAACGCCTTTTACCATTTGTCTCTAATTTATTCATACGGATGAGTTACGGGACGGGCTTTGCAGCAAAACGACCATAAGAAATAGCCATACCGTCCTAACATATTCCGTAAGTTTCATAGTCTACTGATTTGTGTAGCAAAATCGTTCAAGTGGACTGTTTGGAATTTCAAGTTTACAAATCATGTTTAGGGCCTGTTTTAGTTGTTTTCAAGGTTACAGTCCGTGTGTACAACATCTAAATTATATAACATGCTACCTAAATAATCAAAATACATGAAAATATATATATCTAGCTATTACAACCATATAGAAATAGACAAGAAATAATCATAATCCTTACAAGTATTTGGACACTAGAACAAGATCACTAAACAACTCCTAATCACTTATAACCTTCAACCCTTCTTCAAATATTTTCCCAAGCTTTATTTTAAAATTAATAAACTCTTGTAAGAACCTTATAAATTCAGCCCCTAAACCCCTTGTATAACTCCTTTGTCAAACAAGAAATCACTAACTAAACACTAGATTTATGTTGAGATTAACTAGGCCTTCAACTTTGTAGTATTACTTGAAGATTGAATTCAAAAGATAGAAGATTTATGATGATGATAGTGGTCGGCTATTTGGGAGAGAAAGAGAGAAAATTGGATGAGTTTCTTTATTACTTTGACTAGTTTATGATAAGTGATGAGATTATTTAGATATTTGTAAGACTTTCTTGCTAAGAAAAGCTAGGTGTAACAATGAGTCATCCCCAAGACATAAATGTCTTGGTGATTCACTACCATATGTCGACTACATAAATGGGAGGTGACTAATTGTATAGTTTTTGTGATATAACTGAGTTACGGAGTGTCGTATGATCCCGATAAAATTTACGTTAAGTCTTTAAGTCACGAAACATTAATCGAGTATTGTAAAAATAATAAACTTAGAAAAATCTTAAAACTTATCAATATACTATATCCTAGTATATAAAATGAGTGATAAGTTCAACGGAGAGCGTAAACGTTGTTAAAACCTAGAAACGTAGGTTTCAATAGGCGTACACGTAAAACATACAAGGTTTACGTAAAATGGTAAATTAGCAATAGTACATATAAAATATGATTATTAGAGAAAATAAAACATGTAGAACACCTAGAATGATCCTAGTCTAGTGTTGGTTACGATTTGGGCTTACGCGATTGAATTTTTCGTGATTATACGCGAAAGTAATTTTATTTTAAAAATTAACCTAGTAATAAATAGGAGTAAATAGCTAACTTAATAACCTAAAAAATACGGGTTGTGACAGTCTATTACCCTTAAAATATCTCCGTCCCAGAGATCAGTCTGTGTTATACGATGACGGTATGTTCGGGAAAATGTGAGGGTACTTCTGGCTCATTTGATCTTCTCTTTCCCAGGTGTATTCAAGCCCTCGGAGAGAATTCCAATGGAATTTGACTATAGGGATTTGGTTAGGCTTTAGTTGTTTGACCTTATGGTTCATATCTCTATAGATTTCTCGATAAAGTTAAGTTTTTCGTCAAGTTGAATCTCCTCAAATGGAATGATGAGGATTTTCATCAGATAAGCACTTCTTCAAGTTCGAAATGTAAAACGCGTTGTGCATAATACTTAGCTCTTGCGAAATTTGAGTCGTTAAGTTGCCAGTCCAGCTCTTGCCATGTTCTTGAAGAGTTCCTTGTACCCCGAGTTCGGTTTTCATTGTTTCTTGAAGCATATCACGTACTCTTATGGCGAGACTTTCGGTGTGATTATATTTCCAACCTGAAATTTAAATGGTTTACTTGTCTCATCGACGTAACTCTTCTGATGATCTTGCGTGGCCTACAGTCTATTGTCTTGGAGTGATGCCCCTAAACCCTAATGCGTATTAATGATGAATGTAGATGATATAACCAATAAGCTGTACTAACAGTCAAAAGAAGTAGATGTCAATATATTAGAAGAAATGATAGTCACAAGAAATAAGTAATAATGAAAGAACTTAATGAATCATAGTAACGAGAATCTGTCGAGTATAATATTTTAGGAGCAAAGATTGCTTAAAAGGGATAGATTAAATGTCTGTATATAAACCAAAGAGCAAACCATTATTGATTAGTGCAAACGAAGGAATTGATGAATAACGATAATGGATTAAAATTAGATATCATGAACATTCGTACATAGCACGAGCAAAGAGTGTTCGAAAGAAGATTAGGTACTTGTATGAACAAAGAAGCAAATTGCTATCAAGCAATGAAAATGAAGTAATCAATGAATCAAGATCACAGTGGATGGATTTAGATGTCAATATCATTCATACTAGTATGAGCATAGAGTAGTCGTAAGAAAATTTCATGCGAACGAAGAAACAAATGAAAGGCTGTGTAAAAGAGATGCCAATGACTCAATTTATGCAAATATAAGAAACATAGATTATCACGATCATAAAGAGAAGAGATATAGAATGTCAACACGAAATAACTCATTTACCCGAAAGAATCAACGAATCAAACCAATAACTAAAAGAGGCCAATACTTAAAGACAAAATTTTAGATGAGGTTACACAATAACTGAGACAAATAATAATCTTTACGAATGTCAAGTGAAAAATGATAAGGATAATAAGCATCATGAATGCTTGAATGAAAATAAGTGAGAAAAATGAATGAGAATAATCAATAAATGAGGAGGAAAATAAACATTACAAATGCTAAAGAGAATAAGTGAAATAGAGAATAATTAAGAATGCAATAAGCATTCCGAATGAAAACAAACGATAAATGAAAAGTCAATAAATAGCACAATTGTTGATTGAATAAGGCAGAATGTTTGTACGTAGCCTTCCTGGCTTCACTCTGGTCTCGTGGGAGAATTAGGCATAATAATGGTGCTTTTCCTCGTCTTTCGAGGGATCTTTTTCAGGTGAGTGATCTTCTGGTTTAGGTTTAGTTTCCATAGCCTCGTCCTTGAATGGCTCAGTCACATTGTCGGTTATCAATAAGTAGGTCGGTAAAGTGGGCATCATAATGGCGGTTGACAAGCTCTCCAGTTCGTCCTCGGAATTGAAAAATAGTATTAAGTAAGGGTAAACATTGCCGCCAAGATCCGATGTTATCTTCTTAATGGCGTGATTCTTCAAAAGCACAAGAAGTGAAGAAAAATTGAAATGCTATAAAGTCATGTTCCGAAAGTAGGTTTTCCAAGGTGACACGTTACGAGGTAGAAGGCTAAAGTCGCGTTCCAATCAACTGGTATGTCTTTAGGTTTTGGATTACAAAGCGATATACTAATTTAAAAGATGAAATCCAATAAGAATCCATATGATAACCGAGTTTGTTATACTTAAAAAATTTGAACAATGATATATATAGTGTCAATAGTGGTGCTTCAGAAAATAGGCAGAAATTATTAGAAAATTATAAGCGTACGGGGAGTAAAACCACCCAGAGAAAATTTATAAACTCGTAACGGGTTTAGTTATCATATGAAATAATATTATATAGGGTTATGAAATAGTTTTCTCACAATGTCTGAGAAAATAAGAAAGACCATTGTAATTGATTACAAGATCTTGGGAAGGTTTCGTAAATCATAAAATGTATGAGTAGGTATGTGATTGTGAAAAAATCAGCACTACCAGGCTTCGATGGTGATCGAAGAGTCTGTTGATGAGAGTTAAGTTGCCAAGCTGTAAGTAACTTGTGTCAACACAAATAGAAACACTACATTAAGTGACGCATAAGGGTTGGACCCTGCGAATCACCTCTAGCATGAGAGTAAGTATATGTATATGAATGATAGTAAGTATCGAGTGTGTGTTAAAGTATGTCCATACTTTAGTGCTCTGCCAATATATTTATAAGTGATAGAAATGGATAGTTGCATGTCTCTCGCTAGAACTGATGAATGTGGGGGAGTCCCGTGCTTTTAGGGGATTATAGGGGGTTGGGTACCATGATCTCTATCTTGGCGGGAAATCTTTGATAGGGATTTTGAACATGGGTTTGACTTGTTCTCTGGACCAACCTTCACAAAGGGCACACCCCGAGGGCCATTGTGCTTCGGTTGGCGGATTCTCATACTAGTAACCATCGTAAAGATAGTTTTACGCCATAAGAGCCTATTTGAAGGCCTTTACATGTTTAGTGGGAGTAGATCCCAGCGAACTAGGAGGGATGGCCCTTTAGCCGATTCAGAGGGTACGTCATCAAGCCCCCCAGTTGAAAGTGTTATATACATCTATGGATGTATTGCATTCGAATTCAAAATATTATTTTGAAGCCTCTGTCTCAAAAACCCCTTCGCCTGGCTACCTAATATCTGTATTTAATGCTAATCCCACTTGTTTCGGGGGTTAGCTCATCCATTAATGTATATCCACCAAGAGTCTTGCCTTGGTTTTCGCGATCGTCTAATCAAAACAAAAGTACCTATTTGAAATCTGGTTGTGCTCATAACCATATACGTGGACGCTTCAGAATATACATCATCAAATACAAATACCCCCTTTCTCATAAACCCTAGATTTTTGACCTCAATCTCAGCTTTAGAACTTCCCCTTCTTTGCACAATATTCTTCCCAAGGTAATTTTTCCACCATTTCTTTTGTATAAACATGAGTGCCAAATTCGTTATCCGTACTCAAACCTGCACTGTGACCTAAGATGACTTAACACTGTTGTTAGCTAAATATGATGTGCCAACTAATCTGCAAGTTCTCCTTCTTGAAAAGAATAAAACTATATTCGATGCATTTGATGGTTATGTAGCCTTATATGAGGATTCGTTTAAAGTTTCCAATGAGAATTCCACTCCCTAAGTTTGTGTGTGAAGTCCTTAAATACTTTTGAGTCCACCAGTTTCTTTTGTATAAACATGAGTGCCAAATTCGTTATCCGTACTCAAACCTGCACTGTGACCTAAGATGACTTAACACTGTTGTTAGCTAAATATGATGTGCCAACTAATCTGCAAGTTCTCCTTCTTGAAAAGAATAAAAATGTATTCGATGCATTTGATGGTTATGTAGCCTTATATGAGGATTCGTTTAAAGTTTCCAATGAGAATTCCACTCCCTAAGTTTGTGTGTGAAGTCCTTAAATACTTTTGAGTCCACCTGTCTAGGTTAAATCCTTGTGGCCTCACCAAAATTACCACTATTGTTGTAATGTGCAAAGCCTATGGTGGCGAACCATCAGATGACCTATTTAGGGCTTTCTTCAACTTATAACTTGGTAGGGATTGGTTGACCTTTTCTAAGAGACGAGAGTATGATGTGCCAAGAATCTATTTGAAACCCATTACCCACATAGATGTCTGGAAGTATCAATTCTTCTATATCACTGACTCTATTGTGCCCAAAGACTATCCTGAAATGTTAGCGAAAGCTAATAGGCATTACAAAGGATATTTTAAAGACAAAGTTCCATACAAATTTTGTGAAACCCCATTGTACAAACGTCTCGCCAAATATCCTGCTTGTGTTCGAACCTATCCAGTTCCAATCCTTTACCTGGCTGGTCTGAAAAATTCTTGGGAGCGTAGCCCAAAACATCCTGCAATATACCCCCATAAAAAGGGTATTTATAATCTCGTTTCTTCCTAAATCAAAATTTATATCCGCTGATATTGTATTATTCTTCTCTGTTTTGCAGAAATGGCCTTTAGAAATTTCATGTTAGAAAGCGATGATGAATGAATGAGTTTTTTATCTGCCAAAACTCCTTGGAGCTTTGGAACTGGTTCCCCTTCTGCCTTGATCAAGAAAGAAAACCCTCTGATCGATGTTGAGCTTGTTGATGACTGTAATCTTGATTAAGCAATGGAAATAATATCAGACTCGAAGGAGTCTTTGAGTCATGAGCAGCCGAATGTCATGGCTAGTGGAATTGTGGCCCAGAGGATGAAAAATTGGAAGTCTAAGGGCCAAGGCTCAACTAATGTGGCTGTGAAATGAAAAGTCTCCACTTCGATCCCTCCTTTGCGCTCTACTCGTCAAAAATCTGCTGCCAAGATGAAGGTACTTGTTTTTCTCTAAATCTTTTATACTCTCCTATTAATATCCTTATGTGCTATTTTGTGTAGGTTTTCTCGAAGCTCCAGAACTTAGAACTCCAAAAAACTGCCACCTAGTGATTACTAACATTGTTCCTCCTACTTGGAGAGGTTTTCTAGATAACCACTCTACAAGAGAACTCTTTGACCTTCATGACTGTTGGTATTCAAGGCAAGCAGTTTTCGATAATGAAGTTAATCAGAAAGCTCGTGAGCTGCTAAAAACCACTGACCAATTGAAGGGTGAGTGTGAGGTAATGAAGGAAAGGAAGAGAGCTAGGGAGGAGCAATATGCTGAAATCGAGGACAAGTATGAAGCTGCTATGATTGAATTTGACAAGAATCCTGCTATTGTGGTTATTCGTGAGAAAATAATATCCTTGCTTGGTGAGGTCAAACAACATAAGGAGAATTTGGATAGGATGTTGCAAGAGAGTCAAAAGTAGGTTGGGTATCAATGAAATCTGGCAGCCCTTGAGTCCAAGGTATCCACCCTCGAAGGTGAGAAGAGTAGACTCATTGGTATTGAAGCCTAGCTTTGTCAGGATTTAGCGGTCAACAAATGTGATAGGGAGGAGACTGTTTCAAAGGTGGTGCCATACATTTCAATGGAGCTTTTGCAGAGTGATGAGGTGGGTCAGCTAGTTTCTCAACTTACAACTACTGCAATTCGTCATGGTAGGTGTGCTGCCTTTGAGGAAGTTGCAAAGATGAAAGAGTCGTTTGATCTTGCAAAGACTCCTGGCTATCGTGCTTCTCACAAGAAAGATTTTGATAAAGCCAAGAATGATTATGGAACTGCCACTTATTCCTTCCTTAGTAAAGCCATGGCTGATCATGCAGCTTCCCTTGAGGTCCTCTTGTCGAAGAAGCCAAAAGTGCTCCGGAAGCTAGCCCATTCCAAGACCGCAACTCCATTTGTGCTGCCTACTCCAGATCCATTTTCCAAGACTAAATCTGGTCTAGAACTAGTGTGAAGGTCACCACCATGTTAATTATAATTTGATCCCATGGGTGGTATGTACCCGTTTAAAACAATTTTAACTTTATGTCTATTAGGCTGTAGGCCTTAAAACATTTTAGTTTCATGTAAGCATGGCTAATGTTAGCTGAAAACAATATGAATTTTGAGCATCTTCGTTGCTTTTGTTAGCCTTTGCCTCTATTGTGGGGCGAAATCATATTAGGACTGTAGGATCGATAATATTATTGTGTTGATGATTCGGGTGGTCTTGGATGATCAAAATACATGTTTGCCATATTTAGAGAGAGAAAGATAGAGAGGGTGTTCTTGCTAGAGACTTGGTTCTCAAATGTGAAAGGTTAGATTGAATGAAGCACCACCCCTTCCATAGATGGAAGGGGTATTTATAGTTACAAACATATCGTCCTCCTATCGGACTGTGGATCAGGCATACAGTGGGTAAAGACCTGTCCTTCCTCCACGGTGTTACACTACGCTAAACTAAACTAATAACTAACTAATAAACTGATAAATAACGTAACTAACGATATGTCTACGAGCTAACTTATGCTAAATTATATTTGGGGTGACCGACACTTTACTATGGAATTTCCAATTCCTAACAATCTCCCCCTAAGGGAGGTCACCCCATGTTTTACATTTCGAATCTTAGCATTCTATCTTTGTCTTTGGTTCTGAGCTCGTAGACTTGAATTCTTCAACTTCTGCATCTTTGTGCTTTAGCAGTGATACTTCAAAGTCCGCATAGTTTTGTACTTTCAGTGGAGGCCTTTAACTGATCCACATCTTTGATGATCTTCGAGCTTTCATTGAGATCATCAGCCACATCAAATCTCTCTGGATCATCCATAGTTGTGTTGCCTTCATGTGATGTTGTGACTTTTGGACCGACATGCTCACACTTTTGAATCATGACATCTTTCCATCAGAGTAGCGGAAGCTTTTACTGGTTCAAGATATTTGCAGCAACGCAGCAAGAACATAGTATAAGAAATATCTGAGCCAGGTTCTGTAGATATGCAGAAGTCATGATTTCTTTAATTAAGTGTGGATGCTGTGAGCATGCGGCTTTGGATTGACTCCTCAATTCTGATCAGCTGCAATCGTCGGGGTGTACCTGCATACGACAGTTAGCAATAAAGCGCACGAAAGTGTCTTTGATCACTTTCGTTGAATTGAGGTACACGGCCCACGGTTCCCCGTTGATCAGTACAAGTACTGCCTGTGATCAGGTAGGATTTCGAAGAATCTCCTTGACAGGGTTTCGCAGCTGCTCTAGCTGTTCTCAAACCGGAACGTCTCAAAGAAGACAACACGGAGTGAGTGAACCAGCGAATTGAGATTCACTGATTGATGAAAAGAGATTTGAAAAACAATCGTGTATCGCACAATAGAAATTGTTTTTGCAATACAACGAAGGTTTTAATGAAAATCAATTATCAATCATAAACACCTTTTGATTTGAAATATTCGTACACGGTCGATGTGCTAAAGAAAAGAGTTTTTTAAGCACAATGACCGGTTTTTCAAAGGTATCCGTCAATCCTTTTCCTGGACCAAGGTTGATTCAAGATTGAGTCTACCCATAGTTTCTATCCAGTTGTCACAAGCTTGATCTTACGAGAAGATCTCACATGTCACCCACCAAGAGCTTGTTTGATGTTGGCTCTAGAAGGATTTCCATCTTCATTCTGAATACTTAACATATCACTTGGATGTTCTGGCAATACTACAAGGATAATGCGTAGGACTCTTAATATATTCTTACTTTCCACAAAGTGTGAAACAGCAAGTCTTCATTAATTTTGTGTCCTAATGAGATATTGTGGATGATATCTTGGCTCTAGACTCGATAGTGCACATTTGGTTCCTATGCCGGAGACTAGGGAGAGGGTCTCCTTCTTCAATATCAACAATCTCTAAGAGAAAGTCGATAGATTATGTCGGTTCCCCGTGAGAATGAAGCAAGCCCATTTAAAAGTTACTTGAGTAGCTTGGGAAGTTTAGTGCAGTGCATCACTGGGTCCATGATGTCTTGTCTTCAATACCAGTGTTACCTTAGTAACCACCAGTAGCATATGAATTGAACCCGGTTTCTGCCCTAAGGTTGAATTATTGGAGGGCTATTTCTTTTCACCCTTTTCAAATTTAATTCTTTTTCATTCTTCAACCCCTTCAGTGCTTACCGAAACTTCATTACTAGAACCTTGTTGGGTTTATTCCAGTTCTAGCTCTGTCTCAGTCCGCACTCTTCCCATTTCTCATTTTTCTCTTTTTTTCATCATACCTAAGAACTCTACACTATCTAGTGGATTGTCCCTGGGTAGATCCCTCCGGTTCTGGCGGATCGTGGGAACTAATACCTAACCTTACCATCCTTATAACTCCATACATAAAGTAAAATGGTCGGTCTTTTGGTACAGTTCATTCTTCCTTAAAACAAATAAAAAAATCATTTGGAAAAAAAATCAAGGTACTCGTGATACGAGATCAAAGCATTTTGTACCTTAATAGTTTTGATCATTTAGAAAATGCTCCCCCTCAACATGTGCAGATGATATTGAAATTGTTTGGCACATGGAGGCAAGAGTTCTTTGAAATAATTTCTTGATCACAATTTCCATGGAAAAAGCCATTTGATTTTCTTTGGTAAATTCTCCCCCTCAATATGTGCATAGGATTTTTGAAATCATTTTTTATCACATAGAGGAAAGAGTTCTTTTGAAGCACAATTACGATCACAAAAGCCAATTAAGAAACCATTCGCTCCCCCTCAATATGTGCATCAATATATGAAAGAGTTTAGCACATATTAGAGAGAGCCAGCACATTGAATCAAATGATCACCTTTTATCAAATTTCATATTAAATCACAAATTCTTCCCCGATCAAAAATATCAAACCCTTTGAGATTTTGGATCCCAAGTGATTTAATGAGGTTTAGAAAACATGGGAGAAAATGCACCTGGTTTAAATACTCTTCTGGTTTTAGGTTAAATGCTCCTCCACAATCATGTGCAGCATGTATATGAAATCGTTTTTCACATGAAGGAAGGAGTGCTTTAGAAACAATCACCCTTTTTAAAACCGTTTTGAGATTTAAATCACGATCTCTCCCCCGATCAAAAATATCAAACCATTTGAGATTTGGGATCCCATCTGATTTAAATCATTTAGAAAAGTTTGGGGAAAGACGTGGCAAGATTTAATTTTGAAAAATGATAGATAAGGAACAGATTTAGACATTAAAGATTGTTAGTGTCAGGTATGATAGTTTTTAAGAGATCTTTAAGTAAAATAAAACAATTTCACAATCAAACAAGAACAGAAAAAATTTCATTTTGTAAGATCTTGATTCTAAAGAAAAAATCATACCATGACATAACATTAAATCTTTAGATCACCACTTATTTTCGTACAAAACGGACTTTTTGATGAAATATCGTTTGAAAATATTTAATTTGAAATCACTTAAGATTTGACAAAATAAAGTCCGGTTGATTTCAAAACTTTGAATCCGATTTATTTTCAAAACAATATTTTTCCATTTTCAAAGCAATATTATTCAAAGTTTTAGAAAAATGGTATCATCACTATTATCCCTGCACAAAGATACGTTAGGTGGTTGAGAAGCTTATGTTGTTGCTGTAGGGCTTGGAAGAAAAACCGTCTGCTGATGCAGTGAGACTTCTTACGTTGCATTTTAATGCCAACTGAGGTCAAATTAAGCTCCGTTTCTTCACTTGCTGAAGAAAACCATCTGCTGATGCAGTGAGACCTCTTGCGTTGCATTTCATGCCAACTCTCCATTGAAGTCAAATTAAGCTCCGTTTCTTCATTTGTCAACCCAAGATATCGTTACCCTTTCCTTTCGGCATCCAATCATCTTCATTTGTGGGATCCGGATCGGGAACATTCTTATATACCAATATACCTGCATACGTTTGTGAACACACATACAGATATATGGTGGTCGACATCACCCAATCAACAATCGACTAATACAAGTCAATTCAACATATCAATCAGATCGTATAAAGGTATGGGATCTATGTGTTTATCAAACTCTAATCATCTAATCCTAACAATCATATCCTAGGCATCTAGTCCTTCAACGTAGGTTAACAACATTTTTCAGTTAAGCATTTAGGATAATTAGATAAGTCCGATAGATGATATAAATTTGAAAAACATTCTCCCCCTCGATCAATGACTTATTTTTCTGAAAAGGTTAAAAGCGCTGAAGTCATTGATTGAGTTTTGCAAATTTATAAAACTTCTGAAACTGATTGATTTTGCAACTCATTAACCACCATTTTGTAAAAACAAATATTTTTCTGAAGAATTTTAGACGGAAAAATATTTGAGTAGGAACAGCAGTCCTTCGACATACTTTCCTCATTTTGTTTTTAGGATAAGTGCACGATATATTTAAAAATTGGTTTAGTGTAGCACTTTCCTTTCTTGAAGAACGGGTTGCTATCTGAAATAATAGCAAGCCATGGTTTAAGCGCGGGTTACAGTCTGAAGTAACTGTAAGCCATTTATGAAGCACGGGTTACAGTCTGAAATAACTGTAAGCCATCATTTGAGACATGTTTAGAAAGAAATATTTACACCTCCTGCTCGATCTTCATCTAAAGTCCCGTGCCATTATTGAATGACATTTCTAAGACCGTAGATGTTATCGATACCAGAAGACATGTCTTAGAAAAACAATATTTTTGGTCTTTTTCAAATTTTCTGATTTTTATGGCTTTTTGTTGGTTTTGTAATTTTCTATTTTGATTTTGTTGGTTTTATATTTTTGTATTTTGTTTTCGGATAAATATTAACAAAGATAGAATAGATGATATAGTTAAAGAAGATGATGATACGAGTATCGAGATAAGGATATCGAACAGCCCCGTTGTAGAAGATAGAAGTCATCATCTCTTAAACATTCACCACCAAAGCTTCCAAGGGCTCTTGCATTGAAGAAAGAAATTGAACCATCTGAAAGTGAGACTTTGGCAGCTTCCCCCCAAACCGAAAATCCTTTGGATGAGCAGATTCAAAGCTCTATTTCAAGCTTGTCTTAGCCAGGTGCACAGAAACGAGCACCATTTAACATAAATCCCGCTGCTCCTTTTAAGAACGATAATCGAGATTCTCCGTTCGGGGTTATATCATCAAAATAGATCAGCAACGTATCATCCCACTCTTAAATAATCTTCTCACATTTCATAACCACTGAAGTCTGAAGCAATCCATTCCAAAAGGTGTCAAGAGAACAATTCCACCAAGTAGTTGAATTGATGCAGTCAGTCTCTTTGTATAATGCTCAAGAACTCTCCCGAATACACATCATGAGGGTAATGAAGAACACCTCCCCAATGTTCACATCTTTCGTCCCTGATGATCGTGTATGAAGCTCAAGAACCCGAAGTACACCAATATCCAAGAACTCTCCCGAATACACATCATGAGGGTAATGAAAAACACCTCCCCAATGTTCACATCTTTCGTCCCTGATGATCGTGTATGAAGCTCAAGAACCCGAAGTACACACATTCCCACCGAAAGAATAACTGATAACACCTTCCTCATGTTATACATTTATCTCTTCTGAATATGTCATACTTGTGTACCTCTTTTATCTTCAGAAACTTTCTCTTACATCTCTTCCCCACGTAGTTGGAATAAGAACACTAAACGCTTTGATGAGTAAAACCTTGAGTTTCTCTACGGTCATGACATTTGTTTTCCTGGGATATCTTCAAACACTTAGAAGAGTTTAGTTCATCAAGTTTACTCGCCATGAGTCAAACCTTGAGTTTCTCTTCGGTAATAACATTTGTCTTCCCGGGATATCTTCAATTACTTAGAAGTATTAAGCTCATCAAGTTTACTCGCGTTTAGATGCTTGTCTCCTTCCCCCTTGCTGGTTTTGACACTTCAGAATCAGCAACTCATTGTAAGCCCGTATACTAGAAATTTGTTGAGAAGAACACTTGAACTCTTGTGGGAATCAACTTGCTAAAGAATATGAGCAAGTCTAATTGAGGATTAAATCTGACATTTCACCCTCCCCCAATTAGTGCTCTCCCCTAAACTGACAATGCCCGAAAAATGAAGAAGTCTTTGGATAATCAAATGCAACTCGTCTTTAGTCTTCTAACATGCAGCAGAAAATGTAGAACAGCCCTGTAGACTCGACCTTCTTCAAGATTGTGCAGTTGGGGAATAGATAGTTAACATCTTCAACTCACCGAAAAATAAGAACATCACCAAAAAGCATCCCAATTAACTTACATCTTGCAAATCCCCATAACTAAAATCTCTCCCAATCAAACAAGAACAGAAAGATGTTCATCAAGTAAATCAGCAATCAGGCCGCAACGAACACACAAGATGGTAACACTAAACTACCAATCACATCAAACAAGAACAGAGAGATCGTTCGGAATCATCATGTTGATGTGTACGTGAAGCATTAAACGGAAGCACTTTGTTGATGATCATATCAGCCGGTGTGAAGATGTCAACCAACGGTTCATAGAAGAAAACTCCATGTAAAGATGACCCGATAAGAAGAAGCTCGGTTCTTACACGAGTTTGGAGCCGTTTGACCATTTATTCTCATATAATAATCAACCATGCAGTAATTTCACACTTCTTCTCCCCCTCAAGAATTGCATACGAAGTTGCCATTCTTGAATAAATAAGTGAACATTATCCAAATGTAGTCTATTCACACTTCTCCCCCGCAAAATTAGCACAGGATGTCGCCATCATCATTATAGTTGAGAAAGTGGAATCAGAAAACAATCAACAGTAGCCCGGTTCACTTGATGACTGAAGCGCATGGAAAAAGTATGAAGCATGTTGATGAGAATGGTCATAATTTAGAAGATTTCTCTTCTTCAGAAGATAAAGCGCACTGAAGCGTACACCTTTCTTTTCTTTATAGTACGAGGCATGAACTGTTGTGTTCATACATCATAAGAAGATTTCTCTTCTTTCGAAGATAATGCGCACTGAAACGTACACATTTCTTTTCTTTAGAGTACGAGGCCTGAACTGATGTGAACAGACGTCATAATCTCTCTCTTTTCATCATCTCTTGGCACACATGTAATCAACCCCATTATCATTCAGTAGGCTCTTTGTCGTGACAGCTGATGGAGAAAAACCATTATGATGAATTTGACCCTGAAGTAAACTACCCCGAACTCGTAACTTAAACTTGCACATATGAAACAAAAAGCGGTGCCGATTTCCATTAGCATCTCTAAGTACTCTCTATGTACTCTATACTCTTCAACCAACCAACCATCAAGTATAAGACGTACATTACCTCTTGAAAATCCACAATTGAATGTGACACTGAGCACTACAACGTAACTCCTTAAAGTGATAGTTATTTTGAGGTGATACGAGCCCAATTCCCCCAAGTGGTAAAAGAAAAGGTAAAAGTCACTCAACAATAACTAGATTTCCAAGTCTTCGTTTTTGATAATAAGCTCGAACAAGGATCATGAAGAATCTTCATCCATCCATCCCCGATACCTTTAGATACTAAGTACACTCGCCCGTGATAATTCACTTCAACCTCAAATAAATAATAGTCAATTAACCCCGTTGTCACATCTTCTGATTAAAGGCTCAAATCTAGCCTCCTTTGACTTTTTAAGTGAACTATGATAATGGTTTCATCCCGACCATGGTTTAATGAGCATAACCCTGTAAAACTTTGAAGTAACCAAACCGCCATGACGAATATCCAAACACAAATCCAATTCATGAAATACACCCTTTTATCCCTTCTTCGAAGCAGAAACCGTAGCACCAGCATCAAATGAGATCCTGAAATACACTTTCCTTTCTCCAAGATAGTTCCATCAATACGGGATTTTACAATTCTATGGTTTAAACCGAGAAATAGGTTCTTTCGCGGGATTTTACAAAACCAAAAAATAAACCGTAAGATAGATCCGGAAATGCACTTTACTATTACCAGGATGTTTCCATTATCACGGGATTTTACAAGTCTATGATTTAAACCGAGAAATAGGTTCTTTCGCGGGATTTTACAAAATCAAGACAAAACCGTAAACAATGTCAGCTTGAATGTGTTATGACAACTTTGGTTTCGGTGAATATCTGTTTTAGGGGAACATGCAGCGGTTAATTATCCAACATCATCAACCATCCAATAAATACTTTGGTAAACACATAATTCATGCATTCTGTCGGCAATTGCAGTGACAACATGGATAAGTAGTCCCGATATGCCAAACTTGATCATGAAGTGAAAATCCCCAGATTTGTTACTTAAACTTGTACTAATCCTTGTGAAGAAGAAACGGTGTACCCAATGTACAAAACCTCTTGACGTATCCTCAACTGCGTGAGACACCGAAGTGAAAGTTACGTTGTGGGTTAACCGAGAAAGAATCACAACCGTACCTAAATAGCCAAGTCTTTATCACACTCTATAATGCCCAAACAAGTCATCTTCACGGAAGGGTAGAAAGAAAGAAGACGAAAATGAGTAAACTCGCCCGGAAAAACTCACTTCAAATTCAAATAAGAAATATCGACCAACCAATCCCGCAGTCAATCGAGTTCCAATATCAATTCAAGCCGCAACACAGTGTCCTTCGTGAAAATGTAGAAACCAAAGTATCAAACCTCATAACACAACAAATCTCATCATCATACCCAATCTCATTGTCAACAATAATCATTCGGTCTAGAATTCATTAAGCCCGGTTCAATCTATTCAAAGATTCAAGTCCATTCAATCACAAATACAACAATTGAAATTCACAATAATTCGGATCCAATCCAATTTCACATAAATACATATGCAATTAGTCCATACTCATCTTTGCAGATTTTGCCAATCCAACTCCAAATTAGGTGACCAATATGAAAATCATCCAACCAAAGTAGTTCAAATAAGTCTCCACCTCAAACAAATCCAAAACCGGTTAACAATTGTGAGGACAACTTCATTGTACAAGTTATTACACATCTCACACAACAAACTCATTGTACAAGCATTTTGTAAAAAATTCAGTTAACACAAAAAGATTATCAACAATGTTATAACTCATCAGTACGGCCCATCACTAAAACCAATTAATACTAAGAAGTGGATAGCCCATGTGATCAAGTGACAAGACCCGGTCCATATTAAACAACCAAGGCCCAATCTGATCCAATACCATAACCGGTTAATCATCAACCCTAAAAACTCGGGTATATAACACCCCTTATCACACAAACAACCCTAATAAATCTCATAATAAGTCCGCCCCTTTCCTCACATATCACACAAACCCTAATATATCAAAAGCAAATCAGCCTCCATCTTGACTCCTTGTGCTGAAATAAATCGTTTCATTCCACTCGATTCTCATATTAACCTTGCCACAGAGATGGCATGAGGTTTTGAAGAATTGACATAGCTACAGGGATGGTTTAAGCATGTATGCAAAGATCTCCAAGATTGAATTGATATTCCATTCTCCTCACGGGTAGGTTTTAATTGAATTTATTTTCGTTTAATTGCAAAACAAAACCGAAAGAAAGATGGATTAGCACACGAGTTGTGATGATTCAATCTTTTTAGATCTTGGATAGATAAGGAGTTGAACGAATCAAAACTTATGATTTAACATGACTTGTTAACATCATATTTTTATTATTCGGAGATCATCAATAAGTTAGATCAATGAAGATAGTTTATGGGTCGATTGGTTCTGAACGGAATCATAGTGAAATCATTTGCCCAATGAAAATATGAGGTCGTCAATACTTCATTTTCAATACTTGTTTTTAATTTTCGATTTGGAACTTTGTTGGTTTGATTACTTGAAACCGAATCTGTGATGAAAATAAATTTCGTGTGATAGGCCCTTGGTGGTCTTGATTTGGCTTCAAATATTCACGAGATTTTTCTGAGATTCATTAGACATGGTTGAGTCTTTTGGTATTTGTTGAGGTCAGTGTTGGTTATGTGGTCGTCGTGGTCAGTTAAGCTCTTCTTCATCATCTCTGTCAAGTCAAGCAGCAATTTATAGTCAAGTCGCTACCCTTTCTAACCACAACTCGCCACGGCCAACTCGCCACGGCCAACTCGCCACGGCTTGTAAATACAAGTCGCTAGGGATATTGCATATACAACTCGCCACACCAAATCGCTACATATAAAGTACGATGTATCTGGACATTTTTTGACAAGTCGCTATGTTAAAAGACAAAAAAACTGCATTTTTATTATAACTCGCTAGGAAGAGTTACCCAGAAACTGCTTTAGTTTTTGAAGAAAGACTGCATAAAATGCTCTTGTTTTGACGTCAAGAAACTGACCAGATATTCAACTTTAGACAAAGTTTACACAAACAGAACTTGGACAAAATACTGACTTGGACACAAATTTTTAACCAGTTAAGACCATAGACCACAAAAACCATTCACGAGTTGGTACAAAAGACTCAAAAGATAATACACAAAAAAGATTCAGCAACAAAGAGTTTTTTACCATTTAATACCAATCATGTAAAGAGACTTATAACAAAAACGATAATACAACAGTTTCAGCTCCAAAAATTATGGTAAAACAACATCAAAACATGATACTAAACCACACAAATCATCAAAACATAAAAACCTGGCTCTGGTACCATTTGTAGGATCGATAATATTATTGTGTTGATGATTCGGGTGGTCTTGGATGATCAAAATACATGTTTGCCATATTTAGAGAGAGAAGGATAGAGAGGGTATTCTTGCTAGAGACTTGGTTCTCAAATGTGAAAGGTTAGATTGAATGAAGCACCACCCCTTCCATAGATGGAAGGGGTATTTATAGTTACAAACATACCGTCCTCCTATCGGACTGTGGATGAGGCATACAGTGGGTAAAGACCCGTCCTTCCTCCACGGTGTTACACTACGCTAAACTAAACTAATAACTAACTAATAAACTGATAAATAACGTAACTAACGATATGTCTACGAGCTAACTTATGCTAAATTATATTTGGGGTGACCGACACTTTACTATGGAATTTCCAATTCCTAACAAGGACCTATGGTCCCTAATTTTGATTGTACTTCATACCTTTCAATTTTTACAAACTAAGGATCATGTGCGGCCTTTGTGGTTGAAAATTAGCCACCAAGATTTTTCAAGCACTTCTACGCTTGTAACAGAGGGTTGCGACCCACTCCGTTTTAGCCCCCCGAGTTTTGTCTGAACGCCTTTTGGGAAGTTAACGTGAAGTTAATGGGTATGAATAGGACTCAAGTGTGGTTCTTGGCTACCCCTTCGAACGTTGAAAGTTTTACACACTTGGTGAATCAAATCTTTGTTGTAAAATAATGACACAAGGAATTTGATGGGAATTCATTACTTTTATTGATAGTTTAGGAAGATTTACATCACATTTGTTATGAATACTTAGTTTGCTATACTTTATTAACTTTCCCATAGCAAAAGGTAGTCTTAACAACGACTTTGAAGTAAATCATAAAGTAATATTTACATTTAAAACTTACGGAGGTTCGATTCTTTCGCCATGTAGTCCACTTGAAGACCTATAGTCGTTGTTATTTTGTAAGTCCTATAACATACTAGATTTCACAAACATATCAAACCATGTTTAATGGGGCGTACACTTTAAGGTTTTTAGAGAGAGAAAGTTTAGAGGTTTAGGGAACTTAGAGAGAGAAAGTAAAATATTATTATGAGCTCCAACCCTCTACCTTGAGAGGTAGAGGGTATTTATAGTACCTTACATAAAACGCCACCTAAGGGCTGTGGATTAGGCATACAGTGGGTAAAAACCCGTCCGTCCTCTACGGTGTTACTTAACTAAATACTAACTACCATTAAATAGCTACGAATACGAGCTTTCTAACGATTAAATATACTTGAGATGACCGACACTTTAACAACTGGATTTTCTAAATCCTAACAATGTCCCCCTAAGGGAGGTCACCTCAAATTACATAGAATACAAACATATATTACATTAAGATTGTTCTTGGATTCTTGTTTAAGTTCATTGCTCTGTAGCCCGTAGTCTTTGATTCTTCATGCTTTGCATGTTTGGTTAATCCAAGTGGAGGTCTTTAACTGATCCACGTGATAATGAGTTTTGAGCCAGCTTTGAGATCATCAGCTACCATAAATCTACGACTTTTCCTTTGTAGTGTTGACATTATGTGAGGTTGTGACATTGGACCGACATGCTCACATTCTGGATCATGATTTCTTCTCATCAGAGTAGCGGAAGCTTTACTTGATTCATGATATTGGCAGCAGCGTAGCAGAAGCATGGAGTGAAAATATCAGAGTCGTTGAAGCACATATCACGATTTCTTTAGAAATGAATGTGTAGTGTGAGCATGCGGCTATGGATTGACCTCTCAATTCTGATCAGCTGCAAACGTCGGGTGTACCTGCACACAACAGTTAGCAATAAAGCGCATGAAAGTGTCTTTGATCACTTTCGTTGAATTGAGGTACACGGCCC
Source organism: Chrysanthemum seticuspe (assembly GCA_019973895.1). NCBI lineage: Eukaryota > Viridiplantae > Streptophyta > Magnoliopsida > Asterales > Asteraceae > Chrysanthemum > Chrysanthemum seticuspe. Next base: position 244,870,549 of record BPTQ01000007.1, on the reverse strand, counting down.
ACGGTTCCCCGTTGATCAGTACAAGTACTGCCTGTGATCAGGTATAATTCCGAAGAATCTCCTCGACAGGGTTTCGCAGCTGCTCTAGCTGTTCTCAAACCGGAACGTCTCAAAGAAGACAACACGGAGTGAGTGAACCAGCGAATTGAGATTCACTGATTGATGAAAAGTTATTTGAAAAACAGTCGTGTACTGATCAATATAAAGTGTTTTTTCAATACAACGAAGGTTTTAAGGAAAATCAATTATCAATCATAAAAACCTTTTATTTTTGAAATATTAGTACACAGTCGATGTGCTAGAGAAAAGAATTTTAAACACAACGACCGGTTTTTCAAAGGTATCGGTCAATCCATTACCTGAACCAGGATTGATTCATAATTTTGAATAGCCCCATTGTTTCTGTTCAGTTGTCACATGGTTGATCTATTAGATAGATCTCACATGCCACCTACCAAGAGCTTGTTTGATGTTGGCTCTAGAAGGCTTTCCATCTTCATTGTGAGTATGTTGGCATACCACTCAGATGTTCTGGCAATACCACAAAGATAATGCGTAAGACTCATAAGATATTGATAAGGTTTTAAAATGTACCTTTTTGAGGGGTCGTTTAAGCCCTTATTTGATCATTTTTGTATCCGTTATTACTTAATATCGTTCCTTTTCACTTTTTAGGTATCTTGAAGGCAAATTGCTGGAATGACACTTATTCGGACGAAAAGGCGCGGATATACAAAGAAAATGGCCAAATTCAAGAATCGAGACACTCAAGCTGCTGAAACTGAAGGAGACGGCGTCAGGTTATACTTGTGCCGCCGTTAGAACAAGTTTCGTGACGACTCAGTAGCCAAATTGCCTATTTACAAGTGACGGCATCAGGTTTTAAAAGAGTAGGGCGTCGCAGCTCAGACGGCCTAGATTTGATCCAGACGGCATCAGAGATTCAAGGCGACGGGGACACGGACATAAGGTGACACCGTCACAATGATAACGTGGCCAAGACGAAACCCTAATGACGGCGACCCGACAGCGTCACAAACTAAAGGGTGACGCCGTCGCAGTTGTAACTTTATATATAGAAACCGAATTTTTTAGTTTTCAGTGTGTAGTTTTGTGGAGTAAAAACCTAAACCGAACCAAGGCTTTCTTGTACAGTATTTTAGGGTTCCCTACCCTATCTTACATCAAGATAAGTGTTTTACTTCATTAATTCAATAATGTCTTCAATTGATTGTGTGTATGCTTGCATGTTCCCCATGTCCGGCTAATTTATTTGTGTGTTTGCTTAGGTAATATGAAACTTAGTTATTGAATATTGATTGGTTATTTCTTATCTTAGTTTTAATTGACCTAGTATTGCGATTGGTCATTCGTTGTGTTGTTAATGCTTGATTAATCTTTGTTGAACCTTAGTTTATAATCACCTAGAGTAATTGTAGGCTATACATCCAAAGAATACCTTAGTGTTAAGTTTATAAATCCTAGAGATTTTGTAGTCATTAACCTTTGGTAGCTTCAAAGAGTTAGGGATAAACGCATACCCTACGACCTTAGAGACACAACACGATTAGATAATTAGGGAGTAACAAGGGAGTAACAAAGCCTAAGCAAATACATTTTTAATCATCATACGAGTACACAACAATAGACATAGACTACACTACTTTAGATTATATAATTAGATAAGTAGAAGTAATCGGTAGAAATACCAACCCCCAAATTCAAACCCCGAGATTCGTACCTTTCCATTTCCTAAAAAAACATGAAAAGATAAAAAAATAATCTTCCTCAACCCCAACCTTAGCGTAGTAACTTCTCACTAGCATTCCTATTCCCCTAGAGAACGATATCAATTCCCGTGGCTTACCCTAATACTACACTACAACGATTAGGTTCACTGCCTAAGGTGTTGAAAAACTTGCTCGGCGAAAAGGAAGTTCCTTTGACCCCGAACGTGCTGTATAAGCGTATCAAGTTTTTGGCGCCGCTGCCGGGGAATAGAATAGCTAGTTAGGAGTCCACCTCATTTAGGTTTCCTTGCTTGATTCCTATCAAGTAAGTTTTTTTCCCATTTTTTTAGCTTCCTCGTAGTCTATCCCCCTTCTTCGTGACCTTTGTTAGTAATCCCATCACTTTTCATCATGGAAGGTGATAACCAACCACCACTCATCAACCCACCACCAAATGACCCGCCAAGAGGCCGTACTCTTGGTGAATACTCGAGACCAAGCCACCTAGGCTATAGGAACACGATTGAGCTTCCCGACCAAGCCCAAACTACGGCCCTGCGATCCGACACCATCCGGTTGGTGAAAAACGGATGTGCATTCCATGGACTTCGTTCCGAAGATCCTAATCAGCATCTTAAGGATTTCCTTAAAATTGTCGATTCCATCGACCTCGATGCTACTACTCGGGAGACCACGCGTCCGCGTCTCTTCTAATTCTCTCTACGGGACCAAGCTAGTAATTGGATTGAGCGACTTCCCGCTGGCTCCATCTCAAGTTGGGATGATCTCACCTCTCGTTTCCTTGCTCAATTTTTCCCACCGGGGAGAACTACCAAGCTTAGGAATGATATCTTGATGTTCCAACAACGTCAAGGTGAATCTCTCTACGAAGCATGGACTCGATTCAAGGACTTACTCCATAGAGTCCCTCATCACGACATTGATTTTTGGCTTTAAGTCCAAATCTTCTACGATCATGTCAATTTCCCCACTAAGCGATCCATTGACCAAGCGGCCGGTGGAAAACTTAGTGATCTCATCGCGGAAGAATCATGGGGTATAATAGAGGACCTTACTCTCTATGACAACAAAAGTTGGAATGACCCTCGTGAGTTGCCAAAAACCGTAAAGGCGACATCTTTGCCTTCCCTTGACTCACAACCTTCCGACCGTAGGATGCTCGAGCTTGAAGATCAATTTAAATTCCTAATGAGCTCCTACGACAATCCTAAGTCTTCACGCCAAGTGAACAAAGTCGCTTCCTCGTGTGAGTCATGTAATGGTGCTCATAACATGCGAACTTGCACAAGATTCCCCGAACAAGCTTCCGTTGACTACGCATCCTCGCGTACTAATGGAACGGGAGGAAGATTCCCTACAACACCCAGACCTAGGACTTTTAATGACGCCCGAGAAGCATGGAAGGGCAAGCCCAACTTTTATTGGGGACAAACCAAAGAATTCACTTCCAATGATTTCTCATGGCCCCCATCTCACGACCCTAGCCAACAAAACATAGAAGGGATGTTGCAACACCTAGTCGCATCCCAAGAAGCTCAAATAGCTAAGCTCTCGGACCATTTTAACCAACAACAAGCCACGATGGATAGGAAGATAGATAACCTCTTGAAAGCCATGACCAATAGTGATAGGAAGGTTAATGCTATCTCAACTCCCGAAGCTTCCGGTGTAGAGATTAATGACCCAAGTAAGTTAGCTAAGCACGTTCAATTCGTCAATACCATCACATTAGTGAAACCTAATAGAACAAATGACTAAGCGAACCATGAAACGATACTTGAGGTTAGTGAGACACCTAGGAATAAAACAACCAAGGAAGTAGATGAAGTAGACCATGACTATTTCAATAAGTTTCCAACGGAAGAAGAACTCTCTCGCCATCCACACTTAGTACGTGACCTCCGTCACATGTATGTTAGGAGAAGCCCGAGGATCAAGTTTGGGAACCCTTGGAATCTTAACATACCATGTTGCATTGGACACCTTTTCGTGGCAAAGGCCTACATTGACCGCAAGTACCCAATAAACATAATGACTAGCACCTACTATAATTGGGTATTGAAGAAGCCTATCCCAACTAGGCAAGATCCCGATAATCCTAGGGTTAGTTGCAATTTTCTTGGTAGAGTTAAAGGATTGCCCGTGTATGTAGGTAGTTTCATGTTTCCTACGGATTTCATAATAGTGGATGATATTAGTACTGCCATAGATCCTAGCTAGTCCCATATTATTCTAGCAAAGCCTTTCATAGAAAACACCAGGATGACTTATGATCCATCGTTAGGAATAGTGAGATTCAAGGATGAGACCGATAATGTAGCTTACCAAATGTCGTTTAAGATTGAGAAGTTTTCATCACTCTCCAATGATGAAAAGGAACTTAAACTATCGGTCTACTATAGGAATGAGGAGGATAGGGAGAAGGGAGTAGATTATGTTATGGCCAAGATTTTCGGTTTCTATAAGGATTTCTTGGACTTAGGACCGGAATATAGAACCGAATGGGAAGATGACAACCTCTTAGAAAGGTGCATCATAGGGCACTTTTACAACATGGAACTCCCCAATAGAGACCGTCATGAGGTAGAAGGTGACGGTAATGAAGTCACGTAGGGGCACGACTTCGAGTCTAGCTACAAGACTCAGAAATAAAGAAAAGCGCTTCATGGGAGGCAACCCATGCTTAATTGTTTGCTTGTTTGTGTGTCGTGTATCTTTTATTGATTGTTTATTCTTAGGTTTAAATTTGTAAAAATGCTTTATTTTGTCTTTAACCTCGTCTCAATTACATATAAAGGTATTTTACATAAGGGATAAGTGTAGGGAGGATTACACACGTTTTCAAAAGAAACATAAACATGAGAATTACAATTAATTAAAAGATATACATGTGTGTTTGTTCGAGTCAAATGCTTGTATCGAGTCATAATGGATGTTTTGCAGGAAATTTTTCCAGATTCTAAAGATGTAAATTTTCCAGGATTTTTTCCAGAAAATCGCAGACCAGTTTCTGTCAGGATGACCTGACGGCGTCAGGAGGAGCAGAAACAACTTATTACTTTTTCTCGTTTTCTGAGCTACTTATAATTTTTTGGAATTTTCCAGGTCTTAATTTTTCAGAAAATCTGTAAACATTCATTCCACAAGCATTGTATCCTAGTTTAGTAGAGTCTTATATATATTGTTACCGCCGATTTTACGCGAAGGTTTCGTTTGTTTTCTTCAAGTGTGCAGGTGATGAGTGTCTAAATACTCATCATTTTTGTGCTATCTAGACTACAAAAACATCTGAAAACACTTAGAAATGCATCAAAATGATGAAAATATCACAAATAAGTGTTTTATGTGTTTTAAATGCAAAAATATCAAAATCAGATGAAAAACGTACCAAGTTTGCATAATTGGCAGTTTTAGTCCCCCAATTTACAAAAGTTGTCAAATCTAGTCCTTGGTAATTCAAAAAACTTGTAAAATGTCATTTAAGGTCCATGGGATTCAAAAGTTGTCAAAATAAACCTTTTAAAGTTTAAAATTTTCAAAATGACAACTTTAGTCCCTAAAGTTTGAAAAATGTCAAATATAGTCCTTGGTTAATTTAAAAAGTGAAAATTATCAAATATTAACCTTGTACTATTCAAATATGACAAAATTGGTCCTTATGGTGAACCTTTGGAGAAATTACAAGTTAGGCCCTTAAAGTTTCAAACTTGGCAGTTTTGGTCCTTGGACTTATAAAAATGGAACTTTATGCAAATTTAGCCCTTGTATTATTCACATGTTTCAGGTTTAACCCTTGTATGAGCTTTGGAAATATTACAGGTTCAGTCCTCAAGTTTGGACAAATTACAATTTCGGTCCTTGTGTTATAACTAAACCAAACGGACCTTTTGTTAAACCTAAATCCAATAAACCCAGCCAAGCCCAGGCCCAATATCCAACCCGACCCAGTGTTTTAAAAATAAAACCCGCCTAGCACTATTCATCTCCTTCATCCCACACCTGTTACCAATCCTTGGCTTCCACCTCACCTGTTTCACCACCTCATCAACCCCAGCTGTAAAACTACCTATCACCCTCAACCTTTCCACCTTGCATACCAACCCATATCCTCAATTAATGCTGCTACCCACTCAAAGACTTTTCCCGCCAAATTTCCAAGTGGACGGTTATGATGAATTCAAAGGTGCAATCAAGTGGGAAAGCTTCAGAGGTCGACAAGGATGCTAAGAAGTCAATAAATAAGAAGAAAGAAGCAGTGTAAAAGAGCAAGTATAATTTTATTTTTACTTATGTCGTTTTAAGCTTTTTAAGTTCTCCAGTGTATGTTTAAGTTTTTAAAGACTTTTTAATCATTTCTCAGTGTAATAAAACTCTACTTACAGTTTCAATTTCAGTTTTTAGATACAAATCCAGTTTATGAATATTTCATTGTCTAAATTCTCAAAATACTTAAGTGTTGTTATTATTTGTTACTAAGGACTGAAAAAGATCAAATAAGCTCTTATTAAGCTTTTCTAAGCTATTAGAACCTTAATAACTTAGTGTAGACTCAAAACTCAAAAATTTCCAAAAATTCCAATAAATTAGTGAAAAATTAAAAATCAAAGGAAAATGGTGAATGAAGCTGAAGCAGGGTAAGATATGGATTGCTTTTGGGTATAGAGCTTTGTGGAAAGCTATAGGAAGTAGTATTGATCATCATTTCTCTGTTTTGTGCCTAAACTCAATTTGTAAGCCATTTATTTGCAATTTGCATTTTCTAGAATATGTGTTTAATTCCTGTTAAATTTAGCTTAATCATGTTTGAATATAGTTATTACAAGTTAATAGATAGATTTCTTGGTTTAAAAGTTTGTTTAAGTACTCAAAGCTTCTAAACAGCCTTATTAAAGAGTGTTTGGATTTGCTGAGTTAAGTATGCTAGAGGCTTGTTAAGTTGTTACTTGTTGTTAATCTGAGTTACATTAGTTCCTAATAGATCAGTCAAACCAATAAAACCAGTGTTCAATTTATAAAAAGTCAAAATCTCCTTTAAATTTACTTAAACAGTTCACTGTTAGGAATGAGATTATGAAATTCATCATATTAGCTTATAACTTAGTACTCTAGCTTAAATCCATAATTAGTGAGTAAAATCAATCCTAAGTTCATAAAAGTCAACATAGTTCATAATTTAAAAAGTCAAATTTTTCTAAATTCAGTTTTTGAATAAACTTTAGAATTTAAGTGTGTGTTATTTACTAAGATTTAGCCTTTAAGCTTTTGGGATATCAATATTTAGTTGCTTAACTAAATTAGAAAAATATTAGTTCATATCTTCTCAGCCTATAAACTGCTTATTCTTAGCTTTCTTTTAAGACCCTTCTCAAAAACATGTTCTGTGCAGCCTTGCACCACCACAACTGTGGCCATCACCACCACTTTGGTGGCTCCCACAGGCCACATCAGTGGACCCCAGTGGTTGTTCTTGGTTCCATAGCACTCACCACCCAGCTGACTATCAGTTTCAGTCAAGCTTTTGAGCTTAAGCTCTGTGGACCCCACTCCTAGATCAGCCATAATTTTGTCCCATTTTTGAGTTGAAACTAGTTTAGTTTTGCTTAATTCTTGGCTTAAATTGCTTTTCAGAGGTTTAGTATGGTTGGAATAGGTTAGTATTAAGTAATTATAGCATAACCTAGCTTCTGTGTTCATGTGGTGTCCATTTGTGGACTTTGGCTTATTTTGAATTGCTTATTTATAAGCAGTTACACTACAGTTTCATATTCTCACACATAAGCATATGTTTTTATATTTTTTATAAACTTAGAATAATATTTTAGTATTTTCCTGAATTTTTCAGATTTTTCCATCACTGTTTAGTATTTTTCTTTATTTTAAATAGTTTTTAAGTCTTTTTAAATAGCTTTTAATACAAATAAATCAGAAAAAGCTTAAAAAAATATGTTTTCAATTTTCCTAGATTAAGATAAATATAAAAAGCCAAAAAAATATTTTTCCATAATTTTCTTGGTTTAAATAGTATTTTCTTGCATTTTAATTAGTTTTAAATAGTATTAAATTCATAATAAATACATATAAACTCTACAAAATATATTTTCAGTTTTAAAATAAGTTTTATCATATTTTAGATTTTTCTAAGTTATAATTTCATTTTTCTAAGTTAATTTTGTATTTTCTTTTATTTTAGTGCATTTTAAATACTTAATAAATAGTTTTTAATTAATAATAATTAAATAAATAGTTTTAAAAATAATTTTCTTTTTCTAATAATTTTCTTTTATTATTAGGATTGTAAAAATATCATTTTTATATTTGTAGGCCTTTTATTTCTTAAAACTCACGTTTTATTTTGTACGTTTACGTAATTTTATTTAAACGTACGTTTTAGATTTTAAACGTTAATCGATTTTAAAAATAGTGATAGCGTTTATTTAATATATTTTAACTTTTTAATTTCCTTTAATTTGCATTTAAGTCGCTGTAATTTATTAATCTTTTCTTTAGGTATAAATATCTCAAAAACCTTACTGATCACTATCCTTAGTGATTATTCGACATCTGTTTGTGTGAAACACCAATTCATCCTCCGTGGGACTTAACGACCCGGGAATTCATTATATTCCTTTGATCTTAATTGCATTGTTTCTGAGCTGTTTTAAGTTTCTTACGGTTAGCCATTCACAAGTGGCTAGCTTGTGTGAGATAACTTGACGGTTCGGGACCAATCAGCAGGTTTAATTTACCAAGAAGAAAATACATAAGATGAGAAAGAGCTTTTAACGCAAATGTTCTTCTTGAAGAAAGATGTAACCACCACTTTACACGAATCCTACCGAGCTAATCAGGGGAGTATTAGTTTCTTTAATCTTTTATTACCTTCCATTATCATAACTTTGATAATTTCGGGGAACATTGGGGACAATGTTCAGTTTAAGTGTAGGGAGGGAAAAGAAAACGGGAACTTTGAAACTATACTTATCCTTGATTATTTGCCTTGTCCAATTGCATTTGTGTAATAAACCATGAGAAATATCGGTTAGGGTAATTTTGGCACCAAATTTAAAATTTTTCATGACATATAGGAGTGGGCCATTAGTCTTAATAACGCGTCTCATACATAGGAAATTATATGACTAGCACAAAAACCCTTTACCACTTAAATTCCACCCAAAATGTGAGGATCGCCCATAGATTTGTAATTAAAGCATTCATCTTTAATGCTTAGAGTGTGAACCGGTAGTATAATAGATTCTAGAACATGTTTTGTGATGCATTCCGATATCGCTAGTAAGACTACACTTGTATAGTTATGAATAACTAAATGATAAGAGGCATTAGGATAACCCTTGTTTGATACCTGTAATATAATTACTTCTTCCACATCCGTTGAGTAATTCCCCCACACCTTTGCGTTGTACTCATCTTTAGTACACGATACCCCTAATTAACCCCTCAGAGCCTATCCTTTTCGCGGTTCTCATGATGTTCCGGTTTTCTGGAATATCAATGAAGAGCATTGTTTACAATCCACCCCCAAATGTACACCCAAATCGCCTTAGCCTACCTTGTATGCACTCACTTTTAGTGCATTATTGTTATCACACTAACCCTTAGTTCAGTTATCTTGTTGCTTGCATAAGTTGCTAAGTCAAGTCATATCCTTTGTACACAGTTTTGGGACGATTGAGACTCATGGGAAAAGTTAAACTTACGATTGAGACTCATGGGAAAAGTCAAGTCATTCCCTTTATTTGCATAATAATGTACTCCAAGTGTTTTTATCTTTTCAATTCGGGTCAAATTAGTGTTAGAGTAATAAAAACTCAAGTGTAGGGATGTGCCTATAAATCCCTATCATTTTGATGTTATCGTAGAGGATGGTAGAGTAAAAGTGTATGAAAAAAAAATAGAAAAAAAGATAAAAAGAAAAAAATAGTGTTAATTCAAAAAAAAAAAAAAAAAAAAAAAAACACGGGCTACCATCCTACATCTATCTTTCAATTTATGTTTATTTATTTCAGTTATCTAGAGTTTAGAGTGTCAAGTCTTGGCTTAGCAACGCCATTCTTCGCATGCTTGCAACATAAAGATTTTTGACTTGCCACCACTAAATCGCCTATCCCACCAAATCCTTTGTTTCCCTACCGTAAGCCTATCATTACAACCCTTTAAAAGACCTCTTGGATAGTTTTTCTTAGGTGCTTACGCCAAAGCGATGGAGGTTTGATCTAGTCTCAAGCCTATGGTAATCTATGTACTAGGACCGGTTAATGAGTGTTTATCTTCCATTTCCAACTTGTTATATTTCATATACACCCGAGAGATGTGAGTATCCAAACACCCCATGTGAGGTGCTAGTATGTAATTTCCATGCTTGTTATGACTTTTGCGGGGCTTATATGTGTTGTGGATCGTTCTAAACTAATGCTTCATGACCTCTAACTTATAAATCAATTGGCTAAAAGCACATTTGCTTGAGGACAAGCAAATACCAAGTGTAGGGATATTTGATAAGGTTTTAAAATGTACCTTTTTGAGGGGTCGTTTAAGCCCTTATTTGATCACTTTTGCATCTGTTATTACTTAATATCGTTCCTTTTCACTTTTTAGGTATCTTGAAGGCAAATTGCTGGAATGACACTTATTCGGACGAAAAGGCACGGATATACGAAGAAAATGGCCAAAGTCAAGAATCGAGACACTCAAGCTGCTAAATCTGAAGGGGACGGCGTCAGGTTATACTTGTGACGTCGTCATAACAAGTTTCGTGACGACTCAATAGCCAAATTGCCTATTTACAAGTGACGGCATCACGGTTTAAAAGAGTAGGGCGTCGCAGCTCAGACGGCCTAGATTTGACCCAGACGGCATCAGAGACTCAAGGCGACGGCGTCACGAACATAAGGTGACACCGTCACAATGATAACGTGGCCAAGATGAAACCCTAATGACGGCGACCCGACGGCGTCACAAACTAAAGGGTGGCGCCGTCGCAGTTGTAACCTTATATATAGAAACTGAATTTTTTAGTTTTCAGTGTGTAGTTTTGTGGAGTAAAAACCTAAACCGAACCAAGGTTGTCTTGTACAGTATTTTAGGGTTCCATACCCTATCTTACATCAAGATAAGTGTTTTAATTCATTAATTCAATTATGTCTTCAATTGATTGTGTGTATGCTTGCATGTTCCCCATGTCCGGCTAATTTATTTGTGTGTTTGCTTAGGAAATATGAAACTTAGTTATTGAATATTGATTGGTTATTTCTTATCTTAGTTTTAATTGACCTAGTATTGCGATTGGTCATTCGTTGTGTTGTTAATGCTTGATTAATCTTTGTTGAACCTTAGTTTATAATCACCTAGAGTAATTATAGGCTATACATCCAAAGAATACCTTAGTGTTAAGTTTATAAATCCTAGAGATTTTGTAGTCATTAACCTTTGGTAGCTTCAAAGAGTTAGGGATAAACGCATACCCTACGACCTTAGAGACACAACGCGATTAAGAATAAGGACGTGACAATTCAACCACCAATAGGAGATAACTAGGGAGTAATAAAGCCTAAGCAAATACATTTTTAATCATCATACAAGTACACAACAATAGACATAGACTACACTACCTTAGATTTGATAATTAGATAAGTAGAAGTAATCGGTAGAAATACCAACCCCTAAATCCAAACCCCGAGATTCGTACCTTTCCATTTCCTAAAAAAACATAAAAAGATTAAAAAATAATCTTCCTCAACCCCAACCTTAGCGTAGTAACTTCTCACTAGCATTCCTATTCCCCTAGAGAACGATATCAATTCCCGTGGCTTACCCTAATACTACACTACAACGATTAGGTTCACTGCCTAGGGTGTTGAAAAACTTGCTCGACGAAAAGGAAGTTCCTTTGACCCCGAACGCGCTGTGTAAGCGTATCAGATATATTCTCACTTTCCACATTGTGTGAAACAGTGAGTCTTCATTGATTGTGTCCTAATGAGATTTATTGATGATCTCGTGGCTCTAGACTCAAAAGTGCACATTTGGGTCCTATGCTGGAGACTAGGGAGAGGGTCTCCTTCTTCAATATCAACCATCTCTAGGAGAATGTAGATAGATAATGTAGGTTCCCCGTGAGAATGAAACAAGTCATTTTAAGAGAAACTTGAGTAGTTTGGGAAGTTGTAGTGCAGTGCGTCACTAGTTTCATGACGTCTTGTCTTCAATACCAGTGTTACCTTGGTAACCACCAGTAGCATATGAATTGAACCCGGTTTCTGCCCTAAGGTTGAAATAATGGAGGGCTATTTGTTTTCACCCTTTTCTCATTCATTTCTTTTTCATTCTTCAACCCCTTCAATGCTTACCTAGATTTCATAACTAGAACCTTGTTGGGTTTGTTCCAGTTCTAGCTCTATCTCAGTACGCACTCTTCCCATTTCTCACTTTTCTCCTTTTTTCATCATCCCTAAGGACTTCTACACTATCTAGTGGGTTGTCCCTGGGTAGATCCCTCTGGCTCTGGCGGGATCGTGGGAATGAATACATAACCTAACCATCCTTATATCTCCATACATAAAGTAAAGTTGGTCGGTCTTTTTGGTATTGTTCTTCTACCATTGGAACCAATTGAAAACCATTTGAAAATCAATCCAGGTATTTGTGATATATTATCAAAGCATTTTGTATCTGAATTGTTTTTTATATTTTAGAAAAAAAAAGCTCCCCCTCAACATGTGAATCGTATATTTGAAATCGTTTTGGCACATGGAGGCAAGAGGAAGAATTCACTTCTTTGATTAACATTTTCTAAAAACATCTACATCACCTTCTCGATCAAAATAAGTGTTTCAAATACTGTTAAAGATATTTTTTGGGAAAGGATGTGGTTTTCAAAAAGTTGCCCCCCCCCCCTCAATATGATCATCGAGATTCGAAAGTGTTTTGCACATATTAGGGAAAACCTGCACTTAGAGACAAATCAATCACGTTTCAATCCTTTTTGGTTTGATATAGATGCTCCCCCTTAACATGTGCATGGAAAATTTGAAATCGTTTGGCACATGTAGGGAGGAGAGCTTGCTAATCACTTACAAACCATTTGTCGAATTATCAGTTTAAATCCAATTTAAATCACAAATTCTCCCCCGATCACAATTTTCAAGTCATTTGAGATTTGTGATCTCTATAGATTTAAATTGTTTTTTAAAGCTTTTTGAGGAGAATTGTGACTTTCTTATGAAAACATTTAACCGATAAGGATCAAATCTGAGACTTTAAACTCCAAAGATTAAACATGCTTGAGTATCTTTTGAAAACATGACATAAGCCTTGGTCTGAACCAATTGTATGAAAAATAGCCTTTTGATTTAATTGAAATCATTCTCCCCCTCAATCAATGATATGATTTGTTGATTGAGAGATAGATATTTTGACAAATGTCAAGTCCAGATGATTTTCAAAAATTGAGTCCGAGTTATTTTTCAAAGCTATTAGTTTTCATTAGATAACAAATATTTTTCAGAATAATTTATAGAAGGAACAATATTTGTGAATTAAACATTTGTATTTTTGGTGAAAAACATTTGTTTTTAGAATCAGAGCATGAGATTTGAAAAATAAGATAAAGCATGGCTCTGTTCTTTCTTTTAAAAACGGGGTATAGTCTGAAATGACAATAAACCTTTGTTTTTCATTCTCTCAATTTTTTTTAAACAATTTATGTACATTCGAACTTCATCTAAAGACCCGTGTCACTCTTAGAGTGACAACACAAAGACCGTAGATGAAATCGAATAAAAGAAAAAAATGGAAAAAATATTTTTAAGCTTTTTCAAAGATTTTCTGATTTTTATGGATTTTTTGAAATTTTATATTTTTCTATTTTTTTTTTAGGGTTTTATAACTTTGTAACATATTTTGCTTTTTGAATAAATATTTACAAGAGATGGATGAAGAATAGCTTTTACTCCTCGTCTTCCTCTTGAAGACGTTTGAGTGTTTCCGGTTGTAGACTCTTTAGACCAAGTCGTGGAAGAATAAACTCGAAACGTTCTCGAGGGAGTGGTTTAGTGAAGATGTCTGCTAGCTGATATTCAGTTCTCACAAAGTAGAGTTCTACCACACCTTTTTACACTTGTTCCCGAATGAAATGATGTCTAATGTCGATGTGCTTTGCTCTTGAGTGTTGAACGTTGTTTCAGGAGAGAGCAATGACACTTTTGTTATCACAATACAGAGGAATTTTGTTGAAATCAAAGCCATAGTCAGATAGTTGGGATCTCATCCATAATATTTGAGCACAACAAGGTGACATGATGATGTATTCAGCCTCTGTAGAGGAGATCGACGTACTCATTTGTTTCTTAGAAGACCAGCTTATAAGTTTTTCTCCCAAGAATTGAGCACCACCTGATGTGCTTCGACGTGTATCTTGACACCCTGCATGGTCTGCATATGCTGTTAGTGACATGTTTATCCTTTGGATACCAAAGTCCCATGTTAATGGTACCTTGGAGATACCGAAAGACCCGTTTAACCGCTTCAAGGTGCTTTTTGGTAGGCTTAGCCTGGTATCTAGCACACATGCATACAACGAACAGAATATCAGGTCTACTAGCTATGAGGTACATCAGGGATCCAATCATACTACGATATTTCGTTTGATCTACCATGATCCCTGAGGGGTCCTCATCCAGTTTGGTACGCTCCACCATGGGAGTGTCAACGGTGTCACAAGTGTCAAATCCAAATTTCTTTAAAATTTCATTAGCATATTTAGATTGATTGATAAAAATGCCTCCGGGACTTTGTGAAATTTTTAATCCCAAGAAAAATGACATTTGTCCCATCATAGACATTTGAAATTTGGAACCCATTTCATTTGAAAAACGGTCACATTCAGTAGGGTCGGTCGAGGCAAAAATAATATCATCTACATAGATTTGAACGTGAATTAAGTGTTTGCCTGACTTTCGGGTCAACAATATGGGATCCACTGCTCCTTTGCTGAATCCAGTAGATAAGAGGAACTTTGACAGAGTATCATACCATGCTCTTGGAGCTTGTTTCAGACCATAGAGAGCCTTCTTTAAGCGATAGACATGAGTAGGACGTTCAGGATCCACAAAACCTTCTGGTTGACTGACGTACATGATTTCTTTCAGATCTCCATTTAGAAAGGCAGCTTTTACATCCATTTGATAAACCACCATATTCTTACTAGCAGCATTAGCTAAGAATATTCTGATTGCCTCAATACGTGTAACTGGAGCAAATGATTCCTCAAAGTCAATACCCTCCTCTTGACGATATCCTTTTGCAACAAGTCTTGCCTTGTTCTTTAATACATCCCCATGCTCATCAAGTTTAACTTTGAAGATCCATTTGAGAGCAATGATCTTTGCACACTCAGGAGCTGGTACTATTCCCAAACATTAAGTCGGTCAAATTCATGAATTTCTTCCTACATTGCATTGAACCAGCTGTCTTCTGACATTGTTGTTTTGACATCTTTTGGTTCGACTTTTGATAGTATGGAATTGAAGAAGCACCATAATGCATTTGTTGCAAGTTGTTTACGGGTGGATACCGGACGAGAGGGATTCCCTATGATATTATCCAATGGATGATCGTGTGTCCATTTTCTGAAATGCTCGTGTGGTTGTGATTGAAGAACTGAGGTAGCAGAGTTGTTTTCCCCTGATGAAGATGGTTTTGATGATGGTTCAGGAGCAAATATGTTTTCAAAGGTAGCATCTTTGGGAGTAGCAAAGGGGTTATCTCCATCATAGGTACCAGAAACAATTCCATGATGTACACTCGATGATTGAGGATTTGATGATGAGACTGAGTGATCAGCAGTAGGCGCTTCTTGACTCAATGACATAGAAACTGAAGGATTATCTACGTTGACTGGATTAGGGGCAGCCTCTGTTGAAGGATTAGACTGATCATTAGCAATAGGCTCATATTGTTCATCAAACATTGGATCAAATAATTTCTTCAAATCATCTTCTGAAGGATGTACATATGGAGTTGCTGGTGAGGGATTTTGTATAAGAGAAGAACTAATGGGACACAAAATTAATGAAGGTTGAGATGCGGGTCCGGAACTTGATTGTCCTAGAGCCAGTTGCCCAGACAGCTCATCGAATGTGACATGAATAGTTTCCATGATATCTCGAGTTCTTTTGTTGTAGATTCGGTAACCCTTCTTGTTTGGTGCATAGCCCACAAAGACTCCAATGTCCGCCTTAGCTTTTAATTTACCTAAATATTGACCGTCATTTGTTGGATAGCACAAAGCACCAAATACACGAAGGTAGGATAGATCAGGTTTTCGATTGTGGACAAGTTCATATGGAGTTTTTCCGTGAGTTGTGTGAATTAGGGATCGATTTTGGGTGTAGCATGAAGTGGCAATGGCTTCATCCTAGAGAAATGTTGGAACCTTTGAATAAATCAGCATTGTTCTTGCGGCTTCCACAGGAGTTTGATTTCGTCCTTCAACTACACCGTTCTGTTGAGGAGCTCGTGGAACACTTCTTTGATGACTAATTCCAACACTTTCATAAAACTCACTAAGTTCTTTATTAACAAACTCAGTTCCATTGTTTGATAAGTTTAATGATGACATCTGTAGTTTCATCCTTTGTCCTCAAGAACTTAACCAAAGTGAATCGAGAGTAGTCATCAACCACGACTAACACATATTTCTTCTCGTTAATTGTTTGCACTCTCATAGGTCCGCACAAATCCATATGAATAGTATGAAGAACTTCCATAACTGAGTTTGTGGGCATATTTCTTGCTTTTTCCCAATTGGCATGCTGAACAAAGATGATCCTTTTCATACTTTAATCTAGGTAAGCCTCTTACTAGGTCCTTTCTGGAAAGATCATTAATGGTGGCAAAGTTCAAGTGATTGAGACGACGATGCCATAACCATGACTTTCTTTTCGAAGCCTTTGACAACAAGCAGATTGGAGAAGACTTCATCATATCTTCGATAGAGATGGTGTATAGGTTTGTGCCACATGTTCCTCTTAAAAGTTCCATACCATCAAGTTCTCTAACGAAGCAAGTATGTTTTCTAAAAGCCACCTCTAGATCGGAATCACATAATTGACCAACAGAAAACAAATTATGACCTAGACCTTAACATAGTATACCCTGGAGATCATACTATTTCCAACAACATAATCTCCATAACCTAAAATAGCACCAAAGTGATCATTTCCGAATCTAACAGTCCCGATGAATTTGCTCACGAAGTTCACGAGTCATGACCGGTCTCCAGTCATATGCTTGGAACAGCCTGAGTCCAAGTACCACTGAACGATTTGAACGACCTGCAGTTGAACACATACAAGAATGGATAACTGGATAATTGGGATCCCCATGCAAGAATGGGTTCCATTTGGTTAGTAACGGTGATTGGAACACCCACATCAGAAGCAGAATCAATGGAATCATTAGTGATAGATGCAGTGCTAGTGTACGCATTAGACCTATTCAAAGTATGTTCACTTTTTAAAGGAATAGTTCTACCGGTAGGCATCCATTTCCTAATGGGCATTGGCTTAGATAATTTAGGGAACAACTCATTAAGATTAAATTTGCGGCCAGTAGGTATCCACTGATAACCTACATTACTAAATTTTCTTCCCGTGGGTTTCCAATGTTTTCTAACCTTCTTCCACCATTGCTTTCTAGCCTTCTTAACTTGATTGTTGGCATTAACGATTTTAACTGGGTATTTAACAGCATTAATCAAATCATTCAAACCACATACATGATTAGTAACATAAACAAAGCAATCATCATTACATGTTTTGCCAAAAGTATCAGAATTCGCATTAATTACAGCATAGTTAGAGCTAACACTAGAATCAACACGATTCGTTTTATTCAACATAGTTTCATTCTTCCTAAGGTGATCTTCTACTCTCTTCCACTGAACATTCCTAGCTTGCAAGGTCCTATCATTCTTTGTGTTGCCTTGAGGCTTTGACCTGCTCGCTTTGGTGTCACTTTTTACTCCTATAGAGGGAATGGGAACATTAGTTGGTTTTGCTACTGTTTGCATTTCAGGTTTAGAAGTGTTGGGATCTGAACTACTTGAAGGCACATTAAAGTTCATTTTCTTAATACTGGGCATAGAATGGGTTGCATTCTTAGCACTAGGCATAGAACAAGGCATCACAGCTTTATCTTTCTCACATAAGGATTTAGGGCATGTTGCTCTTAAACATTCTAACAGCTCCTGAGATCGTTTGGCATATAAGCATGCATACCTAATTTCACTGTCAAGTGGCTTATGTAAGCTATCCTCTTCTATAATCTCTCGAAGACATTCTAGACTATCCTTAAGGTGACAAAAATAATTATGAAACACAAGTTCATTATTTCTAAGATGAGGAGGAATGTATTTAACAGTCACAGTATATTTAGAATCTGCAGATGACTTTGATGCAACATTATCATTAAAGACAAGTGACATTTTTCCTTTTACCTGACTCTTCAGATTCTCAATTTCCTTTTGTAACGAAGTTATTTTTTCATTGTTTTTGTTACGAGTGACTTTCACTGAATCGTATAACTCTTTGAAGTGTCGTTTGACCTTTTTATTTTCTTCTAGAAAAATCTCATTTTCTTGTTGTAATATATTAATGATGTTTTGAAGATGAAAGTTTTGAGAAAATTGAGAATCTAAAGGAGGCGGCATTTGGGAGCCAGTCACATTGTTCTTTTAACCCTTTAATTGTGAAATTTTGGTTTTTAACTTTCTGATCGTGTTACAGTGAGCTCTAATCAGTTCATCACGTTTGTTTATTTCAAAAACTGCATCAAACTCTGGAACATCCGAGGATATCTTGATGTTTGAGGTTTTAACATTTTCTTTGAGATGTTGATATTTTAGTTGCAAATCCAAATGTTCAACTTCCAATTTAGAAAAGTGTTTTACCAAATTATCGTGATCATCCTGGTCAATTTTCTCATTTAGTTTTGAGTTTTTGTTTTCAAGCTCAATGACACGATCATGGGAAACTTTTAAAGCGATAGATAATTCATGAAATTAAGAAGCAGTAATAGAATACTTTGTAACAGTGTAGAACACATCTTGAGCAACACATTGAGAGATCAGATTATCATTAATGATGTTCAGATTCTTTATCTCAATTTCATTATTCTTAAGCTCACGTTCATAATTATTGACTTCAACTATCATTGCATCAAATTCCTTTTTCATTTCTTTAATCTCTGTGTCTATTCCCTTTTTAAGACTCTCAAATTGACTTTTTAATTGTTTAAAGAAAGTCATGACCTCAGTTAAATAGCATTCTTTAGTTTGCTCAAAACCCCTTTCCCCTTCAGTTATCCCTGTAGGTGTGATTCTCTTCTTGCAAGTCTTCTCAAAATCAACGAATAGTTGATAAACAACATACATGCTGATTAAGGTCTTGCTCTTAGTGGGAAGAGTTCTAGGAACTAAATGCATTGGTGTATTCGGAGGATACACAGTAGCTGGAAGCACTTTCCTAAGGGGAGTGTTTGTTTCAACAAGATTATATGCTTTTTGCTTATCCATATCCTTTTTCCAGAACACTTGTTCAGGCGTTAAAAGGGTTTGAGGCTTAAAATTTTTCAGGGAAATCCAATTTTCTTTAGTGTAATCATGGGGTTTGACCGTTATGTTCTGCTTTTTACACTTAGGATCTTCAAGCTTCTTATTCATTTTCTCCCTAGAGGCATCTTCTAATTGAATATCTTCCATAGTGCACTCAGCACAACTAGGTTTCTGTCTAGGTTTAAGAATCTCATTGCCATCATAGATTACATTTTGAGCAGCTTTAGCTTTCTTACCAACCTCAGGATTTGGTTCATTCACAAGAGGAATGCTATGCTTATCGCTTAAGACTCTGTGCTTAGTGATCATGTGAGCAGTCTGAATGGTGTTCCCTTGTACGTACAACTTATTTTCAAGCTTGTTTTTCAAAGTTTTTAGGTTGGAAAAATCAGTTAAAAGTTTTGATTCCTTAGCATTAAATTCCTGTTTAAGCACTTTAACATTTTCTTGAAGTTCTCGCTTTTGCTTAACAGTTTTATTTAGTTTATCTTTTAAGGAATCTAGCTCTTGTTTTAATATTTCTTCCCTAAAATTACTTTTTCTAATAATTATACGCATTTGGTCATCCATTTCCTACTCACGGGTAGTTAGCTCAAACTTAGCACGTTGTTCAGAAATGGCAACTTGTTCTTTATAGGCATTCAGTTCAGAGATAACAGAATCATCAGGGGCACATGCAGTGTATTCATCAAAAATATAGTCATCATTGAATGCAGAAGATACATCACTTGGTACAATCTCACTTTCACTTTGTATCACATATTGATCATATGGGACAATATTACTATTATCCACATTATCTATATATGATTCATTAGTTTCAAGTAATTGTACTTTGCTTTGTATCTTTTGCTCATCAACTTCATCGTATAGTTTTAATACCTTTGAAATGATTGAATCTTTGGATAGACCAGCCTGTTATTGTGATGAGACCTTTGGAGAGACCATTGGTGAAATGCTAGCCATGAAGATTGTCTGGGCAGTAGGTTCATCATCGACATCAGAGTCATATGCATCACTGTCAGCAACTTGAAAGGCATTTTGATGATTGTGACCTATTTCCTGAATTGGTTGCTCATCCACATCAGCATCATATGTTTTGGCATTTCCCTCAGCAAGAAACAACAACTCTTCTTCATTCAAAACTGATCCATTGTCCTGAGCTTGCACCAGCAGCATCTTGTCCCTGAAATACTCTGCATTTTGAGGGCGTTTTGGAGATGTGCAGTTCCTTGCAATATGTCCTTCACCACCACAGTTGTAGCACTTGATTGGCTTTCCTTGTCCTTGATTTCCATTCCTTCCACGATTCTGATTAGCCACATACCCTCCACCTACTCCACCTTTTCCTTGTTCATATTGTCTTCCTTGCACTGGTTGCATCATGATCTTACCATCTCTGACAATAGCATGATTGTGTAGATTGGATGCAGTTCCGATCTCATTGTTAGTGTGTGGAGTGAGGTTCAGATTTTGGTTAACCATAAGAGCCAGCTGATTGATGAAATGTTCCATGATTGTGTTTGAGTCTGGAGGCCTATATGCTGGATCTGGAATGAGCTTGTGGTTACTGTTACCCATTGGTATGACTTGAGAGGCTTTGGTGGTAATTCCTACATTTGTGTAGAATGTTGTTGAGTCATTTGATGAGCTTTCCTCTCCCTGATTAGATTTGAACTTTTCAAGAATCATTCGTTCAAACATAGCATGCTTCTCATTCTGAAGTAGGAAAGCATACAATTGCTCATAGTTGGTGTTCCTTAATCCTTTGGTTAACTTAACTGAGGTGACAAATTTGTGCCATTCGGGATTCATGTTGTTCACAAACTTTGAATTGAGCTGAATATTTGGCACGGTCATTTTGATATTCCTCATATCATTCACAGGTTTGTGGAACCTTACATAGTATTCAGTGACACTTTCTCGAGGGTTCATTTCGAAATTCTCAAAATCATCATACAATTGAGATTCCCTGTCTTCTTTGGTCAATTCAGAACCAGAGAGAAGCATCTTAACATTGTCCCAAACTGCCTTGGCTTCAGTGTTGTGATTGATTAACTTGTAGATGTCTTTTGGAAGACCCTGAAGTATAATGTTTGAAGCCCTGATATCAGCATCGTATCTCTTTTTCTCCTTATCATTGAGCTCATCATACGTCTTTGGTCTGTCCAAACCTAAGATCACTGTACCATCCGCAGCAGTTTCAAGTGTGTCTCTTGTATTCTCAATCTGATAAGGTCCTTCATCAATTGATTTGAGAATGTTAACCCCATTTTCCTTTCCCAAACAGTACAACCTAATTCGTTGAGCCCATGAGTCATAGTCAGTTTTGTCAAGCATAGGTGGATGAGTATCTGATCCAACTGCTTGAACGTCCTCAACTACAGAAGAGATGATTGTAGGCACGTTGGTAGACATGATTACTTATTTCACGAGATTTTATAACTCTTTGATTAAACCGGGAAATAGATTCTTTCACGGGATTTTCCTAAATCAAGAGAAAACCATAAAATGTAACAATAAGAAACAATACTACACCAAGTTGCTTCAAACCTTGAAGACAAGTCGCTTAGCACCAAGTCGCTAGGTATACAAGTCGCTTCAATGGACAAGTCGCTAGGCTCACAAGTTGCTAGAGTGACAACTCGCTAGAAGAACAAGTCGCTAGTGACACAAGTCGCTATGAAGACAAATCACTAGTGATAAATCGCTAGACACAGAAGTTGCTAGAATAACAAGTCGCTAGATGGACAAGTCGCTAGGGACAAAACAGTACGACCACTACTTTGTACTATTTGTCGCTTTGTCTCAAAAGACAAATCGCTAGAGCACAAGTCGCTTCCCACAACAAAGTCAAGTCGCTGAAGAACGTAGAGACAAGTCGCTACGAAGAACTCAAGTCCAAGACACAAGTCGCTAGATAGAAATATTCAAACGCAACACTTTTCAATCCAAAAACCAACCCAACCACACTGATTCAAACCTTCCAAATCAAAACCTAAGCACTTATAATGATTCTAAACACAAAAGTACAATCAAAATTCAAACTTTAACACTAGAAATGGTCCAAATGATGCAAATACAACTAAACTTTTTCAAACCCAAAAACCATATAAAACCACTAGAAATCCAAGAACATGTAAGAGAGATGATCAAACCATGCCTCTGATACCATTTGTAACATATTGGATTTCACAAATGTATCAAACCATGTTTAATGGGGCGTACACTTTAAGGTTTTTAGAGAGAAAATGTTTAGAGGTTTAGGGAACTTAGAGAGAGAAAGTAAAATCTTATTATGAGCTCCAACCCTCTACCTTGGGAGGTAGAGGGTATTTATAGTACCTTACATAAAACGCCACCTACGGGCTGTGGATCAGGCATACAGTGGGTAAAGACCCGTCCGTCCTCCACGGTGTTACTTAACTAAATACTAACTACCATTAAATAGCTACGACTACGAGCTTTCTAATGATTACATATACTTGAGGTGACCGACACTTTAACAACTGGATTTTCTAAATCCTAACAAGTCCCATCCTTGTTATGACTCGTAACTATATAAGGTCCTTTACTGGAGTAGTTATCAGGTCCTTCATGTGGCGATATTAGAAGGACATATTCCCCTAGCTTGAAGGTTTGGGGCCTTTTTTTCCTTGTGGAACTTTCGTAGCTTGTTCTTGGTAGATTGCTCAATATGACTCGTGGCCTGTGGTATGACTGCCTCCGAACCATAAGTAAGGTTGAAAATCATTTCTTGTTGGTTGTTACATGGTGTGATTCAATGTGTACATACCACCTTTGGAAGATCATCGGCCCAATATTGTTGGCTTTTAGCCAAACACCTTCGATGTAGTTTGTAATTTCTACATGTTCCTTAATTGGTGAGAAGGATTGATGTATCATCAAACCATTGCATAATTTTAAAAGGATCCTTCTATGAACTGTGTATCTTCATTTGTTGTTAATGTGTGAGGGATATCGAACCTACAAATGATGTATTCCTACATGAACTTTTCAAGTTGTCTCCTAACAGTAGAGGTTAACGGTTTTGCCTCGACCCATTTTGTGAATTGTTCAACGGCTACAACTAAGAATTTTAGCCCCCTGGGAGCTATAGTTAGGGGTCCTACTACATGAATACTCCAGTTGCGGAATGGCCAGGAATTGGCTACGAAAGTCTTACACGCATTTGGTGCCTTCATTGCCAGTGAGCGTGCTTGGCAATTTGTGTATTCTTGCATAACTTCAATAACTTCCATGTGTATCGAGGGCCATTAGTAACCTATTTTGATGACTCTTACAATCATTGCGTAAGGGCCTGTGTTGAAACCGCATGATCCTTCGTGCACCTCCTGTATGAGTTCTTTTGCCTTCTTTGGGCCGATGCATTGTAGCCATGGGGTCAAAAAGGATTTTTTGTACAAGCTCCATTTGCTTATCTGATAAAATGGGGCCTTCATATTTATATTCCTGGCTTCCTTTTGATCTTCCGGTAATAGTCCGCTCATCAGATATTCATGAACGGTGATCATCCAGTTTTCTCCTTCGTCGACCTCTATCTTTGAAATCTTCTTCTTGTCACTCGAAATTTTTGTTAGTTTTTTGACGAGTACCTCTATTGCGAGGTTCTCGAATGGCATTGAAGCCAATTTCCTTAGGGCATCCACTTTCATGTTTTGGTTTCTTTGGATGTGTTCTATTGTGTAGGTGTTGAAGCTTTGCAGCACATCTTTTGTCCTGTTTAAGTATTTTTTGATCACTGGTTCTCGTGCTTTGAAAAGGCCTTTGACTTGTTTAATGACGAGCAATGAGTCTACAAATATCGCTAGATCCTTTATCTCCATGTCAGCGGCTATTCTTAGGCCAGCTAATAATGCTTCATATTCTGATTCGTTGTTTATAGCTTTAAATTTGAACCGCAAAGCATATGTGAATTTCCTTCCTTCAGGGTTTATAAGTATCAGCCCTACTTTGAAGCCGTCAGAGCTTAAGGCTCCATCTATGTATAGATTCCAAATGGCATTGGGCGTAGTAACATTATGCTTGCTTTGTGATCCCTCGCCTTTCTACTTCTCAATGCATCTGGAGGGTGCTTCAGCAAGGAAGTCGGCTAGGATTTGCCCTTTTATAGATTTCCGTTCTCTAAAGTCGATATATTGTTATCCCAACTCGATTGCCCATTTTGCCACTCTTTCAGAATTTTTCGGCTTTGCGAGCACCTGTTTGATGGGTTTATCAGTTAAGAATTGACTTCGGTGTGATTGAAAGTACCTTCAAAGCCTTCTTGCAGCATATACGAGAGTTAGGATTAGGATTTCCAACCCAAGGTAATTGAGTTTCGCTCCTTGTAAAACTCTACTGACGAAGTAGATGGGAATCTGGCTTTTGTTCCTTTCTTATGCTTACTTCATAGGCTGCGAGATACATCACCAATGTTTTGCATGTGATTGGTGCTGTAAGCGCTGGTAATGTTTCTATGAAGTTCTTCATTTTCTTGAAAGCTTCTTCTGACTCTATGCTCCATTGTAAAGTCTTCCTCCACTTATCATTTTTAGGGCTTTGAAGAAGGGTAAGGATTTCTCTATGCCTTTCTAGAGGAAACGACTTAAGGCTGCGAGCTTCCCATTCAGGCTTTGAATTTCCTTTAATATTTTTAGGGGATTTAGATCTGTGATGGGCTTCACCTTCGAAGGATTTTCCTTTATTCGCTATTTTTTAATTAGGTGTCCCAGGAACTAACCTTCATCAACTCCAAAAGAACATTTTTTTGGATTGAGTTTCATGTTTATTGATCCAAATTTATCGAAGGTTTCTTGGATATCCAACAACATCTCTTCTTCAGTAGTACTTTTTATTACCATATCATCAACATGTACTTCCAAATTTCTTCCCATATGCTCATCGAAGACATTGTCGACGAGTCTTTGGTAAGTGGTTCCTGCGTTTTTGAGTCCGAAAGGCATTTTTTATAGCAGGAGACTCCTTTTCCCATGAAGAATGCTGTCTTATCCTCATCGGTTATTGCCATTTGTATCTGGTGATAACCTTTGTAAGCGTCTAAGAAACATTTAAGACGGAAACCAGAAAGGGATTCCACCTTTCAATCGATTTCTGGTAAGGGGTAACAATCCTTAGGACATGCTTTGTTAATGTCTGTAAAATCCACATACATTCTCCATCCTCTGTCACTTTTCTTTATCATGACTGGGTTTGCCACCCATGTCTGATATTTTACCTCTTTGAGTATTCATGCTTTTGTTAGCTCGTCGACTTCCTTACAGGCGGCTTCATTTCTTTCTGGGGCTAGGCTCCATTTCTTCTGCTTGACAAGTTTGATATGTTGAGCTTATGTTCTGTGTTTAAAGGCTTGCCATTGATCATAATCATTCTTGGGATCCCCGTCATGTCCTCATATGTCCATGCAAACACATTTGCATTTTCTTGAAGGAGTTCTTGTAACTGTTTCTTAAATACTTATGGAAGTTGCTTTCCGATTACCACCGTTCGGTTTGGATAGCGAGTATTGATTATCACTCTTTCTTCTGCACTGGCACAACTGAATATGTCCTTCGACTCCTCTGGTGGACTTTCCTTCTTCTTTTTATAACATCCTTCTTTCCCACTTGACTGAACACTTGATAGTATGGATCCCACACCATATGGGGTATGAAAATTGACTGTTGCATGGATTGTTGAAACAACCATCCCCATTTTTGCATCACTTTTCTTCCCAGAAGCAAGTTGTAAGGTGACTCAAACCTTATAATAACAAAATCAAGGACCTCTGTTCTTGTATAGGGGCTGTCTTAGATGGTAACTTGGAGAGGAATTCCTCCTAAAGTCCACAAATGTTCCCTTGAGAAGCCTACGAGGGGTGTTTTAGAATCCACCCTTCGAGATTGGATCAAAGGACTTCACTTGAGGAAACAGTGTTCATAGATAACTTCGCACGCACTACCGTTCATGTATACACAGTTGACTTGCCTTTCAAAAACTTTTACTTTGATGACGACCGAATTCGAACATGGTCCGGAGCCAATTACTCGAGGGAACGTTATTTATTCAACTCTGTTTTGACATATTTCCTCTTCTGGACCTTTCTCTGGATCATGAGAACATGGGTTTCAATAGTTGCTACATCTTTTTTTCTTTTCTTCCATTTGCTTGATGGTATGTTCGACGTTTTTCCCTTCTTCATGCCTTTTGTTAGGTGCATGAATTGTCCTGATTTTGTGGCTTCCTCTATTTGATGCCGCAATTTGCAACATTGGTTGGTTTCGTGTCCATGATCTTTATAAAAGTGACAATATTTTGACATGTCGTGGGAACGCCTGTTGCCCACCATTCGAGGGGCAATTTGAAGGCTTTCGCAACCTCCTTAGTTGCCAAGATTTCCCTAGGAGTCTTTGCCAAGTTGTCTACTAGGGCAAGGCTTGAACCATCTTAGGGTATGTTTCGGTTCTAATGGTCTTTATTATGATCCCCTGAAGAACCTCTGCTAGACTTGTTAAGATCCCCTTTATCCCTATTAGGAGTTTCGTTGGTGGCCACTTTCTTTTCCTTGATCCATGTATAGCTTTTTTCCATTAGATCTTTAAAGGTGCTAGGTAGATTAGTGGAGAGAGAATCTACAAGAATTCCCGCTCTTAACCCGTTAACGAAACCCGAGATTCGTTGGTCTTCACGTAACCTTTGAATTTGAAGTGTATCGTCTATGTACCTAGTGGCGAAAGCCATTGTATTTTTTCCTTCTTTTTGCTTGAGGTTATGCACGGCTAAACGTACCTTTGTAAACGTCTTGTTAGGATTTAGTAAATCCAAGTATTAAAGTGTCGGTCACCTCAAGTATATGTAATCGTTAGAAAGCTCGTAGTCGTAGTTATTTAAAGTTAAGTAGTATTTAGTTAAGTAACATCGTGGAGGACGGACGAGTCTTTACCCACTGTATGCCTGATCCACAACCCGTAGGTGGTGATTTGTGTA
Source organism: Chrysanthemum seticuspe (assembly GCA_019973895.1). Lineage (NCBI taxonomy): Eukaryota > Viridiplantae > Streptophyta > Magnoliopsida > Asterales > Asteraceae > Chrysanthemum > Chrysanthemum seticuspe. The sequence continues at coordinate 244,843,183 of BPTQ01000007.1, read as the reverse complement.
AGACTATAAATACTCTCTACCTCCCAAGGTAGAGAGTTAGAGCTCATAATAATACTTTCATTTTCTCTCACTAAGTTCCCAAACCTCTAACTCTTTCTCTCTCTAAAACCTTAAATTATACGCCCCACTTGATCATGATATGATGTGTATGTGAAATCCAATATGTTACAAATGGTATCAAGAGCCATGGTTTGATCATCTCTCTTACTTATCCTTGCATTTCTAGTGGTTTTATATGGTTTTTGAGTTTGAAAAAGTTTAGTGGTTTTTGCATCATTTGGATCAATTCTTGTGTTAAAGTTTGAATTTTGAGTGTACTTTTGTGTTTAGAATCATTGTAAGTGCTTGGGTTTGGATTTGGAAAGCTTGAATCACTATGGTTGAGCTTGTTTTGGATTGAAAAGTGTGTTTTTGAAGTTTTTCAAGGTAGCGACTTGAGTCTCGTTGTGAATTTCTTCGTAGCGACTTGCTTCAGTAATTTCTAGCGAGTTGTAGTGTTAGTCGTAGCGACTTGTCTATTTAGACAAGCCGACAAACATTTTAAGTTAGTGGATTCTCCACTACGGCCAGCGACTTGGTGGGGTTAGCGACTTGCTTTTATTATTTCTAGCGACTTGTACTTATTGTTCTCAGCGACTTGATCTTAGCGACTTGGATACTTAGCGAGTTGTTCTTTAGAGACTTGTATGCTTAGCGATTTGGTTCGTTAGCAACTTGTGTTCAGCGACTTGTGCTTAGCGACTTGATTCACAGCGACTTGTGGTTTAGCGAGTTGCTACTTAGCGACTTGGTGCTTAGCGACTTGGTTCAAGGATTATAGCGACTTGGTTAATACTTGTTTCTAATACGGTTTTCTCTTGATTTAGTAAAATCCCGTGAAAGAATCTATTTCCCGGTTTAATCATAGAGTTATAAAATCCCGTGAAATTTGTAAACATGTCTACCAACGTGCCTACAATCATTTCTACTGTAGCTGAGGACGTTCAAGCAGCTGGTTCAGATACTCGTCCACCCATGCTTGACAGAACTGACTACGACTCTTTGGCTCAACGAATTAGGTTGTATTGTCTGGGTAAGGATAATGGAGTTAACATTCTCAAGTCAATTGATGAAGGACCGTATCAGGTTGAGACAACCAGAGACATACTTGACACTGCTGCTGATGGCTCAGTGATATTAGGACTGGACAGACCTAAAATGTATGATGAACTGACTGATAAAGAGAAGAAGAGATACGATGCAGACATCAGGGCTTCTAACATCGTACTTCAGGGTTTACCTAAGGTCATTTACAAGCTGATCAATCACAACACTGAAGCTAAGGCAGTTTGGGACAATGTCAAGATGCTACTCTCGGGTTCTGAACTAACCAAGGAAGACAGAGAATCTCAACTGTATGATGAATTTGAGCACTTTAAGATGAAGCCAGAAGAAAGTGTCTATGAGTATTACGTGAGATTCCACAAGCTTGTGAATGATATGAGGAATATCAAAATGACCATGCCAAATATTCAGCTGAATTCAAAGTTTGTGAACAATATGAATCCCGAATGGCATAAATTTGTCACATCTGTGAAGCTAACCAAAGGATTGAAGAAAACCAACTATGAGCAACTGTATGCATTCCTTCTTTAGAATGAGAGACATGATATGTTTAAACGAAGGATTCTTGAACAGTTCAAATCTAAGCAGGGAGAAACTAGTTCGTCAAATGACTCTACAGCTTTTTACACCAATGTTGGAATTACCACCAAAGCTTCTCAAGTCATACCCATGGGTAATGGTAATTACAAGCTCATCCCGGATCCAGATTATATAAGCCTCCTGACCCAAACACATTTATGGAAAACTTCATCAATCAACTGTCTCTCATGGTTATTCAAAACATGAACTCTCTCCCACACACCAACAATAACCTCAGAACAGCATCCAATCCACACAATCAAGCTACTGTCAGAGATGGGAAGGTTATGGTGCAACCAGTTTAAAAAAGGTAGTATGAACAGGGAAGAGGTGGAGTTGGTAGAGGATATGTGGCAAATCAGAATCATGGAAGGAATCCAAATCAAGGTCAAGCTAAACCAATTAAGTGCTACAACTGTGGTGGTGATGGACACATAGCAAGGAACTGCACTTCTCCAAAACGCCCTCAAAATGCAGAGTACTTCAAAGACAAGATGCTACTGGTGCAAGCTCAGGATAATGGAGCTGTTTTGGATGAAGAGGAATTATTGTTTCTTGCTGAGGGTAATGCCAAGACATATGATACAGATGTGGATGAGCAGCCAATTCAGGAGATAGGTCATAATCATCAGAATGCCTTTCAAGTTGCAGACTGTGATGCATACGACTCTGACGTCGATGATGAACCTACTGCACAGACAATTTTCATGGCAAGCATTTCTCCAATGGTCTCTCTAAAGGTCTCATCATCACAGAAAGCTGGTTCATCCAAAGAATCAATCATCTCAGAGGTATTAAAACTATATGATGATGTTGATCTGCAAAAAATACATGATAAAGTGGAATCACAGGAAACTTGCAACTCAGATATTGCTAATATGGGTAATAATAATATTGTCCCATATGATCAATATGTGATCCAAAGAGAGAATGTGATTGAACCAAGTGATATATCTTCTGCAGTCAATGATGATTATGTTTTTGATGAATACACTGCATGTGCCCCTGATGATTTTGTCATCTCTGAACTGAATGCCTATAAAGAACAAGTTGCTATTTATGAACAGCGTGCTAAGTTTGAGCTAACTACCCGTGAGCAGGAAATGGATGACCAAATGCGTACAATTATTAGAAAAAGTAATTTTAGAGAAGAAGTGTTAAAACAAGAGTTAAATTCCTTACAAGAAAAGCTTTCAAAAACTGTTATGCAAAAGCAAGAGCTTCAAGATAATGTTAAAGTGCTTAAACAAGAATTCAGTGCTAAGGAATCAAAACTTTTGAATGATTTTTCTAATCTAAAAACTTTGAAAAACAAGCTTGAAAATAAGTTGTACGTACAAGGGAATACCATTCAGACTGCTCACATGATCACTAAGCATAGAGTTCTCAGCGATAAGCATAGTATTCCCATTGTAGAGAAACCTAATCCTGAGTATGGTAAGATAGCAAAAGCTGCTCAAAATGTGATCTATGATGGTAATGAAATCCTTAAGCCTAGGCAGAAACCTAGTTGCGCTGAGTGCAAGGAAGAGGATAGAAAACTAGATGATGCATCTAGGGAGAAAATGGATAAGAAGCTTAACGATCCTGCATGTAAAAAGAATAACATAACTATCAAACCCCACGATTACACTAAGGAAAATTGGATCTCCCTGAACATGTTTAAGCCTCAAACTCAATTAACCCCATAACAGATCTTTTGGATGAAAGATATGGATAAGCTAAAAGTTAATGTACTTGTTGAAACAAACACTCCCCTTAGGAAAATGCCTGCAGCTACTGTGTATCCTCCAAATACACCAATGCATCTAGTTCCTAGATCGATAGCCACTAATAGCAAAACCTTAATCAGCCTGTATGTTGTTTATCAACTATTCGTTGATTTTGAGAAGACATGTAAGAAGAGAATCACACCTACAGGGATAACTGAGGGGGAAAGGGGTTTTAAGCAAACTAAAGAATGTTATTTAACTGATGTCATGCCTTTCTTTAAACAATTAAAATGTCAATTTGAGAATCTTCAAAAAGGAATAAATTCTGATATTAAAGAAATGGAAAAGGAATTTTATGCAATGATAGTTGAGGTCAATAATTATGAACTGGAACTCAAATATAATGAAGTTGAAAGGAAGAACTTGCATATCTTAAATGAGAATTTGATTTTGAGTTGTGTTGCTCAAGATGTGTTTTATAATGTTACTAAGCACTCTATCACTGCTTCTCGATTTCATGAATTATCTATTGCATTGAAAGTTTCCCATGATCGTGTCATTGAGCTTGAAAACAAAAACTCAGAACTAAATGAGAAAATTGATCAGGATGATCACGATAATTTGGTAAAACATCTTTCTAAACTAGATGTTGAACATTTTGATTTACAACTAAAATATCAACATCTTAAAGAAAATGTCAAAACCTCAAATATCAAAACATCCTCAGATGTTCCAGAGTTTGATGCAGTTTTTCAGATAAACAAATGTGACGAACAGATTCAAGCTCATTGTAACACGATCAGAAAATTGAAAGCCCAAATTTCACAATTAAAGGGTGAAAAGAACAATGTGACTGGCCCCCAAATGCCTCCTCCTTTAGATTCTCAGTATTCTCAGACTTTTCATCTTCAAAACTTGGTTAATGTTTTACAAAAAGAAAACGAGGGTTCCTTGAAGAAAATGAAAAAGTTAAACGACACTTTAAAGAGTTATATGATTCAATTAAAGTCACTCGTGACAAGAACAACGAAAAAATAACGTCTTTACAAAAAGAAATTGAGAATCTGAGGAGACAAGAAAAAGGGAAACTACCACTTGTCTTTAATGAGAATGTTGCATCAAGGTCATCCTCAGACTGCAAATATACTATGACTGTTAAATACATTCCTCCTCATCTTAGGAAATAATGAACTTGTGTTTCATAACTATTTTGCTCACCTTAAGGATAGTCTAGAATGTCTCCGTGAGATTGTGGAAGAGGATTTCATAAACAAGCCTCTTGATAGAGAAATTAGGTTTGCGTGCATTCAAGCCAAACGATCTCAGGAGCTGCTAGAATGTTTAATAGCAACATGTCCTAAATCCTTAGGTGTGAAAGGTAAAGCTGTGATGCCTTGTTCTATGCCTAGTGCCAAGCATACAAACCATTCTATGCCCACTATTAAGAAAGTGAACTTTAATGTGACTTCAAGTAGTTCAGATCCCTGCATGTCTAGTTCAGGAATGCAAAAAGTAGATCAACCAACTAATGTTCCCATAATTCCTTCTACAGGAGTAATCAGTGACATAAAAGCAAGTGGGTCAAAGCCTTCAGGCAATACCAAGCAAGATAGGAATGTGCATTGGAAGAGAGTAGAAGATCACCCTAGGAATATTAAGTTTGAGTTGAATAAAACGAATCGTGTTGATTCTAGTATTAGCTATAAGCGTACTGTAATTAATTCGAATTCTGATACTATCCGCAAACCATGTAATGATGACTGCTTGATTTCTGTTACTAATTATGAATGTGGTGTGAATGATTTGTCTAATGATGTCAAATGCCCAGTTAAAACTGTTAATGTTAAAAATTAATCTAAGAAGGCTAAAAGGCAAAGGCGAAAGAAAGTTAGAAAACAGTGGAAACCTACAGGAAGGGAATTTAGTAATATAGGTTATCAATGGATACCTACTGGCCGTAAGATTAATGAGTTGTGCCCTAAATTTTCTAAGTCAATGCCCACTAGAAAATGGATGCCTACTGGTAGAACTATTCCCTTAAGAAGTGAACATACTTTGAATAGGTCAAATACGGACACTAGCACTCCATCTATTTCTGATGATTCCGTTGTTTCTACTTCTGATGTAGGTGTTCCAATCACTGTTACTAACCAAATGGAACCCATTCTTGCATGGGGATCCCAATTATCCAGTTATCCATTCTTGTCTGTGTTCAACTGCAGATCGTTCAAATTGTTCTGTGGTACCTGGACTCAGGCTGTTCCAAGCATATGACTGGAGACCGGTCACGGCTCATGAACTTTGTGAGTAAATTCATTGGGACTGTTAGATTCGGGAATGATCATTTCGGTGCAATTATAGGTTATGGAGACTATGTTGTAGGAGATAGTGTGATTTCCAGGGTATATTATGTTGAAGGTCTTTGACACAATCTATTTTCTGTTGGACAATTTTGTGACTCTGACTTAGAAGTGGCCTTCAGAAAACATACTTGCTTTGTTAGAGAACTTGATGGTGTAGAACTTCTCAGAGGAACTCGTGGTTCAAACCTATACACCATCTCTATCGAAGACATGATGAAATCTTCTCCCATCTGCCTACTGTCAAAGGCTTCTAAAACTAAGTCATGGCTGTGGCACCGTCGTCTCAATCACTTGAACTTTGGTACCATAAACAATCTTTCCAGAAAGGACTTAGTAAGGGGACTACCTAGACTTAAGTATGAAAAGGATCATCTTTGTTCAGCATGTCAATTGGGAAAAAGCAAGAAGTATGCCCATAAACCCAAACCTACAAATTCAGTTATGGAAGTTCTACATACTATTCACATGGATTTATGTGGACCCATGAGAGTGCAAACTATTAATGGAAAGAGATATGTGTTAGTTGTGGTTGATGACTACTCCCGATTCACTTGGGTTAAGTTTTTGAGAACAAAGGATGAAACTCCAGATGTCATCATTAAACTTATTAAACAACTGCAGGTCCGACTAAACAAAATGGTTAGAATCGTCCAAACTGACAATGGAACTGAGTTTGTTAATAAAGAACTCAATGAATTTTATGAAAGTGTTGGAATCAGTCCTTAAAGAAGTGTTCCACGAACTCCTCAACAGAACGGTGTAGTTGAAAGACGAAATCGAACTCTTGTGGAAGCCGCAAGAATAATGCTGATTTACTCAAAGGTTCCAATGTTTCTATGGGCTGAAGCTATTGCCACTGCATGCTACACTCAAAATCGATCCCTAATTCACATATCTCATGGAAAGACTCCGTATCAACTTGTCCATAATCGAAAACCTGATCTATCATACCTTCGTGTGTTTGGTGTTTTATGTTACCCAACTAATGACGGTCAAGATTTAGGTAAACTAAAAGATAAAGCAGACATTGGAGTATTTGTAGGATATGCACCAAACAGAAAATGATACCGAATCTACAACAAGAGAACCCGAAATATCATGGAAACAATTCACGTTACGTTTGATGAGCTGACCGGTCAAATGGATCCAGGACAATCCAGTTCTGGACCCGCATCTCAACCTTCATCAAGTTGTACTATCAGTTCTACCCTAGTTTCAAATCCCTCACCAGCAACTCCTTATGTACCTCCTTCAGAAGATGACTTGAAGAAATTATTTGATCCAATGTTTGATGAACACTATGAGCCAAGTGCTAATGATATGTCAATTCCATCAACAGAGGCTACTTCTATCCCTGTCAATGAAGTTAACCTTCAGTCTCAATGTCATTAAGTCAAGAAGCGCCTGCTGCTGATCACTCTGTCTCATCAACAAATCATCAATCATCGAGTGTACATCATGGAATTGTTTCTGGCACCCATGATGAAGTTAATCCCTTTGCTACTCCTGAAGATGCCCCCCTTTGAGAACATATTTGCTCCTGAATCATCATCAGAACCATCCTTATCAGGAGATATCGACTCTGCTACTTCAGTTCTTCAACAACAACCACATGAACACCTTAGAAAATGGACACATGATCATCCATTGGACAATATCATTGGAAACCCTTCTCGTCCAGTATCCACGCGGAAACAACTTGCAACCGATACCTTATGGTGCTTCTTTAACTCCGTACTCTCTAAGGTCGAACCAAAAGATGTTAAAACCGCCATGAATGAAGACAGGTGGTTCAATGCCATGCAAGAAGAAATTCATGAGTTTGATCGACTAGATGTATGGGAATTAGTACCTGCTCCAGATTGTGCAATGATCATTGCTCTAAAGTGGATCTTCAAAGTAAAACTTGATGAGCATGGTGACGTTTTAAAGAACAAGGCTCGATTGGTTGCAAAAGGATATCGTCAAAAGGAGGGTATTGACTTTGAAGAATCATTTGCTCTAGTTGCTCGTATCGAGGCAATCAGAATCTTCTTGGCTAATGCTGCAAGTAAGAACATGGTAGTCTATCAGATGGATGTAAAGACGGCTTTTCTTAACGGAGATCTTAAAGAAGTCGTATACGTCAGCCAACCTGAAGGCTTTGTGAATCCAGAGCATCCTACTCACGTCTATCATTTGAAGAAGGCTCTTTATGGTTTGAAGCAAGCTCCAGGGGCATGGTATGATACGCTATCAAAGTTTCTTCTATCTACTGGATTCAGCAAAGAAGCAGTTGATCCGACATTGTTCACCAGAAAGTCAGGAAAACATTTAATTCACGTTCAAATATATGCTGATGATATTATTTTTGCCTCGACTGACCCCAATGAATGTGACCGTTTTTCAAATGAAATGGGTTCCAAATTTCAAATGTCAATGATGGGACAAATGTCATTTTTCTTGGGATTACAAATTTCACAAAGTCCCGGAGGCATTTTTATAAATCAATCTAAATATGCAAATGAGATTTTAAAGAAATTTGGATTTGATTCTTGTGACCCTGTTGACACTCCCATGATAGAGCGTACTAAATTGGATGAGGACCACTCAGGGATCATGGTAGACCAAACAAAATATCGTAGTATGATTGGATCCCTGATGTACCACACAGCAAGTAGACCAGACATTCTGTTCGCTGTTTGCATGTGTGCTAGATATCAGGCTAAGCCTACCAAAAAGCACCTTGAAGCGGTTAAACGGGTCTTTCGGTATCTCCAAGGAACCATCAATATGGGACTTTGGTACCCGAAGGACACCGGTATGTCACTAACAGCCTATGCAGATGCTGATCATGCAGGATGTCAAGATACACGTCGAAGTACGTCTGGAGGTGCTCAGTTTTTGGGTGATAAGCTTGTGAGCTGGTCTTCAAAGAAACAAATGAGTACTTCTATTTCCTCTACAGAGGCTGAATACATAGTCATGTCATCTTGTTGTGCTCAAATCCTATGGATGCGATCCCAATTATCTGACTATGGCTTTGAATTCAACAAAATTCCTCTGTACTGTGATAATAAAAGTGCTATTGCTCTCTCATGCAACAACGTTCAACACTCAAGAGCAAAGCACATCGACATTCGACATCATTTCATCAGGGAGCAAGTAGAAAACGGTGTGGTGGAACTCTATTTTGTGAGGACTGAATACCAATTAGCAGACATCTTCACCAAAGCTCTTCCTAGAGAACGTTTTAAGTTTATCCTCCCACGACTTGGTCTAAAGAGTCTTCAACCGGAAACACTCAAACGTCTTCAAGAGGAAGACGAGGAGTAAAGGTCTTTCTTCATCCATCTCTTGTATATATTTATTCGAAAAGCAAAATACAAAATTTCAAAATCTACAAAAAGCAAATAGAAAAAATATAAAACTTTCAACAAAAAAAAAAAATCCATAAAAATTAGAAAATTTTGAAAAATCCCAAAATATTGTTAGTTTGTCATGTTTTTTTTTCTTTCTCTTTTTTCCTTGTTCGATATCATCTACGGATTTTTTGTTGTCATTCAAAGAATGACACGGGTCTTTAGATGTTGTTCGAATGTTTTAAAAAAAAATTGGGAGAAAGTGAAACAAAGGTTTATAGTCATTTCAGTTTATAACCCGCTTTTAATGAAAGAACAGAGCCATGCTTTAACGTATGTTTCAAATCTCATACTCTGATTCTAAAAACAAATGTTTGTCACCAAAAGGACAAATGTTTCTTTCACAAATATTTTTCCTTCTATAAATTCTTCTGAAAAATATTTGCTATCTAATGAAAACAATGTTGAACAAAATAACTCTGACTAAATTTTTGAAATTCACTTGGACTTGACATCGGTCAAAATCTCGATATCTCAATCAACAACTTATGTCATTGATTGAGGGGGAGAATAATTTCAATTAAATCAAAAGGTTATTTGTCATGTTTTCAAAAGATATTCATGCATGTTATTGGAGTTTAAAGTCTCATAAGTGATCCTTATCGGTTAAATGTTTTCATAAGCAAGTCATAATTCTCCTTAAAAGCTTTCAGAAACAATTTAAATCTATAGAGATCACAAATCTCAAATGATTTGAAAATTGTGATCGGGGGAGAATTTGTGATTTAAATTGGATTTAAACTGATGATTCGATAAATGGTTTCACAAGTGTTTAGCAAGCCTTCCTCCCCACATGTGCCAAACGATTTCAAGAGAATTTTCCATGCACATGTTGAGGGGGAGCATCCTTTTAAAACCACAAAGAATTGAAACGTGATTGATTTGTCTCTAAGTGCAGGTTCCTTCTAATATGTGCAAAACTCTTTCAAACCTCGAGGCACATATTAAGGGGGAGCAAACTTATGAAAACCTCATCCTTCCTCAATATGCTTTATCTACTTGATTTGATCAGGGAAGTGATGTTGATATCTTTTAGAAAATGGTAATCAAAGAAGTTAATTCTTCCTCTTGCCTCCGTGTGCCAAAAAGATTTCAAATACATAATGCACATGTAGAGGGGGAGCTCTCTTTCTAAAAATATCAAAAACAATTCAGGTACAAAATGCTTTGATAATATATCACAAGTATCTGGATTAATTTTTAAATGGTTTTCAATTGGTTCCAATGGCAGATGAACAATACCAAATAGACCGACCAAATTTATTTTATGTATGGTGATATAAGGATGATAAGGTTAGGTAAGTGTTCCCATGATCCGCCAGAACCGGAGGGATCTTCCCAGGGACAATCCACTAGATAGTGTAGAGTCCTTAGGAATGTTGAAAAAAGGAGAAAAATGAGAATATGGGAAGAGTGCGGACTGAAATAGAGCTAGTACTGGAATAAACCAAACAAGGTTCTAGTTATGAAATCTCGGTAAGCACTGAAGAGGTTGAAGAATGAAAAAGAATTAAATGTGAAAAGGGTGAAAAGAAATAGCCCTCCAATAATTCAACCTTAGGGCAGAAACCGGGTTCAATTCATATGCTACTGGTGGTTACTAAGGTAACACTGGTATTGAAGACAAGACGTCATGGACCCAGTGCCGCACTGCACTACAACTTCCCAAGCTACTCAAGTTCCTCTTCAAAGGACTTGTTTCATTCTCACGGGGAACCGACATTATCTATCGACTTTCTCTTAGAGTTTGTTGATATTGAAGAAGGAGACCCTCTCCCTAGTCTCCGGCATAGGAACCAAATATGCATAATTGAGTCTAGAGCCACGAGATCATCAAATAAATCTCATTAGGACACTGTCAATGAAGATTCTCTGTTTCACACAATGTGGAAAGAGAGATTATATCTTGTGGTATTGTCAGAACATCTGAGTGATATGCAAACATATTCACAATGAAGATGGAAAGCCTTCTGGAGCCAACATCAAACAAACTCTTGGTGGGTGGCATGTGAGATCTATCCAATAGATCAACCATGTGACAACTGAACAGATGCAATGGGGCGATTCAATCTTTTGAATCAATCCTGTTTCAGGTTATGAATTGACGGATACCTTTGAAAAACCGGTCATTGTGCTTAAAAACTCTTTTCTTTAGCACATCGGCTGTGTACTAATATTTCAAAATAAAAGGTGTTTATGATTGATAATTGATTTTCATTAAAACCTTCGTTGTATTGCAAAAAAAATTTATATTGAGCAGTACACGATTGTTTTTGAGACGTTCCGGTTTAGGAACAGCTAGAGCAGCTGCGAAACCCTGTCAAGGAAATTCTTCGGAATTATACCTGATCACAGGCAGTACTTGTATTGATCAACGGGGAACCGTGGGCCGTGTACCTCAATTCAACGAAAGTGATCAAAGACACTTTCGTGCAATTTATTGCTAACTGTTGTATGCAGGTACACCCGATGTTTGCAGCTGATCAGAATGATGCGGTCAATCCATAGCCGCATGCTCACACTACACATTCATCTCTAAAGAAATCATGATAAGTGCATCAACGACTCTGATATTTTCACTCCATGCTTCTGCTATGCTGCTGCAAATATCATGAATCAACGAAAACTTCCGCCACTCTGATGAGAATATATCATGATCCAGAATGTGAGCATGCCGGTCCAAATGTCACAACATCACATAATACCAACACTGCAACGGATGAGTCAGAGATTTGTGGTAGCTGATGATCTCAAAGATGGCTCAACACTTATTATCACGTGGATCAGTTAAAGACCTCCACTTGGATTATCCAAACATGCAATAATGAAGAATCAATGACTACGAGCTACTGGGCAAAGAGCAGGAACAAGAATCCTAGAACAATCTTAATGTAATATATGTTTGTATTCAATGTAATTTGAGGGGACCTCCCTTAGGGGGAGATTGTTAGGATTTAGTAAATCCAAGTATTAAAGTGTTGGTCACCTCAAGTATATGTAATCGTTAGAAAGCTCATAGTCGTAGTTATTTAAAGTTAAGTAGTATTTAGTTAAGTAACATCGTGGAGGATGGACGGGTCTTTACCCACTGTATGCCTGATCCACAGCCTGTAGGTGGCGATTTGTGTAAGACTATAAATACTCTCTACCTCCCAAGGTAGAGAGTTGGAGCTCATAATAATACTTTCATTTTCTCTCACTAAATTCCCAAACCTGTAACTCTTTCTCTCTCTAAAACCTTAAATTATACGCCCCACTTGATCATGATATGATGTGTATGTGAAATCCAATATGTTACACGTCTTCTGCTGGCTGAAGCGTGACCTAAATTTGGCTTTAAGGTAATCGCAATTGGCTATGCTACCTGCTTTCTATCCATTCCACCAAGTCCTCGAAGAGTCTTTTAGCGTATATATGAACAATGATAGGCCACGGGTATGGCCCATTTTTGCATTCGTATAACTCCCTTGAATAGGTGAAGATAGTTATCAGGGTCCCCTTTACTATCAAAGGACCCTAAATGTGATGGTATTTTCAGACCGCCAGGAAAAGGGTATTCCACAATCCATCGAACGAAGGGCGTTATATGTCCGGTGGATACGAGAAACAGGTCCACAAGCCCAGAGGCTATGTTGGGCATTTGGTTCGCAGGTTGCGGGTACATAGGTATGGTCTAATGTTGAAATAATAGGCCTTGTGTTGTGGGGATTATGATTTGCTCTTGATTTCTGCTAGGCATATCATACGAATGGGTAACTGGAGTCAGTACCTCCAAGGAGGTAGTTTCCCCAGTGGCTTGGATAATAGAGGGTGTTACGTCTGTAGTAAGATATATCTAGGGTAAGGCAGGGCATAAGGATTAGCATAGCTAATTGGCTGGTTGTAAGAGTAATTGGGTATAAATGATTGAGCATCGTGCGAGAGACACATACCAGAGGGGGTAGGATTACCTTCTCGCTATGCCGGAGGTTGAGTGCCTCTATGCTCCGAGTTCAATACCCACCGTAAGGGTTGTTCGTCTTTATTTCTCCCCAAGTATGCTGCAAGTAGGGGAAGGAGGTTGACTCTTTGGACTTCTTCACTTTCCATTCCGCACCTTGGAGGTCTCGTATACCCCGACCCTTGTTTCTATTTGACCTCCATTCCTGATGGAAGTTTCTCCAAATCCTGATCTTCTTTGAGATCGCCCGATGCGAGGGGGACTCATTCGCAAAATGGGATTAGCTTCGACATGGCATGTTGTTCTGCACTCTATTTTTGTTTCTTCATTGTACTCCTTGTTGAAGTACCCTGATTCATTGCAAACTCCTTGCTAGCCTCGCTTATTTGTAAAGATAACGTCTTGCACGTGAAATGGACTAGATACATAGTAAGTTTTGCCCGCATGGACTACTATTGTACACGAGGAATAGATATATTGTAATGTTCCTATAAATACCCCTTATGACTCTCCATGAGGGGTGTGGGATAATCATTGTGTAATCTTTCATCTTTGAATCTAATAAACTTTGTGTTTTTCTCCACCCTCTCTCTACTTTCTCTTTCTAGAACTATTATCATGTTTATCATGTTTAATCACCAACCTAGACCTCCTGAACCACATAAATAATCAATCTTTATGATCCTACAATTGGTATAAGGAGCCAAGGTTGTTATTTTGTTGATTTATTTGTGGTTCGTATGTTGTTCTAAGCTATTTTTACCAACTATTTTGTACTTAAAAATGTTTTTCTATCAAACGTGTGGTAACAATTTTTATACCAGTCTTGTATCCAAATGCTCAAAAAGTTACGCGCTTTCATATTAAGTTTCACAAAATTGTTTTCTTGCGTCTTTTTAGTCCAAGAATCAGTTTTTACGTAACTTCAAATTTTGAGACTGTTTTGGTACCAAAAAACCGTGAAGTATAGTAGTAAAAAAGAAAGCAAGAAAGGGTGGTAGAAATAGTTGGTAGGAAAAGTGATCGGAAAAGTACATCTCAATTTAGAAACCCTTGCTTTCAAATTTGTAAAACCCTAGTTTTTGGACTTCTTGTAATGAAATACGAAAGGGTTTTTTTCAGATAGGCATCAGATTTCTTGTAAAGAAATCCGAAAGGTGTTCTCGGATATGTTTCTAACATGTATTTCAGACAAGTTTCGGATATGTTTTGGATTTCTTGCTCAAATCCGAAAGTTGGAGCTAAAAGAAAAAGAAGATGAAGAAGATTTGACCAAAACCAGAATACCAAACTCAAAGTGAACTCAGTCAAATACCATCATCAGTCAACAAAAATTAAAATGAAGAGGAACGACATCAATTGCAACGGCCACAGCCTCTCAAAAATCAAGACCAAAACCAACATTTAATCCTAACTAGACATAATAAATAACCTCACATGTCACTCCTCAACTCTCATCTACAACTAATAACATTAAATGAAAACATTAGAAAATCAAGATCTTAGAAAAGTCCAACTTTGTAATCTTTTAAAGATTTTTTTTAGTTGAACAATTAATCATCACAGATCCTATTAGAAGCTTAGCTTCTTTTAACTTATACGAATCATTAAAATTGGAGGCATAAAAAATTTGTTACCCTTCACCTTTTGTTTGATTAATACAACAAACGCATCACCTACCCGAGACCATATAAATGATCTTGAAGCTATTTTTCTTTGAAGTCGATGCGTAAGAATCCAACATGAAAGATTCAGGTTGTGTTATTGTCATTTCATATATGATAAATTGATGGGTTTGGGTTTTTATTCTTGTGATAAGATGAAGGAGATGTAAGATGAATCTGAGATGAGACGTGTTTCAAGATGACTAGATGGTTCTGGGAGAGAAGTTGGAGGAGGGGGTGGATTAAAAATGATATGTGTTTGTTTAGGGTTTGGTTAATATGACATAACAGGTTTTATCATTTGTGTGAAGTGTGGATTTGGGCTTAACAGATGTATTGGACTTGGGTTATATCATCGGATTGTTGGTTTATTAAATGGATTGGGCTAGATCCGATTATGATTAAAAGGTTTAGGCTTTCATCTGATTATTGGACTGGTTCGCGTGCTTAGTATGGGGCTGCAATGTTATATAAAAAATTTGGGTTGAAGTTAAAAAATTACCAATGTATTTTTAATCATTATGTTAATATTTTCTATAATATTTGGCAATGTTGCAAAAATCAACCTAGGTGGCCGATTAATCGGTAATCGGCCTTATACCTTATTGAATTTTGAAAATCGGTGGAAAATATCGGCCTTGGCAAAAATCGGCCACTAATCATTCAAAAATCGGCCGAATCGGTCAAAAATCGGACTAATCAGTCAACTTTTAAAAAAATAATATTCTACTTAATTTGGGGATTGTTTATTTCACTTATAACGCACAATGGGCCTTATAATCAGAATTGGCGCCTTTTATTAAGGTTTAGAAATATAGTAGGCTAGGAATCAGTTAAGATCTTTAGTGTAGTCTTCAAACATACCCAAAACTTTTAGGAAATGAAAATCCGATTAATCACCGATTAATCCCGCCTTGACCGATTAATCACTGCAGGGTGGTCGACTTCCCGACTAGCGATACACGATTTTTGCAACATTGATATTTGGCAAAAGAGTGGTATTTTGGTCTCACAAATTTTCACGGGGATACTTATTCACTGCTAGAGTTGTTATTAGTTTAACAAAATGACTACGGGGTTTTTGTACGGTATTGCTTATTTGATTTTGAAGTGACATTTCACGGGTATACTTATTTATCTTTGAGATATGTTGGCGGTCTCAAGATAACTTTTCTGGGCAATTTTTCATAATGACTAATACTTGACTATCTAGTTATAACTGATGTAAGGAATTACGTTGTAGTGCTCATAGTATACAACTATCACTTTAAGGAGTTACATTGTAGTACTCAGTTTCACACGAAGTTGTGGATTGTTCAAGAAGTTTTTAATCAAGGATAGTACAAGAATTAAGTAACAAATTTAGGATGTTTACTTCTCTTTCAAATTGGTCATATCGGGTTGTCTCCATCAGTGGTCATTACTATTAGCCGGTGAATTAAAAAGAGGTTCTCTTACAGGTTGGTTTGAGAGAAGTATTGAGAGTATTTTTGTGACATATTCTCATGGAATTATGCTTATAAACATTACGACTTTAATATTACATCAAGAAAAAGGTAATTCTACGGCATGTACGCAACATTATGATGATTCCAATAACTTGCAACCATCAGGAGGGAGAAGTACATAAAAGAAAAAGTATTGTTTCGTCTTCTGTGATTGGATTGATTGAAGGAACTGTGATTAATAGCAAAGAGGGAAAAATACTGTGTGTACATCGGGGCTTTTTACCAACTTGGATGCAATACTAAGTGAGTTATGTTGTTACGATGCTGCCCGAACAACAACCATGGTGATACACTCTAGAGTCTAAATTCTCTACTGCGTGTTAGAAGACTAAAGATATTTTATGAAAGAGAGTTGTGAATTCAGGAGGGAGCAGATAAAAGAAAAAGGATCACTAGTTAGGAGGGAGTAATAACCTAACTAGACCATTACAGTTGAAGTTCAGAGCTACAAAGATCAAATGCCGAGATCGTCGGAAGAGAGAACTTCAAGTCATCCTCAGTATCTAGACTACCGAGACTCTGCGCTTCAACAATGTCAACATTGTTTATTCTAATTATGATTTACTTTTTTTATAGGTCTAATTGTAACCATTCATGTGTGACGATATATTGGAGGGAGATTGTTAGCCTCACTTATTTGTAAAGATAACATCTTACACGTGAAATGGACTAGATACGTAGTAAGTTGTGCCCGCAGAGACTACTAATGTACAAGAGGAATAGATATATTGTAATGATCCTATAAATACCCCTCATGAATCTCCATGAGGGGTGTGGGAAAACTATTGTGTAACCTTTCATCTTTTAATTTATTAAAATTTGTGTTTTTCTCCATCCTCTCTCTACTTTCTCTTTATAGAACTATCATCATGTATATTATGTTTAATCACCAACCTAGACCTCCCGATCTACATAAATAATCGATCTTTATGATCCTACACTCCTTTGTTGCAAAATTTCCTCCTTCTATCTCTTAACAATGCTTATAATGCTTTGTAGTTGGCTTCCACAAAGCCCTGACTGATTATAGGGGGAAGGTTAGTAGAAGAAGTCGATGTTTTGTTAGATGGTGTTTTATTCCTTGGATGAGTGACGGGTAATGTGGAGGCGGTTATGGTTGCTAAGGTCAAGAAACCCGGTGGGGGTGTTTCTTCTCTCCCTCTAGTCATGTCTGAATAATAGGGTAATTGGTTTAGTGGTTGCAAGCTTTGGTTTTAACGAGACCAATTGTAGCGGCCCCACGGATGGCGCCACTGATTGTGGAATGATCAGCACTACCAGATTTCAATGGTGATCGAAGACTCTGCTGATGAGAGTTGAGTTGCCAAGCTGTAATTAACATGTGTCAACACAAATGGAAACACTACGTTAAGTGAAGAGCAGGGGTTGGGCCCTGCGAATCACCTCTGGTGTGAGAGTAAGTATGTGTATATGAATGATACTAAGTATCGAGTGTGTGTTAAAGTTTGTGCATACTTGAGTGCTCTGCCAATCTATTTGTTGGTGATACAAACGGGTAGGTACACGTCTCTTGCTAGAACCGGTAAACGTGGGGGGTCCCGCGCTTTTAGGAGTTACAGGGGGTTATGTACCACGATCCCTGTCTTATCGGGAAAGCTTTAACAGGGATTTTAAACGTGGGTTTGACTTGGTCAGAGTTGTACTCTAGACCAGTCTTCACGAAGGGCATACCCCGAGGGGCGTTGTGCTTAGGTTGCCGTATTCCCATACTGGTAACCATCGTAAAGATATTTTACATTATAAGATCCTACTCGAAGGCCTTTACATGTTTAGTGGGAGTAGATCCCAGTGAACTCGGAGGGATGGCCTCCGAGCTGATTCAGAGAGTACGTCATCAGTACATGATCGATAAAATGTGTTTGTGCCGTAATGCCCTAGAATAGGCATACGCAGTTATGTTTAATGTATACTTTATATAAACAATATATATAGATAAAATTGTGATGTGTTATAGGGTAAGCATGGCACACGAAATGTGAAAGAAAGCAATGAGTGTTACAGGTTACAATGTAAGTTGTATTTATAGTCTAGTTTAAATGCAACCTGGTTCTCTATAACTGATGCTCTGATACCAATCTGTAACACCCCGAAAATATCGCAGTGGAAGATAGTGTCACTAGGTATTACTTCATAGCACAACGTACAAGTACATAAAACGACTCTAAGTGAGACATTTTAAAAATAAATTATCATTTGATTTATAATAATATCAGAGTTTACAAACAAGGTCACATATGTTTTGGAGTGTACAAAAGTAGTACATAATATGGTTTAAAACTTTATCGAATGATAATTATATGAAAAGTCTTCAAAATTTTCCATGCGCCTTCAGTGCGTGTCAGCTTAAACCTTAAGGACCTGAGATAAAACATGCTAAAAACAGTAACACAATGGTTGAAATAATTCATAGGTTTGTAGTTGTAGAAATGGACAAACAATTTCAGAGTTATAATAATAATTGCAATGAAAACATTGATTGTCGAAAATCAGTTATTATTGCCCTAAGCTTATGACACTCAATGCTTAACTTGGGTATCATAAAAATGTTAATAGTAACATGGCCTTCGTGTAGGTATTTGTCATCTACCTATTGAATCTCAAATACAGTGCATTTGGTTGATCTATCTAAAGAACACAAACGGGATTCATCAATCCTGATGGGCCTATCACAATATTAGCGATCATACACAAGTGATTAATGGTTCACGATGGAAGGACTTTCTTGCAATAGGGTACTTAGGAAAATAATAATACATTCAGATATCATACAGTTTGTAAATAATTGTCCATAGTAAAAATAGTTTAGCATGTATCTTCCCCAAGGAGTTTATAAAACACTTCAGTAAAAAAATGGGGATATGAACTCACCGTAGTGATCAGTACTAGTGTACAATGATATAAGATGTATCGAGAATTCGCGAGCTTTATTGATAACCTAAAGATATAATACACATCTTAGGTTATTATATTCAACAAGAACGTACTAAATAAGCTTTATATAAGTATTTATATAATTTAGATATTGTACACATTTATAAAGTTAAATATGTGTCAAAGTTTGAGTTTTTCAAAATATTAACAAGCCCTTATTTGAAATTAGTCCAAGGTTCCAGTTTACGTCACTTTTATTAGCACATACGTTCCGTTGCGTGAATAATCGTTTCTAAGTCTATTTATTCTATAGAAAAGAAAACGGGTTTATTTTTCGATAGTGGATCCTATCACTCCGGTTTGCATGTAAACTTGGTCAAGTGGTTTTAATTTATACTTAGTCGCTAACGTTAAGTTTTAATTTATTAAGTTATTCCGGTGATGAAAATCTATATCGTTTTGGTCGTAAAGAGTTGGGGTTTGGTTATTATACCCTCGAAATGGTATTTAAGTATTTGTATAAGTTTTTCAAGTCTAATTGTTTCAAACATTTCATAACATATGTAAGATTTGTAATATAAACTTATATGTCAAAACTTTACTTTTTGTCACGTTCCGGATTTTATAAATATAGTTATTCCAACTTCGTATCTACGTTACTCCTAACACATAAATGGTTATGAATCGATTTTTATGTATTTTGAGTAGTATTTAAATGTATATATAAATTTTAGTGATCTTATATCCTTAATTATATCAAAACATAAGTCAATTTACAAAATTAAACTTGTGTTTCAATGCAGAAAGTTGGACAGTTTTCTATAGTCCCGCGGAAATGGCCATATGTTGAGCTCTAAAACACTTTAGAATGCAGGGTTTATTTCTACGGTTTATTTTGTGTCTTAGCTACATTTCATAAAACTATGATGAGTCCCAAAAATGAACAGAACTGTCCCGTTTTTCCCAACGCGATGTGTTAGTCAGTTTTTAAAGCCTTTTACCATTTTGTCTCTAATTTATTCATACAGATGAGTTACGGGACGGGCTTCACGGCAAAACGACCATAAGACATAGCTATTCAATCCTAACATGTTCCCTAAGTTTCATAGTCTACTGATATGTGTAGAAAAATCGTTCAAGTGGACTGTTTGGAATTTCAAGTTTACAAATCATGTATAGGGCTTGTTTTAGTTGTTTTCAAGGTTATAGTCCATGTGTACAACAAATAAGTTTATACTACCTACATAATCAAAATACATAAAATATATATATATAGCTATTACAACCATATTAAAGTAGACTAGAAATAATCATAAGCCTTTCAAGTATTTGGATGAATATTACTAGAACAAGATCACTAAACAACTCCTAATCACTTATAACCTTCAACCCTTCTTCAAATCTTTTCCCAAGCTTGATTTTAAAATTAATAAACTCTTCCAAGAAACTTATGAAATTCAGCCTTTAAACCCCTTGTATAACTCCGTTTTCAACCAAGAAATCACTAAATAAACACTAAATTTTTGTAGAGATTTACTAGGCCTTCAACTTTGTAGTATTACTTTAAGATTAAATTCAAAAGATAGAAGATTTATGATGATGACGGTGGTTGGCTGTTTGGGAGAGATAGAGAGAAAATTGGATGAGTTTCTTAATTATCTTGACTAGTTTATGATAAGTGATGAGATTATTTATATATTTGTAAGACTTTCTTGCTAAGAAAGGCTAGGTATAACAATGAGTTATCACCAAGACATAAATGTCTTGGTGATTCACTCCCATATGTCTACTACATAAATGGGAGGCGATTAATTGTATTGTTTTTGTGATATAACTGAGTTACAGAGTCTCTTTTGATCCCGGTAATTATTAACATTAAGTCCTTAAGTCACGAAACTTAAAACCGGTATTGTAAAAATAATAAACTTAAAAAAATCTTAAAACTTATCAATATACTATATCCTAGCACATAACATTAGTGATAAGTTCAACGGAGAGCGTAAACGTTGTTAAAACCTAGAAACGTAGGTTTAAATACGCGTAAACGTAAAACGTACAAAGTTTATGTAAAATGGTAAATTAGCAATAGTACATATAAAATATGATTATTATGGCAAATAAAATATGTCGAACACCTAGACTGATCCTAGTATATTATTGGTTATGATTTGGGCTTACGCGATTGAATTTTCGTGATTATACGTGTAAGTAATTTTATTTTAAAAATTAACGTAATAAATAGAAGTAAATAGCTAAATTAATAACCTGAAAAATATGGGTTGTGCCAAAAACTCAACATAAGATCAAGATGCCATTCAAGCTTTATCTGCTACACCAAATGATGACAACTTAGATACTTCGTTCGATAAGATGTTTGATTCGCATCCATAACAAGTGAAAGAAACTACTACAAATGCATCACCTCCTCAATCATCTGATGCAACGTTATCTCTACAAGGAATACCAACTCCACCACAATCATCAACAGGTACACATATCTCGTCATCAACCTCTATCCTTCAAAACTCTACTTTTGAAGTTGGTGAGTCCTCCCAACAAGCATAAAATGATTCATCATATTATCATTTGTATTACCAAGCTGATGCTCATGCTCACAAGTGGACAAGAGATCACCCTATACGTCAAGTGCTTGGAAACCTTGATGAAGGAGTCTGAACAAGAATAAGTATTACACAAAATAAATGCTTCTTCATGTCCTTTTTCATGCAACCATAACTGAAGCTCGAAAAGATGATGGATGGATTGAAGCTATGCAAGAAGAACTTAATCAGTTCAAATGATTGAAAGTTTGGCATCTAGTTCCACGCCCCAAGCACAAATCAGTTATTGGCGTAAAATGGGTGTTCAAGAACAATAAACATAGAGATGGGACTGTCGTAAGAAACAAGGCAAGATTAGTCGCTTAAGGGTATTGTCAACAAGAGGGCATCGACTATGATGAAAATTTTGTTCCCGTTGCAAGGATCGAGGTAATCTGGTTGTTTCTAGCCTATGCTACGAACATAAACTTCACTGTTTATCAAATGGATGTCAAGACTGCTTTCCTGAACGGAGAATTAAAGGAAAAAGTAATCTTAGGACAACTACCAAGGTTCGTTGACAAGAAGTATTTGAATCATGTTTACTATCTCGCAAGGCTCTCTATGGTTTGAAACAAGCTCCCAGAGCATGATACAATGCTTTATCAAAGTTTCTAGTCAATGCAGGCTTCTCTAAAGATACAATTGATATAACCTCGTTCATAAAAAGGCAAGGTAAGAACATAATCTTGATACAAATAAATGTCGATGACACTATATTTGGCTCTACTATTCCTAAATACTGTGAAAACTTTTCAAAACTAATGGTTAAACATTTTGAAATGAGCTTAAAGGCGGAGTTAAACTTTTTCCTTGATCTGCAAGTCAAACCACTTCCAAAAGGAACATTTATTTGCCAAGAAAAATACGTTGTTGAAAATTTGAAAATGTTTGGCATGTTTGAATATAAAAAGATCAAAACCCCCCAATGGCTGCAAATCTTAAAGTAGATATTAATAGCTATTACACTGACTTTACTATTACATCTTAAATATGTATGGTATGATGTTTTTTGGGTGTTTTAATTATTGTTAGATTATTAACAATTTGTTGGACTTTATCTTATATTTGTATGGTTCACTGTTTGACCCATTTTGCTGGACTTTTGTAAAGTCAAACACTAAATAACTATTTTAGTTGGATTATTAACACCTTTTACCCATTATTGTTGGACTTTTATAAAGTCAAAGCATAAAGTACCCACTTTTGTTGGATTATTAACACATTTTACCTGTTATTGTTTGACCATTATAAGGTCAAACACTAAATACCCATTTTACTTGGACAATCAAGACTCTTTACCCATTATTGTTAGATTTTTGGAATGTCAAACAAAAAAAGGAACCATTTTGAGTTGTACTATTAACAATCTAACAATTCCAATAGCAAAATAAATCATTAGGCAAAAGGCAACATTTTTATTAGAAACTAAACACGTTGTACAAAACACAAAAGGTCATTTGCCATTACATCATTCATTCCCTAAACTAAACTTAATACCAAACAACCTCTGAAAGTACTTAACTTAAAATAGTGAACTAAACAAACAACACAAATCCCATCTAATTATACCAAACTCTTCTCATCCTTTCTTGATCTTCTTCCATTTGTCTTAGATTGTCTTCAAAGTTATTTCTTGTCCTCAACAATTCTTGTCTTATTGAAACTGTACGTTGGCACATTGGGACGGGTGATCCACCAAACCAATGAATCAACAGTCATAACGCAGACTACAACATCAAAAGATAAGATCATTCGTATGAACCATAATTAAAAAAAGTAAAACCAAAACACCTTACCGCTCTGGGACAAGCATAAAATCGACGACCAGGTTCTGGTTGGTCCAAGATGTACGGATTAATGCAACTCTACCACAAGAGCAAACATCGTTTTTGATTGAAAACTTAAAGAAGTGATATGAGAGATTTAGAATGAGAGTAAAAAGATGGTTAAAAAACTGAGGAGGTTGAGAAATTAAAGAGGGTTTCAAAAATAAATGACAAAAATACCCTCACATAGGAGGCACGTAGGGAGAATTAACGAGCAAAGATAACGAATGTTAGAGATAAGGATGTTTGGTCTTACAAAACTTTTTTTTATAAAGATTCATCATGCAAAACAAAAAGTCGAGGGACAAGAGTAGGAATTTTAACCAAACCATACTGACGAACAGTGTAATTTACACAAGTATTATATTTTTTACTTGGCATTATTATACTCCGTATATCTTTTTACTCATCTTATACGGTAGTACGGTACTAATTAAAGAAACCAAATTACCAAAATGTTTGACAAGCAATGTTAGCATGTTACCCTTAAAAATAGGCTAGCCGGCACATTTGAAAATCAAGGCAAACCGTTTATTTTATTGAAAGCCGAGACTCATATAGGTCAGGTTCTGTAGCTCGACTAGTTTGAATGTGCCATGTATATATGTTGAGTCCTTATTCCAGACATGTACACGTCGACTCGTGGCAACTACATTTTTTAATATCTAATGATACCTTAATCATTGTTTGGTTTAATTTTTCTCTTACACGCTCGGTGACAGGAGCTCATATATATATAGTAACTAAGCCTTTCACAAAATCCCAACAATTAGTGACCAATAATTTTCCTGTAAGAATCATTCTTTAAAGAGAAAGGAGTATATTGTCATACTCTTCTAATAATATATCCTCCTATTTATTTTGTTAAGCACATCATCACCAAATGAAGAATATGATACGAAACGATAGTGAACTTCATATCATCATATCATTAGGATGATAATATAGAAAGAAAGAAAAAAACAGCTAAAGTATCTGTCATTCTTCAATAAGAGATTTATAACCTTGCAGTCGATTAAATTTTTGTATATAAATGATACGAAGGTATTAGGCAAAATCTATGTTGATGTTTAATACGTAGAGTAATTTTTTTCCGAGTGCTATTTGATAGAATTTCAAGAGAAAGTTTATATGCCACAACATTATAAATGAACTGAAAGCATCTAAAATTCATATTCGAAGTAATAAATAACACGAAAACAAAATAACATCGAAACATTTATTAAGATAGGGGCAATTTTATTTAAAAAATTCCTAGCTTATAGTTTTATGTGGCTGTTGGTGAGACCACCTAAATGCCCCGTGATCACTCATTTCTTAGCCAAAATGGTACAACGTCATTTCACTTTTTTACCTTTACCATTCAAAAAACATGTTGTGTAGGGTCTTTTGGGCATTAGTAGTGAAACACGGTCGGACACATGTTCTATACTCGAAAGGCCAATATTTTTTCGTATAGACGACCAATAAATCTTCATTTGGCCACTTGATGGCGTGGTTAGCGGCAAGCATAATAGGTAAACATTTTATTCCGTGATATGACATGGTACTAGATTTTCATATTGTCATTTTCGAAGGATAACAATAATGTGATGTATCATAGTTGTGGCACCTAAAGCATGTCCTTTGTAAGAGAAGATAATGGTTATTTTCATAAATTGTGTGGCCTCAGTTGAAAGAAAGCGAGTACATTTTTATTTTATATTTTATAACTTTTTTTTAAAGAAAAACTAGTTTCTACTTATTTTCTCCGTCCCATAATTATTATCTTGTGTTAACTTTTTAAGTTTTTAATTTTTAACTTTAACTTTAAATATTTTTGTTTGTGTTATATATTACTTAATGAAAATTATATGAATGGATTGAGTTTTTAAATATATTTTCATTGGTATAATTTTTATCAATTATTATATAACACAAATTAAAATATTTAAGGTCAAAATTACAAAATAAAGACTCGAAAAGTCAACACTGGACAATAATTATGAGACGAAGTTAGTAGTAGTTAGTGGTGCGGGTCGTGTAGTTGTTGGGAATTCATATTGATTAAACCATCAATACCACGAGTATGCAGCGGATTGATCTATATTTAATGTTATAAATTAACACATAATTAAAACACATAAGATACTAACCTCTAATCTATTGAATAATAGATAAAAACCGGATCTTGATCTTGCACCTTCTTTGGATCTTGAATCACCACAAAAACACTAATCAACTATATTGAGTTGATCTCTATCGAATGCACACACTACATGTCCAACGAGAGCGTTAGGATGCTAGTGCTTAACATACGGTCTACGAACAAGACACGAATGCTAGTTGTAGAGAAGAAACGAAGACAATACCCTTACAAGGGGTGTTTGCTGATTTGCTATAAGCAATGGAGAGAGGAGAGGAGATTTTGATTAGTGATCAGCAAAGAATGAAGACCTAAGGCCCTCCTTTTATACTAATCACAAATCTTAGGGAACAAGATACCCTCCCCTTTACCCTAGAGCCCATATGGCCGGCCCCTATAGGAATATTCTAGACCCCATTTTGCTTTTTAGTCCTTTGGTAATTATCTTGTACAATAACAGTTAATTTAGGACTTAATGACCGTTAACCGTTACACTAACGGACTAACGACTGTTATCTTCTTTCGTGAATTATATTAATTATAATTAATAGTATACAATACACATGATAATTATTATTAATAAACACTCTCTAAATGTATTTGTGTGTGTCCCGATAGGCTCACGTAATTTTTGACCATATAAATACTGATTAAACGTGAGCACTATAAATAGCTCCCACTTGCGATCGTCACAATCAGTAATATATACTAACAATGGTAAGCGTCTAGCAACACTCCATTGCTCCTAGAAATACCTGAGTGCAGTTTCATAAAACACCTTAGTTAAATGGTTTACTATTTTAAATTATCACTTTGTTTTAGATACTTGTTGAACTATGGTTATGGATCAAATTCATTCCATATTGTTCAACTATTCTGTTTCTCGTTAAATTAATCAAGATTACCAAACGTAAAACAAATATCATCTTGATTTACACTTTGGGTACGGCCATGGAAACATCTGATTAATTCACCGAGGGGGCCAGTAGTATCATACTCAAGAAGACAAGTGGAGGAACAAATTCTATTTTGACTGCATGTGTCATTCATGTGCTTCAACCAACTTCTGACTATAGCCTTTATAACTACCTTGTTTAGGACAATGTTTGACTATAGTCAAGAAGAAATGTCCACACATGCAAGACCTGCTTGCATCTTAAGTCAGAGGACAAATAAAATAACCATTTGCGAGATATCACTTAATGACGCCGATCCATAAAGTGATAACTCGTAGGTTTGGGGAAGTCTAATACTCATAAATTGTGAATAATATATTAGAAACTTAAAAAGGATAAAATCTCTCAAGTGAAAACTATATTCAAAGTCAAGGGATAAAATCTTGCTTGGATGGAAAATAGCTTTTAATACGTTGCACGATATATTAGATCTAAGTAAGAAACATAGTACTCCCACATGCTCTTAGGTGTACTCAAAAGTTATTCTTATTTTAATCAAAATTAAATTAATGATTTTACAATTAAAATTAAGATCTCAGCTCGTAGATGCATAATTTAATCCACACTTAGATTCTAATATCTTGTATATTTAATAAAAGTTATATAGCTTCATAACCCTTTGATTACTCACCAGTAAGACAATTAATCATCTTTATATAATTAATGCACAAATTATATTATAAAGCGTGCATTAATGTGTGTACAATTTTTTCTTTATGAGTCTTACTTCAAAAGAAACTCATTTTAAACCTCACAGTCTAGCCATTTGGTGAAAGATCGAATCATGTTCAAAATTGATTATCTTTCTTGGACTGCATCTAATCATTCATAGTTTTTAGACATTCCTCAAATTCAAGATCTGATAATGCATCTCTATAGTTAGGAGGTTCACAATGATCCTCTAAATCATATAGAATATCACTCAAGTGCATGAGGTATCCTTGTAGATTTATGAATGTGAGTTACGTCATCTTTTGGTTAAACATTTACATGTTTAGGCCTTAGTAAGACATTAGCAAGTGTATTTAGAAGGTTATTTATTTTATTCTTGAATGTCTTCAAGATTCACAAATTATCCCACTTGCTTTGTAAGTAGACACTATTCTCTAGATACATAGCATCCTGAGTACAAATAAATTGTTCTCTCTTGGGACATTTAAAATACATCAATAGTTCTCAACTCTAGTTTGTTAATAACATACTCCAAGAGATATTAACAAATGTGAAACTCTAATTAAGACATAAGGGAAATCATTTCATTCCATCAATAGATGATGTCTTAATTTCCTTCTAGGTTGGAGTCATATTAAATATATGCATGATATACTCAATTTTCTAACCCTGATAGTTTTGGAGATTAAAGTAGTTTAATTCATCATTAATAAAACAATGTCATAAGAGTTTTGATATAACACATTAGATATACCATAAAGATTGGTATTCTATGAGTATTGGGATTGTGAGACTATACCACAATTCCTTAGGTAATTTAACACTCTTTTGGTCATATACTTTCCAATTAGGTCAACCAAATTGCATACATAGTATTTTGAAAACCAACTGCATACTAACTATTATAAGTCGTTGACCAAGTCACTTACCTTATGTGTATGTCCTTACAAGAAGACATAAATATTTAATATCTTACTATACATTATAAGCCATTGATCAACTCAAGGACTTCATGTTCATGTCTTAACAAGAAAACAAAACAAGCTAACGTCTTACTTTACGTTACACGTCTTTCAACAATTAAAGGACTTTATGTGCATATCCTAACAAGAGGACATAGACATATTTAACTAAAGTAATTAAGAACGCCTACTACTGGCCTCAATAGTAATTTCAAGTTAATTGCTTACTTCATAATTATGGCTTTACAAGAAATCATAATTATAATGCCTAAACACTTAGGGTGTGTTTGTTTTAAAAAAAAGTCTTACTAGCCCTCTTACTCTTACCAGTAAGAGATGGGCAGACGTTTTGCTTGTTTGTTTTTTCTTTTGAGTCAGACCCAGTTAGACATATAACATCTTACTCAGTAAGAGGTGGGGGACTTGTCTTACTGCCTCTTACCCGATAAGAGAAGACTTGTGTTAATATAATATATTTGATGGTTTATTAACTATGTTATATTTATGATAAAAAGTCTTGTTTCATATTTACATAAGTTACTTATTATCGCATTGCGTTGGTTTAATAAATAAATTGCAGAAATGAGCACTTAAAATCATTCGGACATCAATTATACAAAAACAAACAACATTATTTCGTTCAGATTTAGACTTTCTAGCCACCTCTTACTGGTAAGATGTGGTAGTCAGATTCAGACCTAAAACATTTTAATGAAACAAACACACCCTTAGTGAATAATTATGACTTTGCAAGAAAACATAATCATACTAACTAAATCTATTAGACTATTTAGTGAATATGTAGAAGTAGCTTTTCATCATATCTTGACACTCATTCTAAATAGGGCAACATACATTTTATGTGTAGAAGTCCTGTAGAATATAATCCTCCTTACCCTACGGTAAGGAAAACCATTAGTTTATTATATGTTGTTCCTTGCACACAATTAAGATTTTTTCTTGTACAGGTTATGCAACTATACAAAACAACGTGACCATCATTTTTTGGTATAGATAATATGAATGTGTCATATATAGAATATAAATTAAGTCAAGCCAAATCATACCCGTATGAAAAGTGTATATAGAACAGGTTCAATTAATAAGTAGTTTTGCATGATGATTTTATAGATAACGTTACAGAAAGTGACAAGTTATCATATAAGACAAGATGCAGTGATTTGTAGTAAATGAAAAAGTATCACAGTTGGAAAGTAATTGATTATCTTTGGGCAGGCTAGAAATACTATAGGACATCTATAAGGTTGGCAAGCTCATAGCTCCCACTGAAACAGATAACATTACAAGTGATACGCGTACAACGCGCGTTCGGGGTCAAAGGAAACTTCCTTTTCTTCGATCAAGATTTTCAACCACCTAGGCAGTGAACCTAATCGTTGTAGTGTAGTATTAGGGTAAGCCTCGGGATTGATATCGTTCTCTAGGGGAATAGGAATGCTAGTGAGAAATTACTACGCTAAGGTTGGGGTTGAGGAAGTTAATTTTTTATCTTTTTATATTTTTTAGAAAATTGAAATTACGAATCTCGGGGTATTGGATTTGAGGGGTGGTATTTCTACCGATTACTCTAATATTATTTAATCTAATTAACTAAGCTAAGGTGTAGTCTATGTCATGTGTGCTCGTATGATGATTAAAGATGTGTTTACCTAGATGCTATTACTCCCTAGCTATCTCCTATTGATGGTTGAATTGTCACGTCCTTATTCTTAATGCGTTGTTTCTTCTAAGGTCGTAGGGTATGCTTTTTTCCCTAACTCTTTGAGACTACCTTAAGGTTATTGCCTACAAAATCTCTAGGATTCATAAACTAACCTTAAGGTTATCTTTGGATTTTTAGCCTACAACAACTCTAGGCGATTATAAACTAATGTTCACAAAGATTACTCAAGCATTAAAAACACAACGATGGCCTATTGCAATCATAGGCCAATTACAATTAAGATAAGAGACAACCAATCAATATTCAATACCTAGGTTTCATAGATCTAAGCAAACACACAAGTAAATTAGCCAGACATGGTGAACATGCAAGCATACACACATACAATTGAAGACATAATTAAATCAATGAAGTAAATTACTTATCTTATTGTAAAATAGGGTATGAGAACCCTAAGATACTGCCCAAGACAGCCGAAAATCGTTATTAGGTTTTACTCCACAATTCTACCTCTCTTAAAGTCTGAAAATTCGAATTCTATATATAGAGTTACAACTGCGACGACATCACTCTTTAATTGTGACGCCGTCGGATCACCGCCATTAGGGTTTCGTTTTGACCAAGTCAACTTTGTGACGGCTTCACCTTGTGGTTGTGACGCCGTCGGCTTCATCTTCTGATGCAGTCGGAATCTGAATCTAAGCCGTCTGAGTTGTGACGCCCTACTCTTTAAAGCCTGACGCCGTCAGGTACAAAATAGCAATTTCAATTCTGAGCCGTCGCAATTATAGGGACGGCGTCGCCCTTTATCTGTGTGCCGTCAGGTGCATTTCCAGCAACTTGAGTGTCTCGACCTTGACTTTGGCCATTTTCTTCACATATTCATGCCTTTTCGTCCAAATAAGTGTGATTCCAACATTTTGCCTTCAAGAGACCTAAAAAGTGAAAAGGAACAAAATTAAGAAGTAACGGATATAAAAGTGGTCGATTAAGGGCTTAAATGACCCCTCAAAAGTATACCTTTTAAATCCTTATCAAATATCCCTACACTTGGTATTTGCTTGTCCTCAAGCAAATGTGCTTTTGGCCAATTAATTTATAAGTTAGGGGTCATGAAGCATTAGTTTAGAACAATTCACAACAAGTATAAGCCCCGCAAAAGTCACAACAAGCACGGAAATTAAATACTAGCACCTCACAAGTGGTGTTTGGATACTCTCATCTCTCGGGTGTATATGAAATATATCAAATTGGAAATGGAAGATAAACACTCATTAACCGGTCCTAGTACATAGATTACCATAGGCTTGAGACTAGATCAAACCTCCATCGCTTTGGTGTAAGCACTGAGGAAAAACTATCCAAGAGGTCTTTTAAAGGGTTGTAACGTTAGGCTTACGGTAGGGAAACAAAGGGTTTGGTTGGATAGGCGATTTAGTGGTGGCAAGTCAAAAATCTTTATGTTACAAGCATGAGAAGAATGGCGTTGCTAAGCCAAGACTCGACACTCTAAACTCTAGATAACTTTGAAACAAACAAACATAAATTTAAAGATAGATGTAGGATAGTAGGCCTTTTTTTTTTTTTTTTTTTTTTTTTTTTCATACACTTTGACTCTACCATCCTCTACGATAACATCAAAATAATAGGGATTTATAGGCACATCCCTACACTTGAGTTTTTATTACTCTAACACTAATTTGACCCGAATTGAAAAGTTCAAAACACTTAGAGTACATTATTACGTAAATAAAGGGAATTTGAATTTAGCGTTCCTTCCCGTCACTTAATAAAATTTAACTTTTCCCATGAGTCCCAATCGTCCCAAAACTATATACAAATGATATGACTCGACTTAGAAACTTATACAAGTAACTAGGTAATTGAACTAAGGGTTTAGTATGATAACAATAATGCACTAAAAGTGAGTGCATACAAGGTAGGCTAAGGCAATTTGGGTGTACATTTGGGGGTGGATTGTAAACAATGCTCTTCATTGATATTCCGGAAAACCGAAACATCACGACAACCGCGAAAAGGATAGGCTCTGAGGGGTTAACTAGGGGTATCATGTACTAAAGATGAGTACAACGCAAGGGTGTGGGGGAATTACTCAACCGATGTGGAAGAAGTAATTATAATACGGGTATCAAACAAGGGTTATCCTAATGCCTCTTATCATTTAGTTATTCCTAACTACACAAGTGTAGTCTCACTAGCGATCTCGGGATGCATCACAAAATAAGTTCTAGATTCTATTATACTACCGGTACACTCTCGAAGCATTAAAGATGAATGCTTTAATTCCTACAAATCTAGGGGCGAACCTCACATTTTTGGGGTGGAATTTGAGTGGTAAAGGGTTTTGTGCTAGTCATATAACTTCCTATCCATGAGACGCTTTATTAAGACTAATGGCCCACTCCTACATGTCATGAAAATTTTTAAATTTGGTGCCAAAATTACCCTAACTGATATTTCTTATGGTTTATTACACAAATGAAATTGGACAAGGCAAATAGTCAAGGAAAAGCATAGTTTCAAAGTTCCCGTTTTATTTTCCCTCCCTACACTTAAACTGAACATTGTTCCCAATGTTCCCCGAAAGTATCAAAGTTATGATAATGGAAGGTAATTAAAAACGAAAGAAACTAATACTCCCCTGATTAGCTCGATAGGATCCGTGTGAAGTAGTGGTTAAATTCTTCTTCAAGAAGAATGTATGCGTGAGAAGCTCCTTCCAATCTTATGTATCTTCTTCTTGATAAATAAAACCTGCACACTTTAAGAAAACAAACGAAACCTTCACCTAAAATCGGCGGTAACACTATATATGACTCTACTAAACTAGGATATAATGCTTGTGGAATGCATGTTTACAGGTTTTCTGGAAAATTAAGACCTGAGAAATTCCAAAAATTTATAAGTAGCACAGAAAACGAGAGAAAGTTAAATAAGTGGTTTCTGCTCCTCCTGACGCCGTCAGGTTGCGATCCTGACGCCGTCAGGTTATCCTGACAGAAACTGGTCTGCTGCGTTTGTCAGGAAAAATTCTGGAAAATTTATATCTTTAGAATCTGGAAAAATTCCTGCAAAACATCCATTATGACTCGATACAAGCATTTGACTCTAACAAACACACATATATATATATCTTTTCAATAATCATAATTCTCATGTTCACATTCTTTTTGAAAACATGTGTAATCTTCCCTACACTTATCCTTTTTGTAAAATACCTTTATATGTAATTAAGACGAGGTTCAAAATAAAGCATTTTTACAAATTCAAGCATGAGAACATACAATAATGAACAGATATATGACACACAAATAAAAAAGAAAAAGAAAAACACATGGGTTGCCTCCCAAGAAGCGCTTGTTTTTGTTCGAGTCACGAACTTGACTCTACCCTTATTTAACAGATAAAGGGGAAGTTTTTTCTACACTTAAGCTTAAGTGCGGGTGATAGTAGCGATACACACCCTTAGGGTGGAAATTTGCTACGTGAGGAGAGGGTGATGGGTGATTTATATGCTCAAAGGGGTGTGCTCCATTCATTATAACCTTACCTAATTCTATGGGTGTAGCGGGTGAATCAAGTCTTTCTCCTAGAAATGGATCATCTTCTATCAACTTCAAGAAATTCTTAGTTAAGGATCCATCTTGACCTAATAAACCCGGTTTAAACCCATAATGTTTTTTGTTATCAACCATGAATGGGTGATGTAAGTGTGTAAGGTCATGGGTTACTCCTATATCAGCTTCCACTCTACATGGTCTAGAGTCTACCACATTTATCAAGCAACTACCCGGACTATTTATTTTGATGGGTGGATTGGGGCCTAATTCAATTCCTAGATTCACATCTAAAGACGGAAAATTGGGTAAGGTTTTTGGTTGAGGCTCTGGTTCATCAAAATTAGGAACTTCCCTAGGACTAAGAGAGAGGTCATGACAACAAGTATCTAAACCTACATTCTCTAGTGGCGTTTGGTCCAAAGGTTCTATATCAATCGGGGTTCCTATAGTCTCTTCTACTTCTTCCGGGTAAGTTATAGGCGATGTGTGTTCCTCAAGTGATGGTAGGGCTTTTAGGCTTGGAGTTTCCACCTCATTCTCCATTATATCTAGATCTCCTAAATGTTCATCATGTGTTTTAGTATGATCTAACCCAAATACACTCCTAAGTATCTCAAATCCTTCTTTAGTCATTTCAAATTCTTGGTCCGATTCATAAGAATCATTATCAAAAATTTGATCACTATGTTCTATTTGCCTAAAGGATTCCTCATGCGTGTCATATGTTTTGAAATCTATCCCACACATGCAACTAGGTAGTTCAACTTTAACCATCTCACAATCTTGTTCGGGTTTAGGTTCCATGTTCTTAAAAACTAGGTCTTTTTGATCATGGTGCCTAAGATCATTCAACTGATGGTTTATGCTTAGGTGGCTTTTCTCAAAACGTTTCTAGAGGGTCTCACTAAAAGGAGTTGATTCTAACAATGATCGTTGAATAAAAGCCACACAAGCACAAAATTTATCAAATCCATCCAACCTTACACCCGTCTCCTTTTGGATATCTCTAAGATCACTCACAAATTCATTAGAACAATAAAAAGCAATCCAATTTGTGAAATAAATTGTTCCTCATTTGTTAATGATTCAAATGCAACTTCACTTGCCATAGCGACAAATGAAAAGGGTTTTACGAACACAAACACAAAGAAGGGGGATAGACTATAAGGAAGCTAAAAATGAGAAAAAATCTTACTTGATAGGAATCAAGCAAGGGAACCTAAACGAGATAGAAATCTAACTAGCTATTCCATTCCCCGGCAGCGGCGCCAAAAACTTGATACGCGTACAATGCGCGTTCGGGGTCAAAAGGAAACTTCCTTTTCTTCGAGCAAGTTTTTCAACCACCTAGGCAGTGAACCTAATCGTTGTAGTGTAGTATTAGGGTAAGCCTCGAGATTGATATCATTCTCTAGGGGAATAGGAATGCTAGTGAGAAATTACTACGCTAAGGTTGGGGTTGAGGAAGATTATTTTTTATCTTTTTATATTTTTTAGAAAATTGAAATTACGAATCTCGAGGTATTGGATTTGGGGGGTGGTATTTCTACCGATTACTCTACTATTATCTAATCTAATTAACTAAGCTAAGGGGTAGTCTATGTCTAATTGATGTGTGCTCGTATGATGAATAAAGATGTATTTACCTAGATGCTATTACTCCCTAGTTATCTCCTATTGATGGTTGAATTGTCACGTCCTTATTCTTAACGCGTTGTGTCTTCTAAGGTCATAGGGTATGCTTTTTTCCCTAACTCTTTGAGACTACCTTAAGATTATTGCCTACAAAATCTCTTGGATTCATAAACTAACTCTAAGGTTATCTTTGGATTTTTAGCCTACAACAACTCTAGGTGATTATAAACTAATGTTCACAAAGATTACTTAAGCATTAAAAACACAACGATGGCCTATTGCAATCCTAGGCCAGTTAAAATTAAGATAAGAGACAACCAATAAATATTCAAAACCTAGGTTTCATAGATCTAAGCAAACACACAAGTAAATTAGCCGGACATGGTGAACATGCAAGCATACACACATACAATTGAAGACATGAATAAATCAATGAAGTAAATTACTTATCTTGTTGTAAAATAGGGTATGAGAACCCTAAGATACCGCCCAAGACAGCCAAAAATCGTTATTAGGTTTTACTCCACAATTCTACCTCTCTAAAAGTCTGAAAATTCGAATTCTATATATAGAGTTACAACTGCGACGACGTCACTCTTTAATTGTGACGCCGTCGGATCGCCGCCATTAGGGTTTCGTCTTGACCAAGTTAACTTTGTGACCGCGTCACCTTGTGGTTGTGACGCCGTCGGCTTCATCTTCTGACGCCGTCGAAATCTGAATCTAGGCCGTCTAAGTTGTGACGCCCTACTCTTTAAAGCCTGACGCTGTCAGGTACAAAATAGCAATTTCACTTATGAGTCGTCGCAATTATAGGGACGGCATCGCCCTTTATCTGTGACGCCGTCAGGTGCGTTTCAAGAAGCTTGAGTGTCTCGATCTTTACTTTGGCCATTTTCTTCACATATTCACGCCTTTTCGTCCAAATAAGTGTCATTCCAGCATTTTTCCTTCAAGAGACCTAAAAAGTGATAAGGAACGAAATTAAGAAGTAATGGATATAAAAGTGGTCGATTAAGGGCTTAAATGACCCCTCAAAAGTGTACCTTTTAAATCCTTATCAACAAGAATGTCAGCTTAGAAAATAAACTTGTATTACTCCCACTAAATTGGACAAACATTGCAAGTGTTTTCCTATTACTACTTTGGTAAGTCTTGTGGGTACAAGAGGTAGGCGGCATGTGACAATTGCATAACAAGTGCAACTCTTAGATTTATGAGACGTATGGTACTAGAGTACAAGATACTATTGTCATGCATGTTGTATCATCGTATGCCTCGGGCTGAAGGATCTCACCCGCTTGAATCGATTAATTCATCTAATTAGAGAACTGTGAATATTACACCACCATCTCACGATGAGTGAATTATCACATTGGGTTGCAATTCACCTATAGTCTCACACAAAGTAAAAAATAAGTGCAAGTGTTCTCAAATTTAGATGGTATAGAATTAAATTGCAAATAGGGTATCAAGTAATTTTTGACAAAAATATTTATCAAGAATTGTGTACAAAGAGGCATGCATACATCTTTGTAACACAAGTTTGCAAAAAACAAATTTTCAACTTATTAAGTGTACTATTATCACAGGAAAAGAATGATCAAACCCTATATTGTACTCTGCATGAGTCAAAATACCAAAGTTCTTTCAATAATTTCCTCATATTCCGAAACATGTAGTGGGGTGGGAAAAGACCATGCAAAACCCTAGATCATGTTTTGATTTAACTAAACGATTATTTACACTCAAATATTGATCATTAATAAAAGAAAAAAACCTTAGGTATCTGATAAGGATTTAAAAGGTACCTTTTTGAGAGGTCATTTAAGCCCTTAATTGATCACTTTTGTATCCGTTACTATTTAATTTCGTTTCTTTTCACTTTTTATGTCTCTTGAAGGCAAATTGCTGGAATTACACTTATTCGGACGAAAAGGCGCGAATATACGAAGAAAATGGCCAAAGTCAAGAATCGAGACACTCAGGCTGCTGAATTGAAAGGGGACGGCGTCAGGTTCTACTTGTGACACTGATCGGGTCCAAACAGTCAAGTCTTATCACGCAAGCCCGCCACTTGTGAATGACAGACTGTAACAGACTTAAAACTGCTCAAAAACCAATGCAATGAAGATCTGAGGAGTACAGTGTTTCCCCGGGTCGTTATGTCCCAGCGAGTTGTGCAATGGATTATCAAACGTTTAGTGATCGCGAGATTTGAACGGGAAAAGGATTTGGAATATGATTATTATAACTACGGAAAAAGCCCATAAACTAAAGGGGCTTAAATGCAAATTAAAGGAAATTAAAAAGATAAAATCTATTAAATAAACGCTATCACTATATTTAAAGTGATGAACGTTTAAAACTTAAAACTTACGTTTAAAATAAAATCTACGTAAACGTACAAAATAAAAAGTGAAACTTATACAATATAGATCCTAAAAATATGAAAAATACATTTTTACAATCCTAATGATAAGAGAAACTTTATAAAAAAGGAAAATTATTTTTACAACTATTTAATTAATTATTATTAATTAAAAACTATTTTTAACTATTAAATAATTACCTAAAATACAAGAAATTAGGAAATAAATCTAGAAAAATAAAATTAAGACTTAGAAAAGTCTAAAATATCAAACTAGAATTTTCAAAACTATTTTTGTATTTTTCTGATTATTTTTCTATTTTCTATTAATTTTAAACTATTAAAAACTAATTAAATTACTAAAAATTACCAAATAAACTATGAAAAATATGGAAAATTACTTTTTTCACTATTTATATTTATCTAAACTTAATAAAATTGAAAAATTATTTTTTTGAAGCTTTTTCTAATTTTTTATATTAAACACTAATTAAAAATGCTTAAAAACTCATTTAAAATAGGAAAAATAGCAAATTAACTTAGAAAAATCTGAAAATTTCAGGAAAAGTCTAAAACATTATTAGGAAGTTAGGAAAATTAGAAAAATAGGTACTTATGTGGAAGATATAGCAACTGATGAGAAAGTGCTTATTGAAATAAGCACTTTATTAAGCAAAATGGAGTCCAAAAGCTACCAAACCAAAGGAGAAGCTATGAAATGTTAAAAGAACCAGAATGCAATGAGTCTCAACTAGCTTTGACCTCTGATATGCAGGATTGATCAAATTTGTTGTAAGAGCTAAAAGCTAAACACAGTGACTGGGGTGCTACTTGCAGGCAGAAAATAAGTACTTAAATAAGCTAGAAACAGAAAACCACCAACTGGAACTTGGAGGAGACCTAGGTGAGAGCATGCAAACCAATTATCAGACCTAATGGAGCTATGATGAAACCTGTGCAGGCCTTACAAAACCTGCACAAATCCTGTGCAGTTAACAGACCCCTGCACAGGGCATTTGAGAGCTTTTTGGACAGCTTATTTGAAGCTTAAGAATGCTTTTGAAAAAGTTGAAAAGATCATTTGTGGAAACTAGACCTGTTGATCTTGTAAAACCCACAGTATCACTTAATTTAATTCAAAACTGAGGTCATGAGAGATCCATGAAGTTTTGTGTAAAACTGGTTAAGCTGCTCTTTGACTTTTATGACAGAAAGGACAAGTTGACTTATCTAAGTTTTGATTCCAATTATTGCACTGAGATTGATGTAATATGCTAAAGCAAGACTAATTCAAGCTAGCTTAACTACCCCTTTACCCATATGCAGCATTACAGATGTTGATTCCCACAGATATGAGCAAGGGAACAGTTAAAGACTAAAGTTGACTTCAAGTGTTCTAAGGTGCAAAAATGTGAGTTTAATGACTCTAATATGTCCTAAGGTTATTCTACCAACTGAGTTTATCAACTGAGAAGCCTAAAAACTCCAAGTATAGACTTATACCAAACACTAGTTAAAAACTATCAAGCAAATTTAACTTAGAGCAAACACTAAACCAGTTAGTACCTTTGATTAAAATGAGTTTATATGATTATATTACAACTATATAAACACATAGAAAACAATTGAGACCACAGATATAGAGATAAGCAAAAGCTACAATATGGCATGAAATGAGAAGTGAGATAGATAACTCACACTGATCCAGCTACTATGGGTTGTAAACTGAAAACAAGAACCACTACTTAACTTTGATTTCAACCCAATTCAAACACTTATTATCAACCCATATATATGTCTGCATCACCCATTCTCATTTCATACTCATTTGTGCTACAAGTTGACTTCAGTTGACCAATTTTCAAAGTTGCATGAAATTTCATTGTAAGCTTACAGGAAACTATAAGAAGCTTTATTAAGCTTATTTTAGCTTAAAATTAAGCTGCTTAGTACTTGAACATAAGAGTGTGAATAAGAGATTTGCCACAGTAGACTTTGGAAACATGAACTGCTAAGATAATGTGAATTACCACTTGAAAATAGTTTCAATATACTTAAATAACTTAATTGAATACAATGGAACCAAAAATTATAGTTCAAAACTAATTTAAAGACATAAAATTAAAATACGACATACAAAGGAATTTAAAACTAAAACTACTACTGTTCTTCTCCTTCTCTCTTCCTTTTTATAGCTCTGAAAGCTTCCACGTGTCCTCTATAGCAGATCCCACCTCCCCATTTGACCATTGGTTGAGTAATGAGTGTTTTGGCCAAATTTCCATTTTGGCGGGAAGGCCTAAATTTGACTTTGTTGACCTTCTGAGCTAGCACTAGGGGGGGTGGAGGTGTAGGAGTGATGGGAGAGGTGATAAGGTTGCAGGGATAAGAGGGTGAGGTGTTGCAGAAGTAGCAGGGTTGTGGTCCAGTGGGGAAGGAGGTGGAAGGAGGGAAAGAGCAGTTTGACTGCTCTTGTTGACCAGGGGTCCAAAAGTGAGAAAGGGGTCACAAGGCAGGGTCCAAAGTGTATAAGGGCAGGGGTCCATTTGAGTTATGACAAGTCAAATAGGTGTAAAGGTATTAATAAAGACAAGGACTAGTGTTGTCATTTCTGAAATTGCAAGGACCTATTCTGCCAAAACTGAAAAGTTGTTCCAAGGACTAAAATTGACAATCTCACAAAGTACAAGGACCAAACTTGCCATTTTCACATTTTCCAGGGACTAATTCTGCCAATTTTGAAAGTTCAGGGACCTTTTCTGCCATTTTACAAAAGATTTATTCAAGGACTATTTTTGACAAATTAGAATATTTCAGGGACCTTGAATAACATTTCTCTTTATTTAGATTTACCAGGGACTGTTTTTGACAACTTTTGAAACTTGGGGGACTAAAACTGCCAATTATGCAAATTTTATACGTTTTTCACCAGATTTTGATGTTTTTGCATTTAAAACATATAAAACACTTGTTTGTGATATTTTTATCATT
Organism: Chrysanthemum seticuspe; assembly: GCA_019973895.1. Classification (NCBI taxonomy): domain Eukaryota; kingdom Viridiplantae; phylum Streptophyta; class Magnoliopsida; order Asterales; family Asteraceae; genus Chrysanthemum; species Chrysanthemum seticuspe. The sequence goes on along the minus strand of BPTQ01000007.1, from coordinate 244,802,614 downwards.
TTGATACATTTCTGAGTGTTTTCAGATGTTTTTGCAGTTTAAATGGTACAAAAATGATGAGTATTTAGACACTCATCAATCCCCCACACTAAGATATTGCTAGTCCCTAGCAATGTTTTGAGAAAAATTAATGGATTTTATCTCTTTACCAAAAGCCATTACTTCTGGAGTAGCCAAATGTTTCAGTTCAAGTAAGAACCATGGTACACCGATAACCAAGTGATTTTGAGCAAACCACCAGCTTTCAACGGATTTGATTTGTCTTTACCAGAAGCCGTACCCTTCTGGACTAGCCAACTCTTAGATAAATTATCAGTATTATCTTTGGTGAGCTGATTACCAATTATGGATTTTCCACTGCCTTTACCACAAGCCATAAACTTGCGGGCTAGCCAACTCTTCACTTTTAAGGATATGGTGAGCTGAATACCATACAATTTTGGGCAAATTGTAAGCCGTCAACGGATTTGAGATATCTTTACCAAGAGCCGTTTGCTCCTGGATTAGCCAATCCTTATGTGGGTTAGACATGGTGGACTGATTACCATTTGTTGTGTTTAGTACATAGTACTTCCACTAAAAAAAATTTTTAAAATTTGGCCATTTTGGGGGAAAAAGGGACTAAAAGGGTACATTTACGATCAAAATTCGCCAGAATTTCCCCCCCACACTTAGAAATGAATATTGTCCTCAATATTCAAAGTACCGGCTGTAATGCCGAAACTTAGAACGTAAAAAGATAATAAACCTAGCTAAGTGTAGAAACACAACAATTATTCTCTTTTTTTAATATTTACAATTTTCAAAGTTTTTTAGATCTATATACAACATGTGGGGCATCTCCCCCACACTAGGGTGGTACACACGGGTGAAAACCCATGTTAAGCTACTGTTTTTGATTACCGAGTCGCTAGCTTGACTCGACCCCGAATTAATTTGTTCATGGGGAAGTAAGTGGAAGAAACAATCTCCATCGGACTTTCATTCAAGATGTTTGGATAAACATTGAAGTACGTGAAAGTTCCACACCGATGAGATACAGACAGACAGACCCGGCTCACAAATGGTGCATGGAAATGCCTGGGTCAAAGATAATATCTTCATTCCCGAAGGAGTGAAGAACAGGAGAAGTGACAGAATATATGAAGAAAAGAAAGAAAATCATGACAACAATCATGACTAACTCTTCATCCTCAATAGGAGAATTCATAGTTTCATGAATCTCCTCAGTTAAGCTCAATTGGTCTAGACATATCTCGGGTGTGTCTAGATCAAAGTAGAAGTTATCATACTCCGGCGGAGATATGATATGAGTGAGTTCATCTGAGAACTCCATAAAGGTGAATGAATCATATTCAGAATTGATAAGAGTGGGTTCACTGATGAACTCCTCCAATGTACATGATTCATAATCGGGGAGAGAATTGTGAGAATGAAAAGTGGTACTGCCACTAATCTTCTCTCCCATATTATCAAAACAAGAGGCTTTCATTTCCGGAGTAGAATCATCGGAAAGAATGTCACTATCCTTAATGGGGATAGGAGATGAAATAGGTTTCTCTTTGAAAGCCTCGATTTTAGAAATGAGAAGACTGACCTTCAATAATGTTGCTCGAAGAGCTTCATCTTTGATTTCATTGTCAGTAACTTCATCATTCTCTTCTTCTAAGCTAACAAGCTCAGAAGGTGAGTCTTCCACATAAATGATGTCTCCACAAGATAACGACTCATCATCATCAGAATCGGAGGACATCTCAACATGATCATCTTGGAAGACAAGAGGAGGAGGAATATCACACACATGATCAAGAGTTCCCTGTGACTCTCCTGGGATTGGGACAAGGTCCTCAACACTAGACTTTATCAATTCGTCCGATTCCTTTTCAGGAACAGTGTCGAGATGCTCGTCCCCCATAATAAGAGAGTGAGTGTGAATCTCGGGTGTGATAGCAGTTTTTTGAGATGGAATCTCAACTGCTGGAATATCAACTGACTGAGGGAGTTGAGAAGTATTATCTCTAAAAGGATAAAAACTCTCCTCGTCATCATCATAAAGAGCTGCCTTCAGAAATTGGGAACGTCTTAGAGCTGCTTGCTCTAGGACTAATGTTTCTTCCCTAGATTGGCGGGCCTTTTGCTCTTCGGCTAGCAATTCTCCCATGGACTTTTCACCACTCACTTGATTCTTAAAGTTACTCATCATTTCCTCAAGTGTTTTCATTGCGGTTTCAAATTCCTGGGAGATTTCTTGAGATAACGGCTCAGGTGGAGTTTGAACCGTATAGTGCTGTGGAGGTTGGAAATTTTCAAATATGTGAGAGTCTTGATTGTTACAAGGAACTGGGTTCCCTATTTGACAATCAGAGCTGAAATGGGGACCTCCACAGTACTCACAACAGTAAAACTGTTGAGTCTGGACAGGTGAATCATATGGATTTTGGTCATAACCAAAGTTATGAGCATCACTGGAAAACTGTTCATAGACAAACGTGTTTCCTGATTGACACTCAAATCCTTGGTGAGGACCTCCACAAAATTCACAACAGTAATGTTGATCATATGAATATAGGTCGGGCTGGGGTGGGTAATTGGAAAAGTTAGAGGGGTCGTTAAATGAGTTCGGGTTAGGATCATAATCAAATGAATTCCTCGAACCACAAAACAAACAACTCCCGTTATGAATATCATTACCACATTGTACACATGTACACCAACGACAGGGTGAACCATAAAGAGGCTCACCACAACCGACACAAGGAATAAACGATTGCATTTGAGAGTTATGAAGAGGAATCAGTTTATTCAAAGAATCAACAAAACCTACATGGTGATCCGGATGACTATCAAGTCTCGAAGAACATTCAGAAAGATCAGGAGGTGGGACAAGTGGTGTGCTCTGAGAGCTAGCAATTTCCACCACTTCCGTTATGGTCTCCGGTTCTGGTCCTTGAGAAACGTGAAGATTAGGCAAGTCATTCTGGCTAGTCACCGGTGTTTGAACGGGTTCATCGTAATCAATTCTAATTCTTGACCTTTTTTCATCGGCTTGACTTTGTTCGATTAGATTACGGGCTCTAGATTCAAAGAGATTGTCCTCGTAATCCTCGATGGGTGCTTGGGGTAGCTCCGATGTTTGAACTGGTTTGTCAAGATTAGAATGTATTTCAGGTTGTGGCGGGTGGTCGAAATAACTTAGAAAAGCATTTTTGATGGATAATTCGCACGAATTGCAAAATTCGCTTGAACTAGGACCTCCACACCGCTCACACACATATCTGACGATGAAGTTGACGAATGTCGACATAAGAATTAAACATATAGAGGATTAAGAAGAGAATCAAAAGGTTGAGAGGATACGAAGAATAGAATTAAACGGCAACAGAGGGTAAGAGAAATAGAATCAACGAATAAGAGGAATGAGAAGAATATTTTTGTGTTTTTTGGATAAGAAAATATAAGCATATACAGAATGATGGTATGAACAAAGAGTGAATATCCAAATCACTAATCTGCTAAACGTAAGATTATCAGCACAGCTCCCCGGCAGCGGCGCCAAAAATTTGATCGGGTCCAAACAGTCAAGTCTTATCACGCAAGCCCGCCACTTGTGAATGACAGACTGTAACAGACTTAAAACTGCTCAAAAACCAATGCAATGAAGATCTGAGGAGTACAGTGTTTCCCCGGGTCGTTATGTCCCAGCGAGTTGTGCAATGGATTATCAAACGTTTAGTGATCGCGAGATTTGAACGGGAAAAGGATTTGGAATATGATTATTATAACTACGGAAAAAGCCCATAAACTAAAGGGGCTTAAATGCAAATTAAAGGAAATTAAAAAGATAAAATCTATTAAATAAACGCTATCACTATATTTAAAGTGATGAACGTTTAAAACTTAAAACTTACGTTTAAAATAAAATCTACGTAAACGTACAAAATAAAAAGTGAAACTTATACAATATAGATCCTAAAAATATGAAAAATACATTTTTACAATCCTAATGATAAGAGAAACTTTATAAAAAAGGAAAATTATTTTTACAACTATTTAATTAATTATTATTAATTAAAAACTATTTTTAACTATTAAATAATTACCTAAAATACAAGAAATTAGGAAATAAATCTAGAAAAATAAAATTAAGACTTAGAAAAGTCTAAAATATCAAACTAGAATTTTCAAAACTATTTTTGTATTTTTCTGATTATTTTTCTATTTTCTATTAATTTTAAACTATTAAAAACTAATTAAATTACTAAAAATTACCAAATAAACTATGAAAAATATGGAAAATTACTTTTTTCACTATTTATATTTATCTAAACTTAATAAAATTGAAAAATTATTTTTTGAAGCTTTTTCTAATTTTTTATATTAAACACTAATTAAAAATGCTTAAAAACTCATTTAAAATAGGAAAAATAGCAAATTAACTTAGAAAAATCTGAAAATTTCAGGAAAAGTCTAAAACATTATTAGGAAGTTAGGAAAATTAGAAAAATAGGTACTTATGTGGAAGATATAGCAACTGATGAGAAAGTGCTTATTGAAATAAGCACTTTATTAAGCAAAATGGAGTCCAAAAGCTACCAAACCAAAGGAGAAGCTATGAAATGTTAAAAGAACCAGAATGCAATGAGTCTCAACTAGCTTTGACCTCTGATATGCAGGATTGATCAAATTTGTTGTAAGAGCTAAAAGCTAAACACAGTGACTGGGGTGCTACTTGCAGGCAGAAAATAAGTACTTAAATAAGCTAGAAACAGAAAACCACCAACTGGAACTTGGAGGAGACCTAGGTGAGAGCATGCAAACCAATTATCAGACCTAATGGAGCTATGATGAAACCTGTGCAGGCCTTACAAAACCTGCACAAATCCTGTGCAGTTAACAGACCCCTGCACAGGGCATTTGAGAGCTTTTTGGACAGCTTATTTGAAGCTTAAGAATGCTTTTGAAAAAGTTGAAAAGATCATTTGTGGAAACTAGACCTGTTGATCTTGTAAAACCCACAGTATCACTTAATTTAATTCAAAACTGAGGTCATGAGAGATCCATGAAGTTTTGTGTAAAACTGGTTAAGCTGCTCTTTGACTTTTATGACAGAAAGGACAAGTTGACTTATCTAAGTTTTGATTCCAATTATTGCACTGAGATTGATGTAATATGCTAAAGCAAGACTAATTCAAGCTAGCTTAACTACCCCTTTACCCATATGCAGCATTACAGATGTTGATTCCCACAGATATGAGCAAGGGAACAGTTAAAGACTAAAGTTGACTTCAAGTGTTCTAAGGTGCAAAAATGTGAGTTTAATGACTCTAATATGTCCTAAGGTTATTCTACCAACTGAGTTTATCAACTGAGAAGCCTAAAAACTCCAAGTATAGACTTATACCAAACACTAGTTAAAAACTATCAAGCAAATTTAACTTAGAGCAAACACTAAACCAGTTAGTACCTTTGATTAAAATGAGTTTATATGATTATATTACAACTATATAAACACATAGAAAACAATTGAGACCACAGATATAGAGATAAGCAAAAGCTACAATATGGCATGAAATGAGAAGTGAGATAGATAACTCACACTGATCCAGCTACTATGGGTTGTAAACTGAAAACAAGAACCACTACTTAACTTTGATTTCAACCCAATTCAAACACTTATTATCAACCCATATATATGTCTGCATCACCCATTCTCATTTCATACTCATTTGTGCTACAAGTTGACTTCAGTTGACCAATTTTCAAAGTTGCATGAAATTTCATTGTAAGCTTACAGGAAACTATAAGAAGCTTTATTAAGCTTATTTTAGCTTAAAATTAAGCTGCTTAGTACTTGAACATAAGAGTGTGAATAAGAGATTTGCCACAGTAGACTTTGGAAACATGAACTGCTAAGATAATGTGAATTACCACTTGAAAATAGTTTCAATATACTTAAATAACTTAATTGAATACAATGGAACCAAAAATTATAGTTTAAAACTAATTTAAAGACATAAAATTAAAATACGACATACAAAGGAATTTAAAACTAAAACTACTACTGTTCTTCTCCTTCTCTCTTCCTTTTTATAGCTCTGAAAGCTTCCACGTGTCCTCTATAGCAGATCCCACCTCCCCATTTGACCATTGGTTGAGTAATGAGTGTTTTGGCCAAATTTCCATTTTGGCGGGAAGGCCTAAATTTGACTTTGTTGACCTTCTGAGCTAGCACTAGGGGGGGGGGGTGGAGGTGTAGGAGTGATGGGAGAGGTGATAAGGTTGCAGGGATAAGAGGGTGAGGTGTTGCAGAAGTAGCAGGGTTGTGGTCCAGTGGGGAAGGAGGTGGAAGGAGGGAAAGAGCAGTTTGACTGCTCTTGTTGACCAGGGGTCCAAAAGTGAGAAAGGGGTCACAAGGCAGGGTCCAAAGTGTATAAGGGCAGGGGTCCATTTGAGTTATGACAAGTCAAATAGGTGTAAAGGTATTAATAAAGACAAGGACTAGTGTTGTCATTTATGAAATTGCAAGGACCTATTCTGCCAAAACTGAAAAGTTATTCCAAGGACTAAAATTGACAATCTCACAAAGTACAAGGACCAAACTTGCCATTTTCACATTTTCCAGGGACCTTTTCTGCCATTTTACAAAAGATTTATTCAAGGACTATTTTTGACAAATTAGAATATTTCAGGGACCTTGAATAACATTTCTCTTTATTTAGATTTACCAGGGACTGTTTTTGACAACTTTTGAAACTTGGGGGACTAAAACTGCCAATTATGCAAATTTTATACGTTTTTCACCAGATTTTGATGTTTTTGCATTTAAAACATATAAAACACTTGTTTGTGATATTTTTATCATTTTGATACATTTCTGAGTGTTTTCAGATGTTTTTGCAGTTTAAATGGTACAAAAATGATGAGTATTTAGACACTCATCAGACACCGTCGGAACAAGTTTTGTGACGACTCAGTAGCCAAATTGCTTATTTACAAGTGACGGCATCATGTTTTAAAAGAGTAGGGCGTCGCAGCTCAGACGGCCTAAATTTGATCCAGACGGCGTCAGAGACTGAAGGAGACGGCATCACGGGCATAAGGTAACGCCGTCACAATGCTAACGTGGCCAAGACGAAACCCTAATGACGGCGACCCGACGGCCTCACAATTAAAGAGTGACGTCGTCGCAGTTTGTAACACTATATATAGAATCCGAATTTTTCAGTTTTCAGTGTGTAGTTTTGTGGAGTAAAAACCTAAACTGAATCAAGGCTATCTTGTACAGTATTTTAGGGTTCCATACCCTATCTTACATCAAGATAAGTGTTTTACTTCATTAATTCAATTATGTCTTCAATTGATTGTGTGTATGCTTGCATGTTCTCCATGTCCGGCTAATTTATTTGTGTGTTTGCTTAGGTAATATGAAACCTAGTTATTGAATATTGATTGGTTGTCTCTTATCTTAATTGTGATTGACCTAGTATTGCGATAGGTCATTCGTTGTGCTATTAATGCTTGATTAATCTTTGTTGAACCTTAGCATATAGTTACTAGTGGAATTGTAGGCTAAACATCCAAAGAATACCTTAGTGTTAAGTTTATGAATCCTAGAGATTTCGTAGTTATTAACCTTTGGTAGCTTCAAAGAGTTAGGGATAAACGCATACCCTACGACCTTAGAAACACAAATCGTTAATAATAAGGACGTGAGAATTCAACCATCAATAGGAGATAACTAGGGAGTAATAAAACCTAAGTAAATACATTTTTAATCATCATACGAGCACACAACAATAGACATAGACTACCCCTAGCTTAGTTAATTAGAATAGATAATAGTAGAGTAATCGGTAGAAATACCAACCCCCAAATCCAAACTTCGAGATTCGTACCTTTCCATTTAATAATAAATATAAAAAAGATAAAAAATAATCTTCCTCAACCCCAACCTTAGCGTAGTAATTTCTTACTAGCATTCCTATTCCCCTTGAGAACGATATCAATACCCGTGGCTTACCCTAATACTACACTACAACGATTAGAATCACTGCCTAGGGTGTTGAAAAACTTGCTTGACGAAAAGGAAGTTCCTTTGACCCCGAACGCGTTGTGTAAGCGTATCAGTATCTTATAGTTAAAGATTATTAAATCACACGATATCCAGCAAGCTATATCCAGGTAGCTTCGAGTAATGATCCACACCATCAATAGCTTGATGGAACCAATGATTTAATCAAATAAAATTTCGATAGTTTATAGTCCGTTTTAAGTGTCTAAAACCAAGTTTTTACACATAACACATAACAGGTCACAAGGAATAAGTGTTTATATTAACAAACAAGAATTAAACCACTCGATATCTAGCAAGCTATATGCTGGTAGCTTCGAGTAATGATCCACACCCTTGTCAGCTTGATGGAACCAATGATTTAATTAAAACAAGTTTTGATATAATTAATTAGTCTGTTTTTACTTCCAAAATCATTAGAAAATATGTAAAACAAGTAACAAGAAATAAAACATATAAGCAGTAAAAATAGACAGAAGAAGAGGTAGAGGTGAAGACAGACTCTAATGAAAAGCAGTAAATCATGTAATTCTCCTAGAACTCAAGAATGAGTCTTCCCCAATTGGAGAATCTAACAGCTCCTACAAGGTTTTCAAACTAGTACCAAGTGGATCACATACGTCATAAAGTATGACACCGTAAGCCTTAAGATCAGAAAAAGAAAAAGAAGAAGTTCAAATAACAATAAACTTTAAAAATTTTCTAACCCCTTTTAGTCTTATTAACCATTAATATATTAAACAAGATCAAGATTTAATTAAATGAAATTAATGCATGTTATTGTCATAACAATTAATATTATGTGTTTAATTAGCATAGCTAGCGATTAATATGTAACCCATAACACCAAATGAGATGACTCGTGATGCCACTTTTGGGAATTCATGTTGATTAAACCATCAATACCACGAGTATGCAGTGGATGGGTCTATATTTAATGTTATGAATTAACACATAATTAAAACACTTATGTGTCTCATGACTAATAGTTTTAAATTTTTAACACGAATTACCGGATAAAGCTAAGAACACACGGGCAAGTATGACCCTTTCGTATGTAGTTAGTTTTGGTTGGTAACCCGAGGTCGTTCACTAAGATTTGCGTGTTTTCAATTGTTAAGAATCAAGGGTAAAGAACATGTGCAAGAAGTAAATTGGTTGTCACAAGCCAAAATAATATAAAAGTAATTATAAGATAAATTCGACTAGAATATAATCAAATAATTAGAACTAACTTGTTTGGAACTAGTATCAATATCCATGGAGTGTATGGTGTTTTTGGATAAAAATTAAGCAATAGCAAACAAAATCAAAGTTCATACAATTCCAATTCAATGGGTATTATCATCAAATTGTATACATCAAGGTTTAAACTAACGCACCCTTTCGACCTATGAACGTTATTAGAAACTGATTCATTACGCGTCATTTGTTCATGATTTTTCCAATTTGTTCATAAGAGCCCTTTTGACCTATACTCTTGATTAAATCTTTATTAATCCATTTAACTTGTATATTCATAGTTTTCAATTATGAAATACCAAACATATTTGCGCACCAATAATTTGGAACGAATCACAACAAGATTTCATTTCGACCTATAGATCTGGTTATGATTTATCAACAAGATATTTACATACATATCAATTCAAACAAACGCATAAGCAAAACCACAATTCTATATTGCCGAGCACCAAAAACTCCATATCAAACTCTACATTGTTCCAAACAAGTAAACAAAACTACCTCGTATTAAAATTGATTAATAACCAAGTTCCAACATAAAAAGTAAAAGTTAAACGTCATAAGAAATACAAAAGATTACCAAAGTAGCAATTACAATAGGTAAGGGTGAAGGATTAGAGCAACCTTCAAGCCTCCAATCAACTACAACTTCTAACCAAATCGGAAAATTATGCCAAACACTTGATTCAAGTGATCTTGCACTCTTTTTCAAATGGCAACTGGTTTGTGGTCTTTTGGGAGTGATAATAGTGGTGAGAATCAACCCTTATGTTGTAAGGGAGATGTGGAAGAGATGAGATGGTGAGGGATGATTAAAACATACACAAATGAGGTTTATTTATACTACTCTTAAGGCCATGGGATCATCAATGCTCAACTTGGGCACCACGTAGCTTTGAAGGGACTAGAATATGAGTCTTGAAGGTTCTAGATTTGGAGTGGACAAGGAAGTAACTTAATTAACAAAGTTTGGTAGACCATGGTGTTCCAGCCGATCGGCCACACAATCTAGCCGATCGTCTGGATTGATTTACCATCCTCTAGCCGAATCGGCTGCGGGCTCCAGCCGGTCGGCTGAAGGGTCTTCAGTATATGTCTTTTGGTTCTTTTTCTGTTTTGGTTTGCCAATTGCTTGTTTCTTGACCGTGGCTCATCATTATTCAACAAAACCCTATATTCTCTTTATCGTGGGTCTTGGAAGCATTTATTTGTTGAATCTTTTCTCTAAAAAGGCTTCCCGGGTTTGATCTTGATGCGGGATTTCTTCGTACATGCATAGATCTTTGTTTTTACTTCCTTTTGTGTTCTTTTATCCACTTTCTTCAACTTGGCTAACTACGAACATTAAAACATAACTTTGTGCATATAAGTACCAAAATTTCATTAGATTAACCAAATAACATGTACAAATACCATGATAACACTCCTAAAAACATACTCAATTTGAGCGTTATCAAACACATAAACTAACCTCGAATCTATTGAATAATAGATAAAAACCGGAATCTTGATCTTGCACCTTCTTTGGATCTTGAATCACCACTGTGACAACTCGTAAGTTCCTCGATGCGTTATAAATGGAGAAACGACGATTAGAGTGATCGTTCCTTCTAAATTGAGTTACGATACGTATTTATAGTCATTTGTTTTAGAAAATAATATTCTAAGAATGTTGGCGTAATTCCTGAGTCACGAATCCTTCGTTTGCTAGTCCAAACGAGTCCCGAACTTAATATTATGAAAGTTTTGGAAAGTTACATTTATGGTCCTTGTGATACTTTACCCGCCACCCTCTTTCTTTGGACTAATTACACCATTGGTCCCCCTGGTGGTATATATACCCTACACCTCACACTTTCTCTCATTTCCACCACTCACTTTCTCTCTCTAATAAACACACACAAACATCTCTCTCTTACTTCTCACTAGAAATCCGGCCACCAGCCTCCTAGGGTTCCGACGCCATCGCCGGATTCTGGCAAAATTCCGGCCACCTCAAATATTAACACCGCCTATCCCATATGATAGATAGGGCCTTTGTGGTCATGATTCTGTGCCACACGTGCCATGAAACCATACCACGCTCCCTAGATCTACGATTTTAGTTTCGGACTTTTAGGGTTTTGAAGTTAACGAATAAATAAAGTGTTGAACGCTTTGGTTAGGGGTTGTTTTGGGTTTAAGGGTATGTTTGTGATATATCGCCGCCGCCTCCATGGTCACGGCCAACAAAGCCGCCACGACTGTGGTCACCGTCGCCCTCTCTCTCTCGTCTCTCTATTCTTTCTCATCGTTTTGTGGGTAAGCCGTCACCCACAACCCGTTGATATTGTCTAATTTCTGTGTATACCGATTATATGTTTTATATATTTATTTGTGTACGGTCTTCGTGGATACAAAATAATAATAACGAGTATTTGGGTTATGGAATTAAAAATACGGACTAAGAATGAGATTCGAACTCATGTTTTGATAAAGTTTCGTGTGGTAAAACTTAATACAAAGAGGTGTTTGTTTGATCAGATGTATTTACCGGTCGGGTTTAGGGTTCGGTACAGATCGGGTAAGACCCGGTTGACCACGGGGTCAACCTCAACAATAGGTATTATTTCTGTGTGATTCTCATGGTCAATATGGCTTTGTCCGGGTCAGATTTGTGTGCGGGTCAGATTTAAGTTGTCTATTATTGAGTTTTAATCATTTAAGTTTGGGTTACATGTTTAGTTGTGTCTCGGGTTAAACCTAGGTCGAATCCGGGAGTATGTCACACGAGTTGATGGGATTAAAACAATTTTTGGTTATTAATAAGTATAGATGGTAATAAAATGGTCACGGTTTAGTTTTGATTACGGATTGATGGTAAATGGTACCACGGGTTTAAAAGTAACTTTGAAACGTTTTGTAATAGTGTTGTGGTAAATACGTCGAATTAAAATATACAAAGGATATATGATATGAGTTCAAATTAGTTACGGATACAATTCGATAAGACACGATAATAGTTTATAATTTGTAAATAGTTGTTAATATGAATTAACGATTAATAATAAGGAAGTGGTAAATGATATATGCCGACGGATAAACTTGTAATATATATACTTAATGACGTGATATGGTAACGAATCAATTATACAACTATAGCGGAATAAAACTATCGGGATAGACGATATAAGACTTGATCGGATAATGAATAAGTTATTTATAAAATGAGACGATAAACGTTAAGAACTAATTATGTAATTAATAATCGATATCAGATATGACGTATACGTTATAACTTATGAGGGTCGATTACGTTTTATAAATTAGAGTAACATTGGATACACAAATTATATTGGTTATAAGTCGGACTTCATTAAACATTTTGAATTAACCAAGTACAATATATTAGACTCGGAAACGAGTTTAATATATTTGTTTCGTGATATGCCTAATTATTCTATTTTCACATTTTTACTAATAGCGAGACATTTATCTATATAATGTCGACAAATATGGTTTTATTTAATTATAAACCTTAATAAAGACGTAATGTTGGGAAATGTTATTTTGAGAAGACGGTATGATAAAGACGTAATGTTTTGGATACATTGATTAAACGAACGCGTCATTTATAAAATACTACAATAGTATGCCTTATAAGAAGTACTTTCTTATAAACTTGTATAATTACGAGTGACGATTGTGAAACCTTTATTAATTAAGCAATATGGAAACTTATCTTTAATTACAAACATGTACGTTTGGGATTATGGTAAAATAATCAAAAGTTAACCTATTTATGTGTCATAAATAGATGTCTTCATTTCCTAGTATTTGACTAGCTTGAGTATTGTCAGTATTTCTTGACTTTGTCAATGTCTTTTCCTTTTTGGCGTGCGTTATAATTAGTATGTCTCAACTATGTCGACGTCTTCTTCCCTTTCACGTGAGTTGTACGTCGCGTCTATGTTCCTTACCACCACACGAAACGTTAAAACTAAACTTTTAAGATATTGATAATGGACTTTTGAAAGTAACGATACGAATAATCCATGAAAACTACGACACATTACTTTCTATCGACTTCTTTATCATGTGAGCCGTATCTTAACCGTATACGCATTAGGTTGCGTCATTTCTATTCTATCGTACTCGTCGTACCTTCTTCTGGATGACGTGGAGATTAGCTTTAGATGCCAGTCGTGTCAATAGTGAATAGTGCATTACTGTGGCTAAGGTGAGTTTCATAGCCCCTCTTTCCAAAGGTTTTCATAACCATTTTGGGGGATAATACATAGTGCTTTTAACGAACCACAACTGGATATGTGAACATTATTTGAGAATGATTGTTGTTGGTATATTTGATTTACGGATTGTGATCTCATGTGTTTATGTGAATACAAAATATTTCTTGGACCTGTCACTACTCTTTTGAATTGCTAATGTGCTGACTAGGAAAGGCTAGACATGCGACAGTTGTTGACTTAGACTAGGGTAGAATTCCTATGCTATAACGTGATGCCTAGCTAAGAATAAACATCTGTATCCGACCTAGACCAGGGTAGCAGGTGCTCTAGGCCTTGCTACGACCGTGCTGGCTAGATTCGCTTGGGGCCCCGCTGAGATCTCGATTTTGTTGTGGATTATTGATTGGATTGATTATTGATTGGATTGATTGTTGATTGGTATGTTTATTATATGTCTGCCGTAGTCGCACATAGCAATTAAACTCTATCAGGTCCATTATTACTTTTGTAACTAAACTCTATGAACTCACCAGCGAAAACTGACTCGTTTTAGCATGTGTTCTCAGGTTTAAGGCGATAGATCACTGTTGGAAGACGCTTGGCAAGGGGCATGGTTGTAGGCGACTCTGATGAATAGTCGAGACCGCTTTAAACATCTTTTGGGCCTATTTCCGCACTACTTTCATTAATGTAAACTTAATGTTTTTAAATAATAAATTTTAATCTAAATGAATGGAATAAAAACCATTTTTTGTACCTTATGTTGTGATACCAAGATAGTAGCACCCAAACGTTCGTATGCTTCTGTTGGACCATATTTTAAGGGTTTTACAGATTGGTATCAGAGCCAAGGTTATAGAGAACTGGGTATATTTTCATAACCTAGACTATAACCACTTTTTTAAAAACTAAACTCTATGACCGCCACGTGCCTGCCTGCCAAGCTGAAGCCTCGCGTATGACTTGTTTAAGGATGTAGATGATTGAGAACACATTAGACGAATTGATTGATGAGATGTTTATGGCTAATTTGATGAATTGTTTGATGGGACACTTATCGAATGTGTACCCCGCTAGTAGACGATTTAAGTCCGCCTATCTTAGTAGTTCACTATAAGCATGTCCTCATGCTTATGCACATACTATGAGCATGTCCTCATGCTTATACACGCACAGAAAGCATGTCCTCATGCTTACACACGCACTATGCCTTTCACGAAGTTACGCAATTTCCTTGCGTAATCTCAACACTCGATTTAGAGCTTGCACGCTAGTAGTAGTCGTTGGAATGATTTGGGATGTAGAGGACATGGTGCTAGTATAACTAAGTCAGGGAGTCACGAACGAGACCTTTTGTTTCGTGAATGTGAGTTTCATGGTTGGGTTTTGATGAACACGGGTCTAAAACGGGTTTAAAACTAATAAAACATGTAAACTAGTGTGTTGGTATCGTGTGTTGTGTCATGTTCATGTTTTTTTGCATTTTTAACATTTTTATGTGTTCTTGGTTATAACTAGTTGATGGGTTATAATGGTTTTGATGATATCGAAGGGTACATAGTCTCGTGTCACAATTTTGGGTCGAGACTTTCGTAAACCGTTGTTTTGTTCTTAAGTATTGTCAAACAAGTGGTAGTCGGTTTTGAATAATAATGGATTCATGTCCGCTAGTGTTATAATAATATATGGAACCAGTAAGTGTTTTCAGATAATAAGTTGGACTAACGTGTAATTAATTGGTTAACGGTGAATCATTGGTACGTATCGGTTATTTGGAATTGGACGATATTTTAATCAATAGCCTTTATTGGATAACAAATTGATTGTGGTGATTTGGGTAATTAGTAAGTTATTAACAAACATTAGTTTTGATCAATGTTGCAAAAATCGTGAATCGGTAGTCCGGCGGTCGACCACCCGGCAGCGAATAATCGGTCAAGGCGGATTAATCGGTGATTAATCGGATTGGCATTTCCTGCAAGTTTTGGGTATTTCTGGAGACCAAACTAAAGATCTTAACTGATTCCAAGCCTACTATGTTTCCAAACCTCAATAAAAGGCTCTAATTCTGATTATGAGGCCCATTGTGCGATATAAGTGAAATAAACGATCCCCATTGTGCGTCATAAGTGAAATTATTATTTTTTTAAAGTTGACTGATTCAGTCAATTTTTGACCGATTCGGCCGATTTTTGGCCGATTTTTTTACCTGACAGATTTTTTGACCAATTTTCAAAATTCTACAAGGTGTATGGCCGAGTACCGATTAATCGGCCAATTTTTGCAACACTGGTTTTGATACTCGCTCGGTTATGTTATGGAATTGAAAGAGCTATACGGGAGTATTTCGATGGAGATGGGAAGGTGGAACGAGCCACATAGACCACTAGGGTCCATATTGGTGGCGTTGGGTATGTGAACAAGACCCTCATGGACCATGGGTCCGGGTCGGGTCGTTGTGGTAACATATTGGTTGTTGTCGTTGAAGTTTGGATGAGACGCGGGGAGCCGAAGAGCTTCTAGATCTTGTTTGGTTCACGTGGTCTTAACCGGGACCATGTCAAGACCATTAGGGTCGTGACATTGATTACGGGTATGTTTGGTAGTTTGTTTGGATGGCGAGGTTGATATGAGAGTGTTTGAAGGATTGATTGGAGTTGTGGAGTTGTTTATTTTGGACTTAAGAATATATATGTCAACTTTGCGCAACGTCGGTGTTATCGTGACTTTCTAGTCTCGTTTGACCCCGACAATGCCGTAACATGGACTTTAGTATTTATTGGACAATATGATGTGTAAAAGCCGAGAGTCATGACTTGGATTTGTGAACTCGAAACGGATAATGACTCGAAACTTATATTGAAACTTGACGTAATATATGTATAAACAAGTAAATAAAACTAGAAAATATAGATAATACATGGTTTTTGTACTAAACATTCGATAACAAGACTCGCCTTGTTATTCGACATTTTAAAATGGAACTAACATCTAAAAAAATAGAAATTTTTTGTAATTAATGAGTTATTAAATGTTTCGAGGGCACATTTATCGAAATGTGCCATTTATGAGTATTTAATACCATTTATGTGTTGTGCGTGGGTTACGGATGACCTAACATTAATAGCGTCAATCCACGTGGATAGCGGAATTATTAGGTTGACGAATCTAATAAGTGCCCATTATGTACGTAGGATAACGTTATTAATGGGTGAATTATCTTTATGACTCGTTAGGATGTGACTGGTTTTTGGGATAATAAGCGACATGGATAAATGGTTGAGTTTATCGAGTTGACGAATTCGATAAGATCTAACTATTTATTTCGAAACTTATTAAACTATAAAGCTTATCACTTAGATGTCTCATTGCGTCATTATGAGTCGCATTGTGGTCATTTGAGTGCATTCATGGTGTCTTGTCGAGTCGATACCACACACACGATGATACCTAACGCTAGTAACTAAATGGTGCAACGAGATATTTTTGAAGTAAGAAAAGGAACACATTTGGGGTAGATAATATTGAAGTTTGAAATATATATTAAGAATTGGTTTATATTATTAGGTTGTGCCGAGTCGATAGTTGCTGAGCCAAGTTAGCTTTTACCTGCGTCGCTAGTGATTGTTTGTGCTTTGCTTGGTTGATCAAAATTCATCGAACCTCGAGTGAATATATACTGATCACCTATATTCAGCCAGGACATGGACTGATCACCTATGTCTGACCCAGAGGTGAATTTTGCGATACAGGGAGTAGTTATAACAGAATTATGTCCGGGATAAAGTTTGGTTTTAAGAATGATGAGCTTTAGGAGAATACACACACACTCACTGAATATCACGAAAGCCTGCACTCACACACGACACACTGGCATCGCAGCACCTCTCGAACCGTAGTGTTTCTGACACCGATATGCGTTTCCATTTATATGGAATTCCTGTTTGTCGCCGTCGAGCGTAGTTCACCGTAAGTCCGGTTAGACCCGATTGGCACTGTTTACATCCGATTTGCTTATCGACATAAGCCTCGTGGATCTCACTAGAGCGTTTGGAATTGTTTTGGACTATTTTTGGATTTGGTTTTGATTTTGGTTTTTGGGTTTTCGATTTTGCGATTTTGGACCTCGTTCCGAGTTGTTAACTCATCATTTGACTTCGAATCATCATTTGGCCTCGAATTATTATTCGGCTCTGTTTCGTTGATAACCTTGTTAAAACCATCATTCGGCCCCGAATCGTCATTCGACCGCATTTCATTAGTAATCTTGTTGGAATTATCATTCCGCAACATTTCATTAGTAATCTTGTTGGAATCATCATGCCGCAACATTTCGTTAGTAATCTTGTTGGAATTATCATTCCGCACCATTTCGTTAGTGATCTTGTTGGATTTGTCATTTAGTCTCGCTTCGTTGGTAATCATGTTACTGACACTTCTACCTCAAGCCTCATCTCGAATCGATTGTTGTTAAACCTTCCGAAACATTACCACTCACTCGATGTTGATTCAAACGACGTTATCTAGTTTACGTTGTTCATTTTCTAAACCGATAATGTTTTGTCACCGTTGCTTTGTCAACAGCTTTCAGTTAAGGTAGTACCTTACGTGCTGTGGGTGTTGTATCTCATCATTTAGTTAGGTATCCCCGTCGATAACGTTCTAACGACCTGTTTTATTAAAGTTGTTCTCTAAGGTTATCATGCTGATGTTATCCCATCAACGTTGCTCTAACAACGATGAACTCTTGACGTTGCTCTATCAATGATAGTCTGCTGACGTTATGCTACCAATCTCTGTACTACCTACGCTGTCCCATCGGTGTGGTACCTTACACTTCATCGATGCGAACTTCTCTAGTATACCTACTTAGAGCCATTGACGTTCACTCGTGTTTAGGATTTGAATTGATATTGATTAGTAGTCGAACTTCTTTTAGGAATTAGGACTTTGGATTCGAATATTGTACCTTTCTGTGTTAGGTATTAAGTGCATTAGTGAGTCAATCGACTGATTGACGTTAGTAATCAATACTCTCCTTCGGAGTAGTACTTTTCGCCTCTAACCTAGATATTGTGCTAAGTAAACCGACCAATTGCTGGTAGCAATCAACACTTTCTAACAGAGTCGTACTCTGAACTTCCTAAGCTTCTCGTCCAGTAGATATTCCGTGCTCAACGGGAATCTTGAAATCCTAAGGAGTAACCTGAACTGCGTTCCTTGGGACAACCACCTAATCGTTCTCTCGTCCTTCGAGAAACACCTGCTATCCTTTCGGTCTTCTTACCGAATGATAAGCTACGCCGTAGACGAAACCTTGGAAGTAGATCCCGCGCCTTTACCCGAGTAGTTGTTGGTAGTCCTACCTAACCTGTTCACCTCCCGCTATTCAGCAAGATGGAAAGTATGGACGACCTTGCTGGTCCCCCCTCATATAGTTATAGCAGTACTATAGAACCCCTCTATCTTCTTTTAAGGAGGTGCGAGAGTACTCATTTCTCTCCCTATGATAGAGTGGCTTCACTCTTATGAGCTAGTCCTCACTTTCGAACTCTAGCTCCTTACCTTCTTTCCACTATGGAACTCCAATTGAAAAGGGGAATCACCCTTGGTCTATTTTCTCTATCTAAGATTTATGTTGTTCATACACATCTGATACTTCTTCCTCAACCCTCAACTTCTTCCAATCCTCTTTAAGGAGGAAGTGCGATCGGAAGGTCTAAGCTAATAAATAGATTTCTTCACACGTAAAGGAAACCGTGTGCATTAGGAAGTGCTGATTTCTAACCTTTTTGGATCGTGGCAATCGCCACACACCCATACTTCGTATATCACTTCCTAGAGCCGAGATAACAAATCTGAGTATGCTTACAGTGTATCATCTCCAGACTGATGGCCGAAGTGAAGAAACTACCCGAGCGTTAGTAAACACGTCGCATGTTCATCAAGTTTAGCAATGCTTGGGATAGACACCTTCCGTTGGCCAAATTCTCTGATAGACATCTCTCGAGTCAGGCAATGGTTGGGATAGACACCTTCTGTTGGCCAAATTCTCCTATAGCCTTGCCTAACACCTTAGTACCTCAAAGGCACCGTAAGAGACCCTATATGGTCGTAAGTGCCGATCTCGATTGCTGGGTAGAAATGGAAATACCCAACTTACCGACCCCGAACCTATTCGACGAACTCCCAAGGAAACCGTTCTAAAGCTGAGATGGATATGCAAGCTACTCGCAAACCGTTAAGAGACATAGACAACGTAAATCTCTTGAATCCTCAGAGATAACCTAGATTAAGCTTAAGGATCCACCATGAGATTGTGTGAAGCGTGTAGTAATTGTGAAAGCTTAATCCTCACTATATTGATCTTTCAAATTCCTTGATGGATTTAGACCAGTAGCTCAAGAGCCTTGAGCTACCGTCAAGACTCAGTAGTACTCTCGACATTTCGTGCGTAATAGGAAGAAAATACTCGCCAATGAGGCAGTTGTTATCCCTCTAGGAAATCCAAACCTTGAACGTTTAAACTTTGATTGACCTATCAAAATCGTAGACCATGAAATCGAGCGACTTTAGTAAAGTCGCATCCCTATCTTCGAAGTTCGTAGAAACTCGCAGTAAGATCCTGAATTTACGTAGGGAACATGAAGATAAATCCTCGTGAGTATGCACTCACCCCTTTTAGAACTTAGTGAGTAACTTGAATTGAATCGCAAGGACGCGATTCCTTTAAGGAGGTGAGGCTGTGACAACTCGTAATTTCCTCGATGCGTTATAAATGGAGAAACGACGATTAGAGTGATCGTTCCCTCTAAATTGAGTTACGATACGTATTTATAGTCATTTTTTATCGGAAATAATATTCTAAGAACGTTGGCGTAATTCCCGAGTCACGAATCCTTTGTTTGCTAGTCTAAACGAGTCCCGAACTTAATATTACGAAAGTTTTGGAAAGTTACATCTATGGTCCTTGTGATACTTTACCCGCCACCCTCCTTCTTTGGACTAATTACACCATTGGTCCCCTTGGTGGTATATATACCCCATACCTCACACTTTCTCTCATTTCCACCACTCACTTTCTCTCTCTAATAAACACACACAAACATCTCTCTCCTACTTCTCTCTAGAAATCCGGCTACCACCCTCCTAGGGTTCCGGCGCCGTCGCCGAATTCCGGCCACATCCAATATTAACACTGCCTATCCCATATGATAGATCGGGCCTTTGTGGTCACGATTCCGTGCCACACGCGCCATGAAACCATACCATGCTCCCTAGATCTACGATTTTAGTTTTGGACTTTTAGGGTTTTGAAGTTAACAAGTAAATAAAGGGTTGAACGCTTTGGTCATGGTTTGTTTTGGGTTTAAGGGTACGTTTGTGATATACCGTGTCACACCCCCAAATTACCTGTTTTGCAGCGGAATGGAATGCCTGGGGGATGACTGTCATAGCATCAAAGTTACAGTTATATTGAACAACCGAAAGTGTCATTTTAAAAATATCGTTTGATTAAGTAAAATAGTCAGAGTTTACAAAACATAGTTCCCGAAAGATTTCCAATGTACCAAAATGAGTTTGTTACAATCAAACGATAGTTAAGTGCATAAAATATATGTGAGACGCGTCGACATCGCGACTCTATGATAAGTCCACATGCATGCCATGAAGTGAATGCCTTTGATACCTGAGATAAAACATGCTAAAAGTGTCAACACAATGGTTGAGTGAGTTCATAGAGTTTGTTTAACATGTAAAACATTTTAAGAACGTTCATGCATCAAAGGCAAAGTTCTTGGTCATTTAGAATAGCCCACATAGCAAAGGCATTGTAAATCCACTCAGTTCCAAGTTCCGCCCATACAAAACTTGCAACCTGTGTGTTCACAACCCACTGCCAAAAGTAGTAAGTATAGTAGTCAAGTACACGTTATCATAATAGTTCACAAAACAAAGGCATTGTAAATCCACTCAGTTCCAAGTTCCGCCCATACAAAACTTGCAACCTGTGTGTTCACAACCCATTGCACCAAATTTAGTGTGTCTAGTGGTCAAGTGTACACTGTCATAATAGTTCACAATATAGCACTACGTATATAATAATGTATGCCAGGAAAAGCCCCTAGAATAAATAATATGCGTTCCGTAACATAGTGAACGAGAGGTTGGCCGACCTCTAATAGCGCTATCCATACTACTTAGTGATAGGAGACTAACAATGCGAATGGGAGAATTTGCACTGCTCCGAACATGGGAGAATTTGCACTGCTCCGTACAAGGGAGACTTAGTATTGCTCCGTTCACATAGGGAGACTTTATAGTGATGCTCCGAACATAGGAGACTTTATAGTGATGCTCCGATCATGGGAGAATTTATAGTGATGCTCCGATCATGGGAGACTTTAGGTCAAGGTCATAGCACGTACGGTTCAATAAGTTCAAACAAGTCATAAGTTCGTATTTAGGTTCAAGGGTTCCATTCAAAAGTTCGTAATTAAGTTCAAGTGTTCCATTCAAAAGTTCGTAATTAAGTTCAAGAGTTTAAGTCGAGTTCAAAAGTTCAAAACAGTCAAAGAGCTCAAAACATATCAAAAGGTTCAAAATCGTCAAAGGGTTCAATATTATGTCAAACAAGTTCAAAATAGTCAAAGGGTTCAATATAAAGTCAAACAAGTTCAAAATAGTCAAAAGGTTCAATATTAAGTTAAAAGAGATTAGTTATATGTCAAAATGTTTTAAATCAAGTTAAAATAGATTAATTATACGTCAAAATATTTTGAATCAAGTTAAAAGAGATTAATCATATGTCAAAAGAATTAAATCAAGTTAAAAGAGATTAATTGTATGTCAAAAGAATTAAATCAAGTTAAAAGAGATTAATTGTATGTCAAAAGAATTAAATCAAGTTAAAATGTTCAAATCTATACCAATATATTCCTATCAAGTTAAAAGAGTTCAAATATATAGTTCGAAGGGCTCAAAATCAAGGAAAGTGGTTCAAATAATAGTGTTCATAACATAGTGATCAATTTAGTTCGGGCACAATCTACTTACTAGCATAAGTAGTGAAACAACAGTTATTTAAGTTCATATAAGGGTAAAGTAAAAGCAAGTAGTTGAGCATGTATCTCCCCCGAAGAGTTTATAAAACAATTAAACGAGTAAAAGTGGGGCTACGAACTCACCTTAATAAATGTGATAACCAATATATAACGAATCGATGGATAAGCCGAGAAACCTCTACGCGCAACCTAGAATATGTGTTGTGTCTTAGATTCTAAAATAACGATGTGAATGTATAAACATGCCTTATATAGTTATTACATCAATTATGCTTGGATACTTAACATTTATGAAGTCGTATAAGTGTTTACGTTTCTTATATTTAAGTTTTTCCCGTCTAAATCTACCCGTTACTTCTAAACCGTAAATGATCAAGACTTGATTTTTATGTCTTCGGAAAGGTAATTGATAGTACTAAACAGATTAGTGGGCCCTACTGCCCCAGAAATTATTTAACTAATGTGAAATTACAAATTTACCCTTGGACGTACTAGTTATTTCAATCAGCAGCAAACTGTTTCACGGTTTTGGTCATAAGTCGAGTTCTACAACTCCGTTTAATGCACGGCCAGGGGCCACGTTCAAGTTAGGGTGTTAGGTACAACTTTTATTCTTTGACCAACAAGGGGTTATATGCAAGTTTTATGAGTTTTAGCCGTTTAAATACTGTTACTCAGTTTTGGACACGTTTAGCCGTTTTGGCTCTAGTTTATTCATCGGGATGAGTTACGGCATGAGCCACCCGGAGAAACGACCACAAGACATCGATCTAACTGCCTATGTTTTCACTTAAGTTTATCAGACCACGGATATTTCCCAGTAATTACGTTTACAGCCCCTGTTCAGTTTCTGTGTTGCAAACCTAGTCCTTTCGACGGTTTCTAGTGTTTTAATCCATTTATCCAAGCACAATCAAGTATAATAAGCATATAGAACATATTAGATATATGAAATACTAGTATTTACTGAAATCAAAGGTAAGTATAGTAGTTTGCTTACAAGCCTTGTGATGAAACAAATCAAGAACCAAGAACTAGGACACTAAAACCTAAACCCCTTTCAATATGAACCCGAGCTTCCAAATCTCTTCACCACCTTTCAAACCCTTTTTAAACACTTGATAATCTTTGTAAAAACCTCCTAACCTCAGCCCCTATCACTCTTGAGTAGCTCCTAATCCAACCATGGAATCATAAAATAAACTTAAGATTCATGTAGAGATTACTAAGGGCTTCAACTTTGGTATATAACTTATTGTATGAAGATCAAGTATGGAAGGTGATGATGAATGGATGGAATTCGGTTATGGAGAGGAAAATGGAAGAGATGAGAGTGTTTGAATGATTTTCTAGTTGATTATAATAAATGTGTAAGAAGTATCAAATTTGTATATGACTTTGTATGACTTACTAGCTAAGTATAACACATGTAATGATCAAAACTCATCGAGGCTTTATCTCAAGCCAACTAGGCTTTTAACTAGACATGAATTTCGTCCATGGTCTTATCTAGGATGACTATATGATGTTTTGATGTTATTTTGGGTTTACGGGGTGTCGTTTGGTCCCGGTAATCGCTAACTGTAAGCCGTTTAAGTCATAAAACTTAAAACCAGGTATCTTAAAAATATGAAACTTGCAAAAATGATTAAACTTATCATTAGACTCCATAATAGAATATAAAATGAGTGTTGAGTTCCATCAGGTTGCTTAAACGCTGTTTAAAGCTGTAAACGCGGGTAAAAAAACGCGTATTTCGCGTAAAACGCAGAACTGGAAAACGTAAAATTCCAAAACTTATGAAAATGTCACGGAAGGTGAAAAACTTATATTTCTCTTGTTTGTAATGTTTTCGGACATATCGGGATGCCTAAAGGTCGTTTAAACTTAAACATAAATCTCAGACACGGTTTCGTGAAATTTGCAAAAATGACCCGATGAGTGTCAAATTCTTAGGTTATCACTAAAATAGGTTAACTTACGAGAATGTGAAATAAAAATTTCGAAAATGGATAGTAAAAGTGAATAGTAAAATTTTAAAATAACTTCTCAAAGTCGCAAACTAACTTCAAAAATGATGAATAGTAACCGATGAATAGTAAATTCCCAGAGATGAATAGTAAAAAATTTTAAAGTTTGCAAAATGACTGGAATTTAAGAATTGTGACATACCGCCGCTGCCTCCATGGTCACATCCAACACAGCCGCCACGGCTGTGGTCACCGTCGCACTCTCTCTCTCGTCTCTATATTCTTTCTTGTCGTTCCGTGGGTAAGCCGTCACCCACAACCCGTTGATATTGTCTAATTTCTGTGTATACCGATTATATGTTTTATTTATTTATTTGTGTATGGTCTTCGTTGATACAAACTAATAATAACGAGTATTTGGGTGATTGAATTAAAAATAAGGACTAAGAATGAGATTCGAACTCATGTTTTGATAAAGTTTCGTGTGGTAAAACCTAATACAAAGAGGTTTTGTTTGATCAGATGTATTTACCGGTCGGGTTTAGGGTTCAGTACGGATCGGGTCAGACCCGGTTGACCACGGGTCAACCTCAACAGTAGGTATTATTTTTGTGTGATGTTCATGGTCAATATGGCTTTGTCTGGGTCGAAACTGTGTACGGGTCAGATTTGAGTTGTCTATTATTGAGTTTTAATCATTTAAGTTTGGGTTACATGTTTAGTTGTGTCTCGGGTTAAACCTGGGTCGAATCCGGGAGTATGTCACACGAGTTGTTGGGATTAAAACAATTATTGGTTATTAATTAGTATAGATGGTAATAAAATGGTCACGGTTTAGTTTTGATTACGAGTTGATGGTAAATGGTACCACGGGTTTAAAAGTAACTTTGAAACATTTTGTAATAGTGTTGTGGTAAATACGTCGAATTAAAATATACTAAGGATATATGATATGAGTTAAAATTAGTTACGGATACAATTCGATAAGACACGATAATAGTTTATAATTTGTAAATAGTTGTTAATATGAATTAACGATTACTAATAAGGAAATGGTTAATGATATATGCCGACGGATAAACTTGTAATATATATAATTAATGACGTGATATGATAACGAATGAATTATACAACTATAGCGGAATAAAACTATCGGGATATACGATATAAGACTTGATCGGATAACGAATAAGTTATTTATAAAACGGGACGATAAACGTTAAGAACAAATTATGTAATTAATAATCGATATCGGATATGACGTATACGTTATAACTTATGAGGGTCAATTACGTTTTATAAATTAGAGTAACATTTGATACACAAATTATATTAGTTATAAGTCGGACTTCATTAAACATTTTAAATTTACCAAGTACAATATATTGGACTCGGAAACGAGTTTAATATATTTGTTTCGCGATATGCCTAAGTATTATATTTTCACATTTTTACTAATAGCGAGACATTTATCTATATAATGTCGACAAATATGGTTTTATTTAATTATAAACCTTTATCAACTACGATAATAACTTGTGTTTTATATAAACAAGTAAAATTTAATAAACTTGTTGGGAAATGTTATTTTGAGAAGACGGTATGATAAAGACGTAATGTTTTGGAAACATTGAATAAACGAATGCGTCATTTATAAAATACTACAATAGTATGCCTTATAAGAAGTACTTTCTTATAAAGTCGTATAATTACGAGTAACGATTGTGAAACCTTTATTTATTAAGAAATATGGAAAATTATCTTTAATTACAAACATGTACATTTGGGATTATGGGGAACTTATCAAAAGTTAACCTATTTATGTGTCATAAATAGATGTCGTCATTTCCTAGTCTTTGACTAGCTTGAGTATTGTCAGTATTTCTTGACTTTGTCAATGTCTTTTCCTTTTTGGCGTGCGTTATAATTAGTATGTCTCAACTATGTCGACGTCTTCTTCCCTTTCGCGTGAGTTGTACGTAGCGTCTATGTTCCTTACCACCACACGAAATGTTAAAACTAAACTTTTGAGATATTGATAATGAACTTTTGAAAGTAATGATACAAATAATCCACGAAAACTACGACACATTTCTTTCTATTGACTTCTGTATCATATGAGCCATATCTTAAGAATATCGTATATGCATTAGGTTGCGTCATTTCTATTCTATCATATTCGTCGTACCTTCTTCTGGATGCCGTGGAGATTAGCTTTAGATGCCAGTCGTGTCAATAGTGAATAGTGCATTATTGTGGCTAAGGTGAGTTTCATAGCCCCTCTTTCTAAAGGTTTTCATAACTATTTTGGGGGAGAATACATACTGCTTTTAACGAACCATAACTGGATATGTGAACAATATTTGAGAACGACTGTTGTTGGTATATTTGATTTATGGATTGTGATCTCAAATTTTAATGTGAATACAAACTATTTCTTGGACCTGTCACTGCTCTTTTGAATTGCTAATGTGCTGACTAGGAAAGGCTAGACATGCGACAGTAGTTGACTTAGACTAGGGTAGCATTCCTATGCTATAACGCGATGCCTAGCTAAGAATAGACATCTGTATCCGACCCAGACCAGGGTAGCAGGTGTTCTAGGCCTTGCTATGACCGTGCTGGCTAGAGTCGCTTGGGGCTCCGTTGAGATCTCGATTGTGTTGTGGATTATTGATTGGATTGATTGTTGATCGGTATGTTTATTATATGTTTGCCGTAGTCGCACATAGCAATTAAACTCTATCAGGTCCACTATTACTTTTGTAACTAAACTATATGAACTCACCAGCGTAAGCTGACTCATTTTAGCATGTGTTCTCAGGTTTAAGGCGATAGATCACTATTGGAAGACGCTTGGCAAGGGGCATGGTCGTAGGCGACTCTGATGAATAATCGGGACCGCTTTAAACATCTTTTGGGCCTATTTCCGCACTACTTTTATTAATGTAAACTGTGACAACTGGCAATTAGGGAGTCTATTTTAGGTAACCGCATTACGCTAAACTAAACCGAGTATTTGCCTTTAGAGCTATTTTAATCGACCATGACTTGATTTGATATCGTTTATTGATGTTTATGATTTATTTTATTATCGTATGAGTTATCGTGTGAGTTTTAACTCGTTTTGTAAGGCACTATTCGATTCGGCACAATAAAATCCTAAAACAAGAAATAACGTAACTTTTAAACCGTAACTCGAAACTTGATAAATAAATAGTCAAAACTCGTGAAAATACATAAATAAAAACAATAGAAAGTCGAAGGAACGCGTGGGACACTCGTAGGACAATATATGAGCTCGGGAATGGGCAAACGGGATAGTTTATGAAAAATTACGGCTTCGACCCCCTATTTCTACCCTTGCCGGCACCCCCTCCCTTCCCCACCATTTTTATTTTAGTCCCTAACACTAAATATAAATACCCCTCCCTACCTCATATCTCTCTTTTATTTCTCTCACTAAAAACACATACACTCATCTCTTTCTCTCTCTTTAAAAACCCTAACCCTAAAACCACCACCGCCGGCCACTGTTCCAGCCACCTCTGGCCACACGGTGGCACGTGACCACCCACCACCACCACCATTTTGTAGATCTCTCTTTCCTCTTTCCATCCATATACAGAACGCCTATAGAAGCCTTCATTAACACCTCCAAATCTCACAAAAACTATTCTTGATTCTAGGGTTTTCAATAAATCTTGTAGATCGAGTTTGGAAAATGTAAATGGAATGTGGGTCAAGCTCGTTTAAGCCATGAGAAGCCACGTATGGGTCCTTTATGGCTCGTACATGGCTCGAATTTGATGGGTTTTGTGTGAAACTTGGGTCTAAAACTAATTTACAACTAATAAAACATGTAGCTAGTGATTTGGTATCGTGTGTTGTATCATATTGTTGTGTTTTTGCATTTTAGACATAGTCTCATGTGATGGGTTTAGATTAGTTGATGGGTTTGATGATTGGATATTGTTTGGAGGTTGATTGATTGTGTTTGGTTGTAGTAGAAGCCATTTGGGAGTGTTTGGATGAGACGCGTGGAGCCGAAAAGCTTCTAGAGCTTGTTTGGTTCACGTGGTCTTAACCGTGACCGTGTCATGACCATTAGGGTCTTAACATTGGTTTCGGGTATATTTGGTAGATTGTTTGGATCGTGAGATTGATATGGGTTAATTTGAGACTGAGTTGCGCTATTGTGATTATTTACTTGGACTTATACTATAAATTGTCAAGTTTAGCAACGTCGGTGTTACTTTGACTTTTTAATCATAGTTGACCCCGAAAACACCATAACATGGAGTTTAGTATATTTTGGACTATAGATTGATTAAAAGTCGAGAATTCATGACTCATGCTTGTGGACTTGAAACGAATAACGATATGAAACTAATATTGAAATTGATGTAATATATATATATATATATATATATATATATATATATATATATATATATAGGATAAAGATCAAATAAAAAGACAAATATCCGTAAAAAGATAAAAAGATTTTTTTTTCAAAAAAAGTTCACAAAAAATTCCCAAAAAATCCCACAAGATCGGGTATGATGGTGCATGAAAAAGTTGTGAAAAACTTTTTTCTAAAAGTGGATGTTTTTTCCGAAAAAAAATTATGAATATATACGTTTGCGCATTAAATCTTTTTTTTGTGCATCAAAAATTGGTTTTTGCACCCAACTTCTTTTGACTTTTTTCATCAAAATAACATTGCGCATCAAACTAAAACAAGTTAAAAATTTTGTGCATCAAAATTTTTTTGCGCATCAAAATTCGTTTTTTGTGCATTAAAAAAAACGTATCAAAACTCAAAATTATAAAAAGTGTTTTCACAAAAGTTTTATGCACCAACATACCCGATCTTGTGGGATTTTTTGGGAATTTTTCGTGAACTTTTTTTGAAAAAAAAATCTTTTTATTCTTTTTACGGATATTTGTCTTTTTATTTTAACTTCACCCTATATATATATATATATATATATATATATATATAGATATATATAAAAACATGATTAATAAATGGTGAAACATAAATAATAAATGGTTTTTATACCAAAACTATCGATAACAAGGCTTATCTTGTTATTCGCTATTTTTAAATAGGAATTAACAATTAAATCGGAAATGTTTTCTAATTAAAGAGTATTTAATGTTTCGAGTGCACGTTTATCGAAATGTTCCATTTATGAGCATTTAATACTATTTTTGAGTATTTAATTTATTTACGTTGTGTGCATGGGTTACGGATGACCTAACATTAATAGCGTCGATCCACGTGGATAGCGGACTTATTAGGTTGACGAATATAATAAGAGCCCGCTAGGTACGTTGGATAACGTTATTAATGGGTTAATCATTCTTATGACTCGATAGGATGCGACCGGTTTATGGGATAATAAGAACACGAATAAATGATTGATTTTATCGAGTTGACGAATTCGATAAGGTCTACTATTTATTCCGAAACTTATTGGACTATGGAGCTTATCGCTTAGATGTCTCATTGTGTTGCATTGAGTCACATTGTGTTTGTTTGAGTGCATTCATGATATCATGTTGAGTCGATACACACACACGACGATACCAAATGCTAGGACTAAACGGCGAAACAAGATATTTTTGGAGATAAAGAAAAAGGAATACATTGGGGTAGATAACGTTGATTTTGGGAAATATATATTAAAATTGGTTTATATTAATAGGTTGTGCCGAGTCGGTAGTTGCTGAGCCGTGTTAGCTGTTATCTTCTTGCTAGTGTTTGTTTGTGCGTTGCTTGCTTGAGGTGAGTTTCATAGCCCCACTTTTATCTATGTTTTTAACTAATTTGGGGTGAGAATCATGCTACTCTTTTTGGACCTTTTAAACTATTTTGATTTGCTTATGTGCTTGACTGTTTAGATAGATATGTGGTAGCTGTTGACTTAGTCTAGGGTAGCAATCTTAATTTCTATAACACTTGCCTAGCTAAGTATAGACTTCTACCTCGACCTAGTCCAGGGTTAGCAATCGTTCTAGATTTTGCTACGACTGCGCTGGCTAGTGTCGCTAGGGGCCCTACTATGACGTCGGATATGATATTGATGATATTGTTGATTGTGATATTGGTATGTGGTTGGTATGATGATGTGTATCTATCTTAGGTCTCGCATAGCAAATAAACTCCTACAGGTCCACTATTTAAACTTGAATTTAACCCTATGAACTCACCAGCGTTAGCTGACCTTTTAGCATATTTTTTTCAGGTATGTAAGTGATGTTTGGAGTGCGTGTTATGTGGAAGCTTGGCAAGGAGGCATGGTTGAAGGATCATAATCAAACTCTGATAATATTATGGGGACTTATTTTATAAATCTTTTTGGGTCTTTTATTTACATTTTGGGATTACTGTTTTGGATAATTAAATTTGGGATTGGTTTTTGAATGATAATATGACTATCTTGTTTGCTATACTTGTGTGCTGTGTCAATCCATGTAACGCCCCAAAAACTTGATTAAGTCTTCCGCTGTACCGAGATTTGGGGGTGTTACAGATTGGTATCAGATCCAAGGTTATAGAGAACTAAGTATCTAATAAAACCTAAACTATAACCACTTTTTAAGAAAAATTGATCCTCGACTGACGCATGCCTGCCTGCCAAGCCGAAGCTTCTTTATTTGATTATGTTATGAACTGCAATTTGATTTATGAGATATTATGAATTGTGAATTGATTATTTAAGATGTTATGTTTTGAGATATGATTATTGATTTTGGGTAAATGAGAATTGATTGTCGAGATATTATGAGCTTGATTATATGATTAATTTGATTTGGGATTATATGATGCGTGGATTATGTGATAGGACAGAACTTTCGTGTTTTATTTAAAGGCATATTTTGAGTAATGCGGTACCTCTATTTTAAAGCTTTCATTATGAGATATATATTGTTGGAATCACTCCTAAACCTTAATTCAAGTGTTAGTTTCTTATATGTAATAGGTAGCTTATTATGGCCTTTATGTTTGTTTAAGGTCAAGCTTATGTAGAAGGCCCATAAGCTTATGCCCATGTCCAATAAGGAAAAGGGAAGGAGTAGGAGTGTTGCCCTAGCTGCTTGCCTATAAATACTATGTAATAACCCTCACTTGAGGGTTGGTTGTTCAAGTTATTCCTTTCACTCATGCCCTACGCATAACCGTCTTACTATATCGTGTGTGTGTGTGTTTGGTTTATTGTTCAATCGCCTTTATCTCTTTCTATTAAGCTTGTGTTGTAAAACTAGTGACCTATCAGTGGTATCAATCGCCTACTAGTTGGGTGAATCGTTATTGCTTTTGAAGTGGGTTTTTGGTCCTACGCGTAAGGCTAACGTGATACTTTCGTTCGCTTAAAAACTCGTTTTTTACACTTTTTAATCCAAGATTCTTGTACTTTCAATGTTTTAAGGTGTTAAAATACTTTTTTTTGGCAAAAAGTTTCAAACTTTATGCGTGGATATACGTTTTTAAGCTAGTTTTTGTTCGAAGGGTTCGTCCTACGCGTAACTGTTTTAGGAGTTTTGGTTCATCAATTTTCACACTTTTGTGTTATTTTGGTGATATTGAAGCTATCTCATCACAAAAATCTGGTTTAGAAACATCTTTGGGCATAATCATTTTTACGAGTAAGATTACACGTATCAAAACCCTAATCTTACGCGTAACTTTATCCATGGCTTGATCTTCGTTCTCGTGGTTTACTCCGTGTTTTCTTGCTTGGATAAGCCTGAGAATACGTCGACTTTGGATATCTTTTGCACTGTGATAGTGTAAAAGATCATTTGGGCAAAACCCTAATCTTACGCATAAGCATAAAGCTTACGCGTAGAAATCCTACGCATAAGATTAATCTTACGCCTAAGCCTAGTCTTACGCATAAGGTAATCCTACGCCTAACTTTCTACGCCTAACTTTGTGTCTACGCCTAACTTTAGAGTCTTTTCCATACTTACGCGTAAGCTAAAACTACGCGTAACTCTCTTTGTTACGCGTAACTTTGGTGTTTCTACGCATAAGTTCTACTTGGTTTCTTGTGATTTCTACGCCTAAGGACACTTCATCAACAAAGGTTCATTCGACTACAAAGATCCATTTTTACCAACACAAGTTTTCAACATGTCACAACCACCATACTCTAACTATTTCCCTTACACTTATTCTCAACGACAACAACAACTAAGTCCACAACATCAACAATGGAATCAACAACAAGCAATTTATCAACAACAATTTAATCAACAACATACTCCACAACTTGGAGCAATTCCTCCACCACAAATGGTTCAAACACCGCCAAGTCTTCAAGTTCAACCCTACACTAATCACTTCAATCAACATCCATCAAGGAACACTATGAAGGAACCCACTTGGTTTGCAAAGATGTGTGAAGCTTTAAGCAGCCAACAATCAATTCATGAGGCTGGATCACTTGATAGACCTCCAATGCTCACTCCAGGAAACTACGATCAATGGGTGATAAGGTTCTTTAGGTTTTGTGATCTGAAGAAGCCACATGGAAAGTTCTTAAAGAAGGTTATCTCGGAAGGTCCATTTGAGATGCCTACTGTCATTATACCTGGAGATCCTAATGCAAATCCACCAAGAGATGAACAAACGAACATTGCTACTGTTGCAGATTTAAATCAAACAGAACTTCTACACTATGAAGCTGATGAGCTTGCAATGCAATATATCCTTTTAGGATTACCTAACCCAATTCTTCGAAGTGTTGATGCTCAAAAGACTGCAAAGGAAATGTGGGAACATATTCATCTTCTTATGGAAGGATCTGTACTCAATCAGGAGGATTTGGAATCCAAAATTTACTTGGCTTATGAACACTTCATGATTGAACCTGGAGAGACACTAGAGTCTTATCATCATCAATTTTCAGACATCATCAATGATTTGGATAAACACAACATCATCATGCCAAGAATTGCAGTGAATACTAAGTTCCTGAGTAGTCTTGGTCCTGAATGGGAGAAGTATGTCATTTTTCTCCGTCAAGCGAAGAATATGCATCATTCTACATATGGATTGTTGTACGATTACTTGAAGCCTCATGAAAAGGAAGTTGATCGGGAAAGGATTCTCCGTGCTCAAATTGCCCCACCTACACATCCGGAAAATCAACAACTTGCCTTATATGCTCAACAAAGTTATCCTCCTCAACAAGCAACTCAACCAATTGCCTCTGTCACACAAAACAATCATTCACAGCAACAATCTCAACAAAATCAACTGGTTCCATACAACAACAACAATGCTCAACCAATTGTCAGTGAAGCTAATGAGGACATCGATCTGTTCGAAGCATTGCAACAAGGATTTGTTATGATTGCTAATGCTTTTGGCCGTTATACCAACAAATCCAACAATCGTATTCGTTCCTCATCTAACACACGAAATCAGGCTGTTGTAAACAATGGACGAGTTGAATTTCAGAATTGTGGATATGGTCGTCAGATGGGCGGTGGTCAAGGGTTTAATGCTGTGGGTCGGAATAACAACATAGCTCCAGTGGTGGAACAGGGAAATGCTCAGAATGGGTTGAATGGTCTTCGATGCTATAACTGCAATGAGAAAGGACACCTGGCTAATGCATGCCCAAAGCCGAGGACTAGGGGCAGTGCTTATTTCAAAGATGCTATTCTTTTGGCTCTTAAGGATGAAGCTGGTGGATCTCTCACAGACAAAGAACAGAGTTTTATGGCAAATGCAGACTCAGATGATGATATGGAGGACTTGCAGGCCAATGCAACAGTTATGTTGATGGCTAATATGCATGAGTTACACATGAGTGACACAGGCCCAATGTATGACACTGATGGCTTGTCTCAGGTACCCGAACAAACCATACTTATCTCGGATCTAATATCTCCGCCAACATCTGAATCCGGCAAGGCTCAGAATGTTCAAAATGAGTTATTTACATCTCATTCCGACGATTTTCAAATAGACCCTGTAGTTACATTTGACGATCAAGATGACCTTATGGTTTCCTTTGATAATCAAATTGACTCCGTGGTTATACTTGAGGATCTAAATAATGATCATGCTGTGACTTCTGTTGAACAAGCCGAACTTTTGCCTCATCCAGATCTTGCTCTCTTACTTAAAGACCAGCAATCCCAAATTGAAGAATGTTGTGCATTAAATCAAACCTTAAAAAGTAAAAATGCACTGTTAACCAAAGATTTTGAATGTTTACAAAAGCAACTCAACTTTTTCAAAACTCAAGAAAAACGGGAAAAAGGTTTTGAAGCAGCCTTTACTAAATCTCATCAAAACAAAAAATATTTAGAGAGACAGATGCGTGATCTAGCCGCTTCGAAGAATGCTTTATTGTCTGAGATAGAACAACTGAAACATGAACATAAAAAGCAAATTAACGCTCTCACCTTGGAAAATCAAAAAGCTAAGGCTAAGTTGTTAAATTGTCAAAAACAGTTCTCTGCATACAAAAAGCATTCCTCGAAACGAATAGATGATCATCTTGAAGAAATTATCGGCTTGCAAAACAAACTTAAAGAGTTTAAAACTGTTGTTTACAAACATGGTGAGTCAGTAACTGCTATTGAAAATTTTACTTTAAAACCAAATCTAAATGGATATGGACCGAATCTTGCTGATTACAAACCTAAGCTATCAACCAAAACATTCAAACCAAATCCTGAAGTTTCCAGTGCAGAATATAAAATTGATAATTCTGTTATGAGTGTTGTTGAATATCATCGTCAAGAGGAATTAGATGCAGAAGACGAGAGTCGATCAAAATTAAAAACTGTTGTTTACAACAAACCTTTTAATTATTCAAAACCGGTCACTTTTGTCACACCAACGGATTCTTCTAACACACCAAGGGTTATCATCAAAACACCTGAGTCTTCTAATGTTAATCCCCAACCAGATTATGCACAAATTTATGGTCCTTTACCTTCCATCAGTGAAGTAAACTCAAAACCTAAAAATCGCAAAATTCTCAGATATTTTGACATTTTCATGGCTGACCTCAAAACTTTACAACATGAGATAGAATATCATTCTGAAATCAAAGTTCAACATTTTCAATCGCCTCTGGCGCGAGAACAAAGAGACATTTTTCAGAAAAATCTTTTACCAAATGTTAAGAATTTGAAAATTTGTGCATTGTCTTGGGAACGGGACTTTCATAAGGAACTTGGAGTAATGAAGGTCGTTTTCGAGAAAACAGAAACATCTATTTCTAATACTAAACGAAAAAAGAAAATGTTGAGAAAAGATGTTGATCGACTCTTGAAAGATGTTATCTGTGCTGATATCCATAATGTTGTGTTATTCAATTCTTTGCCACATGCATCTGATTATATCTCTGCTGATAATGTTGACTTTGTGGTAACTGTTGAGAATACTGATAATGTGCTTCAGATCGAGTCTTTAAAAGCTAAAAATGAACGACTACTTAACGAACTTTACAATGCAAAACGTCGTCTTAATTGGTGTGAAAAAGATATTCACAATCAACAACTTGGTTTTCAAAAGAAAATCGTTCAGTTGCGTGCAAAATCTTCTGATCCTAAACTTGAGCAACTGGATGATCAAAACGTGTCTTTGAAAAGTCAAATCTCTAAATATGAACAAGAACTTGTAAAAGTTAAACAGGAATATGGTGTCATATTTGATTTACTCAATAAGACTCGTCATGAAGCATCAAACGAACTTGATCACTATCTTGCTCACACTAGAGAAGTCATGAATTTTGCTGGTAATATTCGTTCCGAAAATCAAGATTTGATTCACACTATCTCTAAGTTAAGAGAAATGTTAGGAAAGTATGAACTACTTCCGCCTACCATCATTAAGAGATTAGCACCAGTAACACTTAGTTATCGTGAACCTAGAATACCTAATGCCAAATCACAAGTTGCTAACGTGCTTCCTTCTACTGAAACAGGAATAGTTGCGTCTTTTCCAAACGTCCACACTTCACAGCCTAGGAGCACTCAATCGAAGAATAGGAAGTTGCGACCTAAGAAAAGATCAATAAGGAATGCTAAAGTAGAAGAACACCCTAGGACTATGAATAAGACTCACGTTGCTTCCACTATAGATATTACGTCTGGCAAATGTAATAGAAATAGTGATGTAACGAATGCTAAACCTTTAAGTACTTTTGATATTCAGTCTGATGCACCTTGTGTTATTTGTCGTAAAAGTATGAATTCTGATTGTCATGACAAATGTCTTGCTAAAGCTATAATCTCTCGTTTACGGAATCCTAAGAATCGGCATACCTCTAGGCCCACTAATTATTCTAATTATGTGCTTGGTAGACTGCCTTCTTTAGATTTTAAGGCAAGCATTGATGTCCCTGTAGCTCCAGTTTCACCTCCTAAGAATGTAGTACCACCTAGTGCTTTCACAAAGACTAAAGCAAACAGTAGTTATAGATGGCAGAAATGGATATATAACACATTAGGATTTAAATGGATGCCTAAAGTTATTAATGTGTGTATGTCTACTATCACTGCTCCGGAACCCTCTAACATTTCGGGTTCCACATCTACTTTATTCCATCTGTGTCGTCTGTGTGTAATGCAGGTGATACAGATCATTCTCTGGATTGTTGATAGCGGATGTTCCCGACACATGACAGGCAACCTTAAACTGTTATCAAACTTTATTGCAAAGTTCATTGGCACTGTCAGATTCGGGAATGATCACTTCGCAGCTATCATGGGCTACGGAGACTATATCAATGGGAACATCGAAATTAGCAGGGTTTACTATGTGGAAGGCCTCGGTCACAATCTGTTTTCAGTAGGTCAGTTTTGTGATGGAGATTTGGAGGTTGCTTTCCGGGAGAAAACTTGTTTCATTCGTGATCTACAAGGAAATGACCTTATGTCTGGTTCGCGTAATTCTAGTCTTTACGCTATCTCTATGCAAGACATGGTTGCTTCATCTCCCATCTGCTTACTTTCAAAGGCAACATAAACAAAATCCTGGCTATGGCACCGTCGTCTCTCACATCTAAACTTTCAAACCATCACCAACCTTGCTCGACACAAACTAGTTGAAGGTCTCCCACGATTCCGGTATTCAAAAGATCACCTTTGCTCAGCCTGTGAACAAGGAAAAAGCACTCGTGCTCATTTTCCTTCAAAGGTGGAACACAGCTCTCAGCATGTGCTTCATCTTCTTCACATGGATTTATGTGGCCCGATGCGCGTGCAAACGATGAATGGAAAACGCTACATCTTAGTAATTGTTGATGACTACTCACGATGGACTTGGGTCTACTTTCTTCGAAGCAAAGACCAAGCTCCACAGATGATCATCACCTTTCTCACGAAAATACAGGTTCAGCTCCGAAACACCGTCAGACAAATAAGAACAGACAAAGGAACTGAATTTGTTAACCAAACCCTTCGTGAATTTTATGAGAAAGTGGGAATTCAGCATCAAACATCTATTGCACTTACACCAGAACAAAACGGAGTTGTTGAAAGACGAAACCGAACGTTAGTGGAAGCTGCAAGAACAATGTTAATCATTGCTAAACTTCCAGATTACTTGTGGGCAGAAGCTGTATCTACTGCATGCTATACTCAAAACCGTTCTATGATCACAAAACGCCACAACAAAACACCTTTCGAGCTTGTCCACAACCATAAACCGAATCTCAAACACTTTCATGTATTTGGATCCCTTTGCTATCCGAATAATGATCGTGATGATTTTGGAAAGCTCAAAGCCAAAGCTGACATTGGAGTCTTTATTGGATATTGTGAAAATTCTAAAGGTTACCGGATCTGGAATCGTCGTACAAAACAGGTGATGGAAACGATTCATGCTCATTTTGATGAACTTACGGAAATGGCTTCTGAGTATAACAGCTTAGAACCCGGTCACAACCGTTTAAACTTCCCTCAACCCCCATCATCAGCTGAACAAAGCCCCAAGCTTACTCGTCAACAAATGGAAAGGTTATTTGCTCCTCTATTCAGTGACGATATTGACGAACGTGCTCCAGGTGTATCCGTTGTTTCCGCTGCTCTACCTGATACACCTGCTACAACAACTACTGTTGAAGAAGCACCACCAGTTGACTCCACCACAACAGTTGAACAAACCGCTTCCAACAATGATGAACCGGCTGATGATATTCTTACTGAAGTACCTCCACCTGGAGATTTTGATCCAAATGCATTCTTTAACCCGTTTGCTAATGACACTGCTGCACCTGATGTCGCGGAATCATCAACAAACCATTTGAATCCTCAGAATCTGCACAATGTATACCAACATCAACCCTCTACACATCGATGGACAAAAGACCATCCTCTGGCAAATATTATTGGCAACCTGAATCAACCAGTCGTTACGAGACAACGTCTTCACACAGATGGTGAACATTGCATTTATGCACTCACTGTCTGCCAATCTGAGCCTAAAAATATTAAAGACGCAATGACAAAAGACAACTGGATTGAATCCATGCAAGAAGAACTTAACCAATTCAAACGTCTTGAAGTATGGGAACTGGTTGAAAGACCAACAGGGGTCTACGTCATTGGTCTCAAATGGATTTGGAAAAAGAAATTGGATGCTGAAGGGAACGTAATCTGAAACAAGTCACGTCTAGTTGCTAAGGGATATCGTCAGGAAGAGGGAATAGACTTTGAAGAATCTTTTGCTCCGGTTGCTCGTCTTGATGCTGTTCGGATATTTCTCGTTTTCGCGGCTCATATGAATATGACGGTCTTTCAGATGGATGTCAAAACTGCGTTTCTCAACTGACAACTGAAAGAAATGGTTTATGTCAGCCAACCAGAAGGATTCGTTGATCCTGAGTTCCCGAACCATGTCTACAAACTGAACAAAGCTCTTTATGGTCTCAAACAAGCCCCTTGGGCATGGTACGATAAGCTATCATCTTTCCTCATTGCTAATAATTTCACCAAAGGTTCGGTTGACCCTACTCTTTTTATACAATATCACGGGGCACATATCTTAATTGTTCAAATTTACGTGGATGACATCATTTTTGGGTCTACACATAAAAAGTACTCAATCGCTTTTGCAAAACTAATGAAGAAAAATTTTGAAATGTCTATGATGGGTGAACTTACGTTCTTTCTAGGACTGCAAGTTCATCAATCACCCCGTGGTATTTTCTTGAGTCAGTTCAAATATGCCCTTGAATTGTTAAACAAATTTGGAATGAAAACCTGTGACACTTATGCCACACCAATGACTCATACCAAGAAGCTAGACGCTGATTTACATGGAAAATTAGTTGACCCTACCAAATACCGAAGTATTATTGGGTCACTCATGTATCTAACAGCTAGCAGACCTGATATTGTATTTTCCGTTTATCTATGCTCCCGTTATCAGTCAAGACCAACTGAAACCCACCTCTCTGAGGCTAAAAGAATCCTCCTATACATCAAGGGAACCATTAACTTGGGGATTTGGTATCCGAAGGATTCTGGTTTTGAACTAATCGCTTTTTCAGATGCTGATCACACAGGTTGTTTAGATTCACGAAAAAGTACTTCAGGAGCACTACAATTTCTTGGTGATAAATTGGTGTCTTGGCAATCAAAGAAGCAGGATTGTACATCGCTGTCATCAACCGAAGCAGAATATGTAGCCATGTCGGCGTGTTGTGCTCAAGTCATCTGGATGAGAACACAACTCAAAGACTATGGTTACGTATTTGACAGAATCCCGATGTACTGCGACAATCGGAGTGCCATTGCGATCTCGTGCAACTCAGTTCAACACTCAAAATCTAAGCACATCGATCTTCGCTATCATTTCATCAAGGACCACGTGGAACAGGGTACAGTTGAATTATACTTCGTGGGTACTGAATACCAATTGGCAGATTTGCTCACCAAAGCCTTGCCTCCCGCTAGGTTTAATGAGTTGGTCCACAGGATTGGTATGAGGTGTTTGACACAAGAGGAATTGGATGACCTCCTAAAACAGTCTTAAAAACCTGTCAAACACCAAAATCTCTTTTGTAAATAATTTTTCAAAAACAAAATACAAAAATATAAAACCTGATAAAACAACAAAAATATTCTTCTAATCTATTTTTCTTTCAACATGGCAAGTACATTTCTTTCGTCAACACTTTAATCTTTCAAAATTCAGTATTTTTCCGATCAAGTGTTGAGGGGGAGAAAATAATCACTTAACTGTTTCAAAACATCTGTGTACTTGCATGTTATCATATCCCGGTTGTTTCTTTTATCAATGGTGGTAAATTTTTCTGGTTCAATGATACTCCTCGGACTAAAATTTATAACCTTTCATTATTTTCTTAAGTCGAGGGGGAGTGTCATCAAGTTTCTTTCTTAAAATCTTTGTTTGATAACCAAAACGGAAGTTAAATGGCTTTGGATGAAAAAGGAAAAGGTGGAGGGACCAAAACTGTCAAAATTTTAAAGTTATTTTAAATAAAATACCCTACCAACCTCATTAACTTCATCACATTTATTATCTTACCAAACATAATCCACGTTCCATAATCGTTTGACAAATCCGTGTTTCAGATCATCAATTTGTAAGTGATTTCGTGTTTATAACAAGTTTTTAAGCAATGGTTTTGAATTTTTCAAAAATCCAACGGTTTAATCTTGAGATATTATCACTTTTGTGTCTTACGCGTAAGCGCAAGAACACCAAATCATGAAAGGGTGTTTATGGTTAAAAGGGTTGTGTCAAAACGTTCTTAAAACATCAATGATACTTTTTTAATCATCAAAACGCACCCAGAAACACGAATTGAGTGTATTTGAAAACTAGGGTTTATGCGTGGATTTGGGTTTTTTCCAAATGAGAACGTTTTTTGGTGAAAAAGATTGTTGTATAAGGTTATTATCAAGTTGAATTGATTATATCCAGGCCCAGATTACACCCAGAAACACTAATAACTCATAAAATGGAAATTAGGGTTTTGTGTTCATACGGTTTGGGTACTTTTGATTCTTGACACTTTTGATGTTAAAACTTGACCTAAACAACTCTATATGCTTCTTAGAACTCCCAGAAACACTATGGTGCAATTCCTATGGCTAGAAATCATATGCGTAATTCTTAAACTCTAGGGTTTTGACTTACGCGTATGACTTTCTACGCGTAAAATATTTAACAAGCTTTCACGCCATAATCTGTTTTAGAATGAATATATGTGTTAAGATTGATGATATGATGATTTTATTTCAGGCTTGCTACTCGTAAAACTCATCATCAAGGTCTTTGTTACTCTACGCATAAGGATCACCTTACGCGTAGACAGTTATGCGTAAGAGAAATCCTACGCGTAACTATTACGCGTAAGGTTCTACAATGGGACTACGCGTATCCTGTGAAGGATATGTGTAAACAGTGACCTCTACGCATAAGGTCTACTCTTACGAGTAAGCCTTACGCGTAAGGTTCTTTATACGCCTACGCGTAAGCTCTACGCATAAGGTCCCCTTTTCCTACGCGTAACATTTCTTACGCGTAAGTTAGGATCCTACGCATAAGCTTTCGTCTACGCGTATATCACTCCTGTTTACGTGTAACTTTGCCAAATCTACGCCTAAGCCATGATTGACCTTCATTGTGAATTGTTACGTGTACAAACTTGTAAATAAATGAATCATAACGTCACGAAACCA
The DNA here is from genome assembly GCA_019973895.1 of Chrysanthemum seticuspe. Taxonomy (NCBI): domain Eukaryota; kingdom Viridiplantae; phylum Streptophyta; class Magnoliopsida; order Asterales; family Asteraceae; genus Chrysanthemum; species Chrysanthemum seticuspe. Next base: position 244,760,334 of record BPTQ01000007.1, on the reverse strand, counting down.
ATAATGTCACTAATTAACTTAATCGTTTAAAATGTTGTGTTAAATAAGTGATAACATAAACTTTAAAACTTAAAGTTAACTAACTCACGAAACTTATCACGACGACATTGGACTATTGAACAAACAAGTGAATTTGGACTCGTAACAATCTTTGACACTGTATATTCAATAGTTAGACAATAAAAACCTTCTGTTGACTAACATTATGTCTTTCGATATGTTGGTTCTGTTGGCTAATGTTATTTCAGATCACAACATGGCTGCTCAAATAAATGTGGATGCACCAGAAGTTCTCACAATTGCTGACATCTTCCCTAAAGGCTATCCTAGAAAGATTGGAAAGAACAACCTTAGGGTTGACTTTGAAACCCTAACATGCTCAGAATCTTCTTGTCTCATTGCTGTGGATATTCTAAAGAATCATCCCTACCAGAACATGCTCTCACACTCTGCTACTGTACTGGAGATCTACATGCAACAATTTTGGAATTCAATGCAAAGGATCAAGGGTCAAAGTGCAGTGACTGTAACTCTCAATCACAAACAAGTCACCATCACTTATGCTGACTTACGGGCTGTTCTTCTCATTCCTGAAATCGAGCCAACCGACTTCTTTGCAACACCTACTGAGGAGACAGTTCTTCAATTCCTGATTGATATTGGCTATGATGAAGCTTCAGGAGTTATCTCTAAGCATTCTCATGTGGAGCATAAGAACATTCCTCAACCATGGAGAACCCTCTACATCATCATCACCAAATCAGTCTCTGGTCGTGACAGTGGCTATGAGCATCCCAAGCTCATGGAACTACAAATCTTCTGGTCATTAATCAACAAAAAGGACATCGAAATCGAAGCACTGTTATGGGAAGACATGATGTCATTTCACAAGAAACTTGGCTCAAAGATTCCCTACGTCAGATACACAAAATTGTTGATCCAGAGAGCACTTGGACTTCATCCCGATATTCCACAAAGGCTCAATGACCCAGACAATCACGATATGTTGACTTAGCCTACCCTATCAGTCAGAATCAAGGAATCGTCAACAAAGAAACAGGGTGCTATGTTACCTGATCACCTACTGACTAACGAAATCAAGAAGCTTGAAACGTACAAAAGGTATCAGGTAGCAGTAAGAGAAGGCAAAGTTGGTCATCTCGATGAAAAGCCTTCTGGAACACATACTCGGAGAACCAGAAGAGGAAGTGCTGGAAGTGCAGTAAGTACAGAGAGTCAAAGGAATGTCCCAAAGAGGAAACCTGCTCCTAAGAAGAAAGTTCCCTCTTAGGAAGCTGTTCCTATTCCTACACCTGAACCACCAAGAAAGCTACTGGACGAAAGCTCTGAAGACACACAATCAGACGAGGAGGTTCACTACTCTGAATCTGCAACCGAACCACCTCCCTCAGTGTAGGACCTTATAAATATATCAACCTTATCACTTTACCAAGCAAACCCAACACGTATACAAGTATAACCACGTGAAACAAACACAAACAAAGCTTAGAAATAAGATGAGAAAGATGGTAACTTGATGTTAAATTCGTGTATGATGTGAGACAAGATAAACACAAGATGTTGTATATTCAATAAAGAAAAACACACACACACACACACTTTCAAGCACACCCCTCAAATGACCATTTGAGGGGTATTTATAGTACAAGACACATGAAAACCTAAAAGGCTTTCCTATGGGCTTGGCTTGGGCTTTTCGTGGACTTGGGTTTGGACATGGGTTACACGCCATTATTCAATGCTAGCTTAACTAAACTAAAGCCCATTTAGCTTAGTCCAATCCACGAGCCCGTTGACTATTCTATCACGATATCTAACACACGATACAAAGTTCCTAATCGTGAATGACCATCACTTCTAATAAAACTATTAAGGCTAACAATCTCCCCCTAAGGGGTGGTCATTCAAATGATGCTCCACTTGATTAGGTTCTTTACTTTCCTTGAGCTTGAACTTTGCGTGTAGATATAGAATAGTCTTGATTCTTTGTTCCTTCATGCTTTGTGATCAGATAATGTGGTTGTCTGCCGTTGTCAACTCGTTGGTTAGGTGTCTCCACGTCTTTCTCCACCATGCTCACACTTCTATTTGACTTTGAGTTTCCAATGATGAAGTTCTCAAGTCTTTACACTTTGTAGATTCTTTGACATTGACGAAGAATCTTCTTTAACTTTGTGTTGCCTTTGATTTTGATGAGAACTTTCATGTGTTGTTGGTATGAGCATGTGGCAAGTTTGCACGATCCATCCGCTCCGGAGCTTCCATAAGAAGAAAACATAAAACAGGTTAGTAATAAGCGGATTCCGGCACTTACAAGTTTGAATTTCGAGGGTGTTAACAGCATAGTGTGAAAACACGTCTCTAATTCTCACAGAGGCCGTTCCTGAACTGGAGTCCCACAAGTGAGATAACGCGATGTACCGAAATACACCTACAGTTCAGATGAGTCGCTGAGGTACACCGAAGCATCACCCCACGACTGTAGATCGTTTGAGACACACTAAGCGTAATCCACGGAGAATTACCGAAGTGACCTGCTGTCAGGGTTGTTTGATGTTGACCCTGGCAGGAATTTCCATTCAATCATTGAAGATTACAGTTGTAAAACTTCTCATAAATGTTCTGGCAGATTGCTAAGACCTGCGTAGGACTCTATAATATATCACTTGTGCCCTTATTGATGAACAACAAGCGATGTCATGTCATGTGTTCCTATGAGATCTTTTGATGAATCTCGTGGCTCTAGACTCAATAGTGCATTTTGGTTTTCCTGAGCGGAGACTAGGGAGAGGGTCTCCTTCTTCAATACCAACGATCTCTAAGAGAAAGTCAATAGATTATGTAGGGTTCCCAGTGAGAATGAAACAAATCCTTTTAAGAGGAATTGAGTGGCTAGAAGGTTTAGTGCAGTGCGTCACTGGGTCCATGACGTCTTTATCTTCAATACCAGTGTCAACTAGTGACAACCAGTAGCATATGTATTGAACCCTGTTTCTGCCTTAAGGTTGAATGTGGAGGGCTATTTCTTTTCACCCTTTTTCATTATATTTCTTTTTAATTCTTCAACCCCTTCTTTCTCCTTTCTCACATTAATCCTTTTTTCAATCATTCCTAAGGACTTCTAATACAAACTATTTGTGATGTCCTTGGGTAGATCCCTCCGGCTCTGGCGGATCATAGGACGAATTTCCTATCCTTAGTCACCTTATAACTCCATGACTGTCCTATTGTTGCCATAAAACCATTTTCTTTGAAAATCTCTCAGAGTGTTTATGATAGAAAACATGTTTGAGACACTCCGAAAGTTTTATATTTTTAGAAACACTCCCCCTTCACATGTGCTTATAAGTTTTGACAGAAATCTGCACAGTGAGAGTAGAGTTCGCACTTTTTGAATTGATCGACTTTAAATGAACTAGACCGATTCGAGACACGTTTACATCACTAGAGAACTAGCTTGAAATTATTACCCGTCCTGGTCAAGTCATAGAAAGTTTCTCGAGATGGTACATAATTGCTCGTCAATTCATTGGTTTCATCTGAGTCGAGCTCATTTGAGATTCAAACCACGATCATTAAACTTTTTAATCACGTCTCCTCCCCCTCAAAAATAGCATATTCGTGATATTTTTGATATCAACGGATTAAACAACATTTTAGAATCTTTTGGGGAGACAAACGGATTTGATTTAAGCATGAATTTGGAACATTTTGTTTTATACTCCCCCTTTAATAAAGCATAATCAATTAAAGGGTTTTAGAGGGAGTTATCTTGAGCACAAACTATTTTGAAAGATTTTGAAAATCTTGAAAAGGTGCTCAAGATGATGATGATTTCTCACCATTTTTAAATGTAGTGCACTGAAGCGTACACCTCATTTTTCGATCAAAGCACGAGTTTTGATTTGAAAAAAATCAAAAGTCATCATTTCGGTCCGGGTTTCGTACTGATGTATACGAAAGCCATTTTATTAAGAAATTTTGAGAAACGACATGTTTTAGAAAACATAATAAAGAACTCTCGCTCAAGCATCTGTACATGCCCGTATCATTGTTGAATGACATTTCTAGATACGTACAGAATATCGATTATACAAGAGACATGTCGTAGAAGAATATTTTTGGATTTTTGATTTTATATTGTTTTTGTATTTTTGAAAGTTTTATATTTTTATATTTTGCTTTTGATGGTTTTTCAAATTTTGTATTTTGTTTTTCAAAAATATTTACAACGAAGCTTTTTGGAAAAATCATTTTCAAGAAGATTCGAGAAGACGTTCTAACTCCTCAGGGGTTAGGCTTCGCATTCCAATTCGTCGAACTAAATACTCAAACCTTTCTTTTGGAAGGGCTTTAGTTAATAGATCGGCGAGTTGGTAATCAGTCTTCACGAAGAATAATTCAACAGTACCATTTTCGACGTACTCTTTGATGAAATAACACTGAGCTTTTCACGGTATCGGTATAGTACGTTAGGACAAGTAGTGAGTTTCTGATTCGTATAGTCTCAGGCGATAGTGAAGTAGTTTCTCATGCAGCTTTTACCATGACAACTTAATAAGAAGCACTTCTGACTAATGGTTGAGCGGCTAGATAATTGATTTCGGGAAGGTTTTCTTTCCAAACTCATAAATCAAGCTGCTTAACCTTACGCTTCGGATTGGGGACTCCTCAATCTTGCAGAAGAGCTTAGAAGAACTTTTACTAAAAAGGTTTTTCGAAGCAACATTTATAAAAACTTTTTGTTTTATGTTTTAAACTTTTTGGTAGTTTTCGTTTTATATTTTTATATTTTGAAAGTTTTTATGTTTTTGTTATATTTTAGTTTTTAGGTTTTTATAAGAAGATGCTGTACAGAGAACATATTAGCTATAAGACATGCATAGATCTTTACAGTAAGTTGTTACTATGCCCGTACATGTCTACGAACTCGCTCTCAAGAAATAATACAAAAGATTTTGTACAGCAAAGAGTTTTAAAGAATTATTTTACCGAAAGCATATGTAGTCATGCTTTGGGCCTGGCTTTACTACTGAAAACTAAAAAAAGTTTAGTTTTGAGCACGAAACTAGCTTTTTACTCCACATGCGAAGTCACGTGATGTAAATTTTTACCACTCTTTAGTAGTAGTAGAACTCGTGGAAAAGTTCTAAAAGTTTTAGAAAGTTTTATCAAACACGAGTTCTATTGAGGGAGATTTTGGGAAATTAACTAATACGAAATAATTTCCCCCTCATATTTTGTTTTACAAGGTTTAAGTACGAATTTAGTTTAGGCAAACAGAGGGGTTTTCTAAGATTTTACAACAAATTAGGCAACTATAGTTTT